>CM066035.1:601998551-602694048 GCA_033557465.1 Ichthyophis bannanicus | reverse complement strand
GAGTCCACTCCTATGAGGTGAGGCTAAAAAGGTTGGTGCTCTATACCCTGTAGCGATACCGCTGCTGGGACAAGTGATAGAGGTCTACATATCCATGGACAGATTGGAATGGGTCTAGACATAGATGACCTGAACACCTTATCAGAATATCTAGAGGCTGGGGGACATGCACTGGAGCGAAGGTGTAAACGCTATTTTACACTGATAAAGTGGTCTGTCTCCACAAGAACGTGTACTCCAAACGCTGTGGGTATTCTGACTGAGGATGTAGTACAGGGTGTTAGTGGAGCTTTGTATAGAACACTGTTGGGACAGGTTCCTGTTGGTACGGTCCATAAACCATCCTTAGGCCGTTACCCTGGATATCACGACTTTATCAACGACAAGTCCTGTTTGGGAACCACTGTCCCTTGGGGAAACAGCTAGGGACATATGAACCTCGATTGGCCACTGGTTTGGCAACAGCATACTGTGCTTGATGGACCCTTTTTTGACCATGTATGGCATATCTCATGTTCCCTATGTTCCTATGTTTTGTGTTTCGCGAGGTCTTGTGATGTATACCCTTTCCACAGCCTCGCACATCAAAATCCATGCTGTGTACAGACAGGTTCTGCACACATCGCTGGGGATTTCCCTGCCATGGCCAACTGTTGACACCCCTGCCCCTTGTCACCCCGCCCATCTACCACTGACAGCAGTTATCCTGTTGTGTTTGCTACCCGGCATATCTGTTGTGTTGAGACGTCACCCGCACAGCAACATAGCAATATCCTGATTCCGTCACACCTTAGGAGGCATAACTGATCATTGTGAGCAGCTGTGGCTGGCATATATGTGCTAGCATCCCCCACATACCCCTGGCGCAACATATTAGTATATACCCCTGACAGGCCTGGGATGAATCACACCCAGGCATCTGTCTGACAGCTGCCACATGTTAACAGACAGGTGATGCATACATGCATTGACCTAGCAATAGTCTATCCGCATCGCCACACATGCAGACTCGACACACACTGCATATGAATGGCAGGTATTGCCTACATTTGCATCCGGGGCGAAAATCTTACACGACCCACCATGCCCCCTATGATATGCCCCTGCCAAACCTGTTGTGGCCCACTGCCCCCTTGTCACACCATGCTACAGAAGATGTTGTTGCCCGCCAGAATATTGAATAGCCCTACGAGCCAGACAAGGCCTGTCCAGACACCCAGCATACCTGGCGCACCACCAGATGTCCAGGTCAGGGACAATGTAGGCAGTTGGCTCCGAGGTGAGGGACATGTCCCACGGCGCCCCCTGAGTTGCGCCACATATATGATGTCGCTGCCATGCACATATCAATGTCGTGCAATAACATGCTAGCCCTCTGTCGTGGGGACATGCACAATCATGCCCCCACATTTGCCACAGCTGGGTCGGTCACCTACACTGGACACACTGCGTCATGTCCGCTGTCCTCTTTTGTGATATAGCGTTGGACCCATGAGCCCCGCAAGGTGCACACCCATCTGCCCAGCGTCACGGCACTCCCCCCCTTCCATGAAGTGATAGTGACGCACCACCACACCATGGCAGGCAGCCACCTGCTATGTGCATAACCATCCATTACCTTGCCTGTAATGTTTATATTTTCGTCCTGCACGTGTGGGCAGACAGCCCTGACGGGGGCGGGGATCCATCTCTGTGTCCACATCCTATACATTTTTTATTTTATTTTAATATTTGGCGGGACCATGCCGGGACAGCCGCCTTGTCTTGCCCAGGCTAGTACACGCACTGGCTACCATGTCCCTCCCCACAAACAAGCCATGTCCCCTAGCCCATCAACCCGAACATGGCCCCGTACACTCTCCTAACATCATTAGCCCAGAATTACGGATGCTGCATGCCTGCTGCACATACGCCAGGGCAGGGTATCTATCTGATTTGCTCCCAATGACACACATTCGCCTCCCCTCGCCTGACCTGAGCCCCCTCCAACATGGAACCTGTCAAAGAGTCTGTGTTCCTGCTGCACTGTGCAGCCCCCAACCCTGTCCCCCCCTGACCCCCACCCTTTTCGAGGAGACACCTGTGGATGGTTGCTCGCATTTGCTTGTATCCCCCTGTCCCTGTATCAGTCCATCAGCTCCCATGGGGTGCCTTGAAACATGCTGTTCCAGGTTCCCCTGCGATGCACAACAACCGTAGCAGACCATGCATTACTATGTGTGATTCAGCACAGCCACAATGCGTCACGGTGCATCAGAACATCTTCTGAGTGTGGACCAGGTGTGCTGCTGTGTGAGGTCTCCCCACCCTTGTGTTTCGACACGCTGCCACACCATCGCCACACACCTTTGTCTAGCAGGGTAAAGCCACACCACAGTAACTAGCCCTTGCGATGATGTGGCAACCTGTCACTGTGTTGATGTAGTTCCCAGACCACGACTATCTCTCATACAACGCGCTCTGTCTCACACACAGGCCTGCGTGAGGCGTTGATGGACATCAGAGCCATCCATTGCTGTCGTATGCAACGAGCTGGACCAGTCGCCCGCAAAGATACAGGGCCTCACAGAGTTTGTGAGAGCTTATACCTTTTCGAACGCATGTGTGTAGCCCTGGAGGGGATGCTGGCGGCAAGACCGCATGGGGTACATGCACCGGCACCAGCAGCAGCAACACCGCGCACCAGAAGCAGCACAGCAACAGCACCGCACCCGGCTCCTCGGCCACGAGCGCTCGCCATCTTCACAAAAGTGGGAGGGTGTTGCACTGCAGAGGGTGGGGGGGATGGGTCAGGCCAGGCCTGGTCGGCCGCGCCGTCAAAAGTCACCCTTAGCCCAATAAAACTGTAGCAAACAGTGTGTGCCAGGTCTGTAGCATATTTGTGCAACCTGTGGTCCCGTTGTATTGTGCACATGCATGGTTGGTCCATGAACCATTAACCCTTTACCCTTAGCACGTTGCCAATGTTTGGCTTGGCTGGCCAGTGACACCCTGCAGCACTGGCACAACAGGATGGCTGTGACCCTCACAGGGTGTGTCAGCTGCCCATGGGCCAGGAGCTGGGTGCTGCGCACACACACCCGATGGTCAGGGAGGGTGCATATTCCCAGACCTCACGCGTACTGTTTGTGGTCCATAGTAATGTTGTCCCCCTACCTACACTCGCCACTGTGTGCCAGCTGCCTGACATTCGCCCCTGCTTGCAAAGCACCTGCAGCACGTCATGGCACACCCCGCGGGCATGTGGGTGGTAACTGCTTGTCAGACGGCTGCCGAGGGTGATAGCTTACACAATCTTGACGATGCATATATACATCTGCGTACTGCATGTATTGTGGGTATTGTAGTTCATTCCCTCCCAAACACAGCTGATGACAATAATTTGAGTTGTGAAACCATGTTGTAAGATCAATCACATACCTCTTTTATTGATGGTGTTTTATTTCCCCAGCACATGTATGCCTGTCTAGCACTAAAAAATGATGTTACTTGCTTGGCAGTGTTTTAAATGGATAACACAAATTCAACAAAGTAAACCAGACAAAACCTTCAGCAGGTCAGGCAATTTAGCTAATGTTTTCTGTTAGCAGATAATTACCAATATCCAAAGGCACAAATGTAAAGAATACACTTTGCTGGTTATGGTTAACCTCTGCTTATTTTCCACGCGCGATCTTCAGCAGTGATTCTTCCCAGTGCTCACACACACAATCATGTGCAGCCCTCATTACTATCAATGGACCAGCTGAAAGCCTTTAGCTGGCTGGCTGCTTACTGTGTGAGCCCAAATCCTGCTTTAACGAAGCTGTTTGCAGTGGGGAAACAGAACAAAGTTAGGTTTCTTTGTGATGGCTGATGTGTTTGCTCAGAGACAGCTAGCAATGACAAGCGAGCAGAGAACAGTCCATATAAACGGGACCATTCTCTCTGCTGTATCACTGAGCATAGGGTCCAGGGTCAGCCGTTGGCACAGACTAGTCTTTCATTAAGGCACTATCATGAGAATGCTTATTCCCCCTTGCTGCACATTCTCTATTATAGATAGGGATCTGGATCAGTGTTCATACATGATCCTCCTCCTGCTATCGCTTATTCCTCTCTGTATAGCCTGGCCAATTATGTAACCCAATGCTGATGTCCAGCCTTCCAATCTTGATCCCTGGACACTGGATCTCCCTCTCACATACCTTCTGCGCTTGGGCTGAACGTCCCTTCCACATGCCGAGTCTTTCCTCTCTTACAGGTGGCCAGATGTGCGTCCTATCTCTGCCACCCCATTCCTCTGGCTGACTCCAATTGCAATGGACTCTGCTTGGCTTTTGGACTACCTCCCAGTATGAGTAACTGGCTTGGACTCTCCCAGACTTCCAATCATGGCCTTTCTTCTCTTCCATCCAGATAGTTTCCTTCTCTCTCTATCTGCATGGTCATGCTTCTTCTGTTTTTTGCACCAGGTGATACTTGTGCTTTGAGCTTGTAGCCGTTGCTGTCTCTGTCTCTGTTCTCTCTTCCTCCCTCTTTAGCAGTTGCTGTAGCTGTTTCTTGAAACTGTTATCGGACGAATAATCGATTTTTCGTATCCTGTTCTAATGTGGTGGCTGCTCCCTCACACAGCGCAGCTGTCTTGAATCAGGCCCAGCCCTTTGAGATGCTGCTTGAGGGATTACCTCATAGCTCTCTTGTTTGCACCCACATTTCCTCACGACAGCCCCTCTCATGGCTGCTGGAAACCTGGTGCAAATCTGGGACTGGTAGTCTTTTTATGTGACAACTCTGTTTTCTTGCTTCTACCAGAACTGACAGTTTGCTTGTTCATGGTCACAATCATATTTCCTATAAGCTCCTACCTGAGCTATGATAAGCTTCCTTATCATAAGGCAGACAGGGGTGTCATGTGTCATGTGGTCCAGGCGAGTCAGCAACACATGGGGCTACCTAGCACACAGCCATGTGTCCGTGTAATTTGTGGGTGGACCCCCCCCGCCAGGGGCGGCCTCCCCTGGCCCCACAACCCGTACCCACAGCCCCACACATATATTCCTCCTCTGACTGCATGTGCGCGAACGACACGTATTCACCCAAGTCCCCGCCCCACCCTGCCCTGCAGGTCGCTCAATACATATCCCATCCCGTGCTTTGCCATACATGTTGAATGTATGAATGACACGTGACCATTGTGTTACTACAGAAATCTATGTAAACTTTATTTGGTCCAACATTAACAATGGCCAACATGGCCCACCACAACACACACTCCTCATTTGGGTGAACACAGCCCAGCACAGGGCACATGGGGGCATCACAGGTGCCATCGCTGGTACCCTGTGATGGCTCCTTTTCCGGCAGGTGGTAACCGGGAATGCCAAATGCACCCCATCAGTTGCCACCTGCCGAACAGCCACAGTCAGAGACTGCACACAACACGCAATGTAACACCGACATGGGTGTCATGTCGTGCATCAGCCAAGGCCACTAACACCCTCGTCCATGCACCTGCCAGCACACATCCAACACAGTGGGCTGCAGTCTGTGTGCTGGCAGTTTGCATGTGGTGTGACAGTTGTCCCTGGGTGGTGCACGCTCATGGTTGCGCCGACCATATCCGTTCAGATGCCTGCAGTGTCTGGCGTGCTGCCCCCGTCGGCCCTGTTCTGGGCTGTGTTTGCCACCCCCCCCCGCCCGCCCCCCCCCCCTCCCTGTGCCCCCTCCCCCCCCCCGCCCTGGCCTGTCCGGGCCCCTCCCTCCCCCCCACCCCTGCCTCCACCCAGACCCCTGTCCCCCCCCCTCCCCTGCACCCACTATTCATGACATCATCGTCCTCCTCCTCCTCCTCATCATCCCCCTTGTCCTGGGGTGGTGTGGGGTGACGTCCTCCGCCTCCCCCTCCCTCCTCCCCCACATCTGTCACATGGAGTGGCTCCGCCTCATGGCCACCTCCTCCTCTTCCTCCGCTCCCCTCCTGTTCCTCCGCGTCTGGCTCCTCCTGCCTCGCGTGCCGGCTTGTGGGTCCCTGCGCATCGAATCTCTGGATGTTTTGGGCTCCCCATTCGCTGGTTATCCCACTGTCTGTGAAGGATGACAGACATCAGGGCACATCCATGTGTGTCACATACAACATTTACAGATACAAGGGTGAGACACAGGGCTGGTGTTCCCCATGGCGACCTGACCTGCAACCTAGCCCTGGCAATACTGACCATCATAGGTTCTGTTGTCGCTCCGTCCTGCACCTCTCCAGGAACTCCGGTTGGTAATGCCCGCAGCTCCCGCGCTTTTTTCCCCTCAGGTTCCTCCACCTGTTGATAGATAAACGTTGTCTGGTGGTCAGCACCTAACACCTGTCACTGCGTGCAGACAACCAGATTCATTGCCCTGTGTGTGACGCATGTACCTGCAGCCACCACCCCTGCTGTTTGTGGCATATACAGCTGCGTGACACAACCCCGGATGCCCTTGCCTTGGACATAGTGTGTGTAGGTTTGCACAGCTGGGGTCACAGCATTATCAGACGAATCATGCTGGGCACACACATTCAGTGTCACATAGGGCAGCTCTCAGCAGCATCACATGTTGACTGCTGCTGACCCACCCATATATCACCACCTGCCACACATTACATTGGTGGACTGGTTTTGCCACAATGATGGACAGAGGGAGAGGAGCGTACGGGGGCAACCGGTGGGTCGTGACCTACACACAGTGGAATGAGGGGGTGAAATATCACCTAGGGGAAGTATGATCCTACCTTGGCCAGACACATCCCAGCTTTGCATTGACAGCAGCCTGTCCATGGTGTGTGTGTCTGTGGTCCCCATGCTTCACGTGGGAACATTGTCACCATTGGTGGCGGCCCCTGGGCACCAGTGGCAGGGTAATGCCACCGGGCCCATAATGTGTGTGCCCTGTGTGGCAGCTCACCCACACATTAGGGATCGTGTGACATTCCCTATGGGGGTTGGCTCAGGGATGTTTATGTTTGTGATTGTTGGGTTCACAGCATCCCTATCACACAGAGCATCCATATGTGGGGCCCCCAGCTGAGCCATACTGGCCCTTGTTTGTTTTTTTTTGGTCCATCTGCAGTTCCTCCATGTGTCGTTTGCTCGTGTTTTGACATGCACCCCAGACATACTAGGGTTGGGCCCATGATGCGTCCATGTGACCCACCTGCCTGGTGCATTTCAGGGTCTAGGTGGGGATGGTTACTTGCAGGTCCCATGTTCCAATGTGCACAATGCAGGTATTTCACAGCTGCCGCTGGTGTGGTAGTTATGTCCAGTCTGCGAAGCTGTCATGCTCGTGTGCACCGAACAATGAGATGTGCGAGGGGCTTTGCGCCGCTCCCAGGGTATCTCTGCAACCACATACATCGTAGCATGGCCCTGGTGTGTGGGAGGGGAAGCAGTCAAACTACCCCCTGCAGTGGCTTTTTTCCAGATGTCCATCACGTCCAGGTGTGGTTATAGCACATGTTCCCTGCCACCACAGCTCGGCAGCTTTCACAGCCATGCACACATGTGCATACTGTTTGGTGCTGTGTCTGGACCCAGGGTGTTAGCTGTGTGTTGAGCCCCCCACCCCTACCAATATAGGGGATACGCGGTGACTGACGGACTGAGGGTGTGGCTGTGCACAATGGTTTCCGTCATCCCTGTGCTTACGTGTGGGGGTTTTTGTGTGGCCTGTGGGGGGGGGAAGTGGTATAATGTTTAAGGTCGTGACATATGTCCACCTATCGCAGGGATGGACCTGGCCAGTCCGGTGGGCTCCCAGATGTGTCCTGCTCCCTCCGGTTGCCTTCAGGTGTGCACAGATAGGGGCTGTGGAACACACCGTCCATTTCTTGGGGTGCTAACACGTGTATCCCTCCTGACCTCATCTCACACATATCCCCTGGAGGTCTGATGGGAAGTCTGCTTCTGTTGAGTGTTTTCCGATGTTTATGTGTTGGTGATGGGTTGTTTCGGGGTGTTCTCCTGGGCTGCCTCATGTGCCTGTGCATGTTCCCGAGGGCGTCCTATGGTCTGTCCCACAACACATGCATGGGTGGACATGGGCCTCATGGGATAGACTACAGATTGTTTTCCGTGATGGGCACGGGTTGGGGGAGAACTCACCCAGGTACCCGGTGGTCCTGTGGTGTGGTGTCGCTGGTGGACCATATACGTCTGGGCAGGTGCTCCCACATGTGATGTTTTGTGTGTCGCTGCCAGTTTATATCATCCTTAAGCTGGGGGTGTTGCCATGTTGGGCGCTGACTGCTAGCATCCATTCGTGCTGCACATAGGGGGTTTGTGTGGTGGTCCTTCAGTTGCGCCGACTCACTCGTTTCTGGGACCACCTGGCCAGGACTGTCCTGTCAGCATCCAACGCTCGGGATGTTTTGCATGGGGATTGTGCTTGACAGTGGGAGACACATACAAGGGGGTGTATCCACACCTCATCCTATGACAGGTGGTTCCATTGCGGGTGGCGCAATGCCAGCCACAGGTCCGTGCCACAATGTCCAATGGCAGGACCCTAACTATGCCCCGTCACCATCCAATGCGACACTGTAAGCATGATTTTCGTTTGCCACAGGCATGCCCTGACATGGCCCTACCTGGACCTCACGACACTTGTCATTTGTGAGGTGTGCATCTAGGTGTCCCGATTTTGGCAGACCCACATCCATAGCCATCCACAGGGAACAGGGTTCCTGGACAGTATCCTGGGTGACAGCAGACAATGCATGGCACACAACTGCGAGCTATGCATCATTGTTTCAATGGGCACCTACCAAGCATGTTTCACGGCAATGTCCTCTGTGCCATGCTGTCCTCAGGCATACCTGCTGTACCCCACACGGTTACGATTAGGGTGCCTTTTCTCTGGGGACGCAGGTGAATTCATGCAGCAATAGCTGTTATATAGCTGTACGGCATGTGGGGGGTTGTTGGGGGGGTGTATGCCATCGCTGTTCATGGGGATAAAACCTGCACGTTTGGGTTTCCTGTAGGTGTAGCATCCTCCCATGAGGTTCCCTGTGTATGGTGGGTTTGTCTACCTCATGTGTCCTGTGTTGTACATCAGTTGTGACTGCACGTGATTGGACCCTGCCCACAGGCCATGGGCAGCCCCTGGTGGGACATGTCATCGCCCAACAACAGTTGTGGTGTTTGGGGCATGCAGGCACCCCCTTGCAATTGAAAGGTCTATCCTCTGAGTGGGTCCCATTCACTGGTCAACACAGCGGGTTGGACGTGTATTGTCCCTGGGGGATGTGGGCCGACTGCGGTACTAGGACAGAGGCACATACTACCAGGTGTGACCCTGCACACAAGGGGTACCACATGCCAAACACATGCACTGATGTTCCATAATGCCCATGCTGTGCCCATCATCTTTGTGTCCTGTAGTCACACCATGTGGGTGGTATGGGGTGTTTACAGCATACCCTGTTGGGGCACGGCTAGCTGCACTAGCATGTTTTGTGGCCAGCACCCTGGTGCGCTGGTGACACTTGCTCTGCTTGTGTCCTGATTTAAACTGTCACCAGCCCATGCCACTCAGCATGGCACATGGGGTGTTTTAGACACATCTGCCTGACCCCATACCTTGCTGTGGCCCACTGTTCCTCTTTTCATGGCCGAAGTGATACCACCAGGGATGTTTTTGTGCAGTGTGCGCTCCTCAGTCCCACCACCAGGAAACCCCCATGTGCTAGGGTTCGGGACCCTTTAGACCCGCACACTGTATGTTGTGTCAGATGTGATACACAGGGAACATGGGGCTTGCACAGGGGACATTGCCTCCCCACACCAGCCATGTTTGTGTGGTGGTGGCCACTGATGCCTGGCTGCCTGCTTCAGCCTACCACCCCTGTGTGCCAACCCACTGTACAAATCATCGTGACATCGCACATGCGGGCCCCTCGGCAGTCAGCACACTGGGCATGGCTGACAGTGACTGGGGAGGGATCAGCACCCCCCACGTCAGTCCCCTGACACAGGGCGTGGCCTTCCATGCCTGGTGTTGTGGGCTTTGGACTGGGCACAGATATTGTGAGGACTGTGTGTGTCATTGCCAAGGACCCCCTTGTCTTGTGCTTCGGTTGAGGTCCACACAACCACTGGTGAGGGTCTTTCACATACACCAGTATCAAGGAGTTCTGGCGGCATCAGCAGACACAGACACGGGATGGCTATAACGTCTGGTGTGAGTGCACATACAGGGACACAGAGATGGGGATAGTCGGACTAACCTAATGATCTGGGTGCAGCATTTTGGGCTGACATCAGGGACGGTGACAAGGTGCTGTGTGATCCCCCCCCTGTGCTTACCAGATGTCCTGGTGGGGAGCTGTGGCATGCTGGCCTCAACAGCGCCATCAGGTACCATCAGTGGGTCCCAGCTCAATTCCTGCTTGTTCCAGATGTGTAGCTGTACCCAGTACAACCTAACTGACTAGCTGTGTGTGTTGACATGTGTGCAGAAACACCTATGTTCATTGTGCAGTTCTCCCAGAGCGCACATAACAGGATCCCTAAGGCAACCTTGAGAGACATGGCATAGCCCTGTCCATGTGTTGTGGCCACTGATGGTGTCCATGCTCAGCCCTGTCATCCCTGTGGGTGTTACATCATACACATTTGGGGTCACACTATGTACACATGCCATGCACTCCACGACCATGGGCAACAGTATTTACCAGCACACATGGGTGTTTGGAGACACATAAGACATTGGGTGGGTTCCCCTATGCACCTTGGCAGGGGACACCGTCCATGACACATGCCTTTGTACATAGCCAGAGATGTCACTTGCCATACCACTACAGGATCAGTGTATCCTGTATGTCATGGGGATGTTGATAGCTACGTCAGTACAACCTTGGCAAATGTTTGACATAGCATAATGTTCATGGTGGACAGGCATCTGTCCCAATCTGGCGTATCGGGTTTTCATATGTTCCTCTAACCTGTGTCGTGTATGTGTCTGGGAGGTGTCACTGCACACACTATGGGCTATTCGCACCTCTGGTCATGTGTGCCTCTTAGGCTATCTGGGCCAACCTGACTGTGTGCTTGCAACCTTTCAAGGGCATCTGTGAGATACCTATGCACACAGGGGCGGTATGCCTGTGGGCTGTGGGTAGGAGCGCCCTGAATCAACATACATAGCTGTAGACAGGTTGCCATTGCAGAGGTTGTGACCTGGTTCTTGGAGATACTGTGTGTGGGTATTTGCTCACGCGCATCCAGATCTGCATCCTACATATCATCTCCATACATCTACAGTGTTTGTCCTGGGCTATGTGGCCCCTGGACTGCGGATGCCGTGCAGCCAGACCACTATACCTTATTGCACACATTTGCCTGACATACCCTCCGTCACGTTCAGCTCCCCCGCCACCAGGGTCTTGTGTGTGCCAGGGCGCATCATCATCAGGATACAGCATTGGCAACATGTTGACGCCCTGCCCACCACAACGCATGTATCATGTGTGCCTGAAGATACGGGTGATTGGCTCATCTGCTGTGTCACACTGCACCAACATATCACCTGGGTGACAGAGCCCACTTTGGTTGGCCTCTCTGCCCCCTTGCGGTAGGGGATGCTTCCAACTACATCAGTACACACAGCCATATCTCCAGGGTGACACAGAGCCCACTTTGGATGGCCTCTCTGCACTCCTGGAGGTAGGGGGATGCTTCCAACTACATTAGTACACACAGCCATATCTCCAGGGTGACACAGAGCCCACTTTGGATGGCCTCTCTGCACTCCTGGAGGTAGGGGGATGCTTCCAACTACATTAGTACACACAGCCATATCTCCAGGGTGACACAGAGCCCACTTTGGATGGCCTCTCTGCACTCCTTGAGGTAGGGGGATGCTTCCCAACTACATTAGTACACACAGCCATATCTCCAGGGTGACACAGAGCCCACTGTTTGATGGTCTCTCTGCACTCCTGGAGGTAGGGGATGCTTCCAACCTACATTAGTACACACAGCCATATCTCCAGGGTGACAACAGAGCCCCTTTGAATGTTCTCACTGGCCCCCTGGAGGTGGGGGATGCTTCCAACTACATTAGTACACACAGCCATATCTCCAGGGTGACACAGAGCCCACTTTGGATGGTCTCTCTGCACTCCTGGAGGTAGGGGCATGCTTCCAACTACATGAGTACACACAGCCATATCTCCAGGGTGACACAGAGCCCACTTTGGATGGTCTCTCCTGCACTCCTGGAGGTAGGGGATGCTTCCAACTACATTAGTACACACAGCCATATCTCCAGGGTGACACAGAGCCCCACTTTGGATGGCCTCTCTGCACTCCTGGAAGGTTAGGGGGATGCTTCCAACTACATTAGTACACACAGCCATATCTCCAGGGTGACACAGAGCCCACTTTGGATGGTCTCATCTGCACTCCTGGAGGTAGGGGATGCTTCCAACTACATTAGTACACACAGCCATATCTCCAGGGTGACACAGAGCCCACTTTGAATGTTCTCACTGGCCCCCTGGAGGTAGGGGGATGCTTCCAACTACATTAGTACACACAGCCATATCTCCAGGGTGACACAGAGCCCACTTCCTATGTTCTCACTGGCCCCCTGGAGGTAGGGGGATGCTTCCAACTACATCAGTACACACAGCCATATCTCCAGGGTGACACAGAGCCCACTTTGGATGGTCTCTCTGCACTCCTGGAGGTAGTGGGGGATGCTTCCAACTACATTAGTACACACAGCCATATCTCCAGGGTGACACAGAGCCCACTTGGATGGCCTCTCTGCACTCCTGGAGGTAGGGGGATGCTTCCAACCTACATTAGTACACACACAGCCATATCTCCAGGGTGACACAGAGCCCACTTTGGATGGTCTCTCTGCACTCCTGGAGGTAGGGGATGCTTCCAACTACATTAGTACACACAGCCATATCTCCAGGGTGACACAGAGCCCACTTTGATGGATGGCCTCTCTGCACTCCTTGAGGTAGGGGATGCTTCCAACTACATTAGTACACACAGCCATATCTCCAGGGTGACACAGAGCCCACTTTGGATGCCTCTCTGCACTCCTGGAGGTAGGGGGATGCTTCCAACTACATTAGTAACACAACAGCCATATCTCCAGGTGACACAGAGCCCACTTTGAATGTTCCACTTGCCCCCTGGAGGTAGGGGGATGCTTCCCAACTACATTAGTACACACAGCATATCTCCAGGGTGACACAGAAGCCCACTTTGGATGGTCTCTCTGGCCCCCTGTAGGTAGGGGGATGCTTCCAACTACATCAGTACACACAGCCATATCTCCAGGGTGACACAGAGCCCACTTTTGGATGGTCTCTCTGCACTCCTGGAGGTAGGGGGATGCTTCCAACTACATTACACACAGCCATATCTCCAGGGTGACACAGAGCCCACTTTGGATGGTCTCTCTGCACTCCTGGAGGTAGGGGGATGCTTCCAACTACATTAGTACACACAGCCATATCTCCAGGGTGACACAGAGCCCACTTTGAATGTTCTCACTGGCCCCCTGGAGGTAGGGGGATGCCGTCCCAAATACATTAGTACACACAACAGCCATATCTCCAGGGTGACACAGAGCCCACTTTGGATGGTCTCTCTGGCCCCCTGGAGGTAGGGGATGCTTCCAACTACATTAGTACACACAGCCATATCTCCAGGGTGACACAGCCCACTTTGGATGGTCTCTCCTTGGCCCCTGGAGGTAGGGGGATGCTTCCAACTACATCAGTACACACAGCCATATCCCCCATTGGTGTGTGGGACCCACTTTGTGTGGCCCTGTAGACTCCTGGAGATGGTGATGGTGATCCCCAGAACATTCTGACACACACACATATATCCAGAGTGACTGAGTGCACACTTTGAGGGGCTCTCGGGACCCCTGAGGATAGGGTGGATGTATTAAACAACATTGGCAGACAACCCCAGATCACCTGTATGTCTAGGCCCCATGTGCTTAACATTGCACCACCCCTGATGGGTACCCTATGTGTTACCTGCTGATGCAGATACCCGCCATCAACACAGGATGTTTGCATACGCTCCTTATGCAGATGCATGGGCCTAGGTTTGTTACAGTCTGCTTTGCTGTATCAACACCAGCAGCTGTCATGACGCCAGGGGCCATCATGCCCTCTTTGGCACAAACCGTCAACACCTGGCTACATGGCCACACAATCAGATGTGATACCACCATTTATATGGCATGTGTTTCACCTGCTACACTAAACTTATACAGACTACTTACAACAGCATGGACAGCTGACATCAACCCTGTATGTGTGTATGTTTATTTTGACCTAGGTCCATTCACTTATCTCCCGTGGATGGTCTGGCCTGCCTGTGTAAAACGCCTGGTCACCCTCTCCCTCTCCCAGGCCCTCAGGACCCTCCCCATGTTCTTTTTCCTGGAGGGCCCCTGGGAACACCTGTTGCTGCTTTTGGCTATCAGGGAGCCCAGGTGGCACAGCTCTCTGTGGCTAAAAGCCGGCTTCCTGGTTCGGGACGCCATGTTTGTTTCTGGGCGTGGTGACGCGCGGACCGCTCCCGGCGCAACTTCCGGAATTGCGCGTGACGTATCGCGCACGTGCGTTTCGCATGGCTGCGCGTCAGATCTCTGCACGCCCTTGCGCTCCGCATGGCTGTGCGTCCTGCAAATTGCAACTACTATCTACACGCACCATTCATATTGATTAGTAATGGTTGTGCTCAAAATATGTTTACTGTTCTGTGCCTAATTACATAGTTACTGGGGTGTCTCTAATGTCACTTTGACAAACAATTATTATTATGGTTTACCCTTGTCCACACAGTGTGGTATTGAACCTCTGGACACATAGCAAATGATTGCTGATGCATTGTCAGATGAGGTGTGCTATGTGTGGTCACATAGCAGGTAGTGCTCAGACACTACTAGTTATGGGTGCAGACAAACCATCAGCATCAGGTGTCACTCAACCTGGTGATAGGGGGTTGTGTGTGCCAGTGCAATATGTTTGTGTGGTTGTATCTCCATGTCTGGACAGACATTTTGTGGTGTTTGCCATCGGGGTTGGGGGGTGATTCATATATGAGCATTGCACACGCAAAGTAGGTTTGCGTGTGTTGGACATTACAGGACTATGTTGGGTCCCCATGTCACCACACTGCACATTATCCTTTGGTATGTGTGACGGCATACAGTCCTGGTTTTTGCAAAATAGCTCAATGGTTGATACATGGACTGCTTAACCAGCCGTCATGGGTTACATCTTCCAGTTGAGCTCAGGACTGCCTGTCTCAGGCATCACACATTCTCATACTTGAGTGCAACAGTAGCCATGGTTTTTTTTCATGTACATCTGTGCTGCACCAGACATATATCTTCATACATTGCAACATTGTTACCTGCCCCAGACCGGTTTCCACATTACAGAGGTGCTGCTATTGGCAAGACCCTCACACTGCTACGTACATCATGTGCAGTACACCATTCTCACACATGGACCAGCGCACCCCTGGTGACCATTGCACACTGTCTGCATGCCTGCCTCTTTCACCAGACAGGCATCTGTTCTTAGCAATCGAGCTGTGGCCCACACCTAACCTTGATACCTGTGGAGCCAGAGGTTGCATGTTTCCATCCACAGTGTGGTTCTTGGTGAGTGCAGCCAGTGACAGGTCCCTGACTGTGAAATAGTGCTGGAATCTCTGTGATCCTCACAGTGCTGTCTGCATCATGTTCTCCTTACACAACCGTATAGGGTGGGACTTGGGTTAATGCACTGTGATGGTTTCGGAATTGCCAGTACTACAGGACATTACACACATTCCAGGCTTGACAGTCCCCATGAACCTTCAAAATGTTTGCTATATGTTACAATGTCATCTTCAATGTATGTTATTTTTATGCAATGTAGGCGCTGTTCCATGTAAAACCATGTTCATTATATGTTAAGTGTACACCGCCTTTGATCTTTGGAAAAAGCAGTATAGAGGACATGCATAATTATATAGATTCAGACCTGCACTGCTGCTGACTGGTGGCGTATAGGGGCCAAGGACAATATATAAATCACTTTGCTTATACACACACACTTTGGATTTGAACCAACAACCTTTCACTTCAGAGGCATTGCGGTCACCAGGGGACTACAGCTCTGTGGCTGTGATGTGAAGTCTGTCTGGCTAGAATATAACCTCTGCAGACTTTGTGCTGCAGTTACCAGGGTGTAGTCCAGGGGTGGGCAAACTTGGTCCTGGAGGGCCGCAGACCAGTCAGGTTTTCGGGATATCTCTAATGAATATGCATGAGATATATATGCATTAGAGATATCCTGCCAACCTGACTGGTTTGTGGCCCTCCAGGGCTGGATCTGGAGACCCCTGCCTTACACCTCTGTCATTTAAGATTGTGAGTGGACAAGGTGCAGATGTCCAAGACATCAAAAAGGTTAGATAGAATTTGTCACAGTCCTCCTCACTTCTCACCACCACCAAAAAATTGTCTATTAGACAACCTTTTGGTGGTGGTGAGAATCGAGGAGGAATGTGACACATTCTATATACCCTTTCGATGTCTAGGACATCTGTACCTTGCCCACTCACGATCTTAAATGACAGAGGTGTAAGGCAGGGGTCTCCAAATCCAGCCCTGGAGGGCCACAAACCAGTCAGGTTGGCAGGATATCTCTAATTCATATATATCTCATGCATGTTCATTAAGGATATCCCAAAAACCTGACTGGTCTGCGGCCCTCCAGGACCGGAGGTGCCCACCCCTGGTGTAGTCGATCCAGTCGCACCCATGATGCACTGCACATGCAAGGCAGCAGTCTAGTGATGGTCCAGTGATAGGGTGTGCAACCCCACAGCACCTCGGCCTCGTGTTGGACATTGACCTTCTGTGTTTCTTGTGCAGAGTGGGTACTGACCATCCCAGTGTGTGTGTGTCTGTTGCTCACCCTGAGGGTGAGGTGAGACACACAGCACCTATCCTGGCTGAGATGGCCTATACATCATATAAATTTGATTTCATATGTTTGATAGTTTGGCACATCTGACCATTTCTGTCTCCAAGACCCAGCTGGGCCTTGTGAGCTACAATGTTCCCGAAGGGGGCATATCCTGTGTGGGTGGCCTGCCCTTCATGATATATTTGCAGGGGGGGTGGGGGAGAGGAGGTTACAGGACCTATAGGCCGGGTATGTCTGACCACCAAACCTTCCCTGTGCAACACAGTTTCCCCATACAAAACATATCCACATTCTACATCCCAGCTATGGTGGGTGTAGCTGCCATCATCAGCAGACTGGGTCCAGCTGTGGTACAGAAAACCTACAGGTCACTCACTGCTATTATGGACGCATCCATATTTCAGGGTGCGGCAGACAGACAGTATGGCCTGAGAGCCTAAGCTCACCAACACCATCTGACATTTTCCAGCAGCAGGCACATTCTGTGCCCAGCTACTGACCCTGCACGGTGTTCTAGCCAGACACATGCAAACTGCAGACAGGCCACTGGCCAGTCCATGGTGCATGCTACCAGGGAGACTGTGTGCACCCATAACTGGGATGTCAGCACACCCACCGCACAATTACCTCAGTGATTGGGCCTCACATATACACAGCACCCATATATATCACATGAGAGAACTATTATATGGCACTATGTCGGGACCTAGCCATGCCATGGTCACTGATCGTTCAGGGGGAGAGTGACCTCCACACAAGGCATGCTATGGACACTATGTCTGTGGGGGTGATGCCAAGGCACAGCATGGTCCTAGGCATGCACATTTGCCCTGTGTAGCTGCATCCTGCTCCAGCCACCCTGTTTGTTGTGTACCCACAGTACTTTGCTCCTCATTATGCACATTGGCAGGCCAATAATGGCAACGGTGCTATTAGTGTGGTCTGTGGGAGGTGTTGACAGCCACCACACACTGGATAGACAGACACACACTCCCCACACCTAGGACAACATTGCACAGATGTGGTGTTATTTGGGAGCCATGGCCAACATAACAGTGATGAGCACAGTGTGGGCATGGCAACGTTGGGATGTACTTTTGGAGTAATTTCCGAGGGTGCTACTCTCTGAAGGAGATCTGACCTGACACACATTGCACATACATCAGAGACGTTGGTTTGTGACAGCTCGCTGTTCTGCTTGTGCGTAGCATGAGCATTTTTATCGGTCAGTGATCATATATTGCTTTGGATATATGTGTGACATCTCCAAATGTGTAGTGTGGGATTGTTGATGTATGCACATGCTAGTTTTCTGAACGCCACACAGGGCCCTACATCCTGCCACTTCATCGGTCTTCCAATACTGTTGCCTGCAGGTGCAACTGTTTCTGCCCCTGTTGCCCACTGCTCTAGGGAGGTTTGCACAACTACAGTCAATGTGAATCAAACACCTGTTGGGCTTTTCATGCTATCTGTGATTAATATGCCTGTGATACAGCTGCATACCATGGTGGTGTTCAACTCACCTGCATCACACACATCTTTCGTGCAGACATCAGACAACCTGATTGATGTGTGAGCCTCCATGGCTGCATATGGGGGACTCTGCTGTGGGTGAGGCATATGTTTATGTGGTGTGTGGTATTTATAGCAAACTATGGTATCGTGACCAACACTTATGTTCTCAGCACGGGAGTTCCATTCTTTACTTTAAGGTTTCGCGAATGGGTAAAACATTGGGACTGTGATGGCAGGTGCCCCAGCCGGGAATTGAACCTGGGGCCTTCTGTGCTTGGAGGCACTTGCTACATGTACTGCACCACCGTCTTAGCACAGCAACAGTACATTCCCAGGGGAGTCCATGGCTGTTTGTCACACAGGGCCTGTCTGTTGGATTGTACTGCAGCCACATGAGGGTGGCTAGGCCAGGATCTGCTGTGGGGCAGCAGTCTCTGCCCCCTCTGCCAGCAGTTGGCATCCGCCACCATGCTGACATGGGCCTATATTGGGTACAGCATCACAGCTGACTGACATGTGGCCCTCCAGTGATGCATTGTGTGGACTCTGCTGTAGGTGTTGTACATATTTGAGGGGTAAGTGATCCTTATGGTATAATAGAGGTCCTCTGAACATGCTGTTGTTATCTGTAAGACAAACAAAAACACCTTCTAGTCAGGGCAAATCAATAACCAATATGTGTAGAGCACCCAACCTTTTTTCGGTGACCGCACAAACTTTTTTCTTTTTGTCGGAGCTAGCCGTAGGAAGGTCGGAAGAGAAACCGACCCACACCAAGCAAGTAGCTACTTTTATTATTATAGGTTCTTCACCAAAATAAAGTTCAAGTTCATTTAACCATAAAATAGTAAAAAGACTTATCTCAGTCCAGAAATGCCAGTTATGAGAGATACACGACGCGCACGTTTCGGGCACTCTAGCCCTGTTTCAGGTGCAATAACTAGGATTCCTCAATCTTCAAATACCATCCTCTGAACGCCGTCAATGCAGCTAAGGTCATTATTACAATGGCTGATTAATCACTTTTAAAATAAAAGAAACGACCAATCAGTATCGGGAAAACCCCCACATGATGTGCGGTACTTTCTGCACCCATGGTCTCTCATTGTATAGAATATTCTCATACTATTGACCAGCTTCAATGGTCTATTATTGATCATGTGCCAGCTAATCCTCGGGGAGGACAGCAGGAAGAACGTCTGCAATACATAGAACAACGATGGAATTTTCGTCTTGAAACAATGGAGCCAGGAGGTTTGAACAGGGAAATAGACTGGCAGAGTCTTATTTAAGTTACAATTCTATGTGACCATCGGGAATGACATAATAATGATATATCCCTATTTCGGAAGGATGATACCAGGTGTTTTGAAGAGCATAAGATGATGATGTCGTCATAACTTTTGAAAACCAATCAGATCAGGGGTTCCCCATCATGTGGGGGTTTTCCCGATACTGATTGGTCGGTTCTTTTATTTTAAAAGTGATTCATCAGCCATTGTAATAATGACCTTAGCTGCATTGGCGGCGTTCAGAGGATGGTATTTGAGGATTGAGGAATCCTAGTTATTGCACTTGAAACAGGGCTAGAGTGCCCGAAACGTGCGCATCGTGTATCTCTCATAACTGTCATTTCTGTACTGAGATAAGTCTTTTTACTATTTTATGGTTAAATGACCTTTAACTTTATTTTGGTGAAGAACCTATAATAATAAAAGTAGCTACTCGCTTGGTGTGGGTCGGTTTCTCTTCCGACCTTCCTACGGCTAGCTCCGACAAAAAGAAAAAGGTTGTGAGGTCACCAAAAAAAGGTTGGGTGCTCTACACATATTGGTTGTTATCTGCAAGACATGTTTTGATTTCCTCTCACGTTTTACTGGTGGGTAAAATATGTGCACAGTGTTGCTGCTGGCCCCAGCTGGGAGTTGAACTGGTAATCTTTGGCTCCCCAGCACACTGGCTGTGTCCCCTGCACCACACTGCAGTCACAGAGTGAATGTGGACCCTGGAGATGGCATGTCTGTTTGTCATAGCGGGCCTTTCTGTTGTGGTCCGGTGCACCCACATGGCATTGGCTCAGCCTCCATCTTCTCTGGCCACCTGCCACTGGCCCCCTCAGATACCAGTAAAGTTCTCCCAACATGCTACAGGCCCTTCTGCTACTGGTGCTGGGGGCGCACAGTTTTAAACCATACAGTGTGCATGTCGGCAACTACCTCTACTGCACATTCCCCCCAACTCACACATGCTGTTGTGCAACATGTGCATGCCATAGGGGACCTGTCCATTGCTGTGGGGAAACCTGCTCTATCCTACATCAATGTGTGATCATTCAACATTTATGCCGCAGGGGCTGGTGACCCTTCCAACATTCATATATTTTGGCCCTGCCTTTCTTGGGTGTGTCTGATGATGTTTCACATTGCTGTGACCATTACCCAGGTTGGTCCTCTCTTGTGCTACAATCGAGAGGTTTGACAGCTCTGGCCAACACACCAGTCCTGGTGACACTACAGGCATGGATATGTTAGGCATAGACTGTTGGGGGTCACTCCCCAGGGCGGTACGCACTATCAGACACAAGACCTGCTGCACACAACACACACATCTGAATGATTGTTATGGTGGTGCTCAATGGGACACATGTACTGAGCATTTGAATCATTATGAACATATTTTCACATGGGACCTTGGATAGCTGTGTACCATGTACATAGGTGTGGGGTGGCATTGCTAAGGTACACATCTGCTACTTTTGGGGATTACAGGCAGGGCCCACTGTCCTGCCTCTCCAGGATGCATTGTCCAATGGGGCCTGTGGGTATGGGTGTGTCATGGCCTGTTGGTTGATGCCTTTCATATGGGTTACACACATCAGGTCATGGTGTGTCAGACACTGTTCTGGTTTTAGGATGTCCCTCATGGATATGCATGTGCTACATCTGCATAACATGGGGGTGGTGCATAGATATGCAGCACAATCATTAGTATTAGCCGCAGCATGGATGCTGAATGGTGTGTGGTCCTCCAGGTCTGCATTTCGGATACTCTGATCTGAGTGATGCCACGGTTAATGGTGTATGTGCTTTGGATGGGAAATGATAGCCATATAGACAATGCCTATCTCATCTGCATTACAGGTTTGTGCTTACCAGCACAGTTTAGTTGTTGGACAAAAATGTGGGTGGAATTGGCCATAGCCCCAGCTGAGCTTTGAACCTGTGACCTTATGTTCTTGCATACACTATCTGTGTGCACTGCACCACCATGTAGCCACAGATTGACTGGGTTCCCTGGGAGGTCCATGTCTGTACATCCATCACGGCCTGTCTGTAGCAGTGGACGGTGCCAGACTGCACATGGCTAAGCCACTGTCTTCTGTGGCTCACAGCCCCTGCCCCCTCCACCCTCTGTACTGTTCCACCAACATGCTGGCATGTCCTCATCTTAGCAAACGCATATGGCCTGATTAGTTTGAGCCACTCCAGGACTGCATTTGGGGAACTCGGCTGTGGGTGATGCCCATTGTTCAGGTGCATGTGCACTGGAGGGTAAAATATGGGTGTTTGCAAGATGTTTATGCTCTCTGCAATAATGGGGTGTCTTTACTATCTCTGTTTGGTGATGGTTAAAATATTGGGACTGGGCTGGCATGAGCCCCAGCTGGGATTTGAACCTGTGACCCTCCTGTTTTGGAGGTGCTGGCTCTGTCTGCTGCACCACACTGTGGCCGCAGAGGCAGTGCAGTACCTGGTGATAGGACACCTGTCAGGATGGGGACGCACAGCTTGCTCTTCAGTCTTTTACTGTGGCCTCATTCACCTTGTCTGGTGACAAACATGCAGCTAAACCCCAGAAATAGACACATATACCGGGGCTTTACTTTTAAGCTGGGCAACAGTGATATTGGTGGGCAACCATTTGGAAGACACCCAGGACAGCCACAGGGCTGGGAATTATTTTTGGGGGAGTCTCAGCTCCATGGCCCTTCCTACATTCATATCTTTTTTTCTGGGACTGTCCTGGGTGTGATTTTTATATTTGCCCATTACTGTAACTGTTCACAAGCTGCATTACTATTTTTATTATTGATTTTCTGGTCATTGTCTATTTTTACTTTCACCTTTCTGCTGTGCACATGTATCACACTGCTTACGTTTTGCAGGTTTCCCCGGTTTTGCTGTACATTGCTAACGGAAATGGTTTCTCTTGCCTTTATATGACCTCTAGCGCGACTGTTTCACTCGCGCTATTTTTTCATGGGAAATTCGGCCCCGTTCATGTGCGGGGAGCCTCTCCCCTCCCCTTACCCGCCCATTGACCCCGTCTCTCCGCCCCTCGGGGACCTTCCTCCGCCCTCCGTTCGCCGTTACACGCCTCTTTCGGACATTTGCGGGCCCGTATTTGTGCGGGGCCCGTTAGTGTGTCGCGCACATTCACGGGGGTTCCTCGCACCTGTGCGGGGCGTTTAGGAGCGTTTGTCACCGTTTAAGTGGCGCGTTGCCGTGCGCTAATTTGCGGCGCGCAAATTCCCGGACTTTAGTAAACATACCCCTTAGTGCATGCTAAATTGATTTAAAGCACATAACCTATGAATTAATATTTGTTAGGTTGATTAGTACAATTTAAGATGCTCTAATTTATGTTAAACATTTTTCTTAAAATGAATGTCTGAAATGAGGCAGAGAACTGACTGAAAATCAGGGGGAAAAACAAACTAACCAAATATTTTTTTGGCTCTATGCACATTTCTTGCAGGGAGACATACATTCCAGGTTGAGTTCACCATGCTATACCTCATGATTCAAAGTTTGATTGTGTTCCACCATCTCTCACTGCAGAAACTCAGACAGAAGACTCCCATGCAACTCAAAGCCACTTGGCAGAAACATTGGTGAGGGCATTACAAACCTGATCATCATGGCAGTTACCAAGTCTTTCAGATTATACAGAAAAAGGCTGTTGTCATCCAACAGGGAAATAACCTAGCCTAAGGATTTTCCTTTGGTAAGGAGATAAATACAGGCCACCTGGGCCTATTTTGTAAGAAACTCCTGTGAAGGTGCCAGGAAGGACTGAAAGCACTTCATTACACAACTCTCTAATGCAGAGATGCTAAGTTACCCAGTTTCAGGAAAATACTTTTTGGCCAATCATTGTTTTGAGCTTACACTCCAAAGCGGTATGGGACTTATAGCCCCTGATTCTAGCCATTGAAATCTATACTGCAAGTACCATAATGTATCATGATAGGATTGTCAGAAAGCTGAAATCTCCCTCTTGGAGTTGAATAATTTGGAAGTTCTACTAATGCTTCTTGAGTGCAACCATGCTTTTTATAGAATAGCTCAGAAGATTCTGAAAGATTACTAGAGGTTTCCAGGCACAGGAACTAATTGCAATCTTTATTTTCTTGAACATACTTTCATAGAACTTCTGAATTGAATCACTAACTGGATAAGCGGGATCTGGAGTAAGCGTGTTAAATATATCTGATAATACAATAGTAACTGGAAATTTCACACAAGGATTCAGGATTATAAATCCAAGAATTCAAGGAAAAACATTTTAACGAGTTTCCACTATACTTCTTCCTAGAACATACAGAGCTAGAAACATGGCACATGAAAAGTTCTATAGCACTAGTCAATAGATTTGTAAGTCAAAAAAATTCAGGAAGGGTATTCAGAGAGCATAAGGCCATATGGGGAAACTTCGGGCCAGTCCAATAAACAGGAACTAAGATTATCAGAAATACAAGTTACAGCTAAGAACAAATACAGCTAGAGCCAGAATCTCAGAAGGTAGAATAGTTACTCCTGGAAAACTGGTGTCCTCTAACTCAAGTAGTACCAGATCTAGGCTAGTCCTTGCAAACTACTAATGTTGTTTGTTTACCCATATCAAAAGGAACGCACATCTCTAGTAATTTTCTGACTTAACTACCTTGCCTGGGATATTAAAATCAATTTTTTTAAATATCTATAAAATAATTAAACTTCTCCAAAGGGGAGGAAGAGTTCTAATTATTGCCCAAACAGCATTATCTCTAACAAGTACACCACAAAGCATGCTCGACGGCATAGACATACTCAAAATTAAAAACAAAACCATATCCATATGTCTTATCTACAGGCCACCCACATCCTCACATGAATCCCTGGCAGCAGCTCTGGAAGTCATCTCTTCTACTGCACTCAAAAAAACCCAGATCATCCTGGGTGACCTAAATCTAGCTTCTACCCCCGCAGCACAAGCAAATATCTTCCATGAAGCTATGGAGCAACTGGGATATGAACAAATCATACATGACGCCACTCACATCAAAGGCAATACACTAGACATAGTGTTTCTACCCACTAAGCATCCCAAGCTATTGAAATCTAAACCGCGAATAACGCAAGTACCATGGTCAGACCATCATCAAATTGAATTCTCCTTACTTCTCCCCAACGTACCTGACCGGTCGCAACCCGAGCAAACCACACACCAACGAAGATGCTTCCAAAAATTCAACAAAGAAGCTCTGCTAGAATCCGTAGCTGCGCACATACGCTCGGATCTCTCGGACCTCGAGTATCTGACAAACCTCTGGAATGTAGGAATCGAGGCTACCTCAAAACCCACCTGGAGTCACCCAAGGAACCCAGCCAAAAGCAAGTCAGAACCATGGTACACCTCAAGCCTACGAGGTCTGAAGAGGGATCTGAGAAAGCAAAAAAAAAATGGAGGAAACTCAAAACCGAAGAGCAGAGGAAGGAATACCTCAGTCTCCTAGCAACATATAAGAATGTAGTCAACCAGGCAAAAAAGACACACCATACAAACACACTCAATAAGGCCCTTAACAGGCCTAGGGAGCTTTTCGCACTCGTCAAATCTCTCACCAAGGCTCCACATGACTGCAATCCCAGCGGAACCATAACTGCCCAATGGCTAGCAGATCATTACGCCAGCAAGCTTAATCCCACAGCGCCTGCCCTCCTCACTCCAAAGCTAGATGCAGTGAACTCCCTACAAAAAATTAACACCCTGGGAGGACAAGACCAGGGCAAAAAATGGTCCACCTTCCAGAGCGTGGAAGTCCAGCAAATAAAAAACATCATTACCAACTTAAACACCACAACCTCCCCTCTTGACCCCTGTCTAGCCGCCTGGATCAAGGCAACCAAGCAAGAAATGGCACAGCACATCTCTCACATAGTGAACCTTTCACTACTGCAAGGTCTCATGCCATCACTTCTTAAAAAGTCACTCATACGACCCATTCTGAAAAACAAAGCACTCAATAAGGACGACCCAACCTCCTACCGCCCAATATCAAGTATATCCTTCCTCGCCAAGATTATTGAAAAGGCAGTTCAACAGCAGCTGCAGGACCACATTGACGACGCAAACGCCCTTGATGTCCATCAATACGGGTTTCGTCAACATCATGGTGTAGAAACTCTCCTGCTAGCCCTAATGGACAACCTACTCAAAGGTCTAGAAAACAAGTGCAAGATGTATATGCTTATATTCATAGATATATCAGCTGCCTTTGACTCCGTGTATCACCCCACACTTCTGGAGCGACTCGCGTCCATAGGCATTTCAGGTACCCCGCTAAAATGGTTCTCCTCCTACATAACCAACAGAATGCAGCAGGTCCAATTCAACAATGACAAGGCAGCCCCCTTCCCACAAACTCAAGGCATTCCGCAAGGCTCTGCCCTCTCCTCCCTCCTATTCAACTTATACCTACAACCTGTATGCAAGATTTTCCAGGAACACGAGATCAACTACCATATGTACGCAGATGACCTAATGCTATATACACAACTCGACGTAAATAACCCAAACCTCAACAAACTTGAAAAATGCCTACTTGAGCTACAAACCTGTCTGCAATGAAATAACATGTCCATAAATCACAAAAAAACAGAAGCAATGTATATCTCCAGGAAACCGGGCTTCAAGCCCCCAGCAACGGTCACCATGAACAATAACATTTACAACATCAAGACTGAGATAAAATATCTAGGAGTGATGCTTGACAACAACCTATATATGGACAAACACCTTCGAAATACCAATCGGGCCATCTTCCACAAATTAAGAGTCTTGCAGCCCTTACGTAACATCCTCGATCATGCCGACTTCAGGTCAGTCGCACAAGCACTCATCATTCCACATCTAGACTATTGCAATGCCATACTGCAAGGCTTGCCAAAGAAAACTATAAATATTCTGCAATTGGCACAAAATGTTGCTGCCAGAATCATTATGCAAAAAGGCCTCTCTGAGCACATTACACCTGTACTAATTGAGCTACATTGGCTCCCCATTGCGGCCCGCATTCAATACAAAATGTTAGTCACTACATTCAAACTCATTCATAACTTAGCACCCTCACACCTCAACAGCCTAATCTCCAATCTACCCAACAAAAGGAGTAGAAGAACAGTAAACCTCAATACCCTCTGTCCCCCAAAGTGCATCAGAAATGTTAATGCATGTAAAAGTAAAAGAGCATTCTCACTTATAGCTTCACTACTCTGGAACCGGCTGCCATGCGAACTACGTGCAAACTGTGACTTGAAAGACTTCAGAAAAAAACTTAAGACGCACCTCTTCCAATCGCATTACAATGTAACCTAGGCACTGTACCCCATTACCACTGTATCCCACCACCAATTGTCTACCATGCGTGGGAAAGCCACTGTACCCCATGTAACCTCACAACGAGAAATGCATTCAGTTTATGTGTAAATATGTACATAATATATCCTGTGTGAAGTGTTTCCCATCGATCAACTGTAATCTGTAACCCTATGTTTGCTGTGTACTATCTCTCTCTCCCAATCACAATGTATATCCTTCTAATTCCTGGCCGGTACAGCCACCCTTACCATGTATAGCAACCGCTGCTGATCGCTGGAAGCAGCGGGATACAAATGTACACTAAATAAATAAATAAATAAACATAATCAAAATAAATATTATATTTAGGGTATTCACCTAAATGAAGCAACAAATTGATGATCCAGTACTTGTTTCATTCTCGTCCCCCTTCCACATTGCAAGCAGGGAGTTATAGTTCTGATTTTATTGGGGCAATTAGCCAGAAAATCAAAATTAGAAATCCCATCATGCAGTGAGGCCAAAAGCATGACTGGATTGGTCTGTTTGACTGACCTGGAGGAGGTGGCATTCCTATCTTTCATCTGCCTGTTACCTCACAGCTGGCCTGTCTATCTGTCTACAGCTGTCTGTCACCTTCTCCCATCTCTCTATAACTTTTTTACTTCATCTCCAAGCTCTACTGTATTTTTAGGCATCTTTCTACATCGCCTTTCCTCATGCTCTGCTCAACTTCTTTGATTGTAAGCTCTTCAGGAAGGGAATTATCATACCTGAATACTTATCACTATAGTAAGGCTTTAAATACTTCCAGCATAACTCTTATCCAATGTTATGTTATTCCTTATATTATGTAATTTATGTTGTATAACCCACCACTTTGATTGAAGGAAAAAATGGTATACAAATCAAAATAAATAAAAAGCTGTTATTAAGTCTGTCCCTCTCATTATCATCATCATCAGCTCAGTATCTTAGGTTGCAGACTCTTTGGAACAAGGATTCTAATGCTACTTCCAGGCATTTTTTCATTTCTTCCCCCTTCCCCCACCCCAATATTGCCCAGGATCGCATTGCTGCCCTGGATCTTCTCCCACAGTCATCTAACAGATCTTTTATATTCACTAGTCCCAAGTCTCCTAAACAGCAATGGTTCTTAGGTCAGCCAAGCACACTAACAACCCCTCCTCCCCTTTGATGGTTCTGCCATAGCACTGTTGGGCCAAGTTCATGGACAAGATAAAAAGACTCCAGTAACACTGACTTCCTTCCCTTTGTAGGCAAATGGCCCAAAGGATTTGTGAGGCAAGCAGTGGCATAACACCATGTAACTCTCAGTGGTCAGGGCCCATCCCCTCTCACTACTGTATTTACCACAGAAAGAAGGTAGAATTATGCGCTCGCATATTATACTGCTTTATAAAGAACTCCGTCACTACATAACTGTAAAATTAATATACTCTTGTAACATAGCATATAGGAGAAATATTCATGTAGCAAATACCATTCATATACCCTTTCCCAAGATCAATGGGAAGACAGGCTGTGGGGAATGTGGCTGAAATATGTTATTTTTGTCTTGGTCTAACCAACCTCCATTATTTATTTATAAAATTCTGGTTACTTAAAACCTGAATTATTAGGTTGCAGTTGTGATGGGATACACTGAGATAGGAATTTATTTAATTAGCAGACAAGGGACTATTGAAAGAGTAGAGACAGGAAAGATCTTTCCATTTTAAACTCTGCTATACATACAGCTCCCTTTAAAATGCAAACTGGCAGCCTGTTCCTTCAATATTAAAACAAAACAAAACAAAAACATGCGTCTGACAACTGGTGTAATATGCTCTTTGTTGGTTGTGGCTGTTTCATGTTGATGAGCACCACAGTTGAAGATTATTTGTAATTACATCCTCTTGGGGTTCCCGCCATACTTCTACCTCCCAACTTCCCTTGACAAAAGGCAAATGTCTTGGAGACTCTTGCCTACAACAGTTTGAGAAGAGGCCACCAATATTTGCAATTCTACATCAAACGGATGTTTCTGAGAATACTATCATAATGTACTCTACCTGGGAACAGGTTAACAATCTACTTGGAAAGTTGTCTCTTTTAACCCTTTCTAATTTAGATATTCTATTTCAACCTGCTTCTAAATTATCTTTTTATAAACATCAGTTTCATCTCCAGCATTTCAATGTTTTGTGATCTGCTTTTATTTTGTTACCTTCTGGGCCTCCATCTGTCAATATAGAAGTGTTACAATTCATACATCCCCTTAGTCAAATCTGCTCGTTTCTCTCATGCTCAGTTGCTATAGCACTTCAGTCTTTGTTTAAATATCCTGCTTTTAATGGTGCACATCTCTTGGTACTATTCATTTGCTCATGCACCCCGTCACATGGATTTTGCCAACATGCTACTACTGGCTTTCACACTTGTCTTTTTTTGTTGTTGTTTTCATTAACTAAATTGAAATTCAGGGTGCTAAACAATAGAGGAATTCAGGAAGAGAAAGCAATGGCCTCCCCCTACCAAAAAAAAAAAAATGAAAAAGAAAAATCAAAGAAATCTAATACTGGAATTGGTAATTGGTTTAGAGTGAATATGATTCCCTACTTTTATTGTTTCAAAATTGATCAAAAAATTTTTATTATGACATTCTCAAATAAAATAATAGGATTCAAGAGATTGAAAACTACATATGAGGGCTAATTTTATAACAGGACACCTATGATAAAGTTGGGTAAAGGCACCTATTTTAAGTCTATTCTTTAAAGATAACAATGGGGCTTATTTTCTATACTGTTTATTTTATTTATTTATTTTATTTAACAGTTTTTTATTCCGTCTTTCTACGATTCAAGACGGTTTACAGAGAACATAACAATGCAGTGTGTTTCAACTGCTCACATTAAAGATGGATATATAGCGGTATAACAACAGAACCTTTTACAAAGACCAACTATTTACATGGATTTGCATTTTTATAGTATCAACTATTTACATAGTATTTACTATTTACTGTTACAGGTAGAGCGGGATTAACATGTGGTTAGCGTGCATTTCTACTGTTGGCAGGGGCAGAGCAGCTTAGTAATAGTAGGGGGTAAGGTTGAGGCGGAGAAGTAATGCTGCTCTAGGTGCATAAGTCATGTGGTAGTAGCAACTGTGCATCAGGTGCTTATGAGCACTCTGAAGAAGCTGTGCCCCACATTTGCATGCAGATACCAGTATGAATCCCATAGTCAGAAGTACGACATTGGAGCCACAGAACCATGTTGTGTGGAAGGTGGGAGCACACATCCTCATGGCCCAGAAACACAGCAGTGCCACCCTGTCAGCATGTGAAGAAGCTGCCCACCACAACCCAGCAGAGAGAACATACAACAATGCATGGCCCTCAATCCCATCAACAGAGTACAGTGCAAATGGACAGTGAAGGATAGAGAAGACTGATACAAAGGGCTGGGGCATGCAAATTGACCATGTCTGTGGGAGTTAGGGAATAAATGCTGCATCCACATGTGGAGGGGCCCCATTCTCGTAACCACATACTAACAGCAATGCACAGCATGTAGATTCTGGAGCCTATAATCCTCACTCCCTAAGTCACCAAGGGTGCTTGACAACCTAGGTTTCCATGGACAGATCTCCAGGATTTTGATGTGGGAAAGAGGGGTGGGGGCTCTTTCCTGTTGTTCCTCTCATACACCTGGCAGTAAGCCCTTGCTAGGGAGGAGTGTGAACCCCCCCTCATGTGGGGGAAGGGAGGCACCATGGTTTGAAGCATAGATCAGCTGCTCAAACACAAAGACCACACAGATATGGGCTGCATGTGGCAAGGGTTCTCTGCCATCCATCTCTCCCACCCATAGGAGCACAAACTATACAGATTCAGCACCAAGGACAGGCATATAGGCCACCCGCCCCACAAACAATTGGTGTTCCTGGGGCGAGAGGCATGCCACAGTAGCCATCCATGCCCTAATGTGTTAAGGGCTCACTGCAGTACAACACAGCACCACTATGGACATCCCCAATCAGGGACCAGTACAAGCACACCAGCTTTCAGGAAGCTGAGGTCTGCCAAACTCTATGGAGTCTGCATATGGTTGGCAGAACATTGCACCCTCTTTGCACCATGCTGGGTTGGGGGGCAGGCACTGACAAGGGAGCTCTAATGGAGCTAGACCTCCTTCACTGGTTCAAATGTAAGACTATGCTCTAAGCCAGTAGGCTACATATATAGTCTCCTGTAGTCAGGTTGAGTGGACATGTGTTTTCCGAAACAGAACCTGGGCATGGGCATGGCTCTCATGTGCACACAAGCACCAATACATGGCCCTCCATGTAGGGCTGTTGGTGGTCGGACTACACATTTCTGTGCCAGACCAACATTTTGTCAGTAGTTGCAATACCTCATTTGCATGCCCTACTCCCAACTGTTCATTCATCTCCAACTCTGACTGACTGACCCACTCTGGTAGATTCATGTAGTGCATACTCTATCTCTAAACCCCTCCCCAGCTCATCACAGCAGCTGCCCTCTTACATCTTGCCAGTGCATATGTAGATCTGCACATCATACTTTCCAGACTGTGATTGCTTTGTAAGTATATTATGTACATATTCTCCCAGCAGGTACGGTCCTTTGTTGATGGTTCTGGTGTTTGTGACTGTCAGGGTCATTTGTTTGCTGTTAAGGCTGCTGTACATTGATGCCCCCAGGTGCTGCTGTCCCTAGGTGTCTACCAGGAGAGATCCAAAGGAGAGCACAAATGCCCCAAGGGAGAACCAGGAACACAAAGAGCTGGTGCACCAACAGTAGTAGGTTAAAACAGCTTTATCGTAGAAAACACCCCAACTCATTTCCGCTAACACCTTATTCATAGGGTACAAGACTCAAAGACAAATATTAAATAATAATAAGTAAAGACAATAAATATATGAAAACATCAAGCACTAAATGAATAAAAGCATAGAAATACTGAAGAAGGCATTAGCCGAAACACGTTGGGGTGTTTTCTATAATAAAGTTGTTTTAACCTACTACTGTTGGTGCATCCGCACTTTGTGTTCTTGGGACAGTACCAGTCATGAGTGCCTTGACTGTTCTTTGTGTGGGATGGTTCTGAACTGTTGTCTATATGGGGATCATGTTTGTACCATGCATTCAGACCATGTCAGAACAGCAGGCATAACTAGCTCCTGGCCACAGGCTGGTGTTCCTTGTTTCCAAATTTGCAGCATCATTCATGATCTGCAGCACCACTAGCCACAGCCACACTAGCTGCATGGGGCAGTTCCAGCCCCATCTGCTCTCCAGCTCTGCCCTAGACCCGCCTTTTTGCATGGTACTCAGGTAGCATGGGAGTTTTAGTGTGGATTCTTTGCTGCCACGTGCTCCCAGCTCCCTCAGGGCCAGGATGTGTGCTACTCGGACACTAAACCCTGCACTGTCAGCTACCATGCTTTAGTAAACTTCCCCCTTAGGCATCCAGAAAGAGCTCCTGAAGGGTACAAATCCTCACTCACAAATTTACACCTGCTCACACCTCCACTCCAGATTCTCCCAAGGTATGCACTCAGAAACAGCTGCACACAGATCACAAAAAGTAGGTGCATTCTTTCAACATTCCTATACTTTACACATTTATACCATGGAACATTTTATTATAGAACTTTTCCACATATAAAATATAATTTTCCATGCTGAAATTGTTTATGAAATTGCCCCTTTATTATTTAGATTATGGTATTAAATGGATTGCAAAGTTTGTGAATACAGCTCCTTTTCACTTTCCATCATGGCAATAAAATGCCTTTCATGCTTACATTCCCCTAAGATAGAGCATCTCCGACAGCTTGTTGACAAAAGATAACTGATTTTATTGCTTGGTAGGGAAATCTAGGAAGCAAATAGTTCCACATTTGGATATCTACTAAAAGTAAAAAATTGGCCATTCTTCAAGGAGCTATGATTAGGTAATTTTACAAAGGGAACACATTAATCTATATACTTCAGACACATTTTGAATATTTTGGAGCAGAATGTGCTACCTAGTGTCAGAAAGCTAGGTCTGAGTAGAAGCTCATGGGTCCTCCAGCAAGACAATGACACAAAACATACATCGAAAAGTGCAAAAGAATGGTTAAATGGAACATATAGACTGTTTGAAACCAGCCAGCAATGAGTCCTGATATCAATCCAGTCGAGAAACTTTGGAAAGAGCTGAAATTTACGATTGGTAAAAGGAATCCTGGAACCATTCATGAGCTCAAACAAATTGCAGTTAAAGATTGGGAGAAACTGCCAGCAGACAGATGTATGAAGCTTATAGAGTGGAGGAGTGGCCTAGTGGTTGGGGCAAGGTACTCCAGGCTGGAAGGTCAGGGGTTCAAATCCCACTAGAGGATAGCAAACTTGGGCCAGAAGGACTGGGGTTTCTAGTCCCACAGGTGCTTCTTGGGCAAGTCACTTAACTCTACATAGCCTGTGTTCCCTGTAAAATAGTTATCTCCAAGTTATAATGCCCTGTTCAATGTAAACTGCACTGATGCAGAATAACATGGTATATAAGAGAATGCAAATAAATAGATGGCTACAAGAAACATTTGCAGGCTGTCATCACTATCAAGGGTTGTGCAACCAAATATTAATGAAGGATGTTATTAATCCTGTCTAGGTCATATTTCTTTTCACAGAAATTACTACGTCTAAGTTGTACAGATATCTTTTTTTTTTTGTATACCATTGAACATACTATTAAAATATTCTGATTAAAATATTTCCACTTATTTCTCAAGATACTGTACACAACATATCTAAAATGTAAGGGTGCCAATAGCATTGGCCACAACAATTTTTTTTTTTTTTAGTGCCAGCAAGTCAGTGTTGACTCATAGTGACCCAGCTACCTCTGGATTTTCTTGGCAATGTATCACTGGAAGTACATTGCCAGCCTTCTCTTCCAAGGCAATGGAAGGTAAAGTTACTTGCCCAAAGTCACAAGGAGTGCCAATGCGAATCAAACCCTTGATTTTCTGGGTACTAGGCAGTCACTCTAACCACTAGGCTACTCCTCCACTCCACAGCTACATGTGGATGGATTTAGCTAATCTTGAAAAATGGTCAAGAATTTGGAAGCTGAGATTTAATGCTAAAAAATGCAGGTGCATTTGTACTGCAAAAGTCCAAGGAAGCTGTACAGTGTAGGGGGTGAAGTACTTCTGTCCACGAAAGAGCAGGATGTTGGCATGATTGCTTCTGATGATATTAAAGTGGCTAAGTAGGTAGAAAGGTGACATTGAAAGCCAGAAGGATGCTGGGTGCATAGGGAGAGGAATAACCAGAAGTAAAAAGGAGGTAATAGTACCTCTGTATTAGTCTCTGGTGCAATCTCATTTGGTAGTGAGCAATTCTAAAGACCACACCTTCAAAAGGATACAAACAGGATGGAGTTTGTTCAGGGGGTGGCTACTAAATTAGTCAGTGGTCTTCTTTATAAACCATATGGGGACAGACTTAAAGATCTTAATATGTATACATTAGAAAAAAGGCAGGTTAGAGGAGATACAATATGGTAGAGATGTTTAAATACATCCATGGCATAAATGCACAAGAGTAGAGCCTCTTTCGATAGAAAGTAAGTTCTGCAATGAGAGAGCATAGGATAGGGGTGAAAGAGGATAGACTCAGGAGTAATATGTGGAAATATTTCTTTAAGGAAAGAGTGGTAGATGCATGGGATAGTCTCCCAGTGGCAGTAGTTGAGACGAGGACAGTATCTGAATTCAAGAAAGCATGGGACAAACACAGAAGGTCTCTAAAGGAAAAAAAAGACTATAGTATTTTATATGGAATGGCAGACTAGATAGGCTATATGTCTTTTTCTGCTCTAATGTTTCTATGTTTCTATTCCAGATGATTTAAAACTGATAAAATTGATACAGTGGAAGAAAAGAAAAGAAGAGGTTATGCTGCATATGGAACTTTTAATTTGCTTGATAATAAAGAATTGGAATACCGCATTTAATTTTGGTGTCATATTTTAACAAGAGAAACCTGGTTTCTATTGACCCAGTGAGGTCTTGTCATGTCTAATTTACTGAGCTTGAGTTTTGTAAAACTCAACATATATGTTATGTTTCATCTATAATTGGGAAACATGGATAAAAATAATTTGACACTGAAATTTACACTGAAGAAGTAGTGCCCTTCATTGCAATCAATTTTTCATTAGGTTGTAGAGATCGATAGCAACAAATAAGTTATAAAACTATTTTATTGATGTGACACGTTAGTATAAAATATGCAATTTTCTATAGCATTCCAGCAGAAGAAAATTGTGTAATACAATTTCCAGCATTATACACATTGGTCTGTTGAGAATGCTTATTAAAATCAATGTACAGTTGATCACGCTTGGGAATATTTTATAAATCTGAGAAAGGTCAAAAAATTTATGAAGAAATTCTGGGCAACTGTTGTTTTAAATGCTTCTTTTGAAAACTTAACTTTTTTAGAGATTCAGATAAAATATTGTTTAGTATTGAACATGTGCCAAAATGCCATAATCAATTAGTATTGCCAAACCTGTATTTTTCTTTTCGTTATTTTTTTTTAAATTTGCTCTTGAAACAAAATTTCAAAGGACTCAGTTCATCCAAATTCAAGTTGATCTCTAGAATAGAAATTGTAGGGCAGGATCAAGTTTTGTGGGATAGCATTTTGGAACAAAAATTGAATATTCTTCCTAATCTGGAGAAAGATATTCAGCAAATACCGAAGGAGGAGATGCTAAAAATGCACAAATAGTAATTTTTGAGATAATCCTTTTGTGTGAATGAGGGGTTAACTGAAATTGCCCTAATCGGAAGCATGTTACTAGAGCACACATGAATGATCTCCACACCACAAATGCCAGGTCAGCATTATGCATATATCAACCCTGAGAAATTTTTGAGTATTAGGCTGGGTGTTCAATAGAGATGTGCACTTGTCAGCATGCATTTAGTTTGAAAAAGCACCTTAAATAATATCTGGTCCCTTTTACTGAACTGCTGTAATGATTACTATGGGGTTTAGCACATACTAATGGACTGTGGTACTGTAACTGCAACTGTGCACTACGAGTGGCCAGCATGGTCGAAATCCTGTGTTAACGGCTCTTAATGTGATGGAGCAGGATTGGGGGTGGAGAGAGGCTGTGTCAGCTGGTGACAGCAAACACAGGTGATGCTAGCTGTCATAACTGCCAATTGTATGGCTGCACTTAACGTCACCTCTTGAGGTGCCATTAAGTGCAGCTGAGCTCCCGGCAGACTGGATGCACAGCTGCTCCCAATGCAAAAAAATATATATATTTGCTGTGGTGTTGCCCCCCTTTCACCCCCAGCAGCGACCTCCACTCTCTAATCCTTTTACTGGCGAACAAGGCCCCTCCTCCAGATCACAACTGTACCCTCCAGCATTCACCCCAGTACAAGGTCACCTCATAGTAATATAGTATTTGACTGCAGATAAAGACCATTATGATCCATCTAGTCTGCCCAGCAAGGTGGCAAGAGTAGGTGCACAGCCCCATGCAGGTCACCCCTTCCCATGCCTTTGTTTAGAGGCTTACCCACTGCTCCGTGCAGACCATCACTATTTGGTGAGATAGCAGAGTAGTTAAGGTTATTTTGATTTTATCCACTGTGTCTGTCCCATGCCATTTTGAATTCTGTCACTGTATTTCCCCCCACCACTTCCATTGGGAGGCCATTCCAAACATCCACCACCATTTCAGTGGAAAAGTATTTCCTGACGTTGCCTTTCAGTTTACCCCCTTACAGCTTCATGTTATGCCCTCTAATTTTACAGCTTCCCCATAATACTCTAACTACTTATCATATCTCCCTTGTCCCTACTCTATGTACATATTTAAGTCTTCAAGTCTCTTCTCATGTCTTCTGGCGCAGACACCATATCATTTTGGTCGCCTTCCTCTGAACCATTTCCTGTCTTTTTATATCCTTTGCGAGATATTTTCTCCAAAACTGAACACAATATTCCAAGTGAGACCTCACCAGCGACTTGTACAGTGGCATTAGTACTGTAAGGCCCTGTTACTTACAAGAGACCGATTACTAATTATCACTAATTTCCTGTATAGTCCAGATCCAAAGGTCAGTACAGGTGTAATCAGAATCTCTGTTTATTAGATTACTGATGGACAAATACAGGCAGGGAGAGGAGAATTTCTGTCAGTCATCAGACATCAGAATCCCTCCTCCCCCCCCCCCCCCCGAGTATAATAAATCATATTACTTATATACAATTTTTGCTTCCATATATTACTTCCGTATATGCATACAGTCTCCACATTCATCCCTCTGTGAGGCCTCTCTGTGTCTTTTCTCCCCCTTCGTTTCCTGCTGCTGACCTCTATGACCCCTCTGTTCCTGTTTCAACATCCCTCAGGCCTCTGTCTTGGTTATACTCACCACCTGTCAACCGTCTACTGTCTTCAGGACTAACGGCCCAGCTTATGCTATTTGCATGGTTTCCTGTGTATGTGCCTTCTGCAAAAAGTCTCTGCATGGATCCTTCAATCCAAGCATACACTTTGCTAAGGCTTATAATATATGATATTTCCTTATATGGTTCTTTATGCTGGCCTGTTTCTTCCTCTGTCCACTGTATAGTAGTTTGGTTGACATATATATATGTATTAGAGCAGAATAAAGGCCATTGAGTGATTATGAACCAGGAACATATCCTTATAATCCATACAGTACCTCCTCCTTTCTGATGGTAATTTCTCTCTGTATGCAACCCAGCATACTTATGGCTTTGGCCACCACTTTGTCATGCTGTTTCATCACCTTGAGATCCTCAGAAACAATCACTCCAAGGTCCTTCTCCTAGTCTGTGTACACAAACCTCCCACACCCTATCGCATACAATTGCCATGGATTTCTGCATCCCAAGTGCATGACACTGCACTTCTTCATATTAAATCTTAACTGCCAATCATTAGACCATTCTTCCAGCCTTTGTAGATTTTTCCTCATGTTATCCACTCCCTCAGAGGAGTCCACTCTGTTGAAAATTTTCATGTCATCTGCAAAAAGACAGACTTTTCCATTCAGTCCTTCAGTAATATCACTCACAAATACATTGAACAGCAAGGATCCCAGGACCAACCCTGGGGAACACCACTAATCACTTTCCTTTCATCTGAGTGAGTTCTGTTTACCGACACTTTCTGTCGTCTGTCAGGCAACCAATTTCTGATCCAGTTGGGGACCTATCCTCAGGCTGTTCAGTTTATTGATGTCTCCTATGAGGAACAGTATCAAAGGCTTTGCTGAAATCTTGGTAGATCACATCCATCACATGCCCTTGATCTAGTTCTCTGGTCACCCAGTCAAAGAATTCAATCAGATTTGTTTGGCATGATCGTCCTTTGGTAAAACCATGTTGCCTCGGATCATGCAACCTATTGGTTTTGAGAAAGTCCACTATTCTCTCCTTCAGAAGCACCTCCATTACTTTTCCGGCCACCAAGGTAAGGCTTACTGGCCTGTAGTTTGCCACTTCTTTCCTATTACTACTTTTGTGACAAGGTACCACATCAGCCCTTCTCATGAGCACCACTCCCCCTTCAGCACCTTCCTGTGATGGACATCTAAGTATTAGCAAGATGTTAAAAGATTAAGGGGTAGGGGCAGAATGTCCTGGCTGCAGCTGCTTGTTGTTTTTGTTTCACATTTTGCTGCCGGTGTTATGCTAAGTGTCTGCCCTGCGCAATAAATGCAGGGCAGATATTCGGCATGCCCCCTTCATTTTTGCATAGGGTTTCATTTGCCATACCTTCGCTGTTGCAGTTAAGGTGCAGTAAGTACAAACACTTACCATACTTTACTAACAGGGCCTCTTTAAGTGTATTTAAACCAGTTTAAGCTATGAATTACGCCACATTGAAGTGCAAAACTGCAGTGTGTGCAACTGAGTCTATGCTGACTCCCAGAGACACAGCAGCCACTGGGTTTTCTGAGCAAGGCATGACAGTAAGTAGATTGCCAAACCTTTCTTCCGAGGCTATGGAAGGTGTCTAGGGCAAGGACACAAGGAGTACCTGTGTGCACTAAATGCTGTTTTTTTGTACCAGACCACTGTTCTAACCGCTTTATGCATTAAAAAGTACTATGCTTGTAAAAAAATGTTTATTAATATAAGAACGTTAAATGAATTTAAAAAATGTGAAAATCATAAAAAAGCCAAATGAAGCAAAACTGAACTGAAATATTTTCCCTGTGCATATTCCTAGTGTTCATATATACTGTAATGAAATAATTGCTGTAACTGCAAGTTTACATAATAGAGTAGTTACAATTTGGTATCAAAAATACATAAAATCTGGTCAATAAGGTAATAATAAGATTATTATTTATTTATTTCATTGCATTTCTATACCACACATCTGAAAATACTCTTAGTGGTTTACAATAAAACAACAAGCAAAACACAATACATTAATATAGAAACAACTCATCCCTCACAATCCCTCCCCCCCCCAAAAAAAAGCCCGTGCAAACAAATATGTTTTTAAATTGTTTGAGGCTCAGTTGAAATTGGTCTCATTTTGCAACTGTTATTTTATTTATTTATTTATCAAGTTTTATATACCACCTTTTCCTTCAGTCAAAGTGGTTACATAATAGGGTGGGTAAGGGAGGACATTTAAGGGAGGAGAGAGGAAAACAATACAAAACAATGAAAACAATGCTAAAAGGTGATAGGGGTATGGGGATTATTGATTGATGGAGCCATAGTGTTCGGCGAAGAGTAGTGTCTTAAGCATCTTCCTAAAATCCTTAATGTCTGTTGTCGAGCGCATTGGTTCAGGGAGGGCATTCCAAAGTGTAGGTGAAGCGAGGGATGGGGCTCTTTCGGTGGTAGATTGATTGACACGTTGGAAGCCGGCTGATTTTGTTCATCATGTTGCTTCGTCTGGCTCTTGAGCTAAAGTCCTTGGTTAGAATGTGCTGTAGAGCAGAGACTGAGAGGTTATAAAAGATTTTAAAGATGTTTAAGATTGCCTTATATCTTATCCGTGAGTGGATGGATAGCCAATGCAGCTGCTGAAGTATTGGTGTGATGTGCTCACTTCTTGCAGTGTTTGTAATGATCTGGACCACTGTGTTTTGTACCAGCTGTAGGGAGTGGAGATATTGTTTAGGAAATCCTTAGTAGATCAAGTTGGCGAAGTTCAGTATAGGTGTAATTATAGCCTGGCATACAGTGTGGAAGTAGTTATTGTCCAGGATGGGTTTGAGTCTTCTGATGAGCTTGAGGCAGTGGTGTGCTTTGTTGGCAGTTTTATTGATGTGCGACTGGAGGGTCAATTTGTTATGCTATGTGCTATGTGCTTATGTGTATGCTGATTGTATGAGGAGGCATGAAGGTGGAGTTTCTGGAGATGAACATAGCTTCTGTCTTGTCACAGTTTACAGAGAGACAGTTGCTTGTAAGCCATTCCAGCATATCCTCAAGACAATTGGTGATGGGTGCGAGGTTAGGTGTGTGAATGTCAATGGGAGTGTAGACCATAATGTCATCTGCATATATGTGGTAGAACATTTTGTGATGCTTGATGATGTTGCCTATTGGCTGCATATTGTGATGCAGTAGACAGCACAGAACCTATGATAATAGGGGAAAAAGGAAAAGCTTACCTTGCAGTCACATAAGCAGAAAACACATTCAGGTTACAATGAGCCAAGGAATGGGGGAACAAACTTTCCCCACAGCAGATGTGACGCAGCAGAAAGTCTGAGACCTAATCAGGTTCACCTGAGCAGGGAAGCACGTACATCGTGCAAGAGACAAGAGGATAAAACCAGGTGGGAAGTCCCACCAAGGGAAGGCAGGGAAGAAGTAGAGAGAGAGGCAGAGAGTTGGAATGAAGAGAAGGAGTGGGTGTGGCTGGAGCAGTTTCTGATGCCGAGGCAGAGTAGGAGCAGGCAGCTGAACCAGAGAGTGCTGGAAGAGGCAGTGCAAGAGTCTCCCAAGCCAGAGGGGGCATCGACCCAAGGAGAGTGACCAAGCTTGTCCTCTGGTTCTTTCCCCTCACCTTGGAAGCATGCTTTGATCCGCCCCCTATTGAAAAAACCCTCTTTGGATCCTTCCACCTTATCTAATTGGCGTCCTGTCTCTAATCTTCCTTTTCTTTCCAAACTTCTTGAACGACTGGTTTTTTCTCAACTTTCTGCACATCTAGAGGATTCTTTGGTTCTTCACCCCCGCCAATCTGGTTTTCGTCCTGGGCATAGCACCGAATCTATTCTTATATCTTTTCTTAATGAGTTGCATGTCGCTCACGATAGGGGTTCTATTTCTGTTGCTGTTGCACTTGATCTTTCTGCGGCTTTTGATGTTGTCGATCATCACACTCTTCTTCTTCGTCTCAACTCTATTGGTCTCTCTGCATCAGTTCTCCGTTGGTTCCACTCTTTTCTCTGTAATCGTTCTTTCTCTGTTCTTGTTGGTTCTGACTCCTCTTCCCCTATGCCTCTTCACAGTGGTGTTCCTCAGGGTTCTGTCTTATCTCCTTTGCTGTTTAACATCTTCCTGGCTCCTCTTGCTTTACTTATACAACAGCATGGTATCTCGGCATATTTCTATGCCGATGATATTCTTCTTCTTTTTCATACCTGTTCACTTACCCCAGATATTGGTCCTCTTGATGCCTGTCTTTCTGCAGTTTCCACCTGGTTTGCGGATAACTTCTTGCACGTTAATTTGGCTAAGACTTCGGCGATTTGGTTCACTGCAGGTGCCTCTATTCCCTCTCTGTCCCCTTCCCTTCCTGCTGGACCTATTCCCCTAGTCACTTCTCTGCGTTATCTCGGGGTCACTTTGGATTCTGCCTTAACTTTTAGAGATCATATCTCCTCCGTTGTGCAACGTTCTTTTCACACTCTGCGACAACTTCGAGCAATTCGGCCTTTTCTTTCCCCCACTTCTATGACTACACTTCTCCTTGCTTTGGTGGTTTCTCGTTTGGACTATTGCAATGCATCTTTAGCCGGTCTTCCACTTACCCAGCTTCGTCGTCTTCAACTAGTTCATCACACTGCTGCCCGTCTTCTGACCCACTCTCCCCGATCAGCTCACGTCACTCCTTTGCTTCTTCGCCTTCACTGGTTGCCCGTTCCTTTTCGCATACAGTATAAGATCCTGATTTTCGTGCACCGGTCCTTGCACACTGGTATTCCACTTTATCTTTCCGATCTGGTTCACTTTTCTTGTCCTTCTAGAGTACTTAGATCTTTCCATTTGAATCGTCTTTTTCTCCCATCCCCTTCTCAGGCTCATCTTGAATCCACACGTTCTTCTGCTTTCTTTTTCCTTGGGCCCCGTCTTTGGAACTCACTGCCACTTTCGCTACGGTTAGAATCCTCTTTCTCCACTTTCAAAGCTTGTCTTAAAACCTACCTTTTCTGCTCAGCCTTCGACCTTCCTTTTCCCCCTCCTTCTGTGTCTACCTGATAACCTGTCTGTCTTTTATTATTTTTCTACTTTGTTGGCTTATTTCTTTTCTATTCTTTACCCTACATGAATGGCGTTCTTTTCTGTTTCTCTCTCAGTAGCTCCGCTTTTGTTTTTATTGTAAACCGCTGTATGCCAAATGGTTCAGGCGGTATATTAAATTTTTAATAAAGATAATAAAGATAAAGATAAAGCAGGTAGAGGGCAGACGTCACAAACAGGAGAGCTTGCTGAATCCAGGAAGCACTGGGTATTCCCCGGTAGCAAGAAACAGCAGGAGAGAAACCTTTCCAGAAAGTGACTACAGCCCAGCTCAGACTGGTGTTTGGAACTCTTGGGGAAAGGCATGCTACAGCCCAGACAAGAAGCCCTGGTTAACTGAGGAAGTACTGGAAACTTTCTACCCTAGAAGAAAAGATAAGTACTCCATTTTCTCCAGAGGGCAGGAGGTGGGTCCAGCCAGGAAAACCAAAGCTAACAGTGGGGAAGAGAACCTTTATTGGAGAAGGTACTTAAGAGAAGCCTCGAACACAGGTCCCCACGTCCCTGTTTATGCAGAGCAGTTTCCTGCTATAGGAGCTGCGGCCTCTCAAGGACAGAGTTGTGGAAATAGCAACCCTGCAGAGTGTTGTCCATTTACAGGACCGGGCTATGAACAAATGTAGTGGGAAAGCTCAAGCCCTGAGATAGAATCCAATTCCATGGATTGTGCTATGTGTCTCTCAAATGAGATAGAGTCTCTCTGTTAAGGAAGCAAGCAGAAGCAGTGTTACAGTTTTGAAAAAGGTTCATCTTTATTTTGCTGTGAAGAAACAGTTTATTTCTGTTATCCTTTATTTGCTGTATCTGAAAGGAAATCCTCAAGGGAAGGGGAATAAAGCCCAACTATTATTTTGTCTGAACACACGGCTACAGACTGTTCTTTAAAAAGGCAAACCTGCACCGCATACCTAGGCGGGCGCCTAATAGGGGCGGTGTAGTGTCACAATATATAAGTTGGAAAGGATGGAGGACAGCGCCAAGTCTTGAGGGATGCTTTGAGGTACGTTGAAATTGGCAGATTTGATTTTGCCACATCTGAACTGTTGGGATCGGTTGCTTAGACAAGAAATGAACCATTTTAGAGTGTTGCAACACAAACCGATTTCCTGAAGCCATTGTAGCATAATGGATGAATGAGCACCGTAGTAGGTTGAGCTGTAAGAAAACAGAAGCACCAATTGTTGATCACTGCATACAACATAATCATGCGTTTAGCGAATTGCGTTGTTTTTGTATTGACCAGATTAATATGGGTTATCATGGCAAATCTAAAGATCAAGTTCTATTGATTAAGGAACAAAGATGGATCTATAATCTGCAGTCAGTGAGTCCAACTGGGTTGAATGCTCAAATAGAATGGAGTGCATGTGTTTAAACCAACTTTCACCTATGGATGTTGAGCCCAATTGTTAAGAGTGATTCATTTAACAAATTTGAAACCCTCGTGTATTTCTACAGGGCACTAACAGCTAATCAATCGATGGAAAGTATAGATCAGTCATTGGGTGGATTTGTTAATGGTCTGCCCACTGACCTCTTTATAGAAATCAGGATGATTATTTAAATTGTGATAATAGTGGAAAAAACAAATTTATTTGAATTCAAAAACCTATAGCCAACCCAAAATTCAAATAAATTTGTTTTTCCACTATTATCACATTTTTGGACTGTGTCGTCGATACTTACATGATTTCTTGCCTTACCTGTGGGACACTTTCTGGTTATTTAAATTGATCATTAAAAAGTAAGTTGTCACAACAGACTAGAATTCAATGATCACAGCATAAAAAGAGATAGTCAACATTCAATCCGCATGTGCGCTGTGACGTTGAAGTACCGACAGGATCCCAGTGTGAGTGAAGCCAATGGACTAATCACACACGGTAAACAACTAGGGTATTTTAAGGCATTTGAGCACAACTTTTGTCTTGACAGTAATAGAATCTATACTAATGTAAGAGATTGTGATTGAATAAGATTTCGCCTTATTTTGTTATTAGCGTTCACAAAATTAAGTGAGAACAGCGCATATGGAGTGTTAGATATGGAACCCCCTGAAGAAACGTCCTGATAGTGAAACACAGAGGCGCTGGAACAAGGCGTTGGGGACATCACACCAAAGATAAGCACTGTTTTGTGACTATAATTTAAACATATTTAACATCTGATTTAAGCGATGCTTTGAGGTCATTGATGCAAAAGAGGGCATATAAGAGTCCGATGTGTTAAAGTCTGAATCATGGCCCTAAACAAGTCTGAGACCTTGTTCGCTTTGATTTGATCTATTATAATTGAAACAGATAGAATACAGCAAATCTAATTGGTGATTGTTAGAGAGATAAAAATTCGAAACACTTCTAATTATCTTTAAAATATATAATCATCTATAGGCAGATGCACTGCAGAGTATTATAACAAGGGATATTATTAATAGGCCAAGAAGAACCAACAATATTAATGACAATAGAATTGGCACTCCTGCTGGATATTGTAAGACCAAGCAAACAACTTCAAAAAGAGCTCCTTCATTACTGGCGTCCAGACTTTGGAACTCTCTCCCAATGGGCCTAAGGACTATGAGTGATATTAAAAAATTTTGCAAAGCCCTGAAAACTCTGCTTTTCGCAGAAACTTATGAGCTAGTAGACAATCAATAGTTTCCACCATCTGGTCTACTATTACTTACATTATCTCTTTTAACAGCACAGTGTCTCCCATATAAGCAGAAATACAGTATATACAGGGTATGTACTGTCTTTCTGACATTGCTGCTTGGATGTCTCACCACCGCTTGAAATTGAACATGGCCAAAACTGAGCTTCTTATTTTTCCCCCTAAAACCTCCCTCCTTTCTCAGTCTCTGTGGATAACTCTCTACTCCTCCCTGTTTCCTCTGCTCGCAACCTTGGGTTTGTCTTTGACTCCTCTCACTCCTTCTCCACACATATCCATTTATTTATTTATTTAGACAGATTTCTATCCCACCTTATCCTACAATCAAAGTGATCACACTACAAACGGAAGGTTACAAATAACATGAGGTACATAAGATATTATACATAACACTAAACAAAAATAAAATTAAAGTTTAATACTACACTTAGAATGTCCCAATTAGGGAAGAGTTTTCTTTTGTCATTCTATCAATGAAAAATTACAAGTTTAAAGGGTCATTGGATAGATTTGTTATGCTGCTGCTGTGGAATAGAATGGGTTGCCAGCAGAGATTAGAAAACTCCCAAATTATATGGGTTTTCTATAGTTACTCAAAACATACTTAGTCAGGAGATTTCTTGTTAGATAGGAATTCTGATTGGGAAGATAAAATAGAATTGTAAAGGTGTGTATTGTGTTATAAGTACCCTGTTATATGCTTCAGCCTGCCTAGAACCTGGAGGAATAGGCAGGATAGAAATGGATGTATTAAATTAAATTAAAATAGGCTGTTATAAAATCAGGCCTACTATTTTTGAGGTGATAGTGGGACATGTTGACTGAGATGTCAGACAAACAGGCTAAAATTTAAAAATGGATTGTTAGTGAAATTTCTGGTGTAGAGAAGCAGATCTGGAAGTCATCGTCATAAAAATGGTACTGGAAGCTGTGAGATGAGCCTAGAGCACCAAGGGTAGAAAGTGTAGAGTGAAAAGATAAGAGGACCTAGAATCTAGCCTTGAGGTACACCAATCAAGAGTGTAGTATTGATTCAGGAAGAACCATCAGATGTTATACACTAAAAGTATGATGGGCAAAGTAGGAGGAAAACCAAGACAGAGCAGAAGCTCAAAATCAAATTGAGTACCATATATTAGGGAGTAGACAGTGATCAACAGTGTCAAAAGGTAGATCATGGAGGATGAGGTCAAAAGGAAGTCATTGGATATTTCAGCAAAATAAGTGTATGTAGAATATAGAGGGTGAAAACCAGATTAGAGTGGTTCTAAAATAATATGAGATGAAATAAAGCTAAAACAGTGAATGTAAATGGCGTGTTAGAGCAGCTTGGATGTGAAAAGAAAGAGGAAATTATCAGGGCTGGGAGGTCCATTGAAGTTTTTAGTGATAACTTTAATCACAATTTGGCATCAGAACAAAATATAAAAGATGGTAGAAAAATACAAAACAAGAGAAAAATATTTAGGAGTAATTTAAGCTATACTCCAAAAATAATTCTGTAGGAACAATTTAGGTTGAAAGTAGTTAGATTTTCACTTTTGGCAAGTTGGTCACCCATAGAGCTGTCTGGACACTTGTTGAGCTTCTCAGAGCTAAAGTAAAGACTGAGAATCTCTGTTGGTTTTCTTTGCTTGGAAACTGGAACACTCTCTTAGTTTTGTTTTTTGTTTTTTTTATTGCAATAGCATAAACAGTTCTAGACAAAGGCCTGGGCTATCATAGCAGATAATTTTAAAATTTGAAGGATATCTGGCATAAGTTACAGTTAATTTAAAGTATCTTGTGTTCAGGGATGCTCTTTCCAAGATGCTCTTGCCAGATATATTCCTATCCTTTGCAATTCAATTGAATCTGTATACCTGGAAATCTTGTGATAAGTTAAAGATGCATTAATGCTTACTGTATGCTTGATAGTTAGGTAGGAGAAAGTCAGAGCAGAAAAGTGAGATAACATGCAGAAATATCTCAAGATTTGTTTTATAGGAACAATTTATATTAAAAGTAGTTATTGTTCCCACAGAATTCTGTCCGGAGTGTAACCTAATTCACACTCACAAAAACTTTCCAGACCTTTACAATAAAAGAGTTTTAAGTTCCTAGATTCTTTGTATAATGCAGAAGCTGAATGCCCAAGGGAAAGCAATTTTCAGTAACATCAAGGATATCTGGCTCCTGAAGGAGCTGATGAATATTCATTTTAGATTGTGATAGACAGTGTTTACATTGCATCCATTTAAACTGCTGTGTGTGCCCCATTTGAAAAGTATGCCGAACATTGTCAAAGTTACTGTGAAAGCTACAAAGGACTCAGACTCGTGCATAATAAGCTCTGATGACCAAATCCCTTGTTCTTGCCATTTTGGCCATTTAATACATTTATTATAGATTTCTATTGACCAAGTAGAAGAGTAGTCCAGTAGTTAGCGTGTTAAGAAAAGAAAAGCCAGAGTTCAAATCCTACTTCTCCCCCTGCTAATCCGTGTGACCTTGGATTATGAACTCTCTGGGAAGAGGGAAATATGTACTGAAATTTAAGATAGCTCACCTTGAGTTACCACTGAAAACGCTGAGCTAAATTTTTCAAAATAGTTAAAGCATAAGGATATTTTTCCATAGAGTTTGCATCTGTAAATCAGCCCCATAATGTCTGATATTTATCATATATTGCCTGGCATTGACAGAACCTTTAAATGGATAAGCCCAAAAGATGGTGAATAGAGAAAGGATCCACCAGTGTCTTTTCCATCAAGAGCTAGATGGGACATTGAGAAATATCTTCATGTGAAAGCAGTTATTTGCCACCCTGATATAGGCCTTATGGTAAAAATGAAAGTCAGGAAATGTAACCCCAATAGTCTCTTTATCTGCTCTAAGTAAAGTATATTGTGCTATTTTAGAATTTTCTTTTCCATAAAAAGTTCAAAAGACACCTATTCACTAGGCACGGGCATGCCAATGATTTTTGGGCCTGTTTTTGTGCGTCAGAGTATAACCATTTGACTAGTCTTTAGGAACCGAACCATTTGTGTATTTGTTCCATTCAAGACCATGAAAGTATATGGGGGAAGCTATTTTGCTGTGAAACAGATTTACCATCTATTATCAACAAAACCTGCTTCAAACTTGATGGCAAGCAACTGTGACAGTACTAAATCAAGAGTGTTGCAAACTACCCAAGGACAGCAGAAGAGGGCAAAGATTACCTACAGTAACCGGATGAATACCAGAAACATTGATTAGAAGGGCAAGGTGGTACAAAGAACACAGTGAAACCTAATATAGTGGAAGAGAGCAAAGCAACATCATAATTTGTGCAAGTACCGTACACCAAGGCAGTTTGACAAGAGTGAAATGGCAAGGAAGTCAGCACAGCACCCAGATTAGCTGGCAATTTTCGTTTATCAGAAGCTTGCCACAAGAATTAAATAAAATAAAACACTCAGTATGTTATACAAAAATACAATGGAAATAAATTGACAATACTCAAGAAACAAAAAAAAATAATCAAGGAGGTTTTAAGTTAACATGTTTCCATAAATCAGTCCATTTACAAAAGGAAATGATTTCTATTCCAACAAACCAATCGTATAAACCTCTTGAAACACATCATGCAGAACAATATGAGTGGAGAGGAACTTCTGATGAAGGGATATCTGATCTGTCTTTCCCCATAGGCAGTAGCGCAGGCTGGCACTGAGCAACAATAAAGTACTCAAGGCCTGTCTAGGAGAATAAGACCAGTCATATACTAGCACAAGGGCCGGCACTACCCAATAAGCCGGGTAAGTGCAGCAAGAGAGTGCAGGTGGGGGGGGGGGGGCACGTCACTAGCTGCCCGCCACCCACCGCTTCAAAAAGAAAGAAAGCAGCTGTTGGAACATTTCTCTGTTCCCGCGGCTCTGCCAACTTTCACATTGATGGACCACGGCATTTGCAGCAGTAACAAGCATTTCCTGTCACTTTATTAAAAAGGCCCCATATATGCACCTGAAAACAGGGGGTAATAGCCTAAGGTGGTCAGCGATTATTTTAAACACCTGCTACTGAGGATCCAGATATTCAAGATGGATATCCGAATACTGGCTGCTTACTGCCCAGTCCAGATATTCAACACGAGCAGCATCCAGATATCCGTGTTAAATATCTGGTGCATATGTGGGACCTATGTTATATGTGGGACCTATGTTATATGTGGGACCTATGTTGTTACCGGAGGATGTAGTAAAGGCTGCTAGTGTAGCTGGGTTTAAAAAAGGTTTGGACAAGTTCCTGGAGGAAAGGTCCATAAACCGTTATTAAGAAGTGACCGAAGATATCAATGCTTGACCCAGTACAAGCATTGTGGAACTTGTCTCTTGGGGAAACTGCTAGGTACATATGACCTAGATTGGCCACTGTTGGAAACAGAATACTGGGCTTGATGGACCTTGGTCTGACCCAGTATGGCATATCTTATGTTCTTATGTTCTTATGTTCTAAGTGAAGTACCATATCTAGATGGTGGCAATGTTCAGTGGCTATCCAATTAGGCAGTCTGCATAGCACTTAAGGCAGCTTTGTTACTTTCCCATGTGATTCAGATTGTTATCCAGAATGCAGCTCTGAAAATCCCCGCTATCCAGATAAGTGCCGGCTCCTCTCCATTTCTGCTTTTGGACCACTCCAGTACAATCCAGATAGGTGGGCAGGAAAAATAGTGACATTGGTGTCTATGTGTCTTTATAAAATACTCTTGAACTAGGTGCCTCCTTGGCCTTCACACATAAGCGGCCTCTTATAAAGTTACCCTCAACATGTTATACTGTATATTGATTTTTAGTGGTGCCACTTACATGAATAGCACCACTCTAAATCTTTATCTTTCTTTCACATTTTTTATACTGCCCTTTGTTACATCAGGATGATTTACAATTTCATAAAAAATGTAAAGGAAGATGGTCAACGCCAAAGAAAAGGAAAGGAACTACATATTTAGATAAGACAGAGGTTATCAATCACACAGTTGTGAAAATGTGAGGAAAAGGAAGGAGAAGCCAAGGAGGTGGGGTGGGAGGTCGAAAGCAGAAAGAGATGGGTCTTGAGGAGGGCCTTGAACCTAGGGAAGGAAGGTTCTAAGCAGAGGTCAGTTGGCAGGGAGTTCCATAGGAAGGAACCCCCCCAAAAAAAGGTGGAGTGGCTAGTTGATTCCAGGTGTGTATGGGATGGGGAGGGGAGATGCAATCGGTTGACTGGACTGAACGGAGACTCTGAGATGGGGTGTAAAATTGAAGAAGATCAAATAGGTATTGTGGGGTATGTGTGTAAATAGCTTTGTGAACTGTGATAAGTATTTTGTATTGAACACAGTGCATGATAGGGAGCCAGTGAAGGTCAATGAGTATTGGTGTACAGTGATCTTAGCGGGAGGCATGAGAGATGATCCGGACAATGGAGTTCTGAATAAGCTGGAGATGACAGAACTGGGACTGAGGAAGACCTGCAAGAATGGAGTTATAAAAATCAAGATGTGATATTACCAGGAATAGAAGAAGAGTGATAAGAGAGGAAGTGCTTAGGAAAGGACAGAGTCCTGATCTGCCTAAGGGAAAACAAAGAATGGCGTACAAGCAATGAGATGTGTTTGTGGAAAGAGAGGGCAGAATCCAGGGTGACACCGAGGTAGCAGAGGGAAGTGACCAGTGAAATTTAGGAACCAGACAAAGAAGGAGCCAGGGATAGGGAGGAATTGCCAAAGGAGAACCAAATAACAGATGTCTTTTTGAGTGTTGAGGTGGAGAATGCTGGATGCAAGCCAGTCAGACACATGTGCAAGGCAGGAGTTCAGCAGGGAGAGGTCAGGTGCCACGGGAGAGGTATGATGCAATATGATGATATTGTCAGTGTAATATTACGCCGACAAACCAGATTGTTGAATGAGTAACACGAGAGGGGCAAGGAAGACATTGAAAAGTAAGGAAGCCAAGACTGACCCTTGAGGGACACCACACAGGAGGGGAATGGGTTCTGAAAAAGAGGTATCTGAGATTACTGAGAATGAATGACAGGAGAGAAAAGAGTGAAACCAGTGCAAGACTGTCCCTGAGATACCAGCTATTAAAACACAAAAGGTAACACATACACCTATTGAGGTAAGATATACATTACAATTATTATTTGATATGTTACTAAAATACAGTATCAATATTCAATAGAGATGTCTCCAAACAATTTAACAACTACAAATATATAATGCAAACATGCCATATACATTCATACTCTAACACACTCACACTCTAACACACTCACTCACATTACACTATGCTACCAGTAAAAATAATCTACTACTATCATAAAGTACTCAACCACTCTAACCACAATATCTTAAGAAGTTAATTAGAGGATCACTCATACAATTGTTATACTCCACAATACCGCAATATCCACTATCAATCCATAAATATGAAATTTCAAGATTTCATAAATACTGGTAACATAGTTATAACCTTATGAGAAATTACTTCAAGGAAAAACTTCTCTTTTAAAATCTTTCAAAATTATTTCATAAGAAATGCTCCACTATTACCACTACTGGTACTGCACCACGGTACTGCTATAACCGGGTAAGGCGGACGACGCCTCTCGCCCCTCCCCAAGCCCCACCCCCACTTTCCTTCCCCCAAGAGAGCAATTCAAAACAAACACATGACAACAAGTTGGGACTTAAACTGGTCGCAGCTTTAATAACCTTTTAAACACACATAATCCAACATCAACATATTTTTAACCCCCCCCCCCCCAAGCAGAGCGAGCTCTCACCCGCCGTGTTAGTAGCAAGGTGACGCCGCATCCGCTTCCCCCGGGCACAGGCCCGACATTTTCCACTCCCTCCCTCTTCCGGCTTCGCCATGCTATTAGCAAAAGCCTGAGGGATTAACCGGGTCGGGGTACCCCACCCCCGCCCTCATGCTTGCCACCGGCTCCGGACCCCGGAAACCTCCGGGATCCCGCCAAAGCCCCCCCTCCAGCTGCAACAACCCAAACACCCCCCCCAAAGCCTCCCCCAGCCTGGGTGGGCGGGCGGGACAACAGGAGCCTCCAGCCTGGACCCAGCAACTGCCGATGCAGAGCTGGGTCCCCGCGTCACTTACTCCTCCCCCCCCCCTGCTGCCGCGGCCCAGCCTCCCATTGGCTCCCGGGCGTTTAAAACGCCACGGGGAGCCAATGAGGCGCCCGGCCGCGCGGGCAGTAACAGCCGCGCGCCGCCGCAACCGAGAGGGGGCGGGGCGAATGGCCCGCCACCCCCCCGGTTAGTAGCGGCCACGCGGACGGGACCCGCGGCCTTGCTGTTCCCTCTATTTCTTCTGCACTTCAATGCATGTGTCCCATATACATCCACCGCACCGCACCACACAAAACTGTATCCCATACACAGGCACCAGACACAACCCCTTCAACCGGTGTCACTGTTCTTCTATTTTTATTGTGTACTTCAGCAAGCTCTGTTCTACACATGCAATATAAATTTTCAGCAATAGTTTTAGTTACCTGAGATACCAGTACATGGAAATGGGAGAGAAGAGTAAAGTGATCAACCAAGTCGAATGCAGATGACAGATCAAGAGATATGGCAAGTGAGACATCACCAACGTCATGAGAGATGTGAAGCTCATTCAGAAATGACAGAAGGATTGATTCCGTGCTGTACCCAGGCCTAAAACCAGACTGACGAGGATGTAGGTAATAAATAGATTCCAGATGCTGTGAAAGTTGTGTGAAAATAAATTGTTCGAGAATTTTGGAGAGAAACATAGAAGCATAGAAACATGACGGCAGAAAAAGACCACATGGCCCATCTAGTCTGTCCTTCCATATCAACCACTACAACAGTCCCTTTTTTCCTTTAGAGATCCTCTGTGTCCCATGCTTTTTTGAATGCAGATACTTTCCTCATTTCTACCACCTCCACAGGGAGACTACTCCGTGCATCTACCACTCTTTCCATAAAAAAATATTTTCACATATTACTCCTGAGACTATCCCCTTCCAACCTCATCCTATGTCCCCTCATAGTGCTTGCTTTCAATCAAAAGAGGCTCTCCTTCTGTGCATTTATACCATGGAGATATTTAAATGTCTCAGTCATATCACCTCTATCCGCCTTTCCTCTAAAGTATACATATTAAGATTCTTAAGTCTTTCCTCATATGCTTTATACTGAAGACCACAAACCATTTTAGTAGCCACCCAACCAGCCACCCAAAGGATATGAACAGGTTGGAGTAGTACTGACTCCAACCTGTTCATATCCTTTTGAAGATGTGGTCTCCAGAATTGCACACAATACTCCACATGAGGTCGCACCAAAGACTTATACTGAGGCACTATCACCTCCTTTTTTCCGCTGGCCATTCCTCTTTCTATACACCAATGCATCCTTTTAACTTTCACCATTACATTTTCTACTTGTTTAGCTACCTTAAGGTCATCAGATAGAATCACACCTAGGTCCTGCTCTTCTTTTCTGGACAGAAGTACTTCACCCCCTATACTATATCGCTCCCTTGGATTGCTGCAGCCCAAATGCATGATCTTGCATTTTTAACCTTAAATCTCAGCTGCCAAATTCTAGACCATTCTTCAAGTTTGGTTAGATCTCTCCTCATGTGAGAAAAAGGAGATTGGAAACAGGGTGATGGTGAGACAGGTTGGAGGGGTCAAATGTGGATTTTTTCAAAAGTGGGCGGACAAGTGCATGTTTCCAGGAGGTGGGGAAGGAGCCCAAGGCAAAACTGGAATTGAGAATAGTCTGGATAAAGGGGAGAAGTTCAAGGGAAGGCTCAGAGAACCAGGCAGAGGGAATGGGATCAGCCCAGAAAGTGGTTTTCCTAGAAGAAAGCAGGGATTTTGAAAGCATAGTATCAGAGATCGAGGAGAAAAGTGATTGGGGATGAGATAGGGGAGGTTGAAAGGGCAGAGATGGAGGAGTGGAGGAGAGAGCAGGAGGGCAGGCAGGGAAGGAGGAGTGAAGGGACTGAGCCTTACCCATAAAAAAGGTAGCCAGTTGCGGAGGACTAGAAATAGAGTGTGCAGGATCGATGGAAGGAGAAGGGTGAATGGTGGAGAGAGACTTCAGTACTTGAAACAATTGGTGGTAGGATTCTGCTAAAGAGGAAAGGAGATTAGAGTAATAAGTGTGTTTTGCTGAATGAATAAGGGAGTGGCAATGCTGATGACAGGAATAGAAGTGTTGGGTGTTGGATGTTGGAGAGGGATGCTTATTTATTTATTTATTTATTTATTTAACTGCATTTATATCCCGCTTTTCACCGGGTCAAAGCGGTGTAACATGTAACATAGGGAGGGGTAATTTCTTTTAGGATGGGGCCATCACCAGGGTCAACAATTAATGATTATGGGAGGACATGGACATGATTTACTTCTAAAATCTAAGTGTGAGGTCATGGTGGCGTTTCCGTTGAAAGATGTTCACGGAATAGGATTGTCTTTAGCTGTTTCTTAAATGATGTGATGTCGTTGTTGTTCTTGATGTGGTTTGGTAGAGAGTTCCAGAGAGATGGAGCATAAAGTTCGAATGCTCTGTTGCAGGTCCGTTGTGTAGATTTGGTTCTTTTGTGGGGGACAACGATAGAGTTATTGGAGGAATGTCTGGTTGGTCTGTTGTGGGATGGTCGAGGTAGTAATGAGTGTAGTGAGGTGTTCCGTGTTTGGTGGATAGATTTGTGGATGAGTAAGATGGCTTTGTACTTGATTCTTGCTTGCAGTGGAAGGAGGTGAAGGTCTCTTAGGATTGGGGTGATGTGCTCCCGTTTTTTTGTATTTTGAATAATCCTTGCTGTGGTGTTTAAGGCAGTACGGAGTGGGTTGGTGTGGGAGGCAGGAAGTCCATGATAGATTATGTTGCAGAAATCTAGATGAGGGAGTGTCACAGCTTGCATCACTGTCCTAAAGTCGTGTGGTTCTAGGAGGGGCCTGAGTCGTTGGATAGTTTTAGCTTTGTGGAATATTATCCCAGCGGTTTTGTTGATTTGTTGTTTGAAGGTGAGAGCTTGATCAATGATGACTCCTAGATATCTTATTTGTGGCTGGATTTTTATTTGTGTGGTTCCCATGTTGAGGTGGGTAGGTGGTTTGAAGTCAGGTTCTTTTGTTACTATTAGGGCTTCGGTTTTCTTTATGTTGATGGATAGATTGTTCTCCTGTAGCCAGTTGGTTACGTCGTTGAAGCAGGCTGATAGCTGTTCGTTTTTTGGGTTGTTGGTTGTAATTGGTGCGTAGAGCATTATGTCGTCCGCGTAGATGTGGAAGTTGATGTTATGGGTGCGTATGATCGAGCATAGTGGACGTAGGTATATGTTAAACAACATGGCTGATAGGGTGGATCCTTGTGGTACTCCTTGAAGTTGTTTGTAGGGGGGCGAGGTTGTGGAGAGGGTGCGAATCCGTTGCTGTCTGTTAGTTAAGTAGGATCTGAACCATTGGAGTACAGTGTCCTTGATTCCGATTGTTTGTAGTCTGTGTATGAGGATTTCGTGTGAGATTGTGTCGAAGGCCGCTGATATGTCTAGGAAGATCAGGATGTACCCTGAATTTTTTTCTTGTGTTCCGATGATGAGTGTGTTCATTAGGATGGTCATGAGGGTCTCAACTCCATGTAGTGGTCGGAAACCGTGTTGCTGTGGGTCAAGTATGTCGTTGGTGTCTAGATGCCATAAGCGCTCTGAGCACCGCAGGTAGGCACAATGTAGGAAGAGACCAGGGTGATACCAAGGATGGTTGAAGCAATGACAAATGTGTGTGGATGAAGAGGGGCTAAGCAATCAAGGGTGGTTGATACTTGGTCATTCAAGGAGCGTATAGAGTAATCTTGTGGCAGTAATTGGTCAGAGGGTGGAAATTAGGCCAGAGTAGCGGAGGTGATACAGTGGGAAAGATAAGGAGTGTCTAAGGCAGCAGCTGAGAGAGTGGTAGGAAGGCACAGATGAAGAGACAATGAGGAGAGAATGTTGAAGTGATTGTTCCAAGGTAGGGAGAGGGAGAAGAGAGATGAAGGAGCTAGTGGGGAGGAAATGGGTGTTAGCAGGAGATCAAGAGATGTATAAACAGATGTCTTATCCATTTTAGGCAGTCCTCAGACCACTAAAATCTGACCTCATAAAATTCTCAATTCAGTCCAATATCTACTTCCCTCTAATCTCAACTCAGCCAGGAATGTCTGTACAATTAATCCATGTTTTTGTTTTTTTAAAGGATAAAACATTATTTATATTCTGTGCTATTCTGCATCAGTGTTGTTTGCATTGAACAGGGCATTATAACTTGAAGATAACTATTTTACAGGGAACATGGGCTATGGAGGGTTACGTGGCTTGCCCAAGACCACAAGGAGCACCTGTGGGACTAGAAACCCCAGTCTTTTCAGCCCAAGGTTGCTGTCCTCTAGTGGGATTTGAACCCCTGACCTTCAGTACCTTGCCCCAACCACTAGGCCACTCCTCCACTCCTATTATGATCCTTTTGGATATTTAATGGCAAAGTATTCCACAAACTAGAAGCACTAATCAACAATTGCCTTTTTCTAGTGGAAAACAATTTAACTGTAGATGCTATGATGAATGAAGGAGACAACAGGGGTGTAGTGCTCCAACAGCAGAAAGCTTTCAAAATGGGATTATATTGACCAGAGGCTTTTTGCCCCTAGCATTAATATTCTTCAACAATTGCAAATGTTTCAGACATTCTTTCAGGAGGTCATGATGTGAAGAAGGATTTTGTAGAGGAAGAATCTGGGATGTCTAGAGCAGACATCCAAAAATCCAGGGGAGTGGTAGCAGTGAAGGAAGGCAAGGCTGTGCCAAGCCATATATGTGCCCTGTGCAACTTGCAAACCTGGTGCCCCCCCCCCCACCAATAACATCAGACTTTTGTCATTTAGCCCATCCACCCATGCCAAGCATAGCCCTTCTGCCCCTATCCCCACATCCTACCCTACCTCCTCATGTCAGCCTGGCTCCCCCCTTTGCTGCCTATCCGGCCTGCCCTTGTCCTACTGACGCTTTTCCTGTTCCCTTGACGGTGATGGTGGCAGTGGACCTCCAATTAAAAAAAAAAAACACATGGGTCTTTCTGACTCAACGCTTGCATGGCTGGTCTGATTCCTCCCTCCTCTGAAATATGCTTACTTCAGAGGAGGAAGGGTCCAGACCAGCCAGGCATGCGTGGAGTCAGAAAGACCCGTAGGTTTTTTTTTAATGAGAAGTCCGCTGTTGTCACTACTGCTGCCAAGGGAACAGGAAAAGCGGCGGTGGCGGGGCAGACATCAAGCTGGGCAGACAGCAAGATGGGGACCATGCACCCCTATATTTTTGTGCCCTGTGAGGCTGCACCACTCACACAGGGTTAGATATGGTGCTGAAGGGAGGCATGTAGAACTTGCCTTCTGAAATCCCTCAGTCTCCACTCAGAAAAAAATGAATGTTCCTGTAACCCATTATAGACACGGGTCCCATGCAGATAGCAAGGCAGTATACACACACAGGTTTAGACCATTTCACAAATATGGACATCCCCTTAGAAATGGGTACTTGGACAGGCCAGCAAGGGTATTTCAGAAGGGAGGCAGCTACAGTATGTTGTGAGACTAGCATGTCCCAGCCTGCCATTTCAGATGCTCAGACATGTGGCAGTGGCTTAGTAATATGTTTGGAGTATGTATTCAAATGAAGGTTTCATTCGTCAGGAAATATTAACTGTGGTAATGAAAACATATTTTGCTCTTCCCCCCTGAAAGCATTGCGGCCAACCTTTTTGCATCTTATTCGTGGTCAGGAGCAGGTATAGGCATGGATGCCTCACCAACAAGGTCCAAATGTACTTGTGACATTCTGAAATTGCACCGCGGTGTGCTTCTCCATTGCTCCACCTATGCCATTCCTCCACCAAGCTCCCATGCTACATAGATATGCTCGTGCAGGGGACATCTATCTACCCAGTTTCTAATATACGTTCAGGGATATCTCTGTGATTTGCACATCTGAATACTCATTTTCAGACTCCCAAATCACAAATAAAGCTTCTAAAAACCCTCTATAGTGAACAGCATTAGTATTTTTTCTAATAAGCAAATAGCATTTATTTATTAAATGTTATTTATTAAATGAAAAAAACAAATGGTATCCTATCCTTCAAATTAAAGTCAGAACGTCTAACATATAGAGGTGCTTGTTTACCAGAATGCAAAGGCTGTATGCAAATTCTTGAGGAGGCAGTAAGTGTGCCCAAGCTAACTACACATGCGACAGCGCACAAAGAAGTACTGTGCACCCACTTAATGTGAACTCCCCAATCACTCTACCCATGAACAGCCACTTGCCACCCCATAGCATATATTTAGCTAGGGCATGAATTAGGACATGCTGTCATACCAGCACAGTAACTGCGCACTAAGAGCACATCCTAATTTATGTACTAATTAACATCCTGTTTAGCACACTTTAGTAAACAGGTCTCAAAGGAGATGATTACGAAAGTGCAGTAAGTTTTTGCATGTATGGCGAGTTAGGAGCAAAACGTAAAGCACAGTAAGTGCAAAGGCTGTGTCCTAACTGTTTGGGGCATGGTCAGCAAATGCCCTGAATATAGGGCACACATTTATTGCATGGGCCCATGTTAAATGTATTATCAGAAAGCACTGATGCACCCATGCTATCTGTCAGTGCCTATAATATGGGCCCCTGCACTAAAAAAAGAACAAAAACTGTGATCACAGCGATGCACCCAAACCTGCTTGCTGAAAATTTGAATCTCCCCATTGACAACCCAGCCCTAGCACTTCTATTCTGATCCTTACCAATCCATCCCCCACTGGATTCTAGAACCCCCCCCCCCCCCCCGGATCACATACCTTCCCAGAAACAAGCACCCAAGATCATATTCCTCCTCAGATCCAAACACTATCAGATCACATACCCCCCGCCCCCAAAGATCAATAGCCAACCCTCCATCCCCTGACACTAATTGGAATATCCCTGCTGGGATAGTAGCAGAAGATCCCCCTCAGTTCCTACTCCATCGCTGATGGAGTTCAAAGTGGCAGCCCTGAACCCTACCACAAGGCATCAATCTGCCAAATAAAGCCAATTGCTTCTGGCAGCAGAGCTGATTAGTGTGCAGTAGTATACTCCACTGTCAGTGCTATCCGTGCCCATTCTCCCACCTGCAAGGCTTTAAGCACTTAGCATGTGATTTTAAATGCAGTGATGTTTTTAACATGTGCTAACAGGTAATGTGGATCCATTCTAATTAGTGCATGGTAAAATGCATGTTAGCTGCTTAACACAATTTACTAAACAGTCCCCACACACTTAAATCCATAAGGGCAAATAGGGATTCAATTGCCTTGCCTTGCCTTGCATAGATAAATAAAGCTGGATTTGATCATTCTCTAAACAGTATAACATTAACACAACAGAAATACAGGAATATACTGTAAATACTTTCATCTAGCCCAATACCTCCAAAAGTGTATCATAGCATCTGGAGGTACATGGCCACTCAAACTAAGCGATACAGTATTTTAAATAGAGGTAAGCTAGTTGATATAGGACATATGTATTTTCAGAAAGCTACTACTATTGCTACTATTACTATTACTGATCATTTGTATAGTGCTACAAGGCATACGCAGCACCGTACAGACACATGTAAAAGATGGTCTCTGCTTGTCAGAGCTTACAATCCAGTTAAGACAGACAACACAACAGCTGAGGACAAGAATGCATCTATGGGGAATAGTAAGGAAACACATAGGAGATTAAGCAGATGAGGATCCAATAGTGGCCTCATAGAGGTGAGTTTTCAATCTGGATTTGAAAAGGACCAGAGATGAAGCTTGATGTACGGAATCATATAGTTTGTTCCGGGCACAAGGAGCAGGAAGGTGAAAGGACTGAATTCTGGAGTTAGCAGTAGAAGAGAAGGGCACAGATAGAAGCAATCAGCCAGAAGAGCGGAGTTCCCGAGGAGGGGTGTAGGGAGAGATAAGAGAGGAAAGGTAGTGAGGAACAGCAGAAAGCCTTTGACAAGGTTCTTCATGAGAAAATTAAGGAAATTAAAAAATCATGAGATAAGAAGCAGTGTACTATTATAGACTGGGAACTGATTAAAAGAAAACAGAGTAGGGCTAAATGGTCAATTTTCTCAATGGTGAATAGTAGAGTACCAGAGGGATCTCTACTGTGCTCACTTCTTTTTAACATGTATCAGTGACCTGGAAATGGGAATGAACAAGGTGAACAAATTTGAAGACAACAGAAAATTATTCAAAATAAATAAATCACAAGATGATTGTAAAAAGCTGCAAGAGGACTTTGAGAAGTTGGGAAACTGAATAACCAAATGACAGATGAATTTTAATGTGGACAAGTGCAAAATGATGCACCTAGGGAAGACTAATCTAAACTATAGTTACATGATGCAAATTTCTACAGTGGGCCGGCAACCACCCACCGCCCGCCCTAACTCCGCCCCTTTCCCGCCCCCATCTAACTTCCCCGTACAAGCGGCAGGGAAGTTAGATGCTGGTGGGGAGGGCACGAATAGCAGGGATGGACGTCCACCCCCGCTATTTGTGGGACAGAATTGGCCCCATAGTCAGTATTGAGCCAAAAGAAGAACAGTGTTGGAGACATCCCTTTATATATATATATATAAAATACTTTATACACCAATCTGAACTCTTTCTTAAAGGACCTACTGACTACCTTAAAACATGAAACAACTATTGATTAACTGCATGAGATCCATCCAGTATAACGAATGGGCATTACAAATGAATGCTGGGAAAAGCAAAAAAGGACTGTAAGGCAAACTAACGGGCAAGTGCAGTTTATCAGAAACAATTAAATTTTTTTGTGTAATAAACCTGTTTTGTACAAAGGCATGAAAATATTAAAAACAGAGTCAATGCAAACTCACCCAAACAGAAAACTGAAAAACTCGCCGTAGCAATGCAGCAAATCACTACAAAATTATCAGCTGGACGTAAGAGCCAACACTCTTCTCAAGTCATGTGAACTGATGCCTAAAAGAGGTCAAAGGAAAACCTTTTTTTATATATATCATGGACGAATCAGAAAGTTGTTATAAACTGATATATTAGTAATATGCAAAGAGTTAAATATATGTGCAGTTAATTCCTATATAAAAACAGCGATAATGGTAACAATATGCTAGAAGGATACTAAGGAGACGCAATTATTAGGATGGTGTACTTGATGGGTGCTGGAACCAGAGTGTATATATAAGCCCGGATGGCAAGAAAAACCTATAACAAATACAAAATCACCCTGTGCCGACAAACCATCAGACAGGGGTACTAAAAAATCTAAACATGCCAAAATAATATATGGTAAATATCTCATGGCTAACACCAAGAGATAGTAGTTAATTCAGGAACAACATGTGCCATGGTTATAAGTTTTCCATGTCTCCCTTTGTTTCTCCTCCTATCCATTTATAGCTTAGATTGATTATTCAGATAAAGTGGTATACAAAAAATATTGCACTGTCTTGTTTATTTTTTAACTTAGCGGACAATGCATATCTGATAAGATATGTTATTATAGCATTTCAAGTACAATTGCACATGCAAAATAGACAGATGCAATTTTTGAGTATGCACTGTATTTTTCTAAGTTGAATTGTTTTGGTTTATTTATTCCAGAAAATGAAAGGTCAAAGAAATTAAAAGATCAACTGTTATAGAAAAACTTGCCACTTGTTTCTTTATCTCTCTTGAAAGTGCTTTATTTCCTTTCTTTAGTGCAGTAATTTTGAGACAAAACATTATCACCATTATATTTTAATACTAAGCCATTTAAGAGAAAAGAAAAAAGCTTACCACTGGAAACGTTTTTCTTTTCTGGTACTCTATACTTGTGAAAAGGTCATAAAAAAGCCTGCAAGCATGACAAAACATTTTAAGCCTTAAAAATGTATAGTATAGGTAGATTTATTTAAAAAAAATTGAATTCACTGGATTCACTTACAACCTCTATAGTTTCTGGGCAGGATTTGTGTTTCAGTTTTGGAAGAAAACCTATTCTTTGTAAAATATTCCCACACATGTCTACGTTTATTTGTGAAAGCCATTGCCACAAAGAATATGGCCTCTCTACTCTTAGTAACCTTTCAGGGTGCTGAATTGATTTGGACACTGGTGCCAGTCAACACAGTTTGATTTGCTAGATTAAGAATTTGATTCTGTCTAAAAGTCTCTGCCATTTCCAGGTTCAATAGGCATGGACTGAAAACTCTCTGTGATCCTCTAGAGTCTGTTGAACTACTGCACCCTCTTTGACAATTTTTGTGAATGAACCCATGACCATTTGAGGTCATTTTCATGATAATAGTATCGTCCTGACAAAGGAATGAGTAAAGGCCGGCGCTGCGGCTACTTGTGTGTCTTCACCGCAGCTGACTTTGCTTCTGACAGGCTGACTGCGGAGTGAATTCCTGTTCACGGTCAAAGGCTGAAAGGCTGTTGTGCGTCTGCATCAGCGCCGCTTCTACTGATCTGTGAACATGACATGCGTGATAATATAGCATCGCCATGGTAACAACAAACATGGGGCAAAATTCTGTTATCTGGAGTGACTCAGTCGGTCAAACAGATAATGTGATGGGCCTGGCCAGCTGCCTGACAAAGGCTTATGTGAAAGTCATGATGAATTAACCTCAGCTTCTTATGTCTGTTTTTTTTTAATTGATTTTTTTTCTTTGTTGTCTTCACAGTCCTAAATATCTTTAAAGATATCTTTCTGTTAACCACGTGGTACAGTAATATTTACTGTAGGCTATGGAGTTAATTTTCAAAAGTCCTTATCCGGATAACCATGGAGGACATCCGGATAAGAGCACTGAGAGAGATACTCTGAATATCTCCACAGCCTGCCTCAGAACTCTCTGGTTCGTGCAGAGGAGGAGGAGGGACCAACGAGGCACATCCAGATGGATAGTGACAGTTTTTAGCAATTAGTCAGCTAAGTTATCTGGGTAGCTTGGGCCACTGACATTATTTGACAATAAACATTTACATAAAGTGCAGTGTTTAGTGCAGTGCTAAACATGGGAAAACATATGACACTTTCGTCTTTTACATGTCTCTGTACAGTCTCTTGCATGTATAGTGCTATACTGTACAAATGATCAGTAGTGGTGGTGGTTAGTATGAAACAATGCAGCATGCCAAGTTTTGATCAATGAAAACAGAGTGAACAATAGTAGTTCAGATATGGGGCATTTATACAATTAAAATGTGCTATAAAATCCTGAGAATGAGTGGCCTTCATATGTCACGAATGGAATTTTCGAATATACAAGTGTACATTTATTCTCAACCTAAGTATTTTGGAAAAGCCATGCCAAGCATTTTCCCAGTAGATGCAAAACATCCCCTTAGACCTAAACTTTTATTTGAATCTAGAGAGTTAATGCGCTGTAGCATAGCTTCTCTTTTCTTTTTAACATTTTTGTAAGTGATATTGCAGCGATAAGTCCTTGGAATCCATTCTTACTTGTGTGGGTCTTATAGATCACTAACTCAGAGATTTGAGGCAAGCGTGCTGGGCTGAGTCTGGTTGTGATGGTAGCAGGGCCGGAGGGTCTATCGCTGCTTTCCAGAAGTGAGTTCTCTCTTTCTCCAGAAGTGCAGATGCTGCTTCCATACCCGGGGGACCCCCTCCTATCTACTAGCAGCTCCGAGGCTCATGTGTCAGAAGTCAGCATGGTTGAAGGCCTTGCACGAGGGAAGCAACAGGTTTGCTCTGGGAGGGAGATCACTGGAACTCCCAGAGATGCCCTGGGATTGCTGCAGGCAGAAGAGTCATCCTCATTGAGTGTCCCTGTTACTGATGTAAAAGCGGCGGGAGTTCGGCTGGCAGAGGTGCTTACTTCTACTCTCTTCTGACTACTCTTCCTCATCCAAAACAGTTTACTTTGGAGGCCATTTGGGATGCCATAGCCCTCTTGTCTGATAATTTTTCCAAGCAAACACTCAAATTGACCACTAAGGTGCAGAAGAACTCTTAAAGCTCTCAGTATTGTTAGATACTAACGTTTCTCTGCTTAAAGATAACACTGTGTTGAGAGTGAAAATTTAGTCACTTGAAAATGCTATCCATACATCTAATTTGTGAGTGCTGGGGTATCAGCTTTGGAAATGTTTAGGAAATATCTGTTAGAGCTTCTTTTTGTGCCAAAGAATTTACTCCCACCGATTACAAGGGTTCTCTATTTGCCAAATGCCAAGAAGCAAGCCTCGGACCATTCTATCGGCTTGAATATGGATTTGTTGGACTTGTCTAATACTGAGTCTTATGATCCTGCTACATTGATAAATTCCTGTGCCTTGGATGCTGATCTTGACAAAATCTTAAAATTGAATTTCAAGAAGAGGACTTGACTTTCTGTGGTCTATACATTTCTATATTTCCTGATTTGGCTAAAGAGACTCAGAAGCAGCATAGGCCGTTTTTAGTGCTGAAGCCTGGTGTACTGGAATTAGGTGGTTTCTTTTATCTGAAGTTTCCATGTAAATGTTTAGTTTGTATGGTATGGGCCCGATTCTGTCCCAGACGTAGATCTCCTTTGTACATCCGGGCAGAGCCGGACGTACAAAGGAGATCGCAATTCTGATCCAGCAGGGTACGTCTAGCCCCACGGGATCAGAATCATGAACAGCACTGTACATGCATGCCAGGATTGTGATTCAGTGCCGGCTTGCACATACAGCAAAGCCCAACTAACTCAGTCAGGGCATTTAAATGGAGCTGCGGCACCATGACATCATGTTGCCATGGCGCCGTGGCTCCATTTAAATGTCGAAATGCCGACTGCCGCACAAAAATTTAATTCCCCGCAGCCTGACCCCTGATCTGGCCTCCTAAGGCCAGGGCCGGGCTGCAGGGAATTAACTTTGTCCCCCCAGCCGCTTCCATGCCCCGGAGCTGCTGAAAAGACACGTCCAGGAAAGTTATTCCACCCATTGGGTGGATTAACTTCCCCAGACATTTCGCCGGCCCTGGACATAAAGGGTTGACTTTAGAATCGGCCCTGTATGTTCAGGGCCGGTGACCGCGCACTGCCTGCCCATTCTCCACCCCCAGGCCGCCTCTTCCCCACCCCGACTAACTTCCCTGCACAACCAGCAGGGAAGTTAGTCGGGGGGCAGCAGCCACCACGAATAGCTATTCGTGCCTCGGAATAACCCCCTATGTCTTCTTTCAGGTGACCAAACTTGTCACTTTCATTAGTTCTAGTTTTCCTATATTAACGGAGGCAACCTCTCTTGTGACATAGCCAGGCTAAGTTTGAATATGCCTTGGTCAGCACTCTGCTGTTTATCTTTCACTTATAAGTAATTATTTTCCTTTTTTTTTATAGGGGACTTACCCTTATGTTTTCATTTCCCCTCCCCCTAATTATGTGGACTTGTAGGAAGTACTCTTTTGTTTCTTGCTATTATTTTCTGAATATATTTTGTTTTGTGAGATTCCTTTTCTATACAAGATTATATCTTGATTGTAAATTGAACCTTAATATATATTAAATTTCAAAAAGAAACTAGCTGAGTGGGAGGCAACTAGGGGTTGATAAGGACTCATTTGGAGTATTGCGTGCATTTCTGGCGACCACACCTTCAAAAGGATCGAAAGAGGATGGAGTCAGTGCAGAGGGTGGCTACCAAAATGATTAGTGGTCTTCATCATAAGGCATATCTCAATAAATATACTTTGTAAGGCAGGAGAGAAGAGATATGCCATGAAAGTATCATAAATGCACCGGAGAGCCTCTTTCTATTGAAAGAAAACTCTGCAACGAAGGGTCATAGGAAGAAGATGGAATAGGATGGACTCAGAAGTAGTTTGAGGAAATATTTATTTATGGAAAGAGTGGTACATGCATTGACTAGTCTCCTAGTGAGGTGATAGAGACAAGGACTGCATCTGAATTCAAGATAGCATGTGGAAAACTCAGAAGATTTTTTTTGAGAATAAAAAGGTCTGTAAAGCTTAGTAATTGGTATGGAAGGGCAGACTGGATAGGTTGTATGGTCTTTTCTGCCATCATTGTTTTCTCTGTTTCTATCCAGATAATATAGTTTAGCTCAAAAGCTGTTCTAAGGACCGTCCAGATAATTTTCTGGATAGTGGATGAATATTGCTGCTCTCCAGAATGTGGTTGCTGCTGAATATATCTGAATAGTACAATGAGTGGCCAGCACTATTTGGAAACTGCCTCTGAAGAACTGGATTTTGTTTACCTGCAGCAGTCAGCATTAAAAAAAAAGAAACTCTGACTGCTGTGGGATGAACATCAGCCCAAAGGTTTTAATAAGACAGGTCAAAAGAGAATTTGAATGGGAGCTTGCCATAGAGCAAAAACAAATAATATAAACTTGTTCACATCCAATTGGAGCAAGAAGCCTATGAGTGAGCGAGTCAATTGGATTGCTAGATGACTGAATGGTAAGGAAGGTAAGGTCATAGCTGGAAAACTTGATGAATTCTTTGCTTTGATCTTCACTGAGGCACATATTCCTTGGATGTTTTTCAGTTTAATCTAAGTTCAAAATCATATTCCTATGCTGGTCTTGTCTAAGTGATCGTATAATCTATTTTTTTCTTTCAACTTCTGTGGCGTCAATATTCAAAATAAATAGAGGATAAATTTCCAAAGCTAGACACCACATATGACTATATGAAACCTTCCAGCAGTGAGCAACACAATTTAGGTTCCTGTTCTCACATTGCATTGATTTATAGAAAGATAACACAGAAGCATAGAAAACAATGGCAGATAGACCATATGGCCTATCCAGTCTGCCCATCCACAACTATTAAGCACTACAATATCTTCCTCTCTCTCAGAGGTTCTTACTTGTCCCATGCTTTTTTGAGTTCAGATACAGTTTTTGACTGCATCTGACTCCACTGGAAGTTTTTTTTATGCATTCGCTACCCTTTTTGTAAAGAAATATTTCCTTAGATTACTCCCAAGTCTATTCCCCTTTCACCTTCATTCTATGAATCCTTCTCCCAGAACTTCCTGTCAACTGGAAAAGGGGAACCCCCTGTGCATTTACTCCGCAGAGTAATTAAATGCCTTTATCATATAGCCCCTCTCCTACCTTTCCTCATGCCTATACTGAGATCTATAAGCCTATCCTCATATGCCTTATGACAAACACTACTGACCACTTTAGTAGCCGCCCTCTACACCCACTCAATCCTGTTTATATCCTTTTGAAGGTGTAGTTTCCAGAATTGTTCACAGTATTCTAAATGAAATCTCATTAGAAACTTGTACAAAAGCACCACCACCTTCATTTATATTCTCTTATATACTGTGCTATTCTGCATCAGTGTGGTTTACATTGAACAAACTGAAACTACATTGAACAGGGCATTATAACTTTGAGATAACTATTTTACAGGGAACATGGGCTATGGAGGGTTAAGTGGCTTGCCCAAGACCACAAGGAGCACCTGCAGGACTAGAAACCTCAGTCCTTCTGGCCCAAGGTTGCTGTTCTCTAGGGGGATTTGAACCCCCAACCTTCTGGCCTGAAATACCTTGCCCCAACCACTAGGCCACTCCTCCACTCCAGTTACCTTCTGGTCATTCCCTTCCTACTCATCCAAGCATCCTTCTGGCTTTTGCCATCTCCTTTTTTCCTGATGGGCCTCTTTAAGACCAACTGATGTGATCAACCCCAGGTCATGCACTGACATACCTTTCCCCCTAACTTTACCACTCCCTTGGGTTTTTGCAGCCCAAATGCATAACCTTGAATGTTTTTAGCATTATATCTTAGCTGCAAAATGTTTGACCATTCTTCAACGTTTGCTAAATCTTAACTGCCAAGCATTAGACCATTCTATCAGCTTTTGTAGATCTTTTCTCATGTTATCCACTCCCTCAGGAAAGTCCACTCTGTTGCAAATTTCCATGTCATCTGCAAAAAGACAGACTTTCCATTCAGTCCTTCAGCAATATCACTCACAAATATATTGAACAGTAATGGTCCCAGGACCGAACCCTGAGGCTAATCACGTTCCTATCATCTGAGTGAGTTCCGATTACTGTCACTTTCTGTTATCTGTCAGTCAACCAATTTCTGATCCAGTTCACCACCTTGGGACCCATCCCCAAGCTGTTGAGTTTATTGATAAGCATCTTATGAGGAACAGTATCAAAGGATTTGCTGAAATTTAGGTAGATCACATCCATTGCATGCCCTTGATCTAGTTCTCTGGTCACCCAGTCAAAGAACTCAATCAGATTTATTTGGCAAGATCATCCTTTGGTAAAACCATGTTACCTCGGATCATGAAACCTGTTGGTTTCGAGGAAGTCCATTATTCACTCTTTCAGGAGTGCCTCCATTACTTTTCCTGCCATTGAGGTAAGGCTTACTGGCCTGTAGTTTGTCACCTTCCTTACTGCCACTTTTGTGAAGAGGTACCACATCAGCCCTTCTCCAGTCCTGTGGAACTTTTCCTGTCTCCAAGAATATATTAAAACCCCCATTTAAAGACCCTGCAAGAACCTCTCTGAGCTCTTTCAGTATCCTGGGATGTATCCCATCCAGTCCCATGGCCTTAACCACTTTCAGTTTTGCAAGCTGCCCTAACATATCATCTTCTGTGAAAATGGTGTTGTATCTAATCTGTTCCCATTTGTATATTTGTCAGTCACAAGTGATCCTTCTCCAGGATTTTTTCTAGTAAGAACAGAGTAGAAGTATTTGTTTAGGATTTTCGCTTTTTCAATGTCACTTTTCACAAATCCATTTCTAGCACTTTTGAATCCTGCAATTCCACCTGTGATTTTCCTCCTCTCCTGAATATACCTGAAAAACATTTTGTCGCTACACTTCACATCTTTAGCCATCTTTTCTTCTGACTTTTATTTTGCTATCCTTATTTCTTTTTTGTCTCTTTTAGTTTTATCTTGTATTCTCTTCTGTGTTCCTCTGTTTACGAACTTCTGAATTTTGTGAAAGCTGTGATTTTTGCCTTTATCTGTGCAGCCACTTCTTTGGAGAACCAAATAGGTTTCCTTTTCCTCTTGTTTTTATTTACTTTCCTTACATATGTGAAGTAGTAGTGGATGCTGTGAGGCACCTATGAAAACATGAGAAGGAGGCTGAGAAACTTAACTAGTAGATTCAGACTTTATGTGCTATGAGCTTGGATGTGCCAGCAAAAATTCTAGAACAATTCACTTAAAAAACTATTGTTTGAAGTTGGATCATATTGCGTTCCTAGAAGAACATAGCTATGGGGCAACAAGTGAAATTTTTCATGTTCAGCAATGTTGAAGGGAGAGCACGCCTTCTTCTCAGAAAGCCTCCAGGATGGCTACCACTTTAGAAAGTTTACCTTCTACCCAAAAGACTGTTATGAGTTCTTAGCAACCGTGTGACCCAAGTCATTCCTCCTTCTTTAGCTAGCCCTCAAAAACAGACACAGAGATCATTTACAACTTTATCAGTTTCTACTAGTTACCTGAATGACTTTCTTTGTTCCATTCCTGGCACTATGATTCCTGCGATGACATCAGCTTAGCCATCTGCTGCTCTCAAAATAAAGAATCTGTATAAACTGATGTTCATTTGCCATCTGGAAAAATATCAGCGCATTTGCACTTACCTAGCTCTAAGATGAAAATGGATGCAACCAGGGCCATACCAAACCATAAATTCGCCCTGTGCAATTTGCACATATGCCACCCCCCCCCCATCACAGATTTGTCATTTACCCCATGCCCAGCACCTCCCCATCATACCTCCATATCCAGCTGTCTCTCCCCTGTGCCGCCTGCCCTTGCCCAGCTGCCGCTGCTTTCCATGTTTCCTTGGCAGTGGCGATGGCAGCAGCAGAGCAGACAGTCAATTGAAAAAAAAAATGCAGGTCTTCCAGACTCCATGCTTGCACGCGTCAGAAGAGGGAGGGAACAGACCAGCCACTCAAAGGCAGGTCTTTGCAACTCTGCATGTGAATGGCTGGTCTTGTCCCTCCTTCCTATGATGTGAGCATACGTCAGAGGAGGGACAGATCAGACCTACATGAAAGCATGGAGTCAGACAGACCCACGTTTTTCTTTTTTTTTCAATTGGATATCTTCTCTGCTGCTGCCATCGCCACCGCCAAGGCAACAGGAAAAGCGATGGCGGTGGTGCAAAGGCAGGCAGCATGGGGGGAGCCAAGGCCGGCAGCCCCAAATGTGCCCCTATTTCTTTGCACCCTGAGCAGCTGCATCACTAGCACAGGGCTAGGTGTGGCGTTGAATGCAACAATGAAATTGTTTTCTTCTTAAGGTGTTGTGTCAAAGATGGCTGCTGAACGTCCTAGTCTCAGTTTCATATCGGAGACTGGCCTCACTGCTTCTACAGATAATACCAAGATATCTTCTGTCTTGGCTTCTTCTACTATGCAAAATACATCATCTTTATTAACATCATTTGTCATCTGGGAAAGAATCAGAACGGTTGCCTTACCTAGTTCTAGGATGGGAATGGATAATGAAGCTGATGCATTTTCTGCTCAAAGTGCTGTCAAGATGGCTGTTGAGCTTCCCAACTTTGATCTGGTCTCAGAGTCTGACATCACTACCTCTGTTGCCATGATTGATAGCTCCAAATAGCAGAGGGTGGGACTTCAACAAAGTCCACTGCTGCTGTGCAAATGTTAAGCTACAAATCACCATCCATATCATTCCCTGAGACTGTCATTTATTCATGATCCTGCTAATGCTGTCATTTCCACTGATATCCATTCACAATTTGTGACATGGTTTCAGCCTCCTTCCCCTCTTGTGATACCTTTGAATGCAGACCCAGCATTCGAGGGAACTGGCACAGGCTTAGTGGTTGCTACACCACACTTTGCTGTTACAGTTTCTTCTGTGCAAGAGAAGGGTTGGCACTACCACCAGCTGGTCACGTAGAACGCCAACCCTAAAGGGGCCGCTCATTGCCACTTCTGCCACCCCTTTCCATGGCCAGCATGAAATATCTTGGCATACAGTGGGGGAAGTGAATGTTAATATAATATCATGAATATGTATTAGGATATCCTGAAAACTTGACTGGCTTGTGGCCCTCCGGGACTGGAATTGGAGATCCCCACTAGGGTTGATAGATACTGGTGTAGTGCTAGATAAGTGATTCAGTACAGCTATATTTAGGCCCAGAGGGCTGGTGTCTCTGCTTTAATGGGGCAGGCCATTTGAAGAAGCCTGATACAATTTGCTATGAATAAAGAATAGGCTTGCTTGGCTGTGGCAGGCTAGTGGAAAAGAGAGACCTGTGCATTACTCCTTCCACCCTTTGATAGTATAGTGGTTGGATATCACTATTGCCTAACAAAGCCCATGTATACAGGTGAGATTATCTTGCCAGATTTTAGTGTTTCTTATGAGCTCTGCTCTCTCACATCAGAGCCAGCCCAAGTATTAGGCAAGACTAGACAGTGGCCTAGGGCAGCATCTTCTGAGGGGCAGCAAAGAGCAGCAGCAGTCAAAGCACACTAATAGGTCCCGAGAGCCCCATAAATGCAGAGCCATCAGCACATTCTTTTATCTGCTGGGAGAGAAGGCACACACATACATACAAAGAAAAGGTACATACTGTGAGAGTCAGAGGAGAAAGAGTTAATACAATAATACAAGAAAAATCATTGAAATGTCTGAATGCTGGAATTGTACTAAGGTGCAAACGTGAAGCTTCAAGAGGTATATGGCATCATATGGAAAAGATGTGAAAACACTTATCAGTAAATGGTGGACCTTGAGAGAGGGTAGAAAGGCAAGCATGAGAGATAAACATGCCAGCTTAGCATGAAGAAGAACGTATGGCCTCCAATATAGTTGTCAGAACACGGGGAGTTAAAGAGATATATTTCTTGGGAAATGAGGGGTGGGAGAGAACCAAGCAAGAAAACCAGGTAAAGAAATGAGTGAGAGGGGCAGAGGTCAGATAACAATATAAATCTGACAAGGCCCAGACAGATAATTGCAGACATGAGCCCAAGAAAGGTCAACGGAGAGGGGTACAATCATGAGTAGAATAACATCACACAAGTGGGTCCCCAGACAGCTGGAATAAGAATGAGCTAATTAGAGAAGACTGACTGAATAGTAAGAATGGTCCTGAGCAAGGGTATATAATGTGACAGGACCAGATACAGGATGGATCTGTCTGCTTCACAGTGGAAGCTGTGGGAAATTATGGATTTCCTGGGTTCTCTATGGCCCCAGTATCCCTGTTGTCGTGTCTGAGAGTTTTGTGTTCATGTAGTCTGTCTTGTGTGTATGTCTATTACACTGATTTCTTGTGTCCAGGAAAGCCTGTCATACTAGCTGTTGAGTCAGGAAGTAATATAGAATCATGCAGGCAGGACCAGACATTCTGACTTGTAATTGTTTAGAAATCTGCATCAGAGATAAGACAGAATGACCCTGTTCGCCTGCTGTGAGAGGTGGCAAGATCTGTAATTCTACTGGACTGTTTTCCTTTGTTCTTTGTTTTCTGTTTCTGTAAGATAGGGAATAATAAACTGATCCTTTTGGAAGAAAAATCTGTGAGATAGTTATTACCATGTACGAGCATGTTGTCCTGCATAAGGTGAGATGTTGTCCTGCATAAGGTGAGATTTTATTGGGAAGTGTAGGTCCTCTCTGTGATGTTTCTTTTATTAGGAAGTGATATGTCCTCCCTTAGTGGTTCCCCTTCTGGACACAGGAAGGTGTCTGCTCGGAAACTGTCTGGCCAACAGTCCAGCTGACCCTTCACCCCATACAATACTTAAATATAGAAACATAGAAACATAGAAATATGACGACCGAAAAAGACCACATATATAAATCTAGTCTGTCCTTCCACATCAACCACTACAACAGTCCCCTTTTACCCTCAGAGATCCTCTGTGTTTGTCCCATGCTTTTTTGAATTCAGTTACTGTCCTTAACTCTACCACCTCCACTGGAAGACTATTCCACAGATCCACAGCTCTTTCCATAAAGAAATATTCCCGCATATCACTCCTGAATCTATCTCCCTTCACCCTCATCCCATGTCCCCTCGTAGCAGAACTTGCTTTCAATTGAAAGAGGCTCTCTCCCTGAACATTTATGCCACGGAGGTATTTAAACATCTCAAAAATATCACCTCTATCCCGCCTTTCCTCTAAGGTGTACATAAGGTGTACTTTGATTGAAGGATAAGATGGTATATAAAACTGATTAAATAAATCAATAAATATTAAGATCCTTAAGTCTTTCCTCATATGCTTAATAATGAAGACCACTAATCATTTTAGTAGCCATCCTTTGCACTGACTCCATCCTGTTCACATCCTTTTGAAGGTGCGGTCTCCAGAACTGCACACTATACTCCAAATGAGGTCGCACCAAAGACTTATACAGAGGCATTATCACCTACTTTTTTCTGCTAGCCATTCCTCCCATATGCACCCAAGCATCCTTCTAGCTTTTGCCATCACCTTTTCTACCTGTTTAGCTACTTTAAGATCATCAGACACAACCACGCCTAGATCCTGCTCTTCTTTAATTGACAAAAGTACTTCACCCCTATACTATATTGCTGCCTTGTATGGCTGCAGCTCAAATGCATGACCTTACATTTTTTAACATTAAATCCCAGCTGCCAAATTCTAGACATTCTTCAAGCTTAGCTAGATCCCTCCTCATGTTATCTACACCGTCCTGGTTGTCTACTCTATTGCAGATTTTGGTATCATCCGCAAAGAGGCAAACCCTGCCCAACAGCCCTTCCGCTATATCACTAACAAAGATGTTAAAAAGAATCGGAACAAGGACAGATCCCTGGGGCACACCAGTGGTAACATCCTTCTCCTCAGAGTGAGCTCCTTTTACCTGTACGCTTTGTCACCTCCCACCCAACCAATTTCTAACCCAAGCAGTAACTTTATGGTCCATCCTTAGGGTGCTCAGTTTGTTTATAAGTCACCTGTGAGGAATAGTGTCAAAGGCTTTACTGAAATCTAAATACACCACAACTAGGGCTCTCCCTCGGTCCAACTCTCTGGTCACCCACTCAAAGATTTGTCTGACAAGACCTGCCTCTGGTGAATCCATGCTGCCTCGGATCCTGTAATCCGCTGGACTCCAGAAACCTCACTATTTTCTCTTTCAGCAGCATTTCCAATAATTTACTCACCACTGAAGTTAAACTAACCGGTCTGTAGTTTTTAACCACATCCTTACTTCTGCTTTTGTGTAAAGGCACCACATGAGTCTCTCTCCAATCCTGTGGTCTCTTGTATTTCATGAAGGCCTCCCTCTTTTTCTTCACTTTTTCAGCTACTTCTTTCGAAAGACATAGCAGTCTCCTTTTCCTTTTACCTTTATTTACCATTTTAACAAAAAGGTTGGTTGCCCTTAAAATATCCCCTTTCAGTTTTGCCCACTGTTTTTCTACATCCCCCAGCTGTTCCTATCCCACTAATGACAACCTGAGGTATTGGCCCATCTTGGCAAAGTTAGTCTTCCTAAAGTCTAAGATCCTCACCTTTGAATGGATTCTAACAGCCCTAGTCCTAATACTGAACCACACCATCTGGTGATCACTGGATGCAAAATGATCTCCCACTACAACATCAGAAACACTTTCACCATTGGTAAGCACCAAGTCCAGTATGGCCCCTTCACGTGTGGGGTCTGTTACCAATTGCCTGAATAGTTCTCGCTGTAGAGAATCCAGGATCTCCTTACTTCTAGATGACACTGCAGCAGGAATGTGCCAATCAGCATCTGGCATATTGAAATCTCCTATCAGTAGCACTTCCCCTTTCCTAGCAATGCTGCGTATGTCTTCAATTAACTCTCTGTCCACCTCTTCCTCTTGTGAGGGAGGTCTGTATATCACACCAATGCAAATAGATTTTTCTTTCCCTCTAGTTTAACCCACAATGCCTCCTCTCTCCCTTTTAAGCTCTGTAATTCCAAAGCTTTAATAGTTGTTTTTACATATAGTGCCACTCCTCCTCCCCTTCTTCCTACCCTGTCCTTTCTGAATAAAGTATAGCCAGGTATAGTTACATCCCAATCATGGTTTTCTGTGAACCATGTTTCTGTAACTGCTACTAAATCCATGTCAGGCACTCCCACCAAAGCTTCAACATCAGAGATCTTATTTTCCATGCTACGGGCATTTATACACACTGCTTTCCATATGTTACCCCTGTTACCCATTTCCATAAAGGTATTTAATGTATCACCTACCTGGGGGCTTTCTTCACCCATCCCCAATGAATCTAGTTTAAAGCCCTCTTCAGTAGATTAACCAGTCTACTACCGAAGACGCGTTGACCTTTCTTGGACAGATGGATGCCATCATTGCTCTGCAACCCTTGGGACAGCATCCCATGGTCTAGCAAACCAAAACGCTCTCGATGACACCATCCACGCAGCCATGCATTCATCTCCAGAATGTGAGCCTCTCTGCCTTGGCCTTTACCGATTGAAGAGAACACCACCTGTGCACCTAACTGCTTCACCCTCTGTCCCAAAGACATGAAGTCACTTTTGATACTTTCCGAGGGATACCTGGCAGTATCATTTGTTCCAACATGGATTAGCAACATTGGGTAATAGTCAGTGGGTTTGATGAGAATCGGCAAACTCTCCATAACATCTTGGATTTTGGCACCAGGCAGACAGCATACCTCTCCGGACATCAAGTCTGGTCAGCAGATGGATGCCTCAGTACCCCTCAGAAGAGAGTCTCCAACCACCACTACCCTTTGCTTCCTTGTGGTCACTGATTCTGCAACTTTGGGATACTTGAGCTCTGGTTCTTCTCTTTCCAGGGATGCTTTCACCCACTCCTCTTCCAGGGCTGCATAATGGTTCTTCAATTCAAGGGCTGCAGAAGTTGGATTGGTGATTCTGCAGGCCCTGGTGACTTGTGTCCAACCATTGACATTCTGTTGGCACCCATCTTCTCCTCTGCTGGAGAGCTTAGTTGCTGCAAGAAGCATCTCATCAATGTACTTCTCATTGTCTTGAATGTTCCTCAGCCTCGCCACCTCCTCTCTGAGTTCCTCCACTTGTTTCCTCAGAGCTTCAGCATGCAGGCACCCTGCACATGGAACTGGTTCTTCAACTGGCATTAGGACCTCTGTCTGGACAGAGGCAGAAGCTGTAATGGGGGCAACAGCTTTAGCGATACAATTTTTCCCAGCCATTGTTCTGTTTATGGAGCCTAGGTATCTGTTAAAGCAAAAGAGAGAGATCTTCCAAGTACCAGCCGGTTTCCCAGCTGTCCTTTCAGAGAAAAAGCAGTTAAATCTCTTTAATTATATTCAAAATGTGCTGCTCCAAGTCTCTGTGCTTTGTTAAATGGGGAGGTGCCCTATAAAGCAAGACTGCTCACTAGGGGTGGGTGGGAGTTTGGGTGGGTAGGGAGGGAGCTAACACCTGATTAGTTATCAGCAGTTCCCAACAGCTGAGAAGGTTTCTAGTGTTCAACAACCTACTCTACTCAAGGAAATTTCTACTAAATCACCAAAAAGAAAGTAACTTTGCTTTAAAAATATGCAAAACCCCTTTTAAGAGCTCCCAGTCAGAGAGCTAGCAATTTAATAAAAATAAACCCTCAAATCCTTACCGTTGTTTGACCTGTAGAGCCCCTGTTAGGAATATATGATCTCCCATGATGCATTTTTGCAAGACTATTGTGTGTGAGGAGGGGGAAGCATGATACTGAAGGTTTACCTAGGGTGCCCAATATCTTAGCACAAACCTGTCTCTCATGTGCTTCTCATTTAAAATCCTGATATATGAAGCTATGATCTTAGGGCCCAATATTCTAAAGGCATTTACATGGTTTACACTCTGTAAACTATATACTCTCACTTGGTTTGCAGCTTGTCGTGCTGTGAGGGCTTGCGTACATCAATGATGCTGAGAGCTAAACTATCGGTAGTTTAACTACTGGCAGGGTCTCCCAAGATGGACAGGTCTTAGCTGAGGTGCCAGACCAAGACAAACCACCCATCTGGGCAGCAGCAGAATGGGATAGTGTTGACGGCGGAGGATCACATTTTTGTGACAACGGCAACAACACCAAACTTAAACTGCGCAGAAGAAAGGCCCGGCAATCTACTTCTGTATCTTGCCATGAAAACCCAATGGATAGTTACAACAAAACAAATTGTGCTATGGTGCTGGAATATGAGACCCCCAGGTCGGAAGGCACTAAACTAGCTACTGGGGAAGAGCTGAAGACTTTTCAGAGTAAAGCCAGCATTTATGATGTGGTTGGATTAAAGCCCTCGGGAAGTCTGACTGCTGATGTAGCTGCACATGAAATGAGAGTCAGAAGCTGTAAAGATGTTTTACACATTGGAACATGGAACGTACGAAGCAAGAACCAAGGGACGTTGGAGGTGGTCAAGAATGAAATGGAACGTGTACAACTTCATCTGTTGGGTGTCAGCGAACTGAAATGGACTGGCAATGGGCACTTTGCATCAGATGATCACATGGTCTACTATGCTGAAAATGAAAGACAAAGAAGAAATGGTGTTGCATTTATAGTAAAGAAGAAACTTGCAAGAACAGTAATGAAATACAATGCAGTCAGCGAATGCTTAATCTCTATTTGACTACGAGGATTGCCTATCAACACAACTATAATTCAAGTATTTGCCCCAACAACAGCTGCAGAAGAGAATGAAATTGAAGAGTTCTATGAACAAGTACAAGCTGAAATTGACAGAACATGCAAACAGGATATCCTGATAGTCATGGGTGATTGGAACGCAAAGGTTGGCAACAAAGAAGAAGGCAAAGTAGTTGGAAAATATGGACTTGGCAACAGAAATGAAGCTGGAGAAAGACTGATAGAATTCTACAAGACCAATGATCTATTCATCTCAAACACCTTCTTCCAGCAACACAAGCGGCGACTGTACACATGGACTTCACCCAATGGATTGTATAAAAATCAAATTGACTACATCTGTGGATGTCAACGATGGAAAAGTTCCATAACATCAACAAAGACAAAACCTGGAGCTGACTGTAGTACAGATCATCAACTACTAGTATGCAAACGCAAGCTAAAGTTGAAAAAGAGCAAACCACTCATGAATGCAGCAAAATATGACCTTGAGAATATACCACTGGAATTTAAAGACTGCCTGCAAAATCGATTTGCTGCTTTAGATACAAATGACAGAGCTCCGGAAGAGTTATGGAATGACATCAAGAAGGTTGTGTTGGAAGAAAGCGAGAGGTCTCTACAAAAGGTAAAAAAGAGGTGAAAAAGCAAAAGCGGCCAAAATGGATGACAGAAGAAACTCTGAAAATTGATCAGAAACGCAGAGAAGCTAAAGCCAGAGGAGAAAGAAAGACAATCGCAGAACTCAACAGAGATTTCCAACGTGCAGCAGGACAGGACAAGGAAAAGTACTACAATGACACTTGCAAGGAAACAGAAGCAGAAACTATTAGAGGAAGAACAAGATCGGCTTTCCTAAAGCTACGAGAGTTAAAGAAAAAGTTCCAGCCTTGAATTGGAATGTTACAAGATGCTCAAGATTCTATGTTGAATGATGCTGAGAAGATCAAGAAAAGGTGGAAGTAATATACAGAGTTTTTATATGATAAAGATCAAGTGGACCAACAGCCGTTTCAACCTGTACCTTATGATCGGGAACCATTGGTGATGAAAGAAGAAGTTGAAGCAGCATTGAAAGCCTTATCAAAGAACAAAGCACCAGGCATTGATAGCATTCCTATAGAAGTATTGCAGCAATCTGATGCAGCTGTTACCATACTTACAAGGCTCTGCCAAGAAATATGGAAGACAACATCATGGCCAACTAACTGGAAAAGATCTGTGTTTATACCAATACTAAAGAAAGGTGATCCAACTGACTGTGGAAATTATCGAACAATTGCTCTGATCCCACATGCCAGCAAGATTCTACTGAAGATGATTCAAAAGAGACTACAACCATACCTTGAACAAGAACTACCTGAAGTGCAAGCAGGGTTCAGGAAAGGGCGAGGAATGAGAGACATCATTGCGGATGTGAGATGGATCCTTGAAAAGACTAAAGAATACCAAAAGGATATCTATTTGTGCTTTATCGACTATAGCAAAGCTTTTGACTGTGTAAACCATGAGAAACTCTGGGCCACATTAAGAAGCATGGGTATACCAGAACACCTGATCGTTCTCTTGCGCAATCTGTACATTGATCAAGAAGCAACAGTTCGAACGGAACAAGGAGAAACAGAATGGTTTAAAATAAGCAAAGGTGTAAGACAAGGCTGCATACTTTCCCCCTACCTGTTTAATTTATATGCAGAACAAATTATCAGAGAAACAGGATTGTATGAAGACAACAGAGGTGTGAAGATTGGTGGAAGACTCATCAACAACCTTCGCTATGCTGATGATACTACATTACTGGCTGAAAGTGAAGATGATCTGAAACATTTGCTTCTCACAATCAAAGAACATAGTCTCAAAATGGGCCTGCGCCTTACTGTAAAGAAGACAAAGATCATGACAACTGGCATAATCAACAGGTTCATCGTTGAAGGAGAAGAAATTGAAATTGTGAACAACTTTAACCTACTTGGATCAACTATCAATAACGAAGCAACAAGCAGTCAAGAAATCAAATGACACATTGCTCTAGGCAGAATGGCTATGAAAGACCTAGATAAGATTCTCAAGAGCAGAGATGTCTCTTTCCATACAAAGATTTGACTTGTTCAAGCCATGGTATTTTCCATAACATCATATGGATGTGAAAACCTGGACAGTGAAAAAGACAGACAGGAAGAAAATTGATGCCTTTGAATTATGGTGCTGGTGGTGAATACTGTGTATACCATGGACTGCCCAAAGAACAAACCAGTCGGTACTAGAGGAGATCAAACCTAAGCTTTCTTTAGAAGCTCAGATGACTTCGACTTTCATACTTTGGACACATCATGCAAAGAGAGAGATCATTAGAGAAAGACATCATGCTTGGCAAGATAGAAGGTCAACGCAAAAGAGGAAGGCCAGCAATGAGATGGATCGATACAGTAACAGCAGCTACGGGTACCAGTCTGTTAACAATGAGCAGCCTGACTGGAGACCGAACACAATTTAGGATAGCTATCCAGAGGGTCGCCATGAGTCGACTCTGACTCGACGGCACTTAACAACAACAACAAACCATATAAATGCTGCTCAGCGGGATATTAAATGGCACTAGCACGGTTAGTGCTTTTGAATCTCCCCAATTTTCTCCCCTCACACCCCAATGCTAACTTATTAGCATTGAAGGTATGCCGTGGGTTTTCTGGGGAGGAGCAGAGATGACGGGGCCACATATGACCCCCAGCATTGGATATCTGGGGTTAAGGATCTGCACAGATGACTATGCACCGTAGGGGCACATAGCCATCATAATGCAATATCAGGCCTTAGATCTCTTCTTTTCCATATTTATCAGTAAGCACTTGTTAATCTCAATTATTTTAAATGCTACTGAACCTTTTCATAGCTGGTATAATTTCTTTTACACTCCACATTCTGTAGCATTGCTATATCATTCCTTAAATACCTTTGTATTTAAATATGTTTTCATTATCTTTCCATGGATTTTGCCATTGTTCTTGAATAAACAGCTAATTAATTATCATAAAATCATAATTTGGTTGTCTCATCCATGACTGAATTTGCTTAAATGTAAATACCCCTTTTCTAATAACTTTCTTACCTTGATGGTATTCAGCTGCAGCTATAACTAATAGTGTACTTGTCAAATCCATCCAAGCAATAAGATTTAATCGCTCTTGGCCTGATGTTCAAAGCTGGTGAATATCTGTAGATTTTCTGACTGTATAAGGATAGTATAACGCAGTCATAGCAAATCAATAGATCCTGACAGACACACAAACCCAGCCTTCAGCACATTTTTAACCAACAGGGTGGGTGAGCACACATATGCACATAAAACAAATATCCTTTCACCAGCACAAATATCCTTTCACCAGCACTGTGCACAATCTCTATCCATTCCCTACCCATTCCATGCTCCCTAATGGTAATTTATATGTTATCTATTTAACACAGACTTTGTGTGTGCTAACAGTTAACATGCTTCTTTAACCGATAACTTGGTGTATGTTAATTCAATTATTAAATAGTTAGCAAAGCTTAGAGCATAGGCCCTTTAGTGAACTACATGATCTATTTCAGCTCATTGAAAATGGTATAGCCTATTAGCTGGATGAATAAAAAGTCAACGTAGATTCTAAAAAACAAAAGTTTTTCTGAACAATTATTCAACCAGAGGGGTGGGGGGAGGGCACTCGTGAGCCAAGCAACATGGCAGCATAAGACTGTTGATTGCTCACCCTCCAGCCCTTCCTGCTGTTATTTACTGCATCCTTTGCTGCCAATATGCGTTGAGCACCCAGAGTGATTCCCCAGCAGCTGGGACCCCATTGGTGTGTGATTAAAAAGCAATCATTACTGTAACTCACCCACCTGATGCTGATGTCAGATCAGTGGCTCTATGAGGGGACTGCATGGTGACTGCCAGCTCTCTTACATGCCAGTCTGACATGGCCTGATCCCGGTGATCAACACTTTAACTCTCCCTCAAGATACGGCTGCTGACTCCTGCCAGGCCATCCATTTTTGTCTCTGCTGATCGTAGCACCGGCTGATCCCATGGTTGAATGGCTATTTCTGATGGGGGTCGCGGCCCTCTGACGTCCACAGCATGTGCCTTGAGGTTCGCGTGAGATCAAGCAACCTTCCCCGGTCCTGAGTTGCTGCAAGATCTGCCCAGCTTTGAATTGGGGTGGGCTCCAATCTCTCTCGCACTAACCCAGATTCTTCAGTCCTGTTGGCCGACTGAGGGGGTGGTTACACAGGACCGGCAAAGGCTATGGGGCTGCGGGAAAATCAAGGAGGACTGCTGCTCTTAGAACATATACACAGCACGTGCCCAGAAGAAGCCTGTAGAAGCCCAGAAGCCAGTGCAAAGACAGGAATCGGCAGCATTGGAGAGCCGACACCCCAAGGTAACTCCATGTTTATCTCACATACAGTAGAAAATAAGGACACAAAATAAGAAGGAGAGATAGGAACTGAGAGCAAAGGGACAGATGAGGAGAAGGAAAAAAGGAAGAATAGCCAAAGAGGGAAGAGAGCACAAGAGAGCAGTCAGAGATATGTGTCAACCCAATTACACAACCCCCCCTACTCCTACTGGAGAGTGGGTGCTATCATAGGTGACATCTATACACAGGGACATCTATGTTCACCATGACTGACAAGGAATCATATGCTGTGGCCTTGTCCAGATTCTCATGTCCCGCCGAACCTGCATCCGTAGCTACATTGTCTTCAGACCAAGCTAGAAGCTTGGGCACTAGTACCGAAGACCCTCCATTTCAACCTCACCAGCCATGAAAGCAGACCTCCTTGAGATCTTGCATGAACTTAAGCTATTCCATCTGGATTTCTCCAAGGCGGTGAGTGATATAAAAGTGGAAATCAAGTTTCATAATAACCATGTTATGCAGAATGAAATTAATATTGGTAAACAAACAGATGTGACAGCTCTCTTCCAATCAAAAATCCATAAACTCAATTGACTCACAATGGACATAAAAGAATGATAGGATGACCTAGAAAACCATTAGAGGCAGAAAAGCATTAGTGCCTTGGGCATCCCAGAACACACTGGAGATAAGGAGAACACTGAAGAACTAATACAACTGCTGTACACCTTCTGCAACCCAGGGGCTCCTGGACCAGTCAAACTTGAAAGAGCTCATCGAAGCCTTGGGCCCACAGCAGGCTCTCGATCCCACCCTTGCCCCATCATATCATGTTTCCACTCTTTCAAGGACAAATTAAGACCCTTGAGCAGCCCTAGGGGGAAACAATCAATTGCTTTTCAGGGTCAGGAGATCCAGGTACTTCAGGATTTAGCCCAATACATGCTAGAGTAGAGGAAGAGCTTCAAGCCCCTAACATAGCTGTTATAAAAGAGATCCTTAAAATATAGATGGGGATTCTCCTTTGCTCTGATCTTTGAATGGGACAACACGCAACACAAAATTGTAAAGCTAGCTGACTGCCTCGACATGGTGGACTTGCTACAAAATGGAGAGGGGTGCACCCCAAGTCAGCTCAGAGAGCAGCACAACTGTCAGGCCTTGATCCCGAAGGTGCGCCAGATTCCAGGGCCCCGAAGACATTTTGATCATCTTTCAGAGGACTCCCAGGATCGGGATATGGATACTGCAAAACATCCCTGATTCAACCTGGGAATGTTTGTTCGCGCTCCATATATGCCTCTCTCTGTCACTTATGCTCTCTTTTCCATAGCTCACTGATTATACACTTCTCCTTGTTCCACCTGAGAAGGCTCTGTTAACTTGTTCTGCTATTTGAATTTGCCTTATTGGTTTATTATTAAACAAAACTTATGAAGGCAGGTGGGCCTTCAGGTTTATCTCCTGTGGATTTAGATTTGCAGGTCTGACAAGCTGTGTAGTGCAGTGTCTGCCGCAGCGGCAGCAATCACAGCCTTGGGTGTTGTTTATTGGCCACTACCGGGCTGTGAGTTAGAGGCTGAGTATTCCTGACTGGGTCCAGATTGTTAGAAACTCAAATGTCACTCTCTTGTGAGGGGTAGCACCCTTGTAAGAGCAGATAGGGTTGGAGGGGATGCTTCTGCCTCATGATATCGGCATTCCATAACTTGCCATACTTGATGCTAAATTGGTTACCACAAATGCATTTCAAGCAGTATCCATCTTTACTTGGATCTTAGTTAAGGGAAGGGTTGGGAGGGATGGATTATTTACAGTGGAGAAAAGGGGGGTAGGTAGATTATGATAGTGTAGCACACCATGAGGGGCCATAGGTCAAATCTTATTCTGCTTCAGTGAGAGATGCTGAATAATGGGCTGGTACAACAATGGAGGGCCCTTTGGAGGATAATAGTTAAACTCATCTCATGGAATGTAAGAGGCCTCCACAATCCTGTTAAGTGCAGGTGGCTGCTGGAGAAGGAAGAAGCCTGATACATTCTTCCTACAGGAATCACAGGCAGGAACACCTGCAGTTGCGATCCCATTGTTTCCTGCAGGACTTCAAGCTAATTTCTCCTCTCCAGGAGGGGGGTGGTGACCCTCATCTCCTAGAACTGTTCCTTCCAGCTGACTTCTCAGCATAACAATCTCTGACAGAGACCTTAAAAGGAACCCTATTCAAGTTCATCAATGTCTATATTTCCCCTTTCCAAATTGGGGACAAATTTACTGGGATTATGGAGACAGCACAATCCCACCAGCAGAGAGAGGTGTTGATTGGGGGAGACTTCAATTGTGACTTGTCAGGCATTGATAGGACTAGGAGGGGGAACCAAACCTCCATGAACCCGAGTAAACTCAGATAACTGATCTCTTGTTTGGACCTCTATGATGCCTGAAGGGCCACCCACAGGGGAGAACGAGGTTACACATACTATTTCCTGGCCCACCAGAGCCATTCAAGGATCAACCTCTGGCTTATTTTGTGCAGCCTACTTTCTATACTCTCTACCACAATTATTGGTACCATGGGGGTCTCTAACCATGCGATCATCTTAGAATTACATGAGGGGGATTTAGAGATCTCCCTCCCCCGCAGGGGTCTTCTTAAAAATAAGGAGTTTGTAAATGATATACAAAAGGTATGGCAAGAGTATCTCTCTTTCAATACTGATGATATACTAAAGGTATGGCAAGAGTATCTCTCTTTCAACGATACTGATGATACAAGGGGGGCTGATAAGTTTCTAGTCTTTAAAATAAAACAGAAAGCTATGGGCACACTTCAGTTCTGGCAGTATGAATGATCTCTCTGCAGTTTCATTTATAAAACTAAACTGCAAAAAGATCATTCGGATCACTGGAACTGAAGTGTGCCCGTGGCTTTCTGTTTTGTTACAAGGCTAGAGACTTATCAGCCCCCCTCGTATATTTGCCTTTACTCTTTGGGAAGCCAGCAAAGTGGTTCTTAGGGACAATTGATGTCCCTATCCAGTGTATTCAAAAAGAGAGAACTCTCTAGACAGGAGTACCTCCAAAGGACCATGGAAGAGCTTGAGCGACTCCACTATAAGAGAGGTGGTCCCAAAGTGTGGCAATACCTGGTATGCACAATGGGAGAGTTATCCACTTTGGAAATGGAGGCTATAGCTTCGACAATGTTACGAACCAAACACCACTTTTATGAGCATGGGAATAAGGCAAATCATCTGCTACTTTGCAGTAAAAGCAGCAGAGGACCTAACAAAAAGTGTATGCCCTTACCTCAGTTGAAGGCACTACGATATATCGTTCCCCAAAGATAGTGGAGACATTTGCCAACTTTTACAAGGACCTATCTTCTTTCCAACTAAGGACAGAAGAGGCAGAGATACAGGAGTGGCTGGTGGCTGAAGTCTCCCCCAATTCCCCCCTGAGGCCACTGAGACACTGGAGCATCCTTTCTCACTAGAGGGGGTGCATCTGGGATTCGCCGGTTAAAGACTGCTAAAGCGCATGGACCAGATCTGTTACTGACTGAAATATACAAGACCTTACCCAAGCTTTTCACCCCTGTTCTGATACAATTTTTCAATGATGTTCTAACCAAGAAGGCACAACCAACATTTTTCTATCAAGCCACCATTACGGTAATTCCCAAAGATGGCAAAGATCAATTAGTATGCAGTAGCTATAAGCCCATCTCACTCCTAAACATCAATTATAAAATTCTCTGTGCCCATCTAGAACTGAAGATTTGTGACCTTGTCCATCCGGACCAGATGTGGTTTATAAAACACAGATATAGATTTGAGACTGTCTGGCAGTTGATAAAAATCCTTCATGGAGTTTGAGGGAGATTGGAACATTATGCAATCCTCTTGTTGGATATCAAAAAGGCTTTCAACAAGGTTGAGTGGCCATACGTGCTGGAAACCCTGAGACAGTTCAGAATTGGTCCCAATCTGTGTGACTGGATAGAGGCCATATATGCTAATCCCATGGCTACAGTTTTAGTCAATGGTTTACACTCCAACCCATTTCAACTCGGGAGTGGAATCCAACTATCGCCCTTACTTTTCACACTCGCCATAGAACTCCTAACTTGTCATATTCGGAAGAAAGCAATTGACATGGAAATTAGCCTAGGAGAATGCTCGCACACCATATCTTTGTAGGAAGATAATACCCTCATATACCTTTGTGACCCAAAATCTATGCTTCCAGTAATTGTGGATACTCTCAAATGTTTCTATAGTGTTTCTGGCTTCATCATAAACAGGCAGAATTCCACTTACTTCTCAGTATGACTGACGCTGTGTCACCTCTCCCTGAGCTGACGGGAAGCTTTCTCAGGGTTGATCACTTTAGAAACCTCGGTATATACAACCCCCCTCCCCCCCGAGTCCTTTTTTGACTCTTCTCACTGAATTATTGTACGCTCCTAGATGGAATCAGCAAGAAATTAGAATCCCTGAGATCTTCCTCGCTGACATGGCTCAGCTGCATTGACACAGATAAGATGTTCATCCTCCTGAAGCTCGTGTTTCTATTCACACAACTTCCTATCCAAGTCCCCCATGGTTTCATTAAGACACTCCGTAGAATTCTCTCAGGCTTTATATGGTAAAAAGTCCTAAGTCAGTTGGCACACTCTCACCTTGCTCAAAAGCAACGGAGGCCTAGACTTTCCTGATCCTGAATTATACTATTGGTGTTCGTGCCTGCACACTGCCTACTTTTGGATGACTACCTCATATTCTGACTGGGTGAGATTGGAAGGGGAAACTAACGGCAGATCTCCGAGGCAAGTCTGAGATTGTGACGAAGCTATGGTCTGGATTCCTTCATTTGATGGCTTAAATTCCCTCTGGTTGAGCAGAAAATCACTTGTGCTTAACCCTGCACTTATAACTCAGGCAGACATGGAGCTACCTATAGGCCTGACTCCTGATATTGCTACCCTTGACCAGCTGTTGCTTGCCCCTGCATGTTGTGCTTAGAATATGTTTTTAGCACACTGACCAATGACCTCAGTATGATTCCCATTACTCTCCACTTATCCCCGGGTACCTATGTAGTGCCTTCCATATCCCTCTGATATGTAAGTTGTTGGAGCGGAGGTAGCAGGGGTTGGGGGGAGGGGGAGGAAGAAGCAGTGCAAGCAAGGACTCTTCCATGGAGATGGATAGGGGATGGGGGGGTGCTCCCTCTAGCATGGGTGGCACCCTCCTGCTCCCTCTAGCATGGATGGCATCCTCCTGCTCCCTCTAGCATGGGTGGCATCCTCCTGCTCCCTCTAGCATGGGTGGCATCCTCCTGCTCCCTCTAGCATGGATGGCATCCCCCATAAGCCAGGAATTGCATCTGCCCACTGATGTCATCCCAACCTACTGCTCCCAACTCGTTTTAAGGGGCAGGTCTATTGGTAATTCTCTTCTTACACCCTGCATTAGGGGACACTTCCATTGCCTTCTCTGGTTTGGCCCTATTTTCCACCCATGATGTGAGTCTGATGATTGTTGGGGGGGAGGAGGGGGGAGGGGAGAGTGGGAGGGTGTGGGGAGTTATTCTGAAGGTCATCTTGTTGCAGGATGTATTATGAAGGGATCTGTTCATGTGTACATTTCCATGGAGTGAGGTGATTACTTTCACGCTTCTATATTTGAACGAGTGTTTATGGCTTCTCTAGCTGCTACGTAACATGCTATGCATTCTGGAACTGCTGTGATTTTTGATGTTTGCAGTTATAATCCTTCTTTGTCCGATCAATAAAAATTGTATGCAAACACAAAAAGAAAAAACACTCAATAGGAAGTTTTTATCATCATGAACCCACATTTCCTTTCTCATTTTATTTCCTAATTCTAAAATTCAATAAATATGTTGTCCACATTTATTTGCAATAGCTGAGATCATCCTTGCTATTTGCTAAAGTCATGTGCACAGTCTGATGGCTTCCTCTCAGTTTTTCAGTGCTCCTCCTCACATTATTACAGATGATCTTTGAGAGCATGCCTCGACCCTCTGTGTCCTCTGACTTTATTCCTATTTGTCTTGCCTAAAGCACTGATTGGTAATGGCCTCCACATGAGCGCTGATACTTGAAGATATTATGGTTATGCTGATCTAGGTTCAGCTCTAACATTCCTCTTTTGATCACCATCAACCTATGAACTAAGAAATGAGAGCCCATGTGCTGAAACAAACAGTGGTATTCACGAATTACCATAATATATTTTAGGACTTTGCATATCCTTTCCCTATCATAATCCACAGATATTTTTGCATCTACGGCACCACTCATCAAAACACTTCAGATTCCTTCAAGAGCACAGAGATGTTAGTGATCAGTTCATTCTTTTTAAGTCATAAAGGGGCCTATGCCCTAAAAAAGCTTTTCAGTTAATACCCAAGAACAACGGACACTGTTTAGCTCATAGACATAAAAACATTGAGATTAGTATTGAGAAGACCACGTTGAGACAGGCTCAGTTCTGGTGGTATTCTGCACAAGGCTTTGCTGAACAAAAACCATTTTGTAGAATATGTATAAGCAAGTGCAGAAGTGCCCATGATTTTACCGGCACACTCAGCAGGAGGAGCTATTTTATAAAGCACATGTGGGAAAAATAAGTGTCACCAGCCAGGGCATATGAGGCACACTAGGAAAACCTAATTCATAGCAATCCCCTGCTATAGCCCCGGCCCTATTGCAGCTGCTGCTGCTGCCGCCATCCTCTTCGGAACATGTAGCAGCAGCAATATGTTTAAATTGGCATCACAGCACCGGAATTACTTTCACCTCCAGCACAGCGATGCCGTTTGTGCTGCCATCTCCTTTAGATTCCACTTCCACTTCCGCCCCCTATGCTAAAGAAAGTGGCATTGGAGAGGGCAGAAGCATGAACAGCACCGCAGCGCTGGAAATAAAGGTAACTCCGGTACTATGATGATGTTTTAAAAGTATTGCTGCTGCTGATTGTCCTAGAGATGGGCGGCAGCTGTGGTAATGGTCACCCTTGGGACAGTGATGCTCTAGGCTGCTGCCTAGTTCACATGATGGTAGCACTGGCCCTGTAACCAGCTTCTCAACTTGGAATTTAAGTGCCGCACTTCCATGTTTACCCAGGTCATTTTTTTTAAATTGATATATACAAATGACATCTCTGCAGGAGAAGTGGGAGAATTTAAAAACATCAGGATTTGTTTGGTTAACTCTGACAGTCTGATGGTTATACCCTATAAATATCAACCCTGAAGTTTTAGCTTCTCACTTTTCATTTCTTCTTTTGATTTCCACAACTTGTTTCCTTTGAATGTCCCTTTTGTGATGGAAGTGTGCTTCTTTTACGACAAACTGAGCTTCAATATGCATTTTGTTTTCTTTTCAGTGCATCCAGAAAGTTGTCATTTGTCAGTTTCAGAATGCAAAATTAAGTTCTATTTTGCAAGTGCATGCCAATTAAGTTTTCCATTTTATGTAGTTTTTTGGAAAGATTTTGTGTCTTTATGCACTAAATGGAGAAGGAAAACAACATTGCAACAGGATTATGGAATTATTTCATTGATCATTTTTATTGACTGTAGGCACTCATAGGGAGTTCTTGAAGGTATTTCAGAGCATCGTAACTGAGTAGGAGGCACCCTTACGTCCAGAAAATATTGAAGGGCTATTGCATGTTTTTACTTTTATGGATATTTAGATGGCTGGTTGGAAGATAATGGTAAGACTACAGCTCGAGAAGGAAATCATAATTAAGGTTCTATTAGCAGAAACGGGTGAGGTTAAGAAACGTTATCTTGAAGCAGTTGCAATTAATTTTAGGGTATCTCTCCATTTCATAGCATGAGCAATGCCTTTATGCAGAATGGTCCCAATATTCAACGGCAGAGGATAGCCGATCTGACATGGCTAGTAGCCGTTGCCAAACTTTCAACCTGGCTATTCAATGATGTGGTCATATCTGGCCCTGACATTGAATATGTGGGTTGCCTGGATTTGCAGGAAGCTAACTGGGCAGCAGCAATATTCAGCCCCATCCGCTTCTGCTTCCATGGTGAACGTTAGGCTAGCCTTTGCTGTGTCTTACCTTCACTGTTTAAGCATAGCTGGGCAAAGAAAGTGGCATTGGAGAGACTCAAATCGCTGCTGCTTGGTTACGGGTGGGTGCCGCCTCCAAAATACCCAGATGCTAACCAGTTAGCATCAGGCAGTACAGTGGGGACACCCATAGATATTCTGCACCATGAACCCTGTTAGCGTCACTGAATATCCTGGATAAAGGGAGTAACACGGTTATGAGGTCTGCTAACCGTGTTACTCCCTTTAAATATCAGACGTAATATTTTTGAGAAGACTGACAAGAGCAAGAGTTGGAATGAAGGGAAAATATTATTCTTTTAGGGTTCAGAGTGATTTAAGAATGGATATAACTGCGTGCATTTTGGGAAGAATGTAATAGGGAACTGCTTCTTAGGAAGTCCATTTTTCCAATAATGACTTGGTGCCATCTATGAACAAAGCTAGGGATTCTGCTTTCAGGGTCTGTCCCTGTGACACCAGTTAGGGATTTGGAGTAGGGTCATAAAGAAATTTGTTATTGCAGAGTTTTTTGTTGATTTTAGCAATGACAACTAAAACTAGCAATAAGAGAATCAATTTGTGGCCAGGTAATTTGGAAATAGTGCAAATTATCAATTCCTCATCAGGTAAACTGGAATAGTCCTATATCAGAATCATTCAGTGTACTGTGGGTTGTCTTTGTGAATCTGGACTCTCTTACTATTCATTGCTGGGCTGAAGCCAATCACCAAATACTTTGAACTGGATTAAGAAGTACTGTGCAATGTTTATTGCTGCATAATACTTCAGCAATTATCCCATTAGGTAGAAACAGGGTTAAACTCAGAAACCAGGAAATTCCAAAAGAACAGAAAATAGAGCAGAGTGTAGGAATTACAAAAAGGCTGGTGCAGGGATCAATAAAGTGGTGATTTTCTGCCAGGTTCTGCCAGGTCACTAACCTGGAACATTTTGTCATCAGCCTGAAATCTTATTCAGCTTGCTTTTTTTTTCTCCATTGCAACTCAAGTGGAAAATGGAGGCTGCCATTGGGGCTTTTTTTTTTTTTTTTTTAATTATCAGTGGATCCATCCGCACAGATGGAACAATGAGCCAAGTAGGAGCAGAGCCAAATATGGTGACAATGCCCCACTCAATCTGAGCTTACTCCTACTGGACTAATTAGAGAACGGAAGGCAGGGCAAAACAAAAATGAGTCAATATTCAGTCACCATGGTCAGCATTTCTTTTTAAACGTAAGCCATGCTAGTTAAAGAAACAATATATAATCAGTGCTGCTATCTGGATAGAAGATGGCACTGAATATATGTAGAATTCAGTCAGCAGCAGAGTTACCTGGATATTGGCAATATTTAGTCCACTATCCAGAGAACTGAGAACAGCCTTTTCCCTGACTAAGGTTATCTTCAGACAGTGAACCGAGTATTGCCACTCGCCAGATAATCTCTAGGACTAGCTATGCTCCACTCTTGCGTTGCCCCGGCTCTCTGAGGGAAATTTTATATAAGCTGCCCAAATGTTTGGGCATGCCTAGAAAGCGCTGTGACTTGATGCGCACATGTATTTTAGAAAGTGTGTGTAGCCGCGAGCATATATTATAAAATGGGTGTGTACTTTAAGTGTAAAGGATGCACCTACGTATGACAAATGTGCTGCTTTCTGCATGTACAGTACTTCCTCATCTGCATGTACCTTTATGCAATGTGCAGTTCCAGGGACATTGACAAAATGGCTATCAGTTCAATTACGCCCAATTTTGGCAGGACGACATGCTCCTCCTGGCCATTATTTTAATTTGTGCTTCTGCTAGGCCTGGGTGGCCAATGACTCACCTTGAAAGAGATCCGTTAGTTTAATGTGTTTCTTCTTATAAGTTCTCAGTAATTTGCCTTTACTACTGTATTATTTAGAAAAGGGCTAGCTACATTCCTAAGTCCAGAGGCTTACTGATTTCTTTGTATTTGACTTTTTTTTTCATCCCTCGAGGTGGCCTGATTTGTTAATTGTGATGGTAGGGATGTTCACCCAATTTTCTGTTTAGTCTTTCCTACTCTTGTCCATATTTGTAGTGATTTGATTATAGGTGGATACGATGTTTAATGAATAGAAATATGTTACAAACACACCATTAATTCCTGTCCATGGGATATGTTTACCAAACCATGGTAGGCTTTTGCAGCTAACACAGGGCAATAGCTGCAAAAAGCTGTCATTAGTTGCAAAAGCTCCATGATAGATACAGGGGGTGTTCCTAGCATTTATTCTGCAGATACCATGAAGGGAATGCTAGGATTGTGGGGGACAAGTGTCGCAGATACAGCTTTCACCATCCCTTGAGGTAGCAATAGCTGCATCCACAAAGTCTAAAACATTGGCGATTACCACGTGATAGTAACATTCACGATAATTTCCCATTGCAGGCATGCCCACTCTCCTCTCACTCTCTGCCATAATCCCACCCAAGCCGGCACCTATCGTGCAAAATGCAGACATTGTAGAAAAGCACCCCCGATATCTGCATTTTCCCTATGTTAGCTGTCTTCATGGAATGACAATCCGGCATTAGTACTACAAAGACAGCTAACACCCTTTATTTATTATTATTTATTTTATTTAAACATGTTTCTATACTGCCCCTTCCATCAATCAGGGGCGGTTTACATTGAATGATAACTCCAAAAATTTGGTTACAGGGAACATATCAAAACTATCATACACCAAACTATTTACATGTCAGCTAAGCACCTATACAGAGGTATCATAGTAGCCGAGTCTGAACTATTTACAGAATATAAAGACAGAAAAACAGGTTACAAGGATGTGTTCTTGCGAAGTGGGGGAGGGGAGTCGTGGTGTGAGGTAGGGGAAGGTGGGATAGAGGAAGTAGTAGAATTATAATATTCAATGAAAAGTAGAGTATGTAATTCTTTGTGAAAAGTCTTTAATTGATCTGATAGAGGCAGGGAGGGAGGTCCAAAGGGCAGGAGTTGAGTACCTAAAACCTGGTAGTTTGCTTGTTTTTTTTGAACTGAGGGGAGTATGGCTAGGAGATCCTTTGTACTTTTTCTTCTAATTCTGACCGGCTTGTGGATGTATCAGGGTGGATAGACAGGAGGGGGAGAAGCTGTTGTGTAATTTAAATGCTGTAACTATCATCTTGTATCTTACTCTGGAAACAATGGGGAGCCAGTGAAGGTTATAGAGTATTGGGGTGATATATTTGGTAAGGCTTGCTTTGGAGATGATCCTAGCAGTTACATTTTCTGCAAGTTGAAGTGTGTGGGGTTTCTTTATAGGAGGGCCCTGTAAGAGACTGTTACAATAGTCCAAGGAAGGGGCAATCAAAGCTTGGACTACTGTTCTAAAGTCGTGTGTTTCTAGGATTGGCTTTAGGTGCTGTACCATTTTTAATTTAAAGAACATTGTTCTAGCGATTTATTTGACCTGTGCAGACATACTGAGGGCTCTGTCAATAATGACACCTAGGTACTTTACCTCTTGTTTGACTGGCAGATCGATATTATGAAGTTTGAAAGTAGCGGGGGGCGTAAAGTTCTGGTTTCTTGTCTTGAATACGATTTTGTTTTTTTTGAAATTTATTTGCATGTTGATTCCACTTCAATTATGCATTTGATAATGCTGCAGTATTGAGGGTTTCTTATGTCAATTGGGGCATATATCATTACATCATCTGCATAGATGTGATATTTGGTATTGTATTTATTGAAGATTGCGCATATAGGTTGGAAGTATAGATTAAACAGTAGGGCTGAAAGGGCCGAGCCTTGGGGAATACCCTGTTTTTGGGGAATGTAGTGGATCTTTACAAATTGGTAGCGGTTAGATATGTATGATTTGAACCAATTTTAAGTTGTTACAGATATCCCTATGTGCGCTAGTCTTGACAGGAGGATGCTGTGGTCAACATTGTCAAATGTGGATGAGATATATAGGAAGACCATGATGAAGGCCTGATTTGGGTTGTCCAGCCTGCAGATGAGCGTATTGAATAAAACTAGGAGAAGGGTTTCAACGTCGTGATAGGAGCAGAAACCATATTGGTGAGTATCAAAGGGCGAATTGAGGTCAATGAAATCTTGCAATTGTATTTGAACTACTTGTTTGATTATTTTTGCTAAAAATCGAATGTTGGCTATTGGGCAGTATGATGCAGAGTCATCCTTGTTGAGGACTATGTTTTTAAGTAAGGGGTGAATGACGGATAGTTTAAGTGTGTCTGGCATAATTCCCTAATTAAGGGATTGGTTGATGATGTTGAGTATTGCATGTGCTGGTTCAGATTTAGCTGCCTTTATCCAAGAGACCGGACTTCGGTCAAGGTATGAGGTTGTTAATTTTGGTTATAGTTTCTAGGAATTGTTTTTCTTTTATGAGTTAGAGAACGGTCCATTTATTCGGGTGGGACTGGGAATCACTATAGATGGACAAAGTTGGATTGTTTTTGTTTTTTAATTTGGAAGCTAGTCTACTATAGCCTGAGGTTTAATGGGTGTGGTATTTGACAGGTTTGTGTGGGACTTGGTTAGATTCTTTACTATTTCAAATAGTTCTCTAGGTTGGTTGATGGCCTTATTCAGAATGGAAGAGTGATAGTTCTTCTTTGTCCTGAGATTTGCCTCTTTATAAATATTTAGTGCTGAATTGTAAAGTTCCTTATTTTTGGGGGGTTTTGTAGTCCTCCATTTTTTCTCCAGCTTACAGAGCATTTTTTTTAAGATGTGTAATTCCTGTGTATACCATTGTTCTGAACATTTTTTGAAGGTTCTCTTATTGAGAAAGGTGGGCCTTGCCGCTTTATTGATTATTGCAGCCCAGTTTTTTTATAGTGTCATCCAGGTCCTGCATAGGTATAATGAGTTGGGGGTAACCTCTGACAGGAAGGCATCCTTGTCAAATTTTTTAAAGTGCAGGTTTTGATTAGCTGGGCATGAGGATTCTTTAGAGGAGATACATATTGGGAGGTTCATTCTTAAGATGTGATGGGCTGACCATGGGACCTGTGTGGAAGATGGGTAGGTGAAGTAGGGGTGCATTGAAAAGGTCAGTCAGTGGAGCTGCTAGAACGTCCCCAAGTTCTCCAGTCCCATTGCTTTGTTTACTCAGTTTAACTAGTTTTTCATGAACACAGTCTTCTGAAAATTGTTCAAGATGCCCCTCGCTTCTGTTCCTGTTTGTGGGTGTTTTCTGAGGTCCTGCTCCTGGTTCTTCATCTGTGAACACAGAACAGAAATATTTGTTAAGCAATTCTTCTTTATCCTTATCAGCTTTTACATATCCCTCCCCTTCACCCTTGAGTCTGACAATACCACTTTTGCCCTTCCTCTTCTCACTAATATCTGAAAAATGTCTTATCCCCCCCATTTTATTGCATTGGCTATTCCCTCCTCTTTTTGAATCTTTGCTTTCCTGACTACTTAGCTAGATGTTTCTGTAAAATGTCACATATCATAAACGTTTCAGATGTCACACGTGCTAATAACTATATTTGGCATGTTTGCATGTAGCAAAAGTGTTTCATAGAAGATTTTCTGCTGTGAAGTTTGTCAGGATTGTCACAATACAACATCCAGCAGTAATTTGCCATCATGCTCTCATCCGAGAATCCTTGTCAATGTTTTTCCATGGCCTGAATGTCTTGGTTAAATCCGTTACTCTGTTTGTCACTCACTTCACCCAAATTTGGTGGGAAAAAGTTAAGATGTGAGTGCATGAAGTGCATTTTCAATGACATGCAGCAACCAAGTTTACGATATGTGTCAAGTAACCTCTGTACTCCATTTATGACTACCCGGAAAGTTTGCACAGATCCACTTAAAGGCGTTCCACGCTTCATATTGCAAAGCATCCAGGCATTTTTTTCAAATTCTTCATTCTCCATCGCCTGTCTTATTTGTGGCCCCACAAAAATGCCTTCTTTTAGTTTTGCAGCAGTAATCTTTAGAACATTAGAAACAAGATACTGAAAGCCTTTTGAATTGTTTATGCCATTCGTTTCACTAATTTTTTCATTAAACCCAGTTTTATATGCAAAGGAGGAAGCAAAATGTTTGCTGGATCAGCTAATGGAACATGACTAACACTGCTGCTTCCTGGATTATAGGCAGTTCTTAAAGGCCAGTCGTGAACAGCATAATGATCTTTGACAGCGTGACTGTCCCAGAGGTAGAGAAACAGCAATATTTAGTAAATCCACCTTGCATGCCCATCGACATGCCAATAACCTTAAGATCCCCGCAAATCTTCTACTGGTAATTGCCATAGCGTATAGATTAGAGCAATATCTGCAGGTTATCATATGTTTCTTTGAGGTGACAGACTGTGCAATTGAAATAGATGATTTTGCATTGTTGTTATAAAGAAGAATGGACTTGATGCATTTTGTTAAAGAATCAATGAATAAGCGCCATTCTGATGGTCTGTGTACCCATGAAAGGGCTCCAAAAAGTCTGTTGATATCCTTGCAATAACACATTGGACCGTCTACTTTAAAAAATGTCACTATATGATTGTGCATTTGATAGTGACAAATGAGAACATTCTTTTGAAGTAAGTTCTTTTCCCTCAGCCTTGAAGCAAGGAGTTCCATTATCTTTTGAGAGTGCCAAGTCTTGTATAAGATCGCTAAGCTCTTCTTGGCTGAATTTCTCTGGGTTGCAATCACTTTCATCTGGCATGTAGTCTGCATCTTCTGACTCTTTAGGTTGGCCGCCACTTGCACCTTCATCTAACTCCATTTCATCTGGTAAAAAAGAAAGCCCGTCATGTGGAAGAACTGGAATAGGAAGCGTTTTGTCATGTGGGACTGGTCGCATTGCAGACATAGGATTTGGATACACAATGTTATGCTTGTTCTTCGCAGGGAAACCCATGATATTAACCAGACAAAAATAGCAGTTGTCATGATGGTTTCTTGGCTCCCTCCATATCATCAGTACAGCAAATGGCATCACTGTTTTCCTTCCATTTAACCCAGGGGTCACCAACCTGCGGCGCGCGGGCTGCATGCGGCCCACGAGGTCCCTTCGTGCGGCCCACGAGGCTCTACCCCAGTTAACATTACGTGCGGCCCGCCAAGGATTCCCGCCATTGTATCCACGCGCTCGCAGCTCACCGACGACCACCTGCAAGCGTCCCTTCTCCTGTCAGTGTCATCTGTGAAGCCGGACTTTAAGCGTTTGTCTGCTAGCATGAATCATCAGCCATCTCATTAAATTCAATAAAGGTGATCAGCCATTGTTTTCATAATTTTGCGTTTGTTGTTTTTTTTCGCGGGGGCGGGGAGAAGGGGGGTGCGGCCCGCGAGGCTCCCGGTAGTCGGCTGTGCGGCCTGCGGCCCTCTGGAGGTTGGTGACCCCAGATTTAACCAATCACGTTGTCCATTTGCACAGGCAGTGCAAATGATGTAAGGCATCCATGGCTTATCCTGGTCACCCAATGGGCATCCAAAATATAACTTGTACATTTTGTGAAGATCTGATGTTATGGTACAACATTGAGATAAAGTAGCAAATGAACCACAAACATAACAAAAAATGTCAGAATGATTTCAACACTTGGCATGATTATTTTATTTCTGATGATTTATTCTGTGTTATTATTACCAAATACGTAATCACAATAATTAACCTAAAAAGCTAAATAAATACTAATCAATATTGGTGGAGTAATTACTGAGACAGTTTATATCAATTCAGCTAGTATAGCAAAACTTATGACATTATCATCTTTCAAACCTAACAAAAACAAAATCGGGTTTGAACATTGTTCTTCATAAATTATCTAATACACATGAAATTATTTGTGATGATTTTTTCATGTTGACCAGTACTTTTTTTCCCAGGGCAGTTTTTTTCAGATTGGCTAGTTCTATGCATACCACGACAGCTATGAACTTCGCTTCTAAGCCAGGGTATGTGGAGCATGATCTCAGTCTCTCAAATGTACTACTACAGTAATGCTTGGCATAGTCCTTGCATTGCGCCTTCTGGAGTTCGTAAGATGTAACATGGATGGGTAGTTTGTCAAGATTTGCTTGGAAATTCTTCTCTATCAGGCTGGCAGCTCCCAATACGATGGGAAAAATTTCTATATCTTTCTGCCACATTTTCTTGGTCTCTGACTGCATTTCTTGGTACTTCAGGATCTTCTGCCTCTTCACGCGATTCACAGAATAATTACTTGGAACCGACACCTCTATTATCAGTGCCATTCTGGTGTTTGTCTTCTTTACCATTATGTCAGGTTTCCTCGCATCCAGTTTCTTATCCATCAGAATGGGAATGTCACTTTACGTTATATATGGCCCTCTATGTGGTTTTAGCCCAAAGGTGTGAAAACCTCTGTGAATGTTTATGTTTATGTTTATTTAGAATTTGATGTACCGCTCAGGCCAGAGGCATTAGAGCGGTTTACAATGTTATATCATTCGAGGAAATAGGAAAAGAACGCCATTTACATGACAGGACAGAATAGAGGACAGAGACAGTCAAATAGATTAGAGAAGGAGAGGAACATGGAACAGCAAGTTACCATGAAATAGAAGCACGTCAACCCAGTCCATGTCACCAATGCAACCCTCAGCAGCAGACGCCACGGACCAATGCCTAAGGGCCACACCAAAGGGCCCTCTAGCGAGGCCCTCAGGCCCGGACCCGCAAGGCGTGGGCACGCCTCATTAGCGGCAGTTTTTGTGCTGTTAAAGAGGGCTGCTGATAGGGAGGTGAGGAGGAGCTCCCGCTCACTCCCTCCGAAGATGGCTGCTGCTCCCCTATCTGTCCGCGCGCCTCAGAAGCAGCGGTTTTTGTGCCGTTGAAGAGGGCCGCTGATAGGCAGGTAAGGGAGGTGAGGAGGAGCTCCCGCTCACTCCCTCTGAAGATGGCTGCGGCTCCCTGATCTGTCTGCGCGCCTCAGAAGTGATGGTTTTTGTGCCGTTGAAGAGGGCCGCTGATAGGCAGGTAAGGGAGGTGAGGAGGAGCTCCCGCTCACTCCCTCCGAAGATGGCTGCTGCTCCCCGATCTGTCCGCGCGCCTCAGAAGCGGCGGTTTTTGTGCCGTTGAAGAGGGCTGCTGATAGGTAGGTAAGGGAGGTGAGGAGGAACTCCCGCTCACTCCCTCCGAAGATGGCTGCTGCTCCCCGATCTGTCCGCGCGCCTCAGAAGCGGCGGTTTTTGTGCCGTTGAAGAGGGCCGCTGATAGGCAGGTAAGGGAGGTGAGGAGGAGCTCCCGCTCACTCCCTCCGAAGATGGCTGCTGCTCCCCGAATGCAGAATGCTGTCAAAAGATTGTTGACTAAAGAACAATTAAGGGGCCATATTTGCCTTACTTAGAAGACCTTCTATTGGCTTTCTAAAGCAACATATAATAGGTAATTTTATAAGGATTGTCTACATTTTTGCATGTGTTTACATGCATACATCATAGTATTTTAGTAGTTAATGCAAGTAAATCACCATTATGCATGTGTCCAGTCACTAATCTGAAAGTAACACAAAAAAAAAAACCCCACAAAGGGGAGACATCCCTTTCCAATAAACGTCCATAAAAAAAAATAGGAAGGGGTAATTTAAAATCCTACAGAGCAGATAAACAGCCCCAGGGTGAATTTATTCAGCCCAACAAGGCTGTGTTTTCCTTTTAGTGTGAGGCAGACTGTGCCGAAACACAGCCATGTTGGGCTGAATAAATTTATCCTGTGGCTATTTATCTGCTCTGCGACTATTCTGAAAGTATGCATGTTAGATCAATGGTGCATGTTTTCATTGTGGACATGCACAAGGAGGAGTTTGGATGGAACATGGACAGCATACAAATGTACATGAGTAAATTATAAAAGATTATCATTTACTCATATTCTCATGAAATCTAGGTACAACCACTTATGCCTCTATTTTATCAAGTAAAGTATGTGCACATTTTACTTTAAGAAGTAAAGTGCATTAAGCTAAGCACGCCTTATAGAATAATCCTCAAGCAGCTTCAAGGGATCTGGGACCAGAGATACTTGTCTCATATAACTTGATCCATTGCTAAACTACGCATTTATGTGTGTGGGGCTGTAACATTTATGCTTCTTTCTTTCTTAGATTTCCCCTGTGTTCCTATTCCTACTCCATGTCCCTCCTATCCTCTCTCTCTTTCCCTTTCACCAGCCCACCTCCTCTCTATATTGCCAGCTACCCAACCTTGTACTCTCTTTACTCTCTAACCCCAGCCTTTCACTCCCCTTGCTCCCTCATTTGCTCCTCCCTTCTTGCACGTGCCCTCTTTTCCAGTTCTTCCTCTATAACCCTATCCTTTTCTTTATGCTCCTTGCTCAACTTTACCCCACCTCTTCTTGTCCTATCTAGGCCTGCCCTTTCTTTCCTGTGTACTCCTCGAATCTTCCATGCCAGAGCGACTCAAGAATTGGCTCTTTGATGATGTTGCTGCTCCATTTTTCAAATGCAGTTATGTCTGGGACTCCTGCTGGCTCTTTGAAGATTCTGCCCCTTCTTTGGGTCTTTAAATCCACTGCTCTTCAGAAACTGGAATGATGTCTCACGCATCTGTTTCTTTGCATATGAGCAAAGCAGGACAGTCACAAAGGCAGATCAGATCCTTCAACCTAGGTGTTATCACTTGTGAAATGTGCCTAAAAAGGAATGGAAGCGGGCTGGGAGGAGGGTGGGAACATGGCTGAAGGTTTGCCTAGGACATCAGATACCTTTGGGCCAGCCATGTGCATGATGCCAAATATACATGTTTCTTTGGTGGGACTCTATGTTTTATAAGGGGCCAATATTGTAAAGAGCTTCTTCAGATACTGTAAGTGCTGGTTAGCAAGGATATCCAGATAGTACTCAGGCGGTTCATGAGCAGAGTTGAGGTGGAACTCAGTCATCTAGTTAGAGATATTCAGTCCACTAACAGGATAACGGTCTGTATAAGTTTAGGCTATATAAAAGGCAGTCCTAACTTTATGCAATTAGCTATCTGGAAAGCAACACTGGTCACCGCTAAATCGCTAGCCACTCTCCGGATACTGGCACCGAATATGCAGATGTTGTTTAGCCATAGTGGCTGGCATCAGGGATGGGCTGAGAGGGAGGCAGAGGAAAGCAGGACCATGTGCAGAGACCAATTGTTGTGTCTCATTTGCATAAGACAATAGGAGTTGAATAATGGGTCTGAAAAGCGGGAACAAGTGCAAAGAACACAGTCACTCAGTGGCAGAGCCGGCCCTGGCAGACATTTTGAAAACATTGGCCACCATGGCTTTATATTGACCTCTGAAATCGTAGGGATTGTTTTGATTGCGAGGACCTAAATGTCCATTTTCTGAATTTGGCAAACTGCAGTGTTAAATGGACAATTATGAAGAATATAGGAAGCATGGATTTAATGGCATTGATTCAAAGCAGGCATGCATTTGATCTTTTAAAAACCAGAAGACTAAATGGTATGTTTCTAATTGGAAATCTAAATGATTTGTTTCCAATTCTACATAACTATTAGAGAGCTTAAATTGAAAGGTGTTTTGTTTAAGAGTGTTTTTATGGTACTCCTTTTTTATTTCTAGCAACAATTTACACCTACTTAATTTAAAAAAAAAATGTTTGACTACATTAAGTGTTTAAAGATGTTTTTGAATCTCTCAAGTGTGCTTCCTACACAGGTTATGCAGTGAACATTTGAATGTTATAAATGTTTTTAATATTATGCCTTCTTGCCTTTTATGATAATTATATATCTTGATTTGAATCATAATTATTTTGGTTACACATAGCTTATTTCAGAATTTAGTTATGTGGGTCTCCGAATGTGTATTTTTGTTCTAACTTGCAGCTCTCTGTTTCAGTTTGAAAGTTTCCTGAAAATTGCATTAGGATTTTTTATGTATAATAATTTAAATCTATGTATGGATTGTATAATTAATAACTATAATTTTGGCATGTTAAGTGTGATGCTCAATTCTGAGCACAACACAATAGGTATGTAAGATATGACCCTTATGTGGCATAAGGCATGCATTTATACTCTATACTAGAAAACACATTTTAAAGGGAGCTAGTCCAATAATTTGGAGATTAATATTTAAAATAACATATGTATTTTATTTAGACAGTTTTGTATACCAACTTATCCTTCAATCAAAGTGATCACAACACAATTGGGAGGGTACATTTTAATATGAGGGGATATGAGACATGTATGCTAATGCTTACAGGGAACATGGGCAATTGAGGGTTAAGTGGCTTGCCCGAGACCACAAGGGGCACCTGTGGGACTAGAAACCCCAGTCCTTCCGGCCCAAGGTTGTTGTCTTCTAGTGGGATTTGAACCCCTGACGTAACTTGCCCCAACCACTAGGCTACTCCTCCCTCTGTTTTGTTCTAATATGTGCTAATGATTTAAGCACACTAAAATTAATACGCAGAACGGTAACTTTTTTACTAAGGAGCCCTTTTATTAAAGTGTGCTGAGGTTTTGCAACTACAAGATTAGCCCAAAAAACACTGCACGATATTTGAAATCACTGTGCTCTAACTACTCGGGGGGCAACCACCGTGATCCTGGAAAATATCGCACAGAACAGTACCCTAAAGCATGCATGGTTACCACAGGTAAACTTAACGCCACCTATTGAGGTTGCATTAGATAAACCTGCACTTAATGCACGCATCTCAGTTAACTCATAAGGCCTGATATTGAATTATAATGGCTATGCGCCGCTACAGTGTACAGCCGTCTGCGCCAATCCTTAACCCTGGATATTCAATGCCGGGGCCACATTGAATATCTGGGTTTGCCCACAGCCTCCTAGCCTCAGTAGCTAACCGTTCCATGATTGTCGAAGACAGCAAATTTCAATGGGTTTGTTGGAACAATAGAAACAGCACTATCCTAAGTCAATTGTTCCACTCTCTTACTACAGAAGTATCTCTATGATTTCTTCTTATTTTTTCTTTTGTTATTCTTTCATTATACTCTTATGTTTTTCTTCATGGGAAATGGGTCTCAGACTTACTTGGGGAACAAAGCGTCGGAGAGAAACTCTGTCTCAACAACCGACTAGCCCCTTTCTTGCATCAATGACCCAATTATTTCCCCTTTTTTTCTTTTTTTAGTATGTGTTGTTAAAACATTATTGTTTGAATTAAGGCAGGCTAAACAATGCGTTCTGTATGCTTGAAATATTGAGACTTTCCATTCATTGCAAAATAAAGCTGAACGCTTATCTGTGAAGTCCAAAGGACTGGAATCTCATCCCGACGCCGATCAATGGCGCCAATGTGTTTCACCGCTTACGCGGTTTCATCGGGGGAATATTGCCTGAAATTGTCATTCAAACTGCTTGACCCGGTGAGTTCTCATTTTTCATTCTCTCCGGACTCGTCTCACATTCATGAGGCGCTGGCGTCTTCTGAATGTGAGACGAGTCTGGAGAGAATGAAAAATGAGAACTCACCGGGTCAAGCAGTTTGAATGACAATTTCAGGCAATATTCCTCCGATGAAACCGTGTAAGCGGTGAAACGCATTGGCGCCATTGATCGGCCTCGGTACAGCCCTGGTAAGCCTGATATTAGTGCTGGGTAAAATGGTAAAAACTATTATAAAGAACAAACTAACTCCCCCTGCATCAGGTCAAGCATTTGGGCTGCCGAGCAATGTTTTGACCTGATGCAGGGGAAGAATAGGCATTACCCCGAAACGTGTCACATCATGTTCTTGGCATTGCTGACTGGATGAAAACGCCTCTGCTCTACGACTTCAGCTAAGTTATTGCTGGTTTTTTACATATTGAATAATTAAAAGGAAAAGGCCACAACGGTGTGAGGATTTCTACCTCTCTACTGGGCTGGCTGTTCCAACTAAAATATGCTAAGTTGAAGCTGTTACTCCGGTGATAGAATGTTTGAATCTGCTGTGTGTAGAAGAAAATATATCTTCTCAAGCTAAGTAAATGTTTACTGCAATTATACCCTAAGCAGAACCTGGGAAGTAACTTGTAAAGGTTTGAAACGTGATGTTGTCTCGGTGCTAGGTGCCGCACACACACTGTGCTAGTGAAGCTTTTGGACATTTGGCATTGCAGATTACTATATCTGGTTAGAGAATGCTATTTTCTAGTAATTAATAAAAGTAAAATGGACCATCGGTATATGTAGCTGTATCTGGGCTAGTATATAGGTCTGACAAAAAATTGTTTTTGGATAGTGGTATTTGACTTTTGAGTGTTTTTTAACCCCATTACATGGTTACACATAAGTGTATATGCTCTAAGTTTAGATCTGCTCCAGATGCATGAAAAGTGCTAGCTTTGACTGAAAAACATGCAGAGGGTGTAGTGGAGATAGCACACCATCATCCCCAGCACATTGTTGATGATATCAGCAGTGGAATTTGAATCCTCACTGTCCTGTTTTATTCTACTACTCTAACCATTAGGCTATCCTAGAGGTTCTGATATGATTCTGGGGACATCTACTGTATGTACTGGACCGGGGAATTATTTTTTGACCTGGATTGGTTCTTTGTAAATCTCCCTGCAAGCTTCAGTATTTCTCTCTTCCAATTTCTCCTGTGACAGAGGAGTACGACAAGAATGGCGAGGCCGCGTGACCCCCCCCCCCGGGGTGTGCGAGCGGCCGGCGTTAACTGGGGGGGCGGCCGGCCGCATGCCTGCCGTGGCTTGACTGCGCAGTTCGCGGGTAGGGCCCGCGGCGCATGGAGGGCTCCCATTGGCTCCCGCGGCACAGGGCAGGGCGTGGGAGCCAATGGGAGAAGTAGAGGAGTTTCAGGGGGGGGAGTAAGTGGTGTCCTCCGGCCTTTCCCTCGAGGTGGCTGGAGGTGTCGGACGTCCCGGTTAGAAGGGGTAATATCTGATTTTCCATCTCCTTCCCAGTAGGAATGTCGAGACAGGAAATACACCACATCATTAACAACTCAATCTTCTTAAAATTCAGAAGAAGGCACTTTGTCAGCAACCAATTAAATGCAGAACTTACACAGTCAGCCATCTGCTTCAGAGTACCCTTCAGACCTCTGTTGGCTTCAAAAATATTTTAGTCTAGTTGAGGTTAGTTTATTGAGAGTCTTTATATTCTGCTCTTCGGAATAATCAGCAGAGAATTTTATAAAAATTGAAGAAATTTAATAAAATGACAGCGGTTTACTTTAAAATTGCTTAGCTAAAAGATAGTACAGGAAAGAAGAGATATAATGAAACATACAGAAATTATCTAGTGCCTCATATATCTGCAGGCATATCATAATTGGCTAGTCGAATAATTCAGTGCCTGATATATAATTTCACATGCATGATGCTATGCTATTTCCAAAAGATGGGTTTTTAACCTAAATTTAAATTTTCTGTACAACTTGCTCTCTTTTTTCCTTTTTCAAAGATAGGGAAACAGCAAAAATCGAGGGCAAGGAGTGAAGTGCAGGGAAATGAATTTGAAGGCAACATCGGGAGGTCCTTTTTCGCTGGGGGGTGGTGGATGCTTGGAGTGCCCTCCCGATGGAGGTGGTGGGGGCAAAATGCAGTGACTGGATTCGGGGTGGCATGGGGCGGACACAGGGGGTCCCTTTATTAGCATGAGGACAAAATCAATGAGCTCGGATATCTTTTATACTTCAACAGGTAGAGGGGGTGAGTGCAGCCCTAGATGGCGGTATGGGAGAGGGGTGACCTGCACGGAGTCTGGGTATAGCCCTCAGCGGGGGTATGGAGGGGATGACTGGCACAGAGAGGTGGGTGCGACTGCTCTGGCCACCTTGCTGGGCGGACTGGGTGGAGCATGCTGGCCTTTATCTGCCATCATATACTATGTTCTTATGTTTAAGAATGGACACAGACATATTCTGATGTTATTTGGACACAATGGCCTGAACTGAATGCACATATATGACAGGATGCCTAGTTCTATAGCTGCGGGTCTTTTGCACACTTGCTCTAGACATCTGTGACAGTTTGCATGCATTGGAGTGTCATAGGGCAAATCACTAAGGACAATGAGGCCAATATGCAGTTGCCAGGGCACTGTTACAATTTTGAACTTATTAAAAGTTATGGGGCTGTTTTCATGGGGGAACCGCCCAGGGATGTACACCATTTGCGTGCATAAGTCCCTATTTTAAAGGATGCACCTAGGTGGGCACTTGGGTGTGCATGTTGGGTGGTTGCCGTTCTGTGGGCGCATCCATAGATGCAATAGCGTGTGCTTTTATCTAGGGCCTGCACTATGGTGAATATCCCTAACTTATTGTTCTATTGTAATGTCACTGACTCATTGTCAAGCTAATTGTCATATTAAATAGCTTATGAAATACCAAAAAGGAAGAGGAAAAAACCCGGCGGGCGGGCGGGGGTGGATGGGGGGAGGCGGCTCCCCTGGTTGGGAGCTTTGGCGGGGTGGGGGGCAAGGCCCTTCCCGGGCGGATTGGCTGGGGGCGTGGCAGCCGCCTGGGCGGGGCGGGTGCTGCGGCGTCTTTCCCTTTTTTCTCCCCACAGGACACTTCGGGATGGCAGTTCACCGGGACCCCGAGGCAGGGGAGTCCGCCAACACGGGCCGGCGCAGCGCAGAGCGGGGAGGAGAGCATGCCTGCAGCTGGATCAGCAGAACCGGGACAGGACTTGAGGAGCGTCATGCCGGATCGGTCGGAGGCAGGAGCGGTACCTGAGCAGGCGACGGCTGCGGCAGGTGAGTCTGTGGGGGCGGGGTCTTCGGGGGGAATCCTGGTGAGGGAAAAGGGGGGGAGGGCGGTCAGGAAGCGGTGTCGTGCGGGCCGTCGGCGTCGGGCTTCGGGTTCCTGGTCGTCTACATCCTCGGTGTCGTCGTCGTTTTCGTCCGGGTTGGATGGGAGCAGGGGCGAGGGCGGCGGGGGCAAGGCCGGGTTGGTTGGTTCGACGGGGGCAGCGTCGTCGGTGGTAGCGTTCTCGGTAGTTGTGGGAAGATGTGCCGAGGACGCTGCGGCGTAAAATTAAGGAGAGGCGCTATATTGATATCTTTCAGTTACTGGAGGGTCGAAAGCGTTGTGGGGTCAGTGGTAAGAAGCGGAGGGCGGATGAAAAGGCGGGTAGGGTGTGGAAGGTGGCGCGCAATGTGACAAATTGGGCGCGGGCATTACTGCGGCTGGCTAGTGTGTGGGGAAGGGCGCATCATGACCAGTGCGGGATGCTGCTGGCGTATGCGGACTCCATCCTGGAGGCCTCTCAGTGTCTGGAATGCCCTGTCGGTGCGGCGTTTTGCCAGCGTGGTCCGGGATAAGCTAGCAGTGGAGATCGGGTTGGGAGGGGTTAGCGGGCCCTTTTGGGGAGCCGCCCTTCCCGGGGAGCCAGGAAAATACCGGTTGATCCATAACCTGTCCCACCCTATGGGGGGTTCGGTGACTGATCATATCCCCAAGGAGTTGTGCGAAGTTCGGTATGCTTCCTTTGACGAGGCGGTGGAGTTTGTGCTGGGGTGCGGGCGAGGGCGGTCATTGAATCGGCTTTTCGGCTGTTGCCAGGGCACCCTTCGGCATTCCCGTTGTTGGGGTTTTGCTTCGAGGGTAGTTATTCCTTTGATAGGTGTATGCCTATGGGGTGTTCTATCTCTGGTGCGCACTTTGAGTGGTTTAGTGCATTCCTGCATTGGGCGTTGGTAGATCGGGGGGGGGGGGGTGCTCAGGTGGTACATTACCTGGATGATTTTCTGGTAGTGGGGGAGGCGCGGACTGGGCAGTGCACTGCGTTGTTGGACGGGCTTGTGCAGCTGGCGGGGGAGTGGGGAGTTCAGTTGGCGGAGGGGAAGACGGAGGGCCCCACGACTCGGTTAACCTTTTTAAGGATGGAGATGGATTCTGGGGAGTTAGTGGCGCGCCTGCCGGTGGGAACGATCCAGAGGCTCCGGGTTCTGGTGGCGAACGCCTTGGGTTCTGGAGGGATGACATCGCGGGAGATGCAGGCGTTAATCGGGTCCCTGAATTTTGCCTGTAGAGTATCCCTAGGGGGCAAGCGTTTATGAGGAGTTTGGCAGCCGCTACGGTGGGTCTCTCCAGACCGCATCATCGTCTGAGGGTCGCAGACTATTCGGGCCGATCTAGCCATCTGGGATGAGTTCTTGTGGGAGTTCAATGGCATTACAGTGCTCCGAGATCGGGAGATCTCCAGTCGGGACCTGCACTGGTTTACCGACGCGGCCGGCGGGTTGGGCCTTGGGGTGTACTTTGGCGGCTCGTGGTGTGCGGCGGAGTGGCCTGATTCTTGGAAGGCAGTCGGTCTCACGGCCCATATAACCTTCTTGGAGTTGTTTCCGCTACTGGTGGTGTTGGAGGTCTGGCCGGACAGGGTTCGCAATCATAGACTCGTATGGTGGTGCGACAACGCAGAGGTGGTAAGAGTAGTGAACAACTACACTCCGCGCGGTAAACCGGTAGCAAACGATGCGGCAGGTCGTACCAGTTGGGCTGCGACTGCTGGGTGCGGTTCTGGGGAGCGTGGATGGGGGGGACAACCCCCCGATCACCGGATAGGTCTGTATGTAGCGGCGGTGAAAGCCGCAGGAGTGTCCCGGGCTACGGCGAGTAGGAATTTGGCGGGGTTCTCGTTCTTTGCTACGGCAATGGGGTGGGGGGAGGTCGGGGGGAGATTGGTAGCATGCCGGATGCTGCAGGGCTGGGAGTGCTCTGGTCCGTCGCCTAGGGGCAGCAGGCGGCCCATTACGCCTGAGTTGCTCCAATGCTTGTTGCTGCTTTGCCACCGGTGGTGTCATCCAGCTACGAGGGCGCCTGCTTCCGGGCGGTGTTTTCTGTAGCGTTCTTGATGCGGGGTTGTATGCACCGCATTCCTTTCGTATTTGAGCAGCTCCTAGTGCGGCGGCGGTGGGCTTATCTGAGAGGGATATCAGGCGGATCGGAAGATGGACTTCCTGGGTGTATAGGGGATATGTGCACCTGTAGGGGCCCTGGGGGGCTGGCTCACTGTGGATCTGTTTGTTTTGCAGAAGTTGTTCCTGGCTCGTGTCGCTGTTGGGTGATTGGCCACTCGTTTGAGTTCTGGGCCGGTTGGCGAGCAGCAACACGCCCGGTGGAGCGGAAGATTGGTTTGGACCAGTTCGGGGTGACCGTTTCATGACTGGGTGAGCACGTCTGCGATGGATTCAGCTCTTGCCTTTGCTGCGGCACCACGAGCGGCTGCGGGGGCCACCGGATGCCATGGTGATCCACCTGTGTGGCAACGATCTGGTGTCCTGGACGGGCCGGCAGTGGAGGCGGACTGTGATTCGGGACATGGAAGTGCTATTTGAGATGTTTGATGGTGTGATTTTGCTGTGGTCAGATATCGATCCAAGGTCTGCTTGCAAGGCTCAGTGGCGGGGGTCGCGGGGTCTAACGAAGATCAATCGCCAAATTGTCAGATGGGTGGGGGAGCAGGGTGGGGGCCCAATTTTGCACCCCTGGGCTAATGCGGAGTGTACGGGCCTGTATCGGGCCGATGGGGTCCATCTATCCCCAGTGGGGATGGATTTGCTCCTCAACGATTGGCAGGAGGCCTTGGAGGATAGGCTGAACCGGAGGGGCGCTGGTCGCAGCTTAGCCGGGGGGGGGGGGGGACACAGGCCGGTGAGGGCCGGAGCCGGTGGCGGGATCCCGGAGGTTTCCGGGGTCCGGAGCCGGAGCCAAGCAGTAGGGCAGGGGTGGGGTACCCCTGCCTGGGCGGTCCCTCAGGCTTTTGCTAATAATATGGTGAAGCCGGATGAGGGAGGCTAGGCAATTTGCCGGGGCCTGGACAAGGCGGAAGCGGAAGCGGCATCACTTTGCTACTCACATGGCTGGTGATGGTTCGCTCTGCTGGGGGGGGGGGGAATACAATTTAAGGTTTGGATTGTTGATGTTAAGGTTTATGGCAATAAAGCTGCGACCAGTTGAATTCCCATATATGTGTGGTCTACCTTTGTTATAATGGTTGAGGGGGTGGGGGGGGGGGGTGTTGCAGTGTGGCGGAGGCCGGTCCGCCTTACCCGGTTATGCCCCTTATCCTCAATTTTGTTTGCTCTGGCAATGGAGTCTTTGGCTATTTTGTAAGATAAAGCAGTCCAAAATATGGCATACATGCTGGTGGAGAGTACCATATTTTACTTTATTCAGATGATATCCTTCTTTACCTATCTGATCCAAAGGTTTTCTTTTCTGCTTTATGGAATACAGGGGCATGTTTACTAAGCCAGGCTAGCAGTTAGCATGGACTATTTGTAACTAGGTCCCATGTTATTCAGTGGGACATAGTTACAAATAGCCCATGCTATGATCTCAGCTTAGTAAACATGCCCATATTGAAGGTTTTTGGCAAGATTTCAAGTTTCTTGATTAATTTTGCTAAATCTGCCAATCAAATATTTCCGGGATGCATTAGATTACTACCAAGCTCCTGCTTTGTTGACTATTGTTTATTGTAAACCGCAACTGATCTCTGGAAGATGCGGTATATAAATGATTGTTAAATAAAAAATAAATAAAATACTCATTTCGTATGGAAACTGGGTCTAGATTTAAATATTTAGGTGTGATGATTTCTAATAATTTTCATCCACTCTATAATTTGAATTATGAGTAGCTTTTCAGATCCATAAAATACTTTTTAATCCTCCCTAACCAAGAAATTTTAATCCTACCGGATGAGGATAATGTTAACAAGTTGTATGCTTTTCTCCAAATTTTATTTTTATTTGTGCAACTTCTGATTAGTTTCCAAGATATTTTTTTTTCATCTTAAGTTTCTTTTCATCGGTTATATAAGAATGCAAAAAAACTACATTTAAAGTGGGCCTTGGTCTCCATAATCCTGTACTAGTGTAGTTATTTAAAAGCATCTAATTCATGGACTTTCTCTACTGTGGGTTAACTTTAGGTTGGAAAAGGAGATTTTTCTCTCTTACTCGCTTATGTGCACTCCCCTTTTTGGGTCAAAGGGAAGAACATGTAAAACTGACAACTCATCCATTTATTAGAAGTGCTTTTATAGGGCTCTGGGTCTATTTCAGGGATATTAACCTCATGCACCTTAAGTTATGCAGAATATTTTAAGGTCTATGGGAGACAAAATTAAACATTAGATTATTAGTGTTAACAGTCCTTTATTTTTTTCCAATATTTTGTGGGAGACTTTTTCAGGTCTAAGGATAGTATTGAACATGATTTGGACCTGTCCTCTTTCAGTATTTTAAGCTTAGATAATTTGCATGTTCTAGCCATGTTAAGGATCAATTTTTGTGTGATCCTAAGCTTTTTTAATACCTTTTATTTGATAAATTTCTTAAAAACAAAGCAATATCTAAACTCTGTGGAGCCATTACCATGGTGACAGTTGATTCTTTACCTCATTATACAGTGAAATGGTCTGTCATGCTGGGCTCAATAGATCCTGAGGTTTTTTGGAATAGCATAAACATATAAATGTTCTAGATTGACATCCCTATTAAGTACCCAGTTTAAAATTATGATGAGATTATATATTTCACCAATATCTTTGCATTTGTGAAATATTGCTGTATCTGACTTATGTTGGAGGGATTGTGGATTTAGATAGTTTTCTACATTTTTGGTTGAAATGCCCTCATATTTAGGCTTATTGGTTTATTTTATTTATTTATTTGACTACATTTATATACCGCTTTCCGTATGGTCAAAACGGTTTATAGTGAACTGGAGATAATACAAGGAATGTTTACATTAGAACAGTTAACTTTGTACAATGAACAAGGGGTAAGGTGATTGGGATTGTTGACTATATATAGGATTAACTATGTACAGGTTGATGAACCATCTATGCATTCTTGTGGTGCTTGGTATGTTGACTATGAGTGTGTTTGTGAGTTGTCTACATATTGGTGTGGTGTTAGGATTTAGGTTCAGATTGGGGGAGGTGTTTGGTTGGGGTGTTGGGGAGGAGGTAAAGTAGAGGGTAAAGAGGTGAGTCTTGTGGAGTTTGCGGAAGGTTGGGAGGTCCGTGGTGTTTCTTATGTTGGCTGGGAGGAGTTCCTAGTGTTTGGGACATAAAATTCAAAGGCTCTGGCATGAAGTTGTTGGGTGCTCTTTGTTATGGATTGGGGGGTGGTTAGTTTATTCATGATGGAGGTTCTCCGGGATCTATTTGATTGCTGTGGGGTGATGAGGCTGCTGAGGTGGGAGGATGACTGATGGATTAGGGTTTTGTGAGTCATTAGTAGGACCTTGTACAGTATTCTACTTTGCAGTGGGAACCAGTGGAGGTGTTTAAGGATGGGGTTGATGTGTTGGTATTTAGATGTGTGTGTGTAATGGTTCTTGTGGCTGTGTGGAGTGTCATTTGAAGAGGTTGGAACATAGATTTAGGGAGTCCGTGGTATATTGAGTTGCAGTAGTCAGCATGAGGTGTTTTGAGGGTTTGCAGGGCTGAGAGGAAGTCTGATGGGGTGAGGAGGGGGCGAAGGTGTTGTAGTGTGCGCGTTTTGTGATAGATTGCTCTTTCTGTATTCACTATTTGTGATTTCAATGTGAGGTGACTGTTGAGAGTAATCCCCAGGTACTTGACTTCTGATTTGATTTGGATTTCAGTGTTGTTGAGATTGATGGAGTCAGTGGAGGGGGTGAAGGAGGTGTCCTGGTGACGAGGAGGGCTTCCATTGTTTTCAGGTTTATGGATAAGTGGTTTTCAGATAGCAATTGAGAGACATCAGAGAAGCATTGTTGAAGTTTGAGGTATGATGGTTTATTGAGGATGAGTGGTTTGTAGAGCATAATGTCGTCTGCATAAATGTGGTAATTGATGTTGTCTGTTTGGATGATGTTACAGAGGGGGTTGTAGGTAGATGAAATATTGCCAGAGAGCAGAGAGGAGAGCAGAGAGGGTGGATCCTTGAGGGACACTTTGAGTATGAGTGTAAGAGGTTGAAGATAGTGACCAGATTCTTATCAACTGGGTTCTGTTGTGAAGGTAGTCTTGGAACCATCTTAATACAATGCCCTGTATTCTGATTGACTGGAGGCACTGTAGGAAGGTGTTGTGGTTAATGCTGTCAAAGGCAGTGGAGATGTTGAGTAATATCATGATGAATCCTTGGTGGATGTTCTGAATTCCCTTCATTAGGTTGTTGAGTAGAGAGGTTAGGAGGGTTCCACTCCGTGCTGAGGTTGGAAGCCGTGCTGTTGTGGATCAAGTGGTGCATGTGTGTTGAGATGGTTCTGTAGATGGGTTTGGACTGTTTTCTCTATTATTCTGGATAAGAATGGTAAGCTAGCAATGGATCTAGAGGATGGGTCTAATGGGTCGAGGTGGGGTTTTTTTTAGGAGGAGGTTTTTACACAGGTTAGTAGGTAGCCATGTAGCAGTGAGAATTGGGTGAGTTTGGCTAGGAAAGGTGTGAGTTCGGGTAGGGTAGCTTTGATCCAGCTGGGTGGACAGGGATTAAGGGGGGAGGTTGTGGAGTTAAGAGATGAAATGATGTTCTGGAGTTGTCAGGAGAGATTGTTTCAAAGGTGGTTCATGAATGTGTTGGCTTCATAGTTGCTAGGAGTGGGTCGGGTTGAGCAGGCGGTTGGGGGTGGCAGGTGGAGAAGAAGTCTTCCAGCTGTTGAGAAGTAATGGAGTAGTTTGTTGTGTTGTTAATGGGTGTCATGATGAGGTTTTTTTACAAGGGTAAATAGCTCACGTGGGCGGTTGAGGGATCTTTGTATTAGTTTTGTGTGGTAACTTTGTTTTGCAAGGTTGGTAGCTTGGTTTTACTCTTTTAGGAGGATCATGAACTGTGTGATCTTAGGGTAGTCGTGATTTTCTCCATCTGTGTTCTTGTTTCTTTAGATGGGATTTGAGTTTGTAGAGGTCAAGGATGTCCCATCGGGTCTGTTTGTGGGCAGGGTTGTGAGGCTGGGTTGAGGTTGGTAGTGAGGCAGCTTCATTGAGGAGATAGTTCCAGGTGTTAATGGTGAAGTCAAGGTCTTGGGGTTCTGCGGTGGTAATTGGGAAGATAAGGATTGCCAGCCTTCTAACCAAATAGGTAAGCACATAAAGTTAGGAGAGGTCAATGGCTGTGCTAGCTTTATGCAGCTTTGTTATCTGGTTAGCGACTGAAAATCACCACTGACCAGACTGCAAATGAAGTCAGTGGCAAAACTGGATATTCAACGTAGGTGGATATTTGGCATTTAGCTCTGAATATCCAATTTCATGTTTGCCCATGGTAGCCAGATGCTTTACAAGCACTAATTGCCATGGGGTGAAATCTTTTGGGAATGATTTGAAGCTGGACAGAGCTCACTGAAGTGCAAATAAAAGATCTAAAGCAGGAAAGAACCTCATCTTATTGTAGTATACTTTCACTCTTCCCAGGACAAGCAGTTGCTTCTGAACACAGCCAGGAACAAATCTAAGTTCAGGTACAAAGAAGTCCCTATTTAAATTTTTCCAGACTTTTCAGTGATTACTTTGGAAAAGAAGGATTTGTTGTCTACTCGCTACATGGCTTCAATGTAGTCTGATCAAATATAGATTGTGTTTCCCTTTTGCTTTACAGTTTGAGTACTAACAAAAGAAAAAAAAATCAGACCACTTTGAGGGAATGCCTAGGGACTGAAATTGATTACTTTTCAGAAGAGGATCAAGGAACTGTTCAGAGAGAAGCTTGTTTCAAGAGGAGGAGGATGTTTTCAGGTGTTTAGTACCAAAGATGTGAGAAGCAAAAGGATTCTGCTTCATTGAAAGACTTATTGTCTCATGCTTTCTGTTCGGCTGTTGATAATCTTGAAAGAACCTCTCTGCTTTAGGTTGAATATTGAAAAAAGGAGTGTTGTCATGTGTTGTGATTCTTTTTTCTGCATGCGACTGGAAGAGATTTGGGGAAGAATGTGAGTGCTTGGAAGGAGGTTAACGAACTTTGGTGCCACTTGCAGAAAGCTGGCTGGTCACATCTGCTTTGTAGAGCAGTTTTGGTCCTTTTCCTGCTACGTTTGGGTTGGTCTCCTTTAGAGGATGAGATTTTTGTTTTTCTTTTTTTCTTTTCCTTTTTGGCTTTTTTTTATGCCAGTGATACTAGCAATCTGCAATAGGTGTGGAGGTTAATGAGTTGATGTGTGAGTTATGTATGTCAGTTTTTGGGGATTTCATATATGGGGATGGCAATATTGTTTATGTCATGTAGGTGGGCTATTAGTTGATAATAGGTACATTTTTGCTCATTCTTTTAGGTACTTCTAAATTATGGCTTTGAAGTTGGTTATATGGAATGCTCCATTAAAGGGAAAGGATGCTTTTCTTTATAAAATCACTCTCTTCATTAATTGTTTATTTTATTTATTTATTTATTTAGTATTTCTTTTATACCGCGATATTGACATCAGTGCAGTTTACTTCAAAACATAACATGCATTTCAGGGTCACTGAGATGCATTTACATTTGAACAGGGATTAGAAACCTGGATAACAGGGTAAATTAACAAGAGTTATACAATAAGTATCTACATTATATACATCATGAGGGTAATTTCTTGTCGGGACTAAGCTGGGAAGTTTATTTGCAAGAAACTCATCTCTCTAGATCAGAGTATCTTACGTTTAAAGTGGGCTGAATTAATCATGTGCTGCTTCACATAAATCCAATAAACATGGGGTGGTTATTCTTATGTCTAAACATTGCTCTTTTACTAATTAAATGAGTGTAATTGATCCAAATGGAAGATATGTTATTGTTAAAGTTCTCTTATCCTCAATCCCAATTGCCTTAATTGATGTTTATGTACCTAATTCAGAAGTAGACTCCTTTTTTATGAGTTTACACAATTATTACATTCCCATGCAGCCGGAAAAGTTTCTTGTTAGGATAGTATTTAAATTGTGCATTAAGTCCTAAGAACTGATGTGACAACAAGCTTTTGGATAGGCCAGGGGGTGGAGCTCTTAGAGGTTGTCTGACTGATTTTGAATTAATAGATGTGATGTGTTGCATGAAGGAGAAATGGACATGATAAAAGAAGGTATGGTTTCTAACTCTTACTCTCAGAGAGATGACTGGTATATTTCTCAGGACACCCTTCATTGTCTGAAATTGTATGATATTGGCACTAATTTGGTTTGAGTAATTAAAAAAAGCAACAAAGCAGATAAATAGCCACAGGGTAAATGTATTCAGTCTAACACGGCCGTGTTTCCACACAGTCTGCCTGTATTGAGTCAATGAACACAATCCAAAATTCACTCTGTGAATAACAAGACAAGAATTACTGCTAATCCTGAGATTTAGTTCTATATAAAGTTGTGGATTGCGTTCTTTGCCCCTGATGCAGGCAGACCATGCCAAAATGCGGCCATGTCAGGCTTAATAAATTTGTCTTGTGGCTATTTATCTGCTCTGTAGCTTTAATTACCCCTTCCTGTTTTCTTTTTGTTGTGGAGCTTTATTGGTAGGAGTTGTCCCCCTTTTTTGCGTGGGGTTTTTGCCTTTTTTGGTTTGATCGTGTTTCAGTCTGTATTTCTTTGAACCTCATATCTGCTCTTTGTAGTTATAATAACTGGCCTAAGGGCAGGCACTGGTTGTCAGGTCCTTATTTTTGAAAGGTTTGCAGAACAGTTGGGAAAATTATGTGGATAATAATTATTCCAATGATGTAGATTTATTTGTTGCATGGGATATGGCCAAATTGTATGTGAAGGATTACGTTATTTCCCAAGTAGGTGCTTTTAAACAACAAAATTAGACAAAGTTTAATCAGTTGAGAAATCTTGAAGACCTGGAAGTGAAGTATAAAAAGTCTAAGAATATGGTAATCTTACAAAGGTTATCTGAGTTAAGGAATGAAATTAATGATCTGCAGAACTCTAAAATAGTTTATTACATAAAACTGGCAAAACATAATTATTTTGAGAATACAAATAAGCCGTCTAAATTATTGTCTTGACAATTAAAGAAACAAAAGGCCAGGAAGCTGGGTTCTGCTTGAGATCTTGTTTTTGAATTCACTCCTTTTTGCTATGTATTATAAGGATATTTATACCTCCCAAGTAGCCTTTTGGAGATATAGCAATGCTTGGACTCCTTAGACATCCCAAATTTAGATAAGGGAGAGGCTCAGGCTTTCAACAGGCCTTTCACTCTGGCTGAAGTTTATTATACTACTCTTTGTTATCCTGTAATGGATAACAAATTGGCTGGGCCTGATGCTGATCTTACGGAATTTAACAAGCTCTAAAATGAATTTATTGCTACTCTATTGGTTGAATTGTTTGATAACCTAAAACAAGAAGTATTGTTAAAATCTAAAACATGAGATCATTATATCATCATTAAAGAGCGAAAGAACTCTACATTGTATGCAAGCTACCTTTCTATTTCATTATTAAACATGGGTTATACAGTTTTCCCTCACTTGGTTTGCAGCTTGTCGTGCAATGAGGGCTTCTGTGCATCAGTGATGCTGAGGGCCGAGCTATTGGTAGCTTAACTACTGGCAGGGTTTCCTAAAATGGCAGATCTCAGCTGAGGGGCCAGACCAAGACAAATCACCCATCTGGACAACAGCAAAATGGAACGGTGTTGGAGGCAAAGGGTCCATTTCTGTGACAACGGCAACAACATTAAAATTTAAATTGTTCAGAAGAAAGACCTAGCAATATACTTCTGTAAGTTGCCATGAAAACTCAATGGATAGTCACAACAAAACAAATTGCACTATAGTGCTGGAAGATGAGACCCCCAGGTCGGAAGGCACTCAACTGGCTACTGGGGAAGAGCTGAAGACTATTCATAGTAAATCCAGCATTTATGATGTGGTTGGATCAAAGCCCTCAGGAAGTCTGACAGTTGATGTAGCTGTGCATGAAATGAGAGTCAGAAGCTGCAAAGATGTCTTATATATCGAGACATGGAACATATGAAGCATGAACCAAGGGAAGATGGAGGCGGTCAAGAATGAAATGGAATGTGTACAACTTGATCTGTTGATTGTCAATGAACTGAAATGAATTGGCATCAGATGATCACATGATCTACTATGCTGGAAATGAAAGATAAAGGCAAAATGGTGTTGAATTTATAATTAAGAAGAAACTTGCAAGAACTGTAATGAAATACAATACAAACAGTGAATGCTTAATTTCTCTTCATCTATGAGGAATACTCATCAAAACAACTGTAATTCAAGTATAACCCTAGCCCCAACAACAGCCGCTGAAGAGGATGAAGTTGATGAGTTATATGAACAAGTACAAGCTGAAATTCACAGAACATGCAAATAGGATATCCTGATAGTCATGGGTGACTGGAATGCAAAAGTTGGCAACAAAGAAGAAGGCAAAGTGTTTGCAAAATATGAACTTGGCAACAGAAATAAAGCTGGAGAAAGACTGATAGAATTCTACAAGCCCAATGATCTATTCATCTCAAATACCTTCTTCCAGCCACACAAACGGCGACTGTACACATGGACTTCACTCAATGGATTGTACAAAAATCAAACTGACTACATCTGTGGAAGTCAATGATGGAAAAGCTCTATAATATCAACAAAAACAAAACCTGGAGCTGACTGTGGTACAGATCACGAACTACTAGTATGCAAACTCAAGCTAAAGTTGAAAAACAGCAAGCCACTCATAAATGTAACAAATATACCACTGGAATTTAAAGACTGCCTGAAAGGTTGTGTTGAAAGAAAGTGAGCAATCTCTACAAAAGGTGAAAAAGCAAAAACAGCTAAAATAGATGACCGAAGAAACTCTGAAAATTGCCCAGAAACACAGAGAAGCTAAAGCCAGAGGAAAAAGAGGCAATCCCAGAACTCATCAGATTTCCAATGTGCAGTAAGGCAAGACAAGGAGAAGTACTACAATGATGCATGCAAGGAAATAGGAGAAACTATTAGAGGAAAAACAAGATCAGCTTTCCTAAAGCTACGAGAGTTAAAGAAAAAATTCCAGCCTTGAATTGAAATGTTACAAGATGTTCAAGGATCTATGGCAAATGATGCTGAGAAACTCAAGAATAGGAGGAAAGAATATACAGAGTCATTATACCATAAAGATCAAGTGGGCCAACAGCCGTTTCATCTTGTACCTTATGATCTGGAACCATTGGTGATGAAAAAAGAAGTCAAAGCTGCATTGAAAGTCTTATCAAAGAAGAAAGCACCACACATTGATGGCATTCCCACTGAAGTATTACAGCAATCTGATGCAGCTGTTACCATACTTACAAGACTCTGCCAGGAAATTTGGAAAACAAATTTATGGCTAATTGACTAGAAAATATCTGTTTTTATACCAATACTAAAGAAAGGTGATACAACTGACTGTGGAAATTATCGCACAATTGCTCTGATCCCATATGCCAGCAAGATTCTACTGAAGATTATTCAGCAGAGACTGCAACCATACCTGGAACGAGAACTGCCTAAAGTGCCAGCAGGGTTCAGGAAAGCGTGAGGAACGAGAGACATCATAGCGGATGTGAGATGGATCCTTGAAAAGACTAAAGAATACCAAAAGGATATCTATATTTGTTTTATGATTTCAGCAAGGCTTTTGACTGTGTAAACCATGAGAAACTCTGGGCCACATTAAGAAGCATGGATATACCAGAACACCTGATCGTTCTCTTGCACAACCTTTACATTGATCAAGAAGCAGCAGTTTGAATGGAACAAGGAGAAGCAGAATGGTTTAAAATCAGCAAAGGTATATGACAAGGATGCATACTTTCAGCCCACCTGTTTGATTTATATGTAGAACAAATCATAAGAGAAGCAGGGCTGTATGAAGCCAACCGAGGAGTGAAGGTTGGTAGAAGACTCATCAACAACCTTTGCTATGCTGATACCACATTACTGGCTGAAAGTGAAGATGATCCGAAACATTTGCTTTTCAAGATCAAGGGACATAATGCTCGCATGCAGCCTCACAAGCCATCTGGGCCCGATTCCCCCTTCGGCTCTCCCCATACATCCTGAGCATCAGGACAGGGAGAACCAGCAGGGGGTGGGATATGGGCAGAATGGGGGCAGGCCAGCCTGGCAGAACATACAGGGCCAATTCAGGTCATGGCCATATACATCCTGTTAGGTGCCACTTTGTCAACAATGAGCTGCCTGATTGAAGACCGAGCACAGTTTAGGAGAACTATCCAGAGGGTCGCCATGAGTTGACACTGACTCAACAGCACTTAACAACAACAACAACAACATACAATTTTTACCAAAATGTTGTATCTGTGACTTGAAAATGACCTTCCAGGGTTAGTTCATCTTGAGCAGGCTGGTTTTATCAAGAATCAGTTCGGCATTTGGTGAACTCCTTTCTCCTCAGCTGAGTATCCCTAGCAAGATCAGGAAAAATGCGGACATGAGAGCCCAAAAACTGCTCACTGAAATTTCTAAAATAGGATTGAAGAATTAACGATTTATCAGATTCAAGAGCCAAAATAATAAGGAGAGTAGTACGAGCCATGATCAACTACACAGAACTCTCCAGAAACCCCGTGAGGTCTCCGGGTTCCACTGGAGTCTCACAGCTAGCTCCCCAGCTACTCCAGCCCACAGAAAGGTATTGAGCCCTAGTTAATGGTGGCAGGTCCTCCTGGGGGATCTACAAGACCTCCCGGAGATACCTGTAAACCATCTCCATGGGCGACTGCAATGGAGATCTAGGAAAATTAATACGTCTCAAATTGTGCTTCCTGACTTGATTCTCAAGATATTCCATTCTCCTAGAAGTCACACTCCGGTCCTTAATTTGGGCACCATGCAAAGTGACTTTTGGGGGCCTCACCAACACACCAGCACCTGCGATGGTCAACGGATTAGAAACAGCCTGGGTTGGGCAGTCCTCCAACAGAGAAACCACCCTAGATGCTCCAAACAGGTGAGCAGGTCCAGCCACGGAGCTCCTTTCATCTCCCTGTACCGGCATGCTAGTCTTCACGCCGGAGGGAAGCACTCCACTGATGGCCACAACAGTTCCAGGGGATAGCGGAGGGACCCACTGCTCAGGGGAAAGTAATACCCCTGATGTGCTCAGGTCCGGCAGAAACGCCAAACGCTGCTCCTGATCCAGGGATAGCAAAGCCACACATCGGCAATGTTTTCTGGATGACGAAGGTGGTAGGAGCCTCTCCTAAGGGTAGGGAGGCTTATTTGTGCTTCCTCCTTCACATACCAACTGCAGAAGCCACAAAAACCGCTGAAACAGCACGTCCCCGGTAGAGCCAGCTCACCCGGAGTGGATCACTGCCGCCATCTTGCCTCCTCCTAGTTTAGGCATTTCCAGATGATTTCAATGATAGTTTTTACTAATAGTAGGTCTGTAATCTCATATTTATTTATTTCACATTCTTTTATACCACTTTTCAAATTACACTGTGTAACAAATTTTTACTTTTTTCTTGTTCCTGGGTAATAAATGTTATTTTCCAATATCTTTTGTCTCAAAATGATAGGAAATGGCAATTATGGTCCACAAACATTGCTTTTGGGACAGAAGAGTAATATTTTGAAAATTACCTATTTTGCAGGACATTCCAGATAGTTTTAGTGCAAAGTAAACTTGGAGTACCCTTTGAAAAAAATATAACAGATTAGTAAGAAGACTTTTCTTGGCTAAATCCATGTTGGCTTTCTCCCATTAAACCATAGCTATCTGCATATTCAGTAATTTCATTCTTTATAATGGTTCCTACCATTTTGCCGGGTACTGATGTCCAGTTCTTAGTTTCCCAGATCACCCCTGGAACTTTGCAAAACTTTTGGAACTTTGTATAACTTTGAGAACTTTTAATAAAAGCCTTTTGGTGATCGTTATAATGTCACTTCCGCCTCACATCTTTATAAACAATGGATTTGCATGGAGTGAGCACAGTTGTTCAGCAGCCTCCTTACCAACTGGAAACCTAGGAGTGAGCAAAAATAAGACGTGTCTTAAGCTCACCAATTTATTTTAATTTTAGCTTCTTAAGTGGACTGACATGGCATTAAGACGACAGTAAACATCCAGCAGACACATTTTGCTATGTCTGTGGTGATTTTATCAACACAAGAGTAAAAAGGTACTCCATGGAATCATCTGCCAAGATGTACGAAGCTTACAAGGCATATTTTGGTATGCCTGTTGGGGATCAGGATAAACCCTGGGTGCTTCATTTCACTTGCGAGCACTGAAGAAAACTCTGGAAGGTAAGATGGACAATTGATTCTGGATTAGACTGTGGCATTTTATGTTATAAAATCTTTATTGTTACTGAATTTTTACTAAATGTATGAAATATTTAGCAAGAACATCATTAATTCAAATTAATTTTATCATCATAATTATTTTCTATTTTCACATTTTTTTTTTCTTTGGCAAGATGGTACAAAGGGGAAAAGAAAGTCATGAAGTTCTCTATCCCAAGAATTTGACAGGAACCCACTGACCACTTGAGCAATTGCTACTTCTGCATGTTGGTTCCTTCCAAATGTCAGATTGGCAGGAATGCTCCTTCTGTCATGTATCTGAGCATTCTTTCATCCATTGCCCCAGTGCCATGCTGCCCAGAACTCCCTGTACCCACTCCTCCGCAGAGAAAGCAGCTGTCTTCAGAAGAAAGCAACAAATCACAAAACAAAGAAGACATTGCAGATCTAGATTACAATATCAGAGGTGGAGCTGAGGATAGAAATCCTTATTACCCAAACCAAAATGACATCAAAAACCTGGTCAGAGATCTTGGTCTCACCAAGTCCAATGCCGAGCTTTTGACGTCCAGGTTCAAGCAGTGGAACTTGTTGGATGAAAGTGTGCAAGTCACAGGTCAGTGAAAGTGTCACCACACTTTTTCTAGCTTCTTCTCTAGTCAAGTTGGGCTCTGCTTTTGTCAAAATGTGGCCAGTCTGTTCAACACTATCGGACTTGCATGTAACCCAAAGGAGTGGCACCTGTTCATTGACAACTCTTCCAGGACCCTCAAAGCCATGCTACTACATAACAGGAACAAGTACCCGTCTCTTCCCTAGCACACTCAGTAAGCCTCAAAGAAGATTATAGCAGCATCAAGACCTTGCTAGAAGCCTTGAAGTATGCTAAGTATGGCTGGTAGGTTATCAGAGACTTGAAAATGGTAGCATTTCTGATGGGTTTCCAAGTGGTTTTACCAAGATTCCTTGCTGTCTTTGTCTTTGGGACATCAGGGACACTATAGCGCACTACTACAGCCAGGACCGGCCACAGCGAACTGAATTTACTGTTGAGACAAAGAATGTGAAGTGGGAGACACTGGGGGAACCACAGAATGTGCTGATGCCACCACTGCACATCAAATTGGGCCAATTTGTCACAGCTCTAGAGAACGAGTCGACAGCCTTCAAGTACCTTCAAAACTTCTTCCCTAAACTGTCTGAGACAAAGGTCAAAGCTGCTGTCTTTGGTGAACCATAAATAAAAAAAGATTCTTGAGTGCATGAAATTTCCCAAGTTGCTTACTAGGAAGGATAAAGTGGCTTGGCACAGCTTTGTTGCAGTGATTTGTGGCTTTTTGGGAAATCACAAGGCCTAAAACTATGCAGAGCTGGTTGAAACTCTGGTTAAGAATTACAGCAAAATGGGCTGCAGGATTTCTCTCAAAGTCCATATCCTTGATGCTCATCTTGATAAATTCAAGGAGAACATGAAAGCATACTCAGAAGAGCAAGGCAAATGTTTCCACCAGGATATACTGGAATTTGAACGCTGCTACCAAGGACAGTATCGCGAGAACATGATGGGAGACTACATCTGGGAGCTTATTCGTGAAAGTGATTTACAATATAATTGTAAATTACCAAAATCAACTCACTTCTAAATGTTTTATGGTCTTTCTTGAATAACTTAAATATAAGTAAATATTATATGTTGTGTGTGGGTTTTTTTTAATTTTATGTGAACAAAAGGGCAGAAGTAAGCCTATTTTAACAAGGGGAATATATAAATTCCACAATATCAGTCTCCTGTTCACAAAAGAAAAGTTTATTGAGAATAATAACTGTTTTCCATAATTTTAAATTATAAGCAATAACCGGGTAGCCAGACCCGGCGCTCACCCTTACCTTATACCTTGCTTCCCCCCCCCCACCCCCAGCCTCTTGCCCCATCAACCAATAGCATTTCTCTTTCTTTTCCCACAAATTACTCTGACAGCCAAGTATGGTAACAACTGGTCGCAGCTTTATTTCACATAACAACAAACCATAACAGGAACAATGATCTTCCAACCCCCCCCCCCCCCCAGCGGAGCGATGCGTCACCAGCCGTGCTACTAGCAAAGCGACCTCGCCTCCGCTGCAACCATGGTCCGGCCACCGGCAACATTCCGACCACCCCTATCCGACTTCGCCATATTACTAGCAAAAGTCTTCCAGGGGTAGTCCGGGTCGAGGGCACCCCGCCCCCGTCCCGAGTCGCCTAAGGCTCCGGACCCCGGAAACCTCCGGGATCCCGCCACACCCCCCCCAGCTGCGACACCCCTACACCAGCCCCGCAACCGCGAAGGCTGGGTGGGCGGGTGGGCTGCCGCGCCTCCCGCCAAACAGCCTGTTCTCTGGAGAGTCTCCGACACGCCAGAGCACATGACTGCCTGCACCCTGATTGGCTCTGCTCGCCTCACTTCACGAGCGGAGCCAATCAATTTAAATAATGCACCGCGCGCATGGCCCTGCGCGGCCCCGATCTCAACCCCCTCAACCCCTGTGCACGAGCAGGGTCCCGCGCCGGGCAAAGCACCCGGTTATGAGCAGGCGCCGGGACCCTGCCCACGCCTTTATTTTTAGGAAATAACAGTCACTATCCATTAACAAAAATTGTGTTACACAGTGTTATCAAAGTGGTTTACATAGAACAAATTGACATTAAGATTAAGAAGTTTAAATAGAACATTAACTTATGTAGAGTAATACTTAAATATATGGGTGTAACATTGAGCTTAAACTACAATAAACATCAACAGTTTGTATGGGATTTGTTAATCATTGTTTGTGTCCTATTAAATTTTGAATGATTAGGTATCTGATCCAATACTTCTTGGAAGATATGAGTTCATTGTAACACCCCATCTAGACTATGGCAGCATCCTATACCAAGGGCTCCCAAAATACACCCTCTACCCCCTATAATTAGCACAAAAAAACACAGAATACTACCAGGCACATGCCTGATCCCACATGCCAGCAAGATTCTTCTGAAGATTATTCAAAAGAGATTACAACCATACCTGGAACAAGAACTACCTGAAGTGCAAGCAGGGTTCAGGAAAGGGCGAGGAACGAGAGACATCATTGCGGATGTGAGATGGATCCTTGAAAAGACTAAAGAATACCAAAAGGATATCTATGTGTGCTTTATCGACTATAGCAATGCTTTTGACTGTGTAAACCATGAGAAACTCTGGGCCACATTAAGAAGCATGGGTATACCAGAACACCTGATCGTTCTCTTGCGCAATCTGTACATTGATCAAGAAGCAACAGTTCGAACGGAACAAGGAGAAACAGAATGGTTTAAAATAAGCAAAGGTGTAAGACAAGGCTGCATACTTTCCCTCTACCTGTTTAATTTGTATGCAGAACAAATCATCAGAGAAGCAGGATTGTATGAAGACAACAGAGGTGTGAAGATTGGTGGAAGAGTCATCAACAACCTTCACTATGCTGATGATACCACATTACTGGCTGAAAGTGAAGATGATCTGAAACATTTGCTTCTCACAATCAAAGAACATAGTCTCAAAATGGGCCTGCACCTTAATGTAAAGAAGACAAAGATCATGACAACTGGCATAATCAACAGGTTCGTCGTTGAAGGAGAAGAAATTGAAATTGTGAACAACTTTAACCTACTTGGATCAACTATCAATAAAGAAGCAACAAGCAGTCAAGAAATCAGACGACGCATTGCTCTTGGCAGTATGGCTATGAAAGACCTAGATAAGATTCTCAAGAGCAGAGATGTCTCTCTCCATACAAAGATTCGACTTGTTCAAGCCATGGTTTTTTCAATAACATCATATGGATGTGAAAGCTGGACAGTGAAAAAGACAGACAGGAAGAAAATTGATGCCTTTGAATTATGGTGCTGGCGGCGAATACTGTGTATACCATGGACTGCTCGAAGAACAAACCAGTCGGTACTAGAGGAGATCAAACCTAAGCTTTCTTTAGAAGCTCAGATGACAAGACTTCGACTTTCATACTTTGGACACATCATGCGAAGAGAGAGATCATTAGAGAAAGACATTATGCTTGGCAAGATAGAAGGTCAACGCAAAAGAGGAAGGCCAGCAATGAGATGGATCGATACAATAACAGCAGCTACGGGTACCAGTCTGTCAACAATGAGCCGCCTGACTGGAGACCAAACACAATTTAGGATAGCTATCCAGAGGGTCGCCATGAGTCGACTCCGACTCGACGGCACTTAACAACAACTAACAGGCATGTCAAGACACCAGCATATCACTCCTACCCTCAAGAGCCTGCACTGGCTACCAATAGTACAGAGGATAAAGCACAAGGTGATAACGACCAACCACAAAGTCCTACATAACCTTTCTGCACCATGCTTCAACCCACTGATCAGAAGGGCCCCCTCAACATGAGAAAGAAGATTCATCACCTAAAACCTGCTAGTCATCCCTCCACTCAAGATAAAATATATCCAGCACACAAATAAAAGAGCCTTCACCCTCTTCGCCCCCTCAAGCTGGAACTCACTATCTGCTCCAACACGCACCGCACAGGCAACTCAAGACCTCAAGACGTTACTAAAGACATCTTTTCACCGAGTACTATGACACCAATGAAATAGCATAACTCTCCGGGAAATTTTCATCCCCCCTCCCTCAACATAAATTATCCCTGTTGGATTAACTCCCAGTTATATCCCCTTTTGTTCTATATAACTCTTTCTCACTTAAGATTGTTAATTGTTTCTTGTAAACCACCTTGGCCCTGAGGCAGTCTATAAAATCGTTTAATAAATAAATATGAGTTTTCTTTTTTTTTGGAAGTCACTTAAGTCTTCAATGGCTCTTAAGGTGCTTGGGAGGGAGTTCCATAAAGAAGGTCTGTAGATTATGAATGTTCTTTGACATGTTGCTTGTGTGCTTTTGGTTTTATGGGTGGTAATATTGAGAAGATTTTTATTTTGTTGACTTCTGGAGCTGTTGTTTGGTATCCATTGTATCAGAGTATGTAAGCAGTCAGCAGCCTGTTTATGTACAATATTTTCTTATATGTATTCATGATGAACTTATATTTGATGCAAGCTTGAATAGAAAGCCAATGTAAATTCTGTAACACTAGAGTGATGTGTTTACACCTTGATATCCTTGTGATAAGTCATGCTGCAGCATTTTGGACTAGTTGTAATGGGTGGAGAATGTGTTTTAGGAGGCCTTGGAGAATTAAGTTGCAGTAGTCCAAATGTGGAGTGATGATGGCTTAGGATACAGTACGAAAGTGATTGGGGTCTAACAATGAAGTAGATTATATAGAATTTTCATTTTGTAGTAGAAAGAGGCAGTGGTTTTCTTAATATGAGTTTGCAGGTTTAGTTTCTGGTCCAGTATGACAGTGAGGTATTTGACTTCTGGCTTGACATGGAGAATGGAATCATTTATCTTGATTGTTTCTGGGTATATATAAGATGAGTCTTGTGTAATGATCAGAACTTCGGTTTTATTGTAATTGATTGAAAGGTTGTGTTTCTTTAGCCATTGGCTCACTTCCTTGAAGCAAGATTGTATACTGGAGTAGTCTGAATTATTTATAGTGAAGAGGTCATCAGGTTATCAACATAAATATGGTACTGTATACTATGTTTATGAATGACATGGTAAATAGGGTGAAGATATAGGTTGAAGAGTATCGCTGAGAGGGATGACCCTTGTGGTATGCGTTACTTTTGTTTGAATGGCTTGGATGTTTTATCCTTTACTTTTTACTTTTCCTTTACTTTGATTATATTTCATTTCTTTCAACACCCATAGATATATACCATCCAATCCAGATGATTTGCTACTCTTCAGTTTATCAAATAGTTGTAATACATATTTCCTGTTTATCAAAATTTCTTTCAGTTCTTCCAATTCATCACCTTTAAATTCCATTTCAGGCATGGGTAACTTCCCTACATCTTCTTTAGTAAAGACCAAAGCAACGAATTCATTCAGTTACCGCTATGGCCTTGTCTTCCCTTAGCACACCTTTTACCTCACCCCCACCATCATCTAATAGTTCAACAGACTCTCTCACAGGTTTTTTACTACAAATGTACTTCAAAAATTTTTATTAACTGGGTGGCTGGTGGACATGAGAACTGCTTTTTTTCAAATTCTCTCTGCCTGCCTTATCAATGCTTTGCATCTAACTTGCCAGTGCTTATGTTGTTTCCCATTTTTGTCATATGGCTACTTTATCCATTTCCGGTAAGATGCTTTTTTTTGCTACAACAGCCTCTCTGACCTCACCTTTAAACCATACTGGCAGGTTTTTTGGCCTTCTTTCCACTTTTCTTAAAGCGTAGAATTCATCTGGTCTGGGCTTCCAAGATAGTATTTTTAAAAACTTCCCATGCTTGATGTAAATCTTTAACCTTTGTAGCTGCTTCTTTTAGTTTTCTCTTAACTATTTTCCTCATTTTATCATAGTCTCCCTTTTGAAAGTTAAAAGGTAGTAATGTGGATTTCCTTGCCATCCTTCTTCCTTTTATTAAATCAAATGTGATTATGCTGTGATCACTATTGCCAAGTGGCCCCAACACCATTATCTCTTACACCAGATCCTGTGTTCCACTTGGTCCAGAATAGCTTCCCCTCTTGTCAGTTCATGAGTCAGCTGCTCCTAGAAACTTTATCTTCCCAGCATGTCCTGCTGTGACACTGACTCAGAAGATACAAGGGTAACAGAGATTCTGCAGTGTATTTTGTCCCCTGCAAAAATTTCATCTTGTGTGACTCAATGCCCTCTCTAAAATAGAGTGCAACTCCTCTACCAATTTGATCGACCATATCTTTGTGATATAGTTTGTACCGAGGTATCACAGTGTCCCATTGGTTGTCCTTCTTCCCCCAGGTTTCTGAGATGCCAATCATATCTAATCTTTCATTTAGTGCTATATATTCTAACTCTCCCATCTTATTTTTTTTTATTTCTAGCATTTACATACTGGCATTTTAAAGGTTGTATTTTATTAATATTAATCTGGTAATGAGTTGGCAGGGGTAGTTTGGAATCTTTCAGCTCTGTCTGCTCTGTACTTAAGGTCACTTGGGTTACTTCTATCTTTATTGGAACCTCTCTGTCAGGATGACCTAACTTCCCTCTTTTGCTAGTATCCTTTAAGGAAATAGTCTTTCAAACCATGTACTCTTGGGTGACTGTTCTTTCCCCTATTATCTAGTTTAAAAGCTGCTCTATCTCCTTTAACCTTTCCCAGCATTCGCGGCTTCACAGAAACAGCCGCCAGCGTGAAGGAAAAGGCTCTTCACGCTGGCGGCTGTACAGAGGGAGCCGGGGCCTCGCGCGGGCTTCCCCGGCTCCCTCTAAAGCCCTCCGGTGGGCCCAGGGGCGGCCCAAGGGGGGTGCGGGGCCATGTTGTCTAGTTGTCTAATAGATAATATTTTGGTGGTGGTGAGAAGCGAGGAGGAATGTGACAAATGCTATCTAACTTTTTTGATGTCTTGGACATCTGCACCTTGCCCACTCACAATCGTAAATGACAGAGATGTAAGGCAGGGGTCTCCAAATCCAGCCCTGGAGGGCCACAAACCAGTCAGGTTGGCAGGATATCTCCAATGCATATATCTCATGCATATTTATTAGGGATATCCTGAAAACCTGCAGGATTGTGGACCACCAGGACTGGAATTGAGTAGCTCTGCCATACACTAACTTTTAGTAAACATGCCTCTTAATGAGTATATGGATAAAGAAAGACTAAAAGGTTTCTACATTACTATAATCCAGTACCAACCGCCAGGCACATTAGGAACTACTACAAACACTGCCCATTTAGAACCCATAGCAAACCCGCCATATCCTAACAGCACTACCAGGACTCACAAAGCACCATACCCTAACTATCAAAAGGCAACACTGCAAATATTAAACCAATACATTTCAGAGAACAACAATACATGACCTACTGGGGAAAGAACAAGTGGCAATGTCAAATAGGAATTATATAAACAGAATACCTCAGCTCAGTTACACATGCACAACATAGACCATCACCAAACAAGGAATCACAATTTAGAAACAGGAAGACAATAATTAAACTGGGAACCCCAAAAGCCAAACTTGGAATATACAACAACACTGTAGAAATAAAACTATAAATTAATTTCCTCTTGTACTAAACAAAGCACAAAAATTAATGATGCACATTTCCCAGAGCTGACATATTCCAGTTAATAAATTCAAAATAAAGAGATATTTTTCTACCTTTTGTGCATTTTTTTTCAGTTGCAATTGTTCCAGCCACTTTCTTCTGGTTTCTTCGTGTCTTCTGCTAACTCTCCATCTGCTGTCCATTTGTCCTTTCTTCTGTCTTCTTGTTTTTTTTTTCCATTCTCTCTCTACATCTGCTTTAACATACTAATCTTTCTCCTTTTGCTCTTTCCTCATTCCTATTTCATCTACTCAAAATTTACCCCTCCATCCTCAATCCCCACTTACTCTCCCAATACCCGGCCAATTGTAGATTTTTTATCCCTCCCACACAAAATATTTTTCCCCTCTCCATTTTACTCTCCCAGCCCCATCCCATTCTAATCCTCCCCCAACACCAGCTCCCTTCTAGTTCCAGCCTCACCCAGCATCCATTCCCTTCTAGTCCCTGCATCAGCCCATTTCCAGTCCTAGCCCCCCATTAGCCCATTTCCAGTCCTAGCCCCCCCATCAACCCAATACCAGTCCTAGCCCCCCCATCAACCCACTTCCAGTCCTAACCCCCCATCACCCCATTTTCAGTTTAAGCCCCCCTATAACCCATTACCAGTCCTAACCCCCCATCAGCCCACTTCCAGTCCTAACCCCCATCAACCCATTTCCAGTCAGCCCCCCATAGCCCATTGCCAGTCCTAACCCCCCCCATCAGCCCACAGTCCATTACCAGTCCTAACCCCATCAGCCCACCTCAAGTCCTAACCCCTCCCCATCAGCCCATTTCCTGTCCTAGCCCCCCCCCCCATAGTCCATTATCAGTCCTAACCCCCCATAGCCCATTACCAGACAGCCCCCATCAGCCAACAGCCCATTACCAGTCTTAACCCCCCCATAGCCCATTGCCAGTCCTAACCCCCCATCAGCCCACAGTCCATTACCAGTCCTAACCCCATCAGCCCACCTCAAGTCCTAACCCCTTCCCATCAGCCCATTTCCTGTCCTAGCCCCCCATAGCCCATTACCAGTCCTACCCCCCCCAACAGCCCACAGCCCATTACCAGTCCTAACTCCATCAGCCCACCTCCAGTCTTAATCCCCCAGCCCATTTCCAGTCCTAGCAACCCCCCCAACCCATTACCAGTCCTAGCCCCCCATAGCCCACTCCCAGTCCTAATCCCACCAGCCCATTTCCAGTCCTAATCCCCATCACCCAATTTTTAGTTTAAGCCCCCCCCATAGCCCATTACCAGTCCTACGCCCCCATCAACCCACTTCCAGTCCTAATCCCATCAGCCCATATAGACTTAGCTCCCCCATAGCCCATAGCCCCCCCCCATAGCCCATCACCACTCCTAACCCCCCCATAGCCCATTACCAGTCCTAACCCCCCCAACAGCCCACAGCCATTACCACTCCTAACCCCCCCAGCCCATCACCAGTCCTAACCCCCCCAACAGCGCACAGCCATTACCACTCCTAACCCCCCCAGCCCATCACCAGTCCTAACCCCCCCAGCAGCCCACAGCCATTACCACTCCTAACCCCCCCAGCCCATCACCACTCCTAACCCCCCCAACAGCCCACATCCATTACCACTCCTACCCCCCCCCAGCCCATCACCAGTCCTAACCCCCCCAACAGCCCACAGCCATTACCACTCCTAACCCCCCCAGCCCATCACCAGTCCTAACCCCCCCCGCGGGCTTAAACAGAGCAGCGAGGGAAAAACTCTTCCCTCGCGCTCTGAAAGCCGGCGCGTGTGACTGGAGGGAGGCAGCTGAGAGAGGTGATACCGGGGAGGGCAGGCTCTGCTGGGCAGGGGGGGCCCCGCGGCACACTCGATTCTGCCGCGGCGGCCCCGGCCCCGGCAGAGGCAGCAACAGCTCTTTTTTTTTTTTTTAATTTTAATGATGGATCAGAATGTTTTTTGCGCGGGGCCCCCTGAAACGCGGGGCCCTGTGCAAAAAACATTCCCGGTGGGCCCTTGCCAGCTGTGGGCCCTACGCCACGGCGTATGTGGCGTATAGGCAAATCCGGCCCTGCCCCAGAATGTTGCCCAGTTTCTAATAAATTCAAGACCCTCTTCTTTGCACCATTGTCTCATCTATGCATTGAGACTCTGGAGCTCTGCCTATCTTTTGAGTCCTATGCATGGAACAGGAAGCATTTCAGAGAAAGCTACCCTTGAAGTTCTGGATTTCAACTTCCTATGTAAAAGCCTAAATTTGGCCTCCAGAACCTCCCTCCCACACTTTCCTATGTCATTGGTACCTACATGTACCAAGAGAGCAGGCTCCTCCACAGCATCTAAAACCTTATCTAGGTGGCACATTAGGTCCACTACCTTCGCACCAGATAGGCGTGTTACTAGGCAGTCTTCATGACCACCTGCCACCCAGCTATTTACATGCCTAATGATTGAATCACCAGCTATAATGGTCATCCTAACCCTTCCCTTGTTGGCACATATCCCTGGAGAAACCTGCTCTTTGTGAGAGGGTTTAACATTACCTGGAGGAGAGGTTCTAGCTATAGTATCACATATTTCTGTTCTTACAAATATTTCTGTTCTGTCTTCACAGATGAAGAACCAGGATCAGGACCTCAGAAAATGCCCACAAACATTAACAGAAGTGAGTGGCACCTTGAACAATTTTCAGAAAACTGTGCTCATGAGAAACTAACTAAACTTAAAGTAGACAAAGCAAAGGGATTGGATGGGATACACCCTAGATTACTGAGGGAACTTGGGGACATTCTAGCAGCTCCACTGACTGACCTTTTCAATGCCTCGGAGTCAGGAGTGGTGCCAAAGGACTGGAGAGAGGCACATGTGGTCCCTTTACACAAAAATGGAAGTAAGGATGTGGTTGAAAACTACAGGCCATTAAATTTAACTTCGGAGGTGAGTAAATTATTGGAAGTGCTGCTGAAGGAGAAAATAGTGAGGTTTCTGGAGTCCAGCAGATTACAGGATCCGAGGCAGCATTGATTCACCAGAGGCAGGTCTTGTCAAACAAATCTGATTGATTTCTTTGACAGGGTGACCAGAGAGTTGGAGCGAGGGAGAGCCCTAGATGTGGTGTATTTAGATTTCAGTAAAGCCTTTGACACCGTTCCTCACAGGAGACTTATAAACAAACTGAGGACCCTATTCATGGACCCTAAAGTTACTGCTTGGGTTAGAAATTGGTTGAGTGGGAGGTGACAAAGCGTACAGGTAAATGGAGCTCACTCTGAGGAGAAGGAGGTTACCAGTGGTGTGCCCCAGGGATCTGTCCTTGGTCCGAATCTTTTTAACATCTTTGTTAGTGATATAGCGGAAGGGCTGTCGGATAAGGTTTGCCTCTTGGCGGATGATACCAAAATCTGCAATAGAGTAGACACCCAGGAAGGTGTAGATAACATGAGGAAGATCAAGCTTAGCTAGAAGAATAGTCTCAAATTTGGCAGCTGAAATTTAATGTTAAAAAATGCAAGACCATGCATTTGGGCTGCAGCAATCCAAGGGAGCAATATAGTATAGGGGATGAAGTACTTTTCTCCACTAAAGAAGAGCGGGAACTAAGCTTAAAGTAGCTAAACACGTAGAAAAGGCGACGCCAAAAGCTAGAAGGATGCTGGGGTGCATAGGGAGAGGAATGGCCAGAGAAGAAAGGAGGTGATAGTGCCTCCTTATAAGTCTTTGGTGTGACCTCATTTGGAGTATTGTGTGAAATTCTGGAGACCGCCCTTTCAAAAGAGTCGGTACAGAGGGTGGTTACTAAAATGGTTAGTGATCTTCAGAATAAAGCATATGAGGACAAACTTAAGGATTTTAATATGTACACCTTAGAGGAAAGACGGGATAGAGGTGATATTATTGAGACATTTAAATACCTCCATGGCATAAATACACAGGAGGAGAGCCTCTTTCAATTGAAAGCAAGCTCTGCTATGAGGGGACATGTGATGAGGGTGTATGTCCAGGGCCATGAACATTGATGGGGACTTATTCCACCACAGAGATGGAATAAGCCCCCTAGACATTGGGGGATCATGCTGCTGGGCCAGGACAAAAAGATAGGGGATGCAGGAAGATCCCGGCAGCCAGACCCTGGCCATGGGAGGCCGGATCAAGGGATTGGCTGTGGGGAAAGAAGAAAATCTGCAGTGGCTGCCAATTGCGGTTCCTGAATGGAGCCACAGTGCAGTGGCGATGGGACGCCATGGCACTGTGGCTCCATTCAGGAGCCTGACTAAGGTAGCTGGGGATCTGCTGGGCATGCAGAATGACCAGAATCAGAGCCCAGCCTGCACGTTCGGGCCATAAACCCGATTATGATACCGTGGGCACATCTGGGCCCCGCTGGATCAGAATTGGGTCTACCTTTGGGTGTCCCACTTTTGGTTGGCCACACAAGGGCTGGATGGCCAGGTTGGAATTTGCCTCAATACATTAAAGGGACTTTGTTCACCTCAAAATCAATTAATTTCAGGGCCTTAATTAATATATTCCTGATGGGGATAACAAGCTGAACTTGAAAGTGAATTTGTCCACCTTTGTCTCTTTAATAGGTTTAAGAACCTATAAAGCTAAGATTATGCCTGAGGTGGGTCTGAGGGAAAGAACACTTAGTAAAAGCTGGCTTGCTACACAGTGCCCTGACCTGTGCTTTTAAGGTAATCTCTTAACAATTTCCTGGGTGATTCATACAACCCTTGTTTTTATAGCGGGGGCCTTTCAAATTGCCCCTTTGATCTATCACTTGTCTTTAATACTTATTTAAGACAACTTCACAGGTTTCTTGCCTCCTAACTGGAAGGGCTCTTTGTAAAGGTCTCTGGAAACAATTTATTTATTTATTTTATTTACATTCTCTTATATACCGCACTATTATGCATCAGTGCGGTTTACATTAAACAAACTGAAATTACATTGAACAGGGCATTATAACTTGGAGATAACTATTTTACAGGGAACATGGGCTATGGAGGGTTAAGTGGCTTGCCCAAGACCACAAGGAGCACCTGTGGGACTAGAAACCCCAGTCCTTCTGGCCCAAGGTTGCTGTCCTCTAGTGGGATTTGAACCCCCGACCTTCCGGCCTGAAGTACCTTCTCAAAGAATATTTATCCTCTTCTACCTTCTATATAAGCTATACTCTGATTTGATTTAAATGAAAAGCTCCCTGGTGGTTCAAATCCCTGACTGATTTAACAAAAACACTGAATTCTATAATACACAGATTTATCAGCTTTAATACCCCAAGAGTTGGAGAATTTCCCAGAAGGTAAATACTTTCAAGTGCAGATTTCTTTCCTGCAACAGCAGTCTCTTTATGTAGTCCTTCAAGACTTCTTGGCAGATTGGGATATTTTGTTGGAAAGGTGCCAAGGCATGGGGATGGGGGTGTAGTATTGACATGGCTGTTGGATTTTTTTGAAAGGATGCCAATTTTGGGTGTGTTAGGACACCAAGAGGTTGAGTATCTGTCAGTTAGTTTGTGGTTTTCCTCAAGTCTCGGCACTATTGCCTTGCCTTTTAAAGTTTTTATGAGACCAGTAGGGCAGATTGTGTGGAATGAATGTTTTTTTAGTGGTTTTTTGTATGCTAATGTTATTCAAGTGGTGGTGGTTTCTGAATGTTCAATGGAGGAATCATTTGGTCCAGTTAATGCTTGCTTAGAGGAGTTAGGGTCTAGCTGAAGGCCAACCGGTTGATACTGAATGCCCAGAAATACAGTCATGGATTGCTGGGGTGAGGTTAGGGTTGAGAAAGAAAATTTGCAATCTGGGTGTGCTGATGGATTCTGGTCTGAGCTTTAAATCCCACGTATTGAAGGTGGTCTTGGTGGCGTATGGGCAGCTGCGCTTAGTGCATCACTTGCAGCTCTTCTTGGATGAGGGGGCTTTGCACATTCTGATTCAGGCGCTGATAGTGTCGGTGCTAGACTACTGTAATGTGCTATATGTGGGATTGCCAAAATATCAGTTGCGGAAATTGCTGGTCATACAGAATACTGTGGCTAGGGTAATCTCAGGGCTGTCTAGATGTGAGCCAGTGGCAGATGTCTTGGCCCAACTTTATTAGCTCCCTATAGAACAGTGTAGTGTATTTAACTTATTGTTGGTAACCTTCAAGACAATGAGAAATCTAGGACCATATTATTTACTGAAGGAACTTGCATAGTATTATCCCAAATAGGAATTGCAGTCCAGTCAGCATCTGCAATTGGTGGCCCCGGGCCTTCGGCAAGTGCAACAGAAGAACAGGAGAGAGAGGTGTTTCTCAGTGGTGGACCAAACTCACCTTGAGGCCAAGGGAGGAACAGAATCTTGGAGTCTTTTGTAGGGCTTGAAAACATTCCTGTTCCCTCACCTGGGGGGTGCAGTGCAGTAAGGTAACGGTGCAGGTGGGTGGGCATGATAGGGGGTGGGGGGGAGGCAGACATCCATTTTATTTTGTTTTTATTTTTCTTTTGTTATAGTCTTATTTTTGTCTAGGATCCTTGACCATAATTTACTATGTTGTAAACCGCCTTGAAAGTGTTGTGAATAAATAAATAAATAAATAAATAAATAAACCTCTGAGTTCCCCCAAGCAGACCTCCCATCCCAATCCCTGTCCCTCACCTAGTTGGAGTGAGAGCAAACCCCACTTGTTCCTATTCTTGCAGCACAGGGTTCCAAACTGGAATAGATGGCACCTAGTGGTAACCTCACAGTACTGTAGTAGTAAATGAGATAACTGCTAGGGGTTTTCAGTGTCATTTGTGGAATCCAGTACTGTAGGAACAGGAGTGACTAAGGTTCATTCTTTCTCTGTATAAATACCAGGAATACCCAGTAAAGCTGGGAATAGGAATGAGGGTTTGAGGGATCATTGTTGCCAGAATATTGCTAGGAGGTGTTTGTCCCAGGGGCGCTTATGGGGAGATCATATGTTTTTAGAGGGTATGGGGTATCAGATGTACTCAGGGGACTTTGCTTGTTAGTGGGATCGGGAAGGGGATCAGATAGTTTGTCAGGTCATCAGTACAAGCATTGTGGAACTTGTGTCTCTTGGGGAAACTGCTAGGTACATATGACCTAGATTGGCCACTGTTGGAAACAGAATACTGGGCTTGATGGACCTTGGTCTGACCCAGTATGGCATATCTTATGTTCTTATGTTCTTATGGGATTCAAGCTCTTGGTTCTCTGGCCTGAGGTAACTTGTCCCAACCGCTAGGCCACTCCTCCCCCAGTATCTTACCATACTCTAATCCTCAGTTTCACTATGGGGTTATTCTGTCCTGCAAAAAGCAGGGATGAACGTGCAGTTTGGATGTTCAATCCCTGATATATGCAGGTGGCCAATTCCATTGCCAAAGCTCCCTGCACATACAGAGGAGCTGTGCAGGGAGCTCTGGACGGGGGTGGGTTAGAGGAGGAGCACTGATGGGGTGGAGGCGAGATCCTGACCCCGGACATACATGGCCGATTCTGGTCGTGGCCCTGTATGTCTGGGGAGGGGGGGGGGGACAAGGATGCATGGGGAACTTATTCCACCTCGGAGGTGGAATAAGTCTCCCCGACATTGCTGGCTGGCCACGAATGACACCCCCAGAACAGGTGAGCGGCAGCATGGGTTTACTCGCTGCCCAATCCCGGCCTCGACAGACCCCTCTGGCAGTGGAGAAAAGCTCTTTTAATGTAGTGCGGGGCAGCGGGGTTCCTGCATGGGTTCCTGCACCTGTTTTTATGGCAACAGGATGCCATGACACCAAAACTCAATACAGGAGCAGAGGGGGTCTGGACGGGGAGATGACTGCACGTCCTGGCCTGCTGAATCAGAGCACGTCAGGCCCATCCAGATCCTTTGCCCTGATTCTGCTCCCTCAGGAACATCTAGCTCCCGTGGGTGCAGAATCGGGTGCAAATCCAGCTCGTCCAGATTTTGGATGCCCAGACAGGCCAGATGGGCCCATTTGGAATTGGCCTCCATGTGTTTTATCTTGATTGCATTGTAAGCTCTGATGAGCCGGGGCTGTGCCTTACATCTATATGTGCAGCACTACGTATGCCTTGTGGCGCTATACAAATGACTAATAGTAGTAATTTGGCAGAGTCCCTTGTAAAATACTGTGAATTTGCCACATCCCAAGCTAGTCATGGGAATTCCCTCTCACCACTTCCTATATAAAATCTGCTGTCACATTTTGTAAAAATTGAGATGTGTATGGAGTGTTACATCACACTTAACAAATACCTTGTGCTTTCTAGAAAGTTCAGCCCTTCTATTTTTGCACATGTGGTGGTCCTGACCATTAATATCTGGGACCAGCTTATGTTGAATTGGCACAGAGCTTTGGCCCTACTATACATTTATCCCCATAGTTCTACTTGCTAGGTTTCCATAAAGATACCTGAGGGTGCAAAGACCTTCTTATCCAATTGGTAGATGTGTCAATAATCACCATAACCAAGTTTTGGAAATAGATGCCATTGCTGGAAGATTGGAGAAGTTGGATTCAGAACATAACTATGGTCAAAGCTCACCTATTCACTGTACAGCAAGGCAGATGTTTATAATAAAGTCAGAGATCTTTATTTAGACTTCTTTCAAAAATAATGCATGGACTCTTGTTAATATGGATGTAATAAATCTATTAGTTTGCACTTGAGTGTTCTCTTCCCATTTTGAGCTGTGTACCTGAAGTGGATGTGTCAGTTGACTGTTAAATAAATTACCCCAGGAAATCTATGCAGTTACATTTGCACCTGTTTTCATGATGTCACATATTTTTCTGGTTTATTTTACATGCATGCTCTTGAATTTTTAAAGTATGTTTCTGAATTCAAACCCTTCTCTAGTCCTGCTCTCAGTGATGTTTCTGCTTGCTGAGGATAAAAGTGCACTTATGAAGGGTGCAGTGGTCTTCCATGCCTCACGGGCACTTGAAGCGAGTATCTCCCGCTCATGGCAGTTCATCCACCCTCACGGTTTCCCCTCCCACATGCTGGGCCCACACAGTGGAAGCGAGCACACCTTAAAGTTTTGGATGACTTGCTATGCTGCCTCTGCTCCAGGCCCAGTGGCTTTTCCCTCATGAGGATGGACAGTTTGTGAGACTTCAGCTAGGAGGGAACAGCCACCTGGCCTGGAGCAGAGGCAGCATGGCAAGCCACCCAGAACTTTAAGGTGTGCATGCCAAGTGCACCTCTACTGTGTGTGCCCAAGATTCAGCACCTCCTTCCTGTCTGTCACCCAGGGTAGACCGCACTCACTGCCCTGCCCTTGGTATGCCACTGGGAGGGTGACTTTATATCCAGCTGCCTTCTTTAAGGCACCCAAGATGCACCTATTTTAAGCTTATTTTATAAAGAAAAGTAAGCACCTGCTTTGCTTTATAAAATAGTAGTGTAAGTGGATGAAAGCATGTCTTACATTAAGGGAGGACATTTATTCCAGCCCTAAGCTGATGTAAATGCGACCATCAACCTTCAGTCGAAGAACAAATCCAAAAACGCAGACTGCAATGATTTGGCCACATTCACAGAATGAACACCAGTCGACTGCCATACAAACTCCTCTGGTAAGAGCGACCTGTCCACTGGAGGGTTCAACGAGCAGCACCGAAGAAAACGTGGCTCAAACACATTGAGGAGGAGCTAAGGAACCAGCAACTGACCATCGATGAGGCCAGAAATATTGCCACCGATTGCCAAGGTTGGAAGCGTATTGTGAACAACACATGGAATGCAGCGGCACCTACAGTGGCGTATTGGTTGCGAGGGCAACCTGCTCCCCAGATGCCAGCTAAGGATTAACAAAGAAGAAGAAGAAATGCCCACTCCTAGATTTATGAAGATTGTGCATAAATTATAAGATTTTATTATTTACGCATATTCTTGTGCTCTCTGCCCGTACGCTACCCAAACTGTACACAGGATCGGCCCTTGAGTTGGTTCAAGGTATGGTAAAACGTATGCCTTATGTCCTCCTGGTAGTCAGAATCTATTATTTAGCTTTTAATGCCCTCTAGAAGCTGCTGCCCTAGGCGGCTGCCTTGTTTGCCCAAGAGTTGGGCCAGCCCTAGCTTCACCCCTGCGCATACCCACAGTGAAGTATCCTACATCAGGTTGACACATGTACTTATATAATAATGACCACGCCATAAATGCCTATGTATGTACATAAATCTATAAAATACAGTAATTTCCAGGCATTGATGACCTGTAACTTTAGGCAGATCCTTATAAAATTATCCTCCTACAGTCTAAATGCATATAAGTTTACTCACATATAGCGTGGGCAATTTTGTAAAAAATCATTTTTGTGGTAAAGCATTATTTTACCTGTTGAAGTGACTTTGAAATTTCTCTTACCTATATTTTTTGCTCTTGTGGATGAAATAGACAGATTTCAATAGCTAGTCGAACTGGTAGATTTTAAATGTTTATTTTTATTTTGTTATTTAATGTATTTTTATGGAGCAGGTTTTGTGTTAAATGGTAAAATCAATAATTTTTAGGGGAATGATACTCCTGGTAAAATCAAATATTTAAATTAAATATTACATACGAGGGATTTAATATATACAGCATGTACTGGGGAATATGCAATAGCCTTCATTCATAGCATGTTTGACAAAATAGTCATGCATGAAAAACAATCAGAAAGAAAGGAAAAGCTAGCCAGTCTTTTTTAAGATGCTGGGCAATTTTATTTAAAGAGAATTATAGCTTTGGCAATGATTACAGAATTCAGCTATACACCTGTACTTTCTCTATGGACATTTCATATACCCTGCTATGAATTTACTACAGGTGTGCATTTTTGAACACACATTTAGTTTGTTTGGCCACCTGAAAATTTAAAGTGCAAAACGTCTGTGCAGACCCATACTTATGAATTAACATGCATTCAATTGATTGTGGGTCAAGTCTACTAAAGTGCACTAACCGTTAGTGCAGAGTTTGATGCGCACTAGGGGCACCACGCTAACCAGTTGATAAGCAATTGGGTGCGTTGGGAGTGTCATATGGGTGCTGATGACATGTCATGGTTAGCGTGGGCATTTTGGGTGAATGCTTATCATGCCTCTTACCACTAGCACAGGCGCACCTAAAGCCCCTCAATGGGAGGAGTTAAGCGCATCTGCTTGCTGGTTAGCACAATGCTGCACATTAGCATCATGCTATGAGAAGGAGGATGGATTTACACAACCTCAAAACTTAGTGCAGGCTTCTGTGCTAATTTGGTGGCACAATCGCATGCTACCAGCATGTATATTGGTAAATATGCCCTGTGTGCATAAATAGCTGGCATGCTATGAATTCTTACAAAAATAAAAAGGTGGAATGAATATGAAAAAATGCACAAACATTTGTGAAAACTAATTTAAAACAAGCTTAAACCATTTTTTGAGATATGCACATCCTTTGAAATTACCCCCATAATGACCATGTTGTGGTTTCTCCAGGCTTCAGGAACCACTGAACATGGAAAATGGAAGTATTTGTTCACAATATGGAGTTATACATAGTAACATAGTATATGACGGCAGATAAAGAACAGTATGGTCCATCTAGTCTGCCCAGCAAGGCGGCAAGAGTAGGTGCACTTGCCGCTCCGTGCAGGTCACCTCTCCCCATGCCTTTGTTTAGGGGTGTACCCACCAATCCGTGTAGGTCACTCCTATTTGTTCAGATATAAGAGATAGTTATGCTTATCTTGATTTTATCCTGTTGCTATAAAGGGATCCACAGTGCCTGTCCTATGCCATTTTGAATTCTGTCACTGTGTTTGCCCCCACCACTTTCATCAGGAGGGCATTCCAAGCATCCACCACACTCTCAGTGAAAAAGTATTTCCTGACATTGACTTTCAGATTACCCCCTTGCAGTTTCATGTTATGCGCTCTAGTTTTACAGCTTCCCTGCCTTTGGAAGAGGTTTGTTTGTCCATTAAAAGGTCATTTAAAGGTCTGAATCAAATCTCCCCTGTCCCTCCTCTCCTCCAGAGTGTACATATTTCAAGTCTCTTCTCATAAGTCTTCTGATGCAGGCTCCAAATCATTTTGGTCGTCTTCCTCTGAACTGTTTCCAGCCTTTTTATATCCCTTGCGAGATACGGTCTCCAAAACTGAATACAATATTCCAAGTGAGGCCTCAGCAGCAACTTGTACAGTGGCATTAGTACATCTTCTTTTCTGCTGGTAATTCCTCTCTGTATGAAACCCAGCATCCTTCTGGATTTTGCCACCTCCTTGTCACACTGTTTCGCCACTTTGAGATCCTCAGAAACAGTCACACGGAGGTCCTTCTCCTGGTCCGTTCACACCAATTTCTCACCCCCTATCGCATACATTTCCCTTGGATTTCTGCTTCCCAAGTGCATGACACTGCACTTCTTTGAATTAAATCTTAACTGCCAAGCATTAGACCATTCTTCCAGCTTTTGTAGATATCCTTATGTTCTCCACTCCCTCATGGGAGTCCACGCTGTTGCAAATTTTGGTGTCATCTGCAAAAAGACAGATTTTTTCATTCAGCCATTCGGCAATATCACTCGCAAATATACTGAACAGTACTGGTCCCAAGACTGAACACTGTGGTACACCGCTAATCACCTTCCTTTCATCCGAGTGAATTCCGTTTACCATCACCTTCTGTCATCTGTCTGTCGACCAATTTCTGATCCAGTTCACCATCTTGGGACCCATCCCCAAGCTGTTGAGTTTATTGATAAGCCTCCTATAAGGAACAGTATCAAAGGCTTTGCTGAAATCTAGATAGATCACATTAATCGCATGCCCTTTATCAAGTTCTCTGGTCACCCAGTCAAAGAACTCAAACAGATTTGTTTGGCAAGATCGTCCTTTGGTAAAACCATGTTGCCTCGGATCATGTAACCTGTTGATTTTGAGGAAGTTCACTATTCGCCCTTTCAGGAGCACCTCCATTACTTTTCCCGCCACCGAGGTAAAGCATACTGTCCTGTAGTTTTTCATTTCTTCCTTATTACCACTTTTATGGAGAGAACATAAGAATATAAGATATGCCATACTAGGTCAGATCAAGGTCCATCAAGCCCAGTATCCTGTTTCCAACAGTGGCCAGTCTAGGTCATACGTACTGCCACCCACCCACTCCCTGGACCTTGAGGGTTAAGGGAGGGGCTGGCCTTAAATGCCCTTGAGGGTTAATATTGTAGTTGTGTTGGGCTCGAGTGATAAGGCAAGGCAAAGAATATTTATATTTTCTGAGGTTTATTCTTTTGCTTTCGCAGTTCAAATGCAACAGACGTAATGAAATAATATGTCACAAAACAAAGTTGAGAAACTGAACTTAAACAAGGCTTTTTCCACTGCTTGACTGAATGTCCGTTACTGATCACATTCACCTGTCATGTGATCTCCTTTTCATTAAGGTAACAGAAAACTCTGAATACTAGAACTGCTCCAATTGCACAGCATATGCTTCTACTTATTCCCTTCAGATAAGCACTTTTATCACAGCAAACAGTGAGGTAACTTTGCTATCCTCTTACAAACAACACGGGCAAGCAAATGATTTAAATGTCCTTTGGAATCATACAGGTAGAGCAATCCATCGGGACTTCCTGTTCCATATATGGCAAAGAAATTAAAGGCATTTCTTCTGGCCAGCTGATCAATGGCTTTGCTACGTTCTGAGTAGAAACTGCTCTGCTCTTAAGGAACTCTTTAAACTCGGTAAGAAGTAAGTCAGCCTGTGTATTTTCCCAGCTAGGCTGAGCAAATCCTCCTTCTGGTAAATGCTTGTTTGTATTTCTTATCTCTAGGCAATTATCAGTGCTTTCACTTGGACAATGTTTCAGCCTGTAAGCATTTCCCTTCCCCCACCTATCTTCACATGGCAGTGCAGGGTAAAATGCTTTAACTGGGGTTAGAGAGTCTCTCAGAGTGTTAAAAGGAAAGCAGTCAGGCTTTTCTTGACTTAACCAGTTAGTATCAAACTTCCTGCCTTTATTCTGTCTTTCACAATTAAAATTCACTCTCTCTGGCTTTCCACAGCTTGCTAGCTGTGCCACTCCCACCAGATACCGTGTGCTTGGGCTTCTTCCAGGGAAATTCCTTAAAACTCCTGAGCTGCAGTCCTAGGTCTCTCAGTGCCTTAGAATTCTGCTTCCAGAAACCTTTCTTTGCCCCTGAGTCTCCCAGCTCCTGTCTGCCCCTTCTTGGATCACAGCTGCTTAGTGGTTCTCTCTCCCACGGTTCCTGCTCCAGGTCATCTGACCTGTCCTCGTCCAGGTGCTCATCTGCTTCCTCGTGCTTTGCTCTGTTTGCTCTCCCTCTTTCTCTGTCTTGCTTGTCTAACTGCTTCTGTTTTAACAAGCTGGCTGAGTGCTGCACTGCCTGCCTCCTGCTTGGGCGTGCCCAATCAGGGACTTGGCTTCTCACCTGCCTTGAAGTGAGGAGTGATTCCTGATTAGCTCTGCATTCTTTTTTCCTCTCAGAAGAGAAAATCCTGCATTCCCCTGCAGTACCGGCTCTCTCCACCGGATCACTATTAGTTTCCCTTGCTTCATAAGAGCCTGCTACATCATAGTACATAGCAGTTTCCCCAAAAGACACAAATGGGTCAAGCATTGATATCCTGGGTCCCTTTTTAATAATGGTTTATGGACCTTTCTTCCAGGAACTTTTCCAAACCTTTTTTAAACCCAGCTACACTAAGAGCCTTTACTACATCCTCCAGTAACAAATTCCAGAGTTTGATTACACGTTGAGTGAAAACATATTTTCTCTTATTAGCCTTAAATAGTTTACCCTGTAGCTTCATTGCATGTCCCCTAGTCTTTCTATATTCTGATAACGTAAACCATCAATCTATGTTTACCCGTTCCACTACGTTCATTAATTTATAGACTTCTATCATTTCTCCCCTCAGCCGTCTCTTTTCCAGGTTAAAGAGCCCTAACCTTTTTAGCCTTTATTCATAGGGGTATCCTTCCATCCCCTTTACCATTTTGGTGGCTCTTCTCTGAACCTTTTCTAATAACGCTTTATCCTTTTTAAGATATGGCAACCAGAATTGCACACAATATTCAAGGTGTGGTTGCACCATGGAATGATACAGAGGCATTATAATATCCTTTGTTTTATTTTCTATTCCTTTCCTTATGATACCTTGCATTCTATTTGCTCTCTTGGCTGCCGCTGCACACTGGGCCGATGGTTTTAACATGGTATCCACAATGACACCTAAATCTTTTTCCTGGGTAGTGTTTCCTAATGTGGAACCTTGCATCGTGTAACCATAGTTTGGGTTGTTCTTCCCTAAGTACATAACTTTGCACTTGTCCACATTAAATTTAATCTGCCATTTTAATGCCCAGTCTTCCAATTTAACAAGATCCTCTTGCAATTTTCCACAATCCTCATGGGTTTTAACAACTTTAAATAGTTTTGTGTCATCTGCAAATTTGATAACCTCATCCTTTTCCAGGTCATTTATGAATATGTCAAAAAGCAGCAGACCTAGCACAGATCCCTGGGGTACACCACTATTCATCTTTCTCCATTGGGAAAATTGTCCATTTAGCCCTACCGTCTGCTCTCTATCTTTTAACCAATTCCTGATCCATAATAATACACTGCCTCCTATGTTATGTCTAAAGCCATGTTGGCTGTCTCCCATTAAGCCATGGCTATCTACATGTTCAGCAATTTTGTTCTTTATGATGGTTTCTACCATTTTCCCCAGTACTGATGTCAGGCTTACTGGTCTGTAGTTTCCCGGATCACCCCTTTTTAAAAATTGGCATTACGTTGGCCATCCTCCAATATTCAGGTATTACAGATGATTTTAATGATAGTTCACAGATTACTAATAGCAGGTCTGCAATATCATATTTCAGTTCTTTCAACGCCCTGGAATGTATATCATCTGGTCCAGGTGATTTGCTACTCTTCATTTTATCAAATAGTTGTAATACATTTTCCCGATGTATCGATATCTCCTTCAATTCTTCCGCACCTTTAAATACCACTTCAATCATGGGTAACAACCCTACATCTTCCTCAGTAAAGACCGAAGCAAATAATTCATTCAGTCTCTCCGCTATCGCCTTGTCGCCTCTTAGTGCCCTCTAACCCCTCTACCATCTAATGGACCAACTGACTCTCTCACAGGTTTTTTGCTATGAATGTACTTGAAAAAGTCTTTATTTTTTGCTTCCGCAGGAAGCTTCTTCTCAAATTCTCCCTTTGCCTGCCTTATCAATACCTTGCATTTAACTTGCCAGTGCTTGTGCTGTTTCCAGTATTCATCATTTGGCTCTTTTTTTCCATTTCCTGAAAGATGCTTTTTTGGCAACAACAGCCTCTCTGACATCACCTTCAAACCATGCTGGCAGTTTTTTGGACTTTCTTCCACTTTTCTTAAAGCGTGAAATACAGCTGGTCTGGGCTTCCAAGATAGTATTTTTCAACAACACCCAAGCTTGATGTATGTCTTTAACCTTTGCAACTGCTCCTTTTAGTTTTTTTCCTAACTGTTTTCCTCATTTTATCATAGTCTCCCTTTCTGAACTTAAAAGGTAGTACTGTGGATTTCCTTACCATCCCTCCTCCACTAATTAAATCAAAGGCGATCATGCTATGATCACTATTGCCAAGTGGCCCCAACACCCTTATCTCTTGCACCAGATCTGGTGTTCCACTAAGGATTAGGTCTGATATGGCTTCCCCTCTGGTCAGGGATAAGAGATACAGAGAAGGAGCGTAACTCTTGCAGATGCACAAGGGAACAAACGGAGCAAGAGACGAAAGTAGGTTTGGACCAGACTGCTTTATTGAAGAATATCCCTACGCATTTCGGCTTACGCCTTCTTCGGGGGACATACAGCTACCATGGATAAAACAAACAATGTTATAATAATGGACATATATAACATCAAATCCAATAAATAATGTGAGGTATAAATAAGAACAAATAAATAAATATATATATATAGAAAATATATTAAGACAATAAAATGACTAATATATTATGTGTGAAAAAATGTAACATTTGAACCAACCAGAGGAACAAACAGAGGGTGAAAAATCAATAAAACAAAATATATTATGACAATAAAGTTAAAAACAAATGAACTACATCTTACTGAATAAATTAAAATAAAAATAAAAATAAAAATAAAAACAACGAGGGCCGAGACAGAGGACTAAAATATTGTGAAAAGCAAATTAAATTAGAACTAGTTGATAATCCACATGAATACAATTCTGTACATGTATACATATAAATAACAGAAGTAAAAATATGTATTGAACAAATAAATAAAAATAAAAATGATGAACAATTAAATAAATATATAAAATATATATATAAAATATATAAAAAAAATATATATATACATAAATAAATATAATAAAATAAATGGTGACATACCAGTGTTGTACAGGTTGAGATGTCTCATAAAGACAATTGGGTAAAAAAGCACTATGTATTGATAGCGCCGTAATTGATGAGGTTGTCTCTTAAGGACAATTGAGTCGTAGCACTATGTAATAGCTATAAAAGGAAAAACTATATAATCACTCATTAGACCAAATAACACATGAAAAGCCAAACATCAAATGTACCAACCTGTTTGTAAAAGATGCCTTTAAAAATAAAGACATTTTCTTGCATAACAAGAGAGGCCAACTGGGTAAGAAAAAATGTGGGGACGCGAACTGGTTTTGGTCTTTGAATCAATGTATTTGCTAATACTTCCAAAGCTGCTTCTTGTGGGATGTTTGTGTATAGGGAGTTGATATCTAAGGTTAGTAAGATGAGTTCATTGTGATATCTTTCAAAATCTTTAAGGATATTGATAATGTGGGTAGAGTCCTTGACGTAGGACGGAACCAATGAAACAAATGGACGTAAAAACAAATCTAGGAATTTGGACAGGGGTTCGAGCAATGAGCCATTCGCCGAAACAATTGGACGTCCGGGGGGATTTTGCATGGATTTATGGATTTTTGGAAGCATATAAATTGTGGGTGTGATAGGATGAGTGACTGTCAAAAAAGATATTTCCTTAGGTGTTAGATAACCAGCTTCCTTTCCAATATATAACAAATTATCTATTTTTTGTTGTAATGTATTAGTGGGATCATCAAAAAATTTTTGGTAAAATGTAGTATCATCTAATTGACGTTTAACTTCTGTAACATAAGAAACTCTATCCTGGACAACAATGGCACCACCTTTATCTGCAGGTTTAATTACTATAGAAGAATTAGATTGAAGACTGTGTAATGCGGATTTTAGAGGCGCTGAGAGATTGTAATATGACTTTTTTTGTTTGGTTTTATATAATGCTTTAACTCTGGTGAGAACCATGTTTTCATATGCCATAATCATGGGATCTGGAGGTAACGGAGGAATCCAAGTAGATGGTTTTTTAACAACGGAAACATCTAAGGAAAGGGCAGGATTTCTGGCAAAATAATCTATTATTTTAAGTTTGCGGAAGAACTTGTAAAGTTCTATGTGTGTGAGGAAATTATCATGACGTTTGGTAGGAACGAATGATAAGCCCTTATTGAGAACCTGAAGTTCGAGTTCTGTTAATGGATATGAAGATAGGTTAATAACTGAGTTCATAAATCCCAATCTAGGTTCCTTTTTGCCATCATACCCTGACTGTGTCTTCTTTCCTGCGGTGAAAACTGTCTGGACTGTTGATACCTGTTTCGTGGTGGACGTGGTGGTGGGGATCTTGGAAGAGCGTCTCTTCTTCCTTTGGCCCAAAGAGAGTCCATTTGAAAATCCCGCTTGTATTTGGGCCTAGAGGGATGAGATACTGGAGAGCGTGGTTGTGTAGGGAAAAGGGGAGCTGATGTGTCTATATGATCATTTGAATGGTGACGTGATCTTTTATTACTCCTTCCTTTTTCTGGAGTGGCTGAGGGGGACCTGCGTCTATATGGATATTTATCTTTAATGTTAATCTTTGAATTATTACGGGGTGATCTAGAAGTATGATATGGTTTAGATGGTTTGTATGGTCTTCTGAAGGACGTACTGCTTTTTCTATCTTTGTGGTCCAATTTGCTGTAGGTCCAGTAATATACAGTGTTCTGTTTATAGTCATCATCATCTCTCTTGAGTTTGTTAATTTTAGCTTCTTTAATAGATTGTCTGTATTCAAGGTTATTTTTATCAAAGTTGCTTTTCTCTAAATCGAACTGTGGATCTTTTTTCTTAAGATTATCTATCTTAGAGTCTATTTGCGGTTTTAAGTGTCTCGGCCCTTCGTTTGGAGGTATTAATTAAAAGGATCATAAGATCCAAGGAACATTTATTTAAAATCTTAATCCAATTGGACATAAAAACATCGTCTTCTTTAAACATTCCAGGTGCCTTCTGCACCCTAAGTCCTCTTGGAATGGTCTTCCTTCTGCAATATTCAAGCAGGGAAACTGCATGCAATTCTTCCCTTACATACTTTTGCGTCAACCAAACCAGTTCTCTCCATTCATCTTCTAAATTGGGGACCGATTCTTCTTCTGTGCAGAAGGGGTCCTCAGAGAGTAGTCCTTTCAAATCTTCTTCTTTATAGCTCAAAACTCCTTGCCACGGAGAGAACATGGCTCCACGAGATGCGAGATACAGAGAAGGAGCGTAACTCTTGCAGATGCACAAGGGAACAAACGGAGCAAGAGACGAAAGTAGGTTTGGACCAGACTGCTTTATTGAAGAATATCCCTACGCGTTTCGGCTTACGCCTTCTTCGGGGGACATACAGCTACCATGGATAAAACAAACAATGTTATAATAATGGACATATATAACATCAAATCCAATAAATAATGTGAGGTATAAATAAGAACAAATAAATAAATATATATATATAGAAAATATATTAAGACAATAAAATGACTAATATATTATGTGTGAAAAAATGTAACATTTAAACCAACCAGAGGAACAAACAAATCAATAAAACAAAATATATAATGACAATAAAGTTAAAAACAAATGAACTACATCTTACTGAATAAATTAAAATAAAAAAAAAAAATAATAATAATAATAATAAAAACAACGAGGGCCGAGACAGAGGACTAAAATATTGTGAAAAGCAAATTAAATTAGAACTAGTTGATAATCCACATGAATACAATAATATATTATTGTTATACAAGTATTTTATTTTGATGGTACGTCTTAAGTTTATCCAACATCTTACGATTCACAAACTTATAATCAAGCATTCCAACATTATCTTATTTATAGATATATTTATTATTATTATCAATATTTTTATCATTATTAATTTTATCACCCATTTTATCCATTTTTATGGATTACTTAATTATTTATTATTTTTGGTACATTTGATGTTTGGCTTTTCATGTGTTATTTGGTCTAATGAGTGATTATATAGTTTTTCCTTTTATAGCTATTACATAGTGCTACGACTCAATTGTCCTTAAGAGACAACCTCATCAATTACGGCGCTATCAATACATAGTGCTTTTTTACCCAATTGTCTTTATGAGACATCTCAACCTGTACAACACTGGTATGTCACCATTTATTTTATTATATTTATTTATGTATATATATATATATTTTTATATATTTTATATATTTATTTTATATATTTATTTAATTGTTCATCATTTTTATTTTTATTTATTTGTTCAATACATATTTTTACTTCTGTTATTTATATGTATACATGTACAGAATTGTATTCATGTGGATTATCAACTAGTTCTAATTTAATTTGCTTTTCACAATATTTTAGTCCTCTGTCTCGGCCCTCGTTGTTTTTATTTTTATTTTTATTTTTATTTTTATTTTAATTTATTCAGTAAGATGTAGTTCATTTGTTTTTAACTTTATTGTCATTATATATTTTGTTTTATTGATTTTTCACCCTCTGTTTGTTCCTCTGGTTGGTTTAAATGTTACATTTTTTCACACATAATATATTAGTCATTTTATTGTCTTAATATATTTTCTATATATTTATTTATTTATTTGTTCTTATTTATACCTCACATTATTTATTGGATTTGATGTTATATATGTCCATTATTATAACATTGTTTGTTTTATCCATGGTAGCTGTATGTCCCCCGAAGAAGGCGTAAGCCGAAACGCGTAGGGATATTCTTCAATAAAGCAGTCTGGTCCAAACCTACTTTCGTCTCTTGCTCCGTTTGTTCCCCTCTGGTCAGTTCATGAACCAGCTGCTCCAAGAAGCAGTTATTTATTTCATCTAGGAACTTTATCTCCCTAGCATGTCCTGCCGTGACTCTGACCCAGTCGATACCGGGGTAATTGAAATCACACATTATTATTACTGTGCTGTAACTTTTGTTAGCTTCCTTGATTTCTTTGAGCATTTCATCATCCATTTGTTCATTCTGGCCAGGCGGTTGATAGTACACCCCCACTGCCATCTCCTTCCCCTTTTTACTTGAAATTTCAATTCATAGAGATTCTACAGAAAATTTTGTTTCCTGCAAAACTTTAATCCTTTCTGACTCAATGCCCTCTCTAACATAGAGCGCAACCCCTCCACCAATTTGATCAGCTCTATCATTATGATATAGTTTGTAACCAGGTATCACAGTGTCCCACTGGTTGTCCTCCTTCCACCATGTCTCTGAGATTCCATTCATATCTAACCTCTGATTTAGTGCTATATGTTCTAACTCTCCCAAAGGCACCACATCAGCCCTTCTCCAGTCCTGTGGAACTTATCCTGTCTCCAAGGATCTATTAAAAACATCCTTCAAACACCCTGTAATAACCTCTCTAGCTCTTTCAGTATCCTGGGGTGTAACCCATCTGGCCCCATAGACTTTCCACTTTCAGTTTTGCAAGTTGTTCTAACACAATTTCTTTTGTGAATGGTGTGATATCTACTCCATTCCCATTTATTTGTCAATCACAGGTGGTCATTCTCCAGGATTTCTCCAGTGAAAACAGAGCAGAAGTATTTGTTTAGCATTATTGCTTTTTAATGACACTTTTCAAGAATCCATGCACAGCACTATTAAGCCTTGCAATTCCACCTCAGATTTTTCTCCTCTCCCGAATATACCTGAAAAATGTCTTGTCACCACACTTCACATCTTTAGCCATCTTTTCTTCTGCATTTGATTTTGTTATCCTTATTTCTCTTTTTGTCTCTTTTAGTTTTATTTTGTATTCTTTTCTTTGTTCCTCTATTTGCGAGCTTCTGAATTTTGTGAAAGCTGTGGTTTTTGCCTTTATTTGTGTAGCCACTTCTTTGGAGAACCAAATAGGTTTCCTTTTCCTCTTATTTTTATGTACTTCCCTTATGTATGTATCTGTTGCACCTTTTATTTCTTTCTTTAGTTTATCCCATTGCAATTATACTTCCCTTAACCCCTCCCACCCTATCAGCTCCTCCTTCAGATACTTGGCCATTTTACTGAAGTCAGCGTTTTTGAAGTCTAAGACTTTGAGTTTGCTGTGATTGGATTCCACCTTGGCTTTTATCTCAAACCACACCATCTGATGATTGCTGCTGCTCACATGGGCACCCACCTGGATATTTGAAATGCTATCTCCATTGGTGAGCACTAAATCCAACACGGAGCTCTCCCTGGTTGGTTCCATCACCATTTGTTTAAGTAATGCATCTTGGAAGGCATCCACAACTCTTTTACTTCTTTCCAGATTTGCAGAAGGAACACTCCAATCCACATTGGGTAGATTAAAGTCACCCAATATGATCACTTCCCCCTTCATGGCTATCTTTGCAATATCAACAATCAATTCACTATCCATTTCTTCGGTTTGAGTTGGAGGCCTGTAGACTCCACCAGTATGGATGACAGTTGTGGCCATCTCCTCTTTCCAACTCAATTCAGAGTGCTTCTTCTTTTCCCCACATCCCCTGCATTTCAGCAGCTTTAATATTGCTTTTGACATACAGGGCTACTCCTCCTCTTTTTCTATCCTCTCTATCTCTTCTAAATAAATTACAGCCAGCTATGGCTATATTCCATTCATGCGACTCGTTGAACCATGTATCTGTAATGGCCACAACGTCCAAGTCCATTTCCACCATTAGGGCTTCCAGATCAGGAACTTTGTTGGCTAGGCTTTGAACATTTGTATTCATTGCTTTCTCTGATAAGCTAATGTGAAGATTAAATGCAAAATTGTTAAGATTAATTGTTCAGATATATAGTAAAAGTAATAACTGAAGATTGTTAGGAGCTTAACTCTTCAGATATTATTGTTCCACAAGTCAGATGGGTTGTCTTTAAGGCTACTTTATTGGAAGTGTTCATTAATAATGCAGACAAAATATATAAAAGAAGGAGTTAAAGAAAATATTATTAGTTTTTAAGAAGTATAAGAGGTGAAAATTATAAGACTTTCCTGTTTTGTTGAAATTATTGAAATTATACTCAGCATAGCACATGCTTTTAAATCAGCAGCCTGGGTGTGCTGTTCTCATCATAAAGCTAAATTCCTTGCTGAGAGTAATAGAAGTTTTCACATGTTGCCACAACACCTCGGGGCTAGCTCTAAGAGGCAGAGGACTTATTTCTTAATTCCTGATAATGCTTCAGTACTATATAAAAATGCTGAGATTCTGATTGAATTCAAGGCAATCTATAATAACATATTTATTTATTTTATAGGTTTTTTTTATACTGCTTTGTCATTTCAGTCAAAGTGGTTTTACATTGTAACTTAAACTTAGTAATGTACATTAATAACGGATTTTTCTGAGGCAATGAAGAGTTAAGTGACTTGTCTAAGGCCACAAGGAGTGCTAGTGGAAACTGAACACTGGTCTCTTGGTTCCCAAGCCATTAGGCTACTCCTCCACTCTGTATAAAACAGAACAGGTGAGTACCTTGACTGGTGAAGTTATCTTTTTAGCCAATGCAATTTAGTTCATCAGTAGACTAGTTGCAGAATTTCTAGCTACAAAGAGAGAGGATGGAGCTCTGTCCTTTGAGCCACTGTGTGGCTCTACTGAATTGAGAAAGAGAAAGGGTGCATGCGGCCCCAAGCTTGGACCCTGGAAGATGCATATTAGAAGTAATGGATTCCAAAAGGATGCTAGGATGCCAGAAAGATGTCACTGGTCTGTTAATAGGTAGTGGACTGAACTATAGAGTTCAAAAGTAAGCAGGACTTTTTTTGACGGGGTACTCAGTGATACAGAGTACTAGCACCTTTTTCAGTGTGTAATAAAATTGACCCATGGTCCTTATGTATTAATCAAAGAGCTGATATATGAGTACCATCACATCTTTTGCTATGAAAAATGCACTGGAAGTAAGCAACATTCTTTTTTTTTTGTGATTATGAAACCTATTCTAACCTGTTTTGAAATGACTCTTGCAAGCTCTTGAAGAAATTGATAGGCCTGCAGTATAAACTAGGTTAGTTCTAGGTTTCTGTGAAGTTGCTGTCAGAATAAAACCAAATTTTGAATCTGAAGGAGTCTGTGGCTTGCACTGGAAGCAGAAGATACTTCCAGGATGCTATTGCTCTACAGTATATGGACCGCATATCTGAGTGTTCCTGTACTATTTTGGTGAGGTTAGCACCTCAGCATGCAGGTGATAAACATGTTAATAAAGATGCAGTAAAATAGGCCACCTTGTAAGTGAAATGAGCCAAATTAAGAACCTTGGAAATATTTGACCAATAAATTACACAAATGTTCACACACACACACACATACGCACACATGCACACATATCTGATGGGTACTACTGAGAGGAACCTACTGTAGCTGAGGTAGGAAGAAAGTCCTGTTCTTTCACAGTTAGCCTGTTTCCACTAGACATGTGCATTCAATTTTGCTAAAACTGACAAAAACAATGATTTTCTTTTCATCCTAGCAGCAACTGGGAAAATCCACTATTTACCCCAGGACAAGCATTATGGAAGCTGTGGACTTTGGGTACTTGTGACCTGGATTGGCCACTGTTGGAAACAGGATACTAGGCTTGATGGACCTTGGTCTGACCTAGTGTGATATTTCTTATGTTCTTAACTGACAGAATGTGCATGCTCAGTAAATTTGCAAAAATCATCACTTTCTTTTTGTCATGCACGTACATGTGCCCAGAGTCACTGCAGCCAATCTAGGAGAGGGAGGAGATCAAGGAACAGTCACTAACATCCAGTATGAGGAATTTCAGCCAATCCCACTTTGCATTTTTGACATAACACCAAAAAGAGGACACTAGCTCAACCCAAAACAAAATTCCACACTACAGAAGGAGAGCAAAATTATTTTCTCTCCAAAAATCCACACTACAGCACAAAAAATTGTTTTCAATAACTCACTGGACAACGAAGATTTTGCTTCCTGAACACTTTTGAGTGTATCTTATGGATTTTAGGTTGCTAATCACAAAAATCACCTTGAAATTTTCCTATCATGCACCATTTTTTTGCATTTGCCTATTTTTGTGATTTCCTTGTATATTTAAATCACACTGGTATGTTGCCTAGAAAGTAAGCTGTTTTGTTTAGTCCAGACATGTCTGGGCATCTACTCAGAGCAGGATCACAATGTGCAATAGAAATGCTACTGTTCAGGAATGTGTGGGTATACTTAGGATGGATGCTGGCAGTACAGGCTACAAATCAGCTTCATACACAGTTTATGTACTTAACAATAGCATTTACATGTAAGCTTCTTGTCTAAATGACGATTTGTTACAGCTGACATGTCTTGTCAATGTTGCAACAGCCGTAATACATTCTGTTACTTTTGTAGTGAGAATACGCTTAAGCCTCAAAGACGCAGCACGACTGCACTTATTAAGAAAGCGTATGAACTCTACTTCGGTTATAACATTGGTGATCAAGGCAAATCCTGGGCTCCTCACATTTGCTGTGCAACATGTGCTGTCCATCTCAGAGTGTGGCTCAGAGGTACTCGGATGTCAATGCCATTTGTAGTCCCGATGATATGGCGAGAATAGAAAGATCACGTGACAGACTGTTACTTCTGTCTGACAAATATATTTGGCTTCTCTATTAGAAATAAGAAATCTATTGAATACCCCAGTCTGCCTTCAGTCATGAGACCACTGCCATATGGCAACAGTATCAATATCACAAAGTCACTCATACTAGCCCCACCTATTCTGAAAGGCTCAAGCTTGAACCTACAGGATTATGCCGCTTACCTCTTGAGCAAATTCCCTCATGCTAAAGATAAAATAGCACTGATCAGATAACAACAAATGCAGCCAGCAGCTCACCAAAATGGATCTTGTTTAATTCAATATCAAACAATCAGCTGGATCAAATCCTATCCATGATAAGCACCTCCACTTCACCATTGGACCCATGTCCAATGGTATGGATCATAATGGCCTGAAAAGGGCTAACTCCACCACTGCTCAAAATAATAAATTCCTCCCTCACCCAAGGGCTGATGCCAACTAACCTGAAGGTCTCATCAATCAAACCTACTCTAAAGAACTCAGATGACCCTGACCTACTCACATCTTACAGACCCTTCTTTATTATCCCTCTATTAGCTAAGATAATAGAGAAAGATGTTCAGCTACAACTCCAAGACTTTGTGGAGGCAAATGCACTCCTTGATGACCAACAGCATGGGTTCTGACAAAATTATGGTGTAGAAACACTTCTCACCTCCCTCTTAGACATCTTGCTAAAGGGAATTGAAAGGTCCAAGCAAACCTTCATCCTCATTTTCATTGATATCTCAGTAGCTTTTGACTGTAAATCACAGAAAACTCATCGAATGCCTAGTAGAAATTGGAATAAATGGGACTCCCCTAAGATGGTTCTGCTCTTAATTAACTGAATGTATACAACAAGTGTCAGACGGTTGCCTGGGTGAGAATCTTCACAGTCTTGGCAAGTGCATATATCTATATGATTTGCAAGGGATTGTGGGCAATGCAGTTCATTCACACCAGACACAGCTGCTGACAATAATTTAGTTGTGCTCAAGTGTTAAAGTCAATAAGATATTTATTTATGGGGTTATTTCTCCCAACACAGATATGCTTGGTAGCACATAAATCAGGTTACTTGCTTCCAGTGTTTAACTTGGAAAAACCAAAATCAAAATCAGGAAAACAACATTCAAACTTGTCAGGCATTAGCTAATGTTTTCTTAGCATATATCAAACAACAAACCAAAAGCCACAAAGCAAGAAAAAAACTGTTCTTTTCAGGTTAACTTCTGATAATTTCCCACATAGTTTCAGAAGTGATTCTCTCCTAGCTCACAAGCAATTAGGTAAGGCTCAATTGCTAGCAGTTATCCAGCTGAAACCCCTTAGCTGGCTTGCTTTCTACAGCGTGGCCAGAAATCCTACACAGGAGCTTTTCTGAGTAGATTAAAGAACAAGTTTGTATTTCTTTGTGATGGTTGCTGTACTTTATAACAGAAAGTTACCAAAGGAGTTTAGACAGAGAGCAGTCCATATAAACACATTCTTCATCTGCAATCATTCCCCCTTCTTCAACAAGCATGGGTTCAATATCATGGATTGGCATAGATGAATCTCTCAATGGAGCACTTTCAGGAGAATACTTGTTTCCCTGCTGTCTTTCAAGGTTATAGCTAGGGCATAGATCAGTGTTCATACCTGAGCTTCCATTGCTATTAGAGTTCCTCTCTATATAGCCTGGCCAGTATGTAGTCCAGTTCTTATGTCCAGCCTTCCAATCCAGATCCCTGGACACTGGATCTCTCTTCACATACCTTCTGGCACGGGTCTTAGGGTCCCTTCCACGTGCAGCCGTCTCCCTCACAGGTAGCGTCTGGAGATTCCTAGCTCTGCAGCACCATTCCTCTGGCTTTCCCCAGTCCAATGGTGTATGCTGGCCCTTGAAATGCCTCCCAGTATACGTACTGCTCTGGACTCTTCTAGACCTCTCAAAGGCTTTTCTCTTCCTTCTTCCAAAGGGTTTCTTTCCCTCTTTGTCCGTCCGGTTTGGCTTCTGCTTCTGATGATCCTTCAGATGAAACTGATGATCAAGCTCAAGCTGATGATGATCCTGAGGATAATTCTCTGTAGAATAAACTCTACCTTTATTCTGCCTAGATGAGTGCTCCCCCCTAATACAATGCAGCTGTGCTGAATCAGGCCCTGCCCTTTGAGATGAGTGCTTAGGGATTACCTCATAGCCCTCCTGATTGAACACACGTTTCCCCACTTCAGCTCCTCTAATGGCTGTTGGAAACCTGGTGCATTCTGGGACTGGTAGTCTTTTATGGGAAAATTCTGTTTTCTTATTTCTACCAGAACTGACAGGTTGCTTGTTCAGAGTCACTTCACCTTTTCTATAGCTGCTTCCTGAGCTATGATAAGCTTCCTTATCACATACCCCCCTGCTTAAGTTATTACGGACTGGTGTCACTGGTGAAACTTCTTCTCTACAGTCCGTAATACGGGAAAGGGCATCCGCATTCTTGTGTAACTTCCCAGCACGATGTTCAACTTGAAAATCAAATGCCTGTAAGGCCATGTACCAGCGTGTCAACCTGGCATTGTGGTTCTTCATTTGCTGCAACCACTTAAGTGGGGCATGGTCTGTGACCAACTGGAACTTTCTCCCTGTAAGGTAAAACCTTAACGCCTCCACTGACCACTTAATAGCTAAACATTCTTTTTCTATTGTGGAATACTTTTGTTCAGCTGGTGACAACTTCCTGCTCAGGTACATCAAAGGATGCTCCTCCCCTTCATGACACTGGGATAGAACCGCTCCTAGCCCTACATCCGATGCATCTGTCTGAACCAGAAAGGGTTTCTTGAAGTCCACCCCTTTCAGTACCGGTCCTGTACACAATTTTCCTTTAAAGACTGAAAATGATTTTTCAGCTTCAGGTGTCCACTTTAGCTGGTTTGGACAATTCTTCCGCAGCATATCCGTGAAAATTGCACTTTTCTCTGCGAATTGTGGTATAAACCTGCGGTAGTATCCAATAAGTCCTAAGACACTTCTTAGTTGTTTCTTTGTTGTTGGAGGAGGAAAATTCCTGATGCTATCTACTTTACTCATTAGAGGTTTAATTTTTCCTCTTCCCACTAGGTGGCCCAGGTATTTTACCTCCCTATTTGCAAAGGCACACTTCTTCGGGTTTTAAAGTGATTCCCGCTTGCTTCATGGAGCACAAGACTGCCCTGATCCTCTTCAGATGCTCCGCCCAGGTGTTACTATGGATTATGACATCATCCATATATGCAAAAGCATAATTTTGGTGGGGTCGAAGTACCTGATCCACTAACCTTTGGCAGGTAGCCGCTGCTCCATGCAGTCCGAAAGGCATCCTCTTGAACTGGAAAAGGCCAACGGGGGTGCTGAACGCAGTCTTCGGCTTCGACTCCCTGGTGAGAGGGATTTGCCAATATCGTTTTGTCATATCAAGGGTGGTTAAGTATTGAGCCTGTCCCAGCTGGTCCAACAGCTCCTCAATTCTTGGCATTGGATATGCATCAAAAACTGATATGGCGTTTACCTGCCGGAAGTCAATACAAAATCTTAAAGATCCATCAGGCTTCGGCACCAGGACTATGGGGCTATTCCAGGGACTCTTTGACTCCTCTATTACTCCCATGTCCATCATCTCCTGGACTTGTGCCACTACTTCCTGTCTCTTGGCTTTGACGAACTAATTTCCCAGGTGGAGTTATTATTTCATGGGCAACCAAATGTGTCTCCCCAGGTATGGGTGTCAACACATCTGGGAATTCTTTAAGCAATTTCCTAATTTCTTCCTGTTATACCACTGTCAGGTCCTCACCTATTTGGGGCTCTGATTTTTCTTTACAATCAGATACCTGGGGTCCCAAATCTTCCTCTTCATTCACCTCCCTCTCTAGGGCACAGGTGGCAGCTAGGCTTTTAACCCCTTTGACGTCAGTAGAACCAAAGCCTTTGGTTCCACGCTCAGAATTTTCCAGGGATGTGACCTCCTCCACAGGTGGAAAACCCAGCCTCTCACAGATCAATTGGGCAATTCTGTCTCCTGTCTTCACGTGATAATCATTCTGTCCAAAATTAAATAACAGAACTTTAATATTGCCCCTGTAATCGGGATCAATTACTCCCGAACCCACATCGATGAAATATTTAAGGGCTAATCCGGACCTTGGGGCTACTCTCCCATAGCATCCAATAGGTATTTCCACTTGGAGACCAGTGTCCACCAGGGCTCTCCCTTGGCTAGGTACAGTCACATTTTCTATGCTGCACAGGTCAAACCCAGCAGCTTGAGGGGTTGCCCGCTTAGGAGCTTGGGCCCTCTCTGTGACCCTATGATACTTTAGGATGAATGTCTGCTTTGGGGTAGCTTGGTCTTCTGGACGCTTAACCATCTTTTTAGCTGGGGTCTGAGGACTTCCAAATAACGGCCCGGGAGCTATTACCATTAAAACTTCTCCCTCCTTCTTTCCTAGTCCTTCCACTAGACCCTGCTTAAATCTTGGCCAGTCTCTTCCTAGAACCAAATCAAAGGGTAGCCTAGGCACCACTGCTAACAGGACTTCCTCTTGTTCCCCCAGGCACTTAACCTTTAGCCTATAGGTGGGATATGATGTTGCAGCACCATGAATGCATCTGATGTGAACTTGGCTTTCAGGGGTTCTAGGCACAAATCCTTCTTGGGCCTCTATCCTCTTCCAAAGCCTTTTTGACATCATACTCTGGTCTGCCCCAGAGTCTAACAAAGCATTTGTGGTAATTCCTTGCACATCAACCATCAAAATAAATCCTTCTTTGGGCTGTTTTAAATCCACCCCCATTAAGCTAGTGTGTGTCTGGCATCTCTTTTCTAAATGTCCCCATTTTCCACACTTGAAACATTTCTTTCTATTCCACTGTGTCATCTGGTTGGATACAGTACATTCATTTTCAGAAACATTTTTAATTATTTTCTTTTCTGATACAGCACATCTTGCTTCAGCACCAATCTTCAGAGGGCCACCCATTCTATGGCAAGCCTGCGTGGCTTCCAAGAATCTCTCTGCTAGCATGGTTGCCTCTCCAAGATTTTGGCAATTTTGCTGTATAAGGAAAGCGTGCAAATCTTTAGGCACCCCAGACATAAATTGTTCAAGCATTATAATGTCTAATAACATTTCTACCGTCTTTTGCTCAGGCTCCAACCATTTTACAGCTAAACCTCTGATTCTCTGACTCAGAGCCCTGGGTGTTTCACCCACTCTCAATGTAACAGCTCTAAACATTCGCCTATACTCTGAAATAGACAACCCTAGGCGATCTCTAATAGCAGCCTTTACATCCTTATAATTCAAAGCCTGGGCTGCTGGCATTGCTCTGTAAGCTGCAAGCGCCTCTCCAGTTAATGAGGCTGCCAGCCTTACTGCCCACTGGGTCTCTGGCCATGCTAATGCTTGTGCCACTCTTTCAAAAGACTCTAGAAAATCATCAACATTATCATCTGGAGTTAGCTTCCCAAAACTAAATGCCCCAATCCCTTGATTGAGTCCCACACTGTCCACATGTGGTGTACCAGTATTTACTGCTGGTCTTGCATCTGTTCCACTTTGGTTCTGCAGCTGAACTAGGGCTTGCACCAGATCAAGCACTGGCCTCTGCTGTTCCATTAAGGCTTTCATAGCAGTGTCCTGAGCCTGCTGTGCTAGCTCCTGTTGCCTGCTAAACTGGGCTGCCAACCAGCTAGCCATCTCCCTCGGATCCATCTTGATCCCTGCAAGAAACAAAAAAACAAAACAAAGTGCACCACCTTCCAAACAGGTGTGTTTTTTTCTACTTTTTTTTTTTTTCAAATTACCCCTGTGCCTTACTCCCATCCACCACTAGACATGCCCAGGTACTTATTTCCTTGTGTCAGTGATGAATCCAGCTCTGCACAGGGTCTTTTCCTCCTGGGACAGCTTCCTGGAACCACCACTTCTCCTCCAAAGTGCAGTTGAGGGAAAATCTTTTTTTCCAGCTTTAAACTTGAACTTTAGTTGTAATCCTCAGCAAGTAAATCCCCTTTGTGCAAAAGCAATCCGAAAAACTACGCCATTTGTCAGACGGTTGCCTGGGTGAGAATCTTCACAGTCTTGGCAAGTGCATATATCTATATGATTTGCAAGGGATTGTGGGCAATGCAGTTCATTCACACCAGACACAGCTGCTGACAATAATTTAGTTGTGCTCAAGTGTTAAAGCCAATAAGATATTTATTTATGGGGTTATTTCTCCCAACACAGATATGCTTGGTAGCACATAAATCAGGTTACTTGCTTCCAGTGTTTAACTTGGAAAAACAAAATCAAAATCAGGAAAACAACATTCAAACTTGTCAGGCATTAGCTAATGTTTTCTTAGCATATATCAAACAACAAACCAAAAGCCACAAAGCAAGAAAAAACTGTTCTTTTCAGGTTAACTTCTGATAACTTCCCACATAGATTCAGAAGTGATTCTCTCCTAGCTCACAAGCAATTAGGTAAGGCTCAATTGCTAGCAGTTATCCAGCTGAAACCCCTTAGCTGGCTTGCTTTCTACAGCGTGGCCAGAAATCCTACGCAGGAGCTTTTCTGAGTAGATTAAAGAACAAGTTTGTATTTCTTTGTGATGGTTGCTGTACTTTATAACAGAAAGTTACCAAAGGAGTTTAGACAGAGAGCAGTCCATATAAACACATTCTTCATCTGCAATCATTTCCCCTTCTTCAACAAGCATGGGTTCAATATCATGGATTGGCATAGATGAATCTCTCAATGGAGCACTTTCAGGAGAATACTTGTTTCCCTGCTGTCTTTCAAGGTTATAGCTAGGGCATAGATCAGTGTTCATACCTGAGCTTCCATTGCTATTAGAGTTCCTCTCTATATAGCCTGGCCAGTATGTAGTCCAGTTCTTATGTCCAGCCTTCCAATCCAGATCCCTGGACACTGGATCTCTCTTCACATACCTTCTGGCACGGGTCTTAGGGTCCCTTCCACGTGCAGCCGTCTCCCTCACAGGTAGCGTCTGGAGATTCCTAGCTCTGCAGCACCATTCCTCTGGCTTTCCCCAGTCCAATGGTATATGCTGGCCCTTGAAATGCCTCCCAGTATACGTACTGCTCTGGACTCTTCTAGACCTCTCAAAGGCTTTTCTCTTCCTTCTTCCAAAGGGTTTCTTTCCCTCTCTGTCCGTCCGGTTTGGCTTCTGCTTCTGATGATCCTTCAAATGAAACTGATGATCAAGCTCAAGCTGATGATGATCCTGAGGATAATTCTCTGTAGAATAAACTCTACCTTTATTCTGCCTAGATGAGTGCTCCCCCCTAATACAGCGCAGCTGTGCTGAATCAGGCCCTGTCCTTTGAGATGAGTGCTTAGGGATTACCTCATAGCCCTCCTGATTGAACACACGTTTCCCCACTTCAGCTCCTCTAATGGCTGTTGGAAACCTGGTGCATTCTGGGACTGGTAGTCTTTTATGGGAAAATTCTGTTTTCTTATTTCTACCAGAACTGACAGGTTGCTTGTTCAGAGTCACTTCACCTTTTCTATAGCTCCTTCCTGAGCTATGATAAGCTTCCTTATCACACAAGTTAAACTGCGAAACAAGACCTCAAAACTTTATCAAGTGCATCAAGGATTGCCTCAAGGATCAGTACTCTCTGCCCTCATATTTAACCCATACATTTAGCTGATATGTTACATCCTCCAGAAGTACAGGATAAGGCATCACATTTATGAAGAAGGCTTTTATGTTATATACTCTATTCATTACAAGGAATCCAGACTTCTCCACCATATTTTCATGTCTTAATGAAATGAAACATTGGTTCCATGACCAATCTCTTACACTAAACTATAGCAAAACTGAAGCATTAATCATTAATAGAGACTCCATCTACACCAGACAAGATCACAATCAACAATTACAACATTCCAATCAGGTCCGAGGTCAAATATCTTGATGTGATCCTAGATCAGAGTCTGAACTTCCTAACCCATATTAAGAAAGCAACTGCTGTGACATACCAAAGAATAAAGATCCTTCACAACCTCCACCCATTATTGGACTATAGTCTATTCCACATCATTTGCCAAGTGATCATCACCCCCCATTTGGACTATGTAATTCTATACTTCAAGGCCTACCAAAATGTGCATGCCTCCCATTACAAATTGCCCAAAACTCTACAGCTCACATGATATCACTGACTCCTAAACAAGAGCATATCACCCCAATCTTGAAAGAGCTACACTGGCTTCCCATCCAAGCATGCATAAAATACAAATCAATCATGAGAACATTTAAGAGCATACCCAACATAACTCCTGACCGCTTACATTCATTCATTCACACAACCTCAGACAGCAGACCAAGAAAAGACCAAACCACAGACCTATTTAAAATTTGCAAGCATAAAACGTCCAGAACGCAAGAAACATGCCAGCACACATTCTCCATCTATGGTCCAACCTTATGGAATTCCCTTCCAAGCAATATGAGAGCAATAAAAGACCTGAAAAAGTTTGGCAAGAAGCTTAAAACACATTTTCCAAGAATGTTATGGGACAGACACTTAACATCTTACTGCACAGCCAAATGACCTCTAATTATTAGATCTAAACCTTCTGTTGATTCTCACTGTAAATAAGTTAAACTATATTCAGTTTAACTAATCCTCTGGCCCTCCTATTATCTGGATAGTTATATTTAACCACTGTTATTATGTATCCTTACACTTGTTCTTACTTGTTCTATGTAACTTAAGTTCATTGTGCTCGATGTAAACCGCCTTAATACCCTTAAAAGGTGGTATAAAAGAAATGCTAAATAAATTAATAAATAATATGCCTCTACTAAAGTCACCAGAGACATGGAGCCTAGATGAGGCAGACGAAGATGCCATAATACACAGGCCAGACATGAAAAACTACATGGATCCAGATTTTGAACTGTTTATGTCCGGTGTGCCTCATCTGATAACACAGTCAGAACTGAATGACCTGGTGAGGGGCTTAAGTTTGACAAAAACAAAAGCTGAACTACTTAGATCAAGATTGCAAGATGGGGTTTGCTGTCTCCAGGTATGAAAATTTCTGTCTGTCAGACCGCCAAGAAGATATGAACAATATCTTTGTGCAGGTTTACAGCCTCTGTTTCTGGACTGACATTGATGGGTTGTTCATGGCTTTAATTGTGAGCATGACCCACAACAATGGCACCTTTTTATCAATTTGGCACTGTTAAGCCTGAAATCTGTCTTGTTACACAATGGCAATGTCCACCCTTCAATACCTATTGCCTATGCAGCATACATGAAAGAAACCTACGAAAACATGGAACTGTTTTTGAATACCATATAGTACAACACGTCCAACAGCTCTGCCAACAATAAGAGCTTATCCCAAAGCATCTTACGTCTTTAAAACTGGATATTCAACAGCTTTTGTTCAAAGCAAAAGTTCACAGCTTGTCAACATCCTACTAGATGGAAAGCTGAACGTCCAGCAGACTTATGAACCATGCAGTAGTCATAGTGGTGCTCACTTGAACAGATCAGAAGCCTTCCAAACATTCTGGAAGCAGAGCTTTGGGATACGTTCTTATTTTTGACAGAGCTGCTGCTGAGATGTGAAGCAAGACCTTGCTAAGCTGTGAGTTCCTGTATAATGAGCCCCTGTCACAGGCATAGTCGCTGCCGCAACATTGGCGCCAGAAGTGTGAGGCGTCAGTCACGTTCTACTATTAGCGGGTGTGTTTCAACATCAGCTACAGGAATGACTATATGTATCAATTCTGCTTGACCATCTTCAAGCATCTGAGAGAACTGTGTGTGAGTTCAGTGGAACAACAGTTTAGAGCTAAGTACTCTTGCATTTTTCAGACTGTTGAGACTTTTTGCAGTGAAAGCGTCTATTTTGTGGGGTGAGCTGTTTGTTGTGAGGCAGCTTCCATATAGGTCAATGGACACGTTTAAATCAGGCATGGGCACAATTCTATGCTAATTCTACATCCACAGGTATAGATGTGTTCATATTTATGGGATTGGCTCTTAGATGTGTCTGGCATGGCTCATCCAGCATGCTGTTTAGCCGGCCTGTGCACATATCTAACACAAGACCTGTACATGGATGAAGACAAGGGCCATAGAGTGTAGGATAGAAACACGTCCCTCACCAATATTGTGGACACAGGTAAATGCTGAAAGCATTTTGGGCATCCCTGCATTCACCATATTCTGATTATGCCCGTCTCCAAGATATACCCGTGGATACCTCTGCTGGCCATACCTCCTCGGTTAAAACATGTGTCTCTTAAGATGCTGTTCTCACTAACAGTATTTTACTCATTCAAACTAGACATAAAAACTGATGATAAATAAATGCTGATGCAAACTAGACTAATACTAGTCTTTTTCATTCCCAGAAAAGTGCTACCTAATTTCTGTGCTCAAATATATTAGAAGATAAAGTAAATTGCAGGATAAAGCGGTATAGAAATACATTTAAATAAATAAATAAATATTAACGTTTGTCATGGCATACCTTGCATCATGCATTACTTGTCAGTATAATGCTGCCTCACTTATTATAGTATTGGTCTTCCTTAAAAACACTCCTTAAAATGCTAAGTATGGACCTTCACCAACCTCACAAAAACCTAAACTAACTTTCCAGTTCCCAAAGGATGCATTACATTGCTGTGCGAAAAACCTATGCTCCTCTAATGTCTATGGCTTTCTGGCTATGGTATCTGTTTTCCACATATCTGTGTACTGGCATTTCTCACAGCTGTTCTCTACATGTGACTACACCTGTCCCATATAATATCCACTCCCTGTTTTGGCTTATTTTGGTCTTTATACATCTGCTATCTATGGGGTAATCCTGCCTGCCTTCTTACAGTCTGCTTTGTGGCAATGCGTCTGTGGGGAAGGCCGCAAACATGGATGATGCTTTCAAGAATGCGCTATATATATCTCCATGACTGGCCATGCGCCCGTTCTGCCCCCTCGGGGACCCAAGTGGATATTTCAATGCTAGTGAAATACATGTGTGTGGGCACCACGTACCAGAATATGTTCATAGACATTTTCAGCACATACAGTAAATGTGCCCAGCGCATGCCTAAACGCTTATCTGATTTCTGGAATGACCCCTGTGTATAATACACATATATTGTATTGTTTTTTGTATGATATACAGTTGTGGTCAACATTATTGTCACCCTTGCAGTTCAACCCCTTAATTTTCAATATATCCTAAAAAAAAGTGGCCAGTGAAATGGTTTTGGACTATATATGCACACATACTTGACAATAAAAGAATCAAATAAAAAAAGACCAGTTAAAAAAGGAAATAGTATAAAAACTGGGATATTGCCAGTACATGATTATTCCCAAAATCCTATACTTAATATATATTTCCTAAGACAAAAAATATATATTTTTGTTGGACTCTTAAATTGAGGGTGCTATTTAGGAAGCATCCTCCAATATGTCATTTTAATATATTTTAGCTGACCATGCATCTAAGAACTACCATAATATAGCCAGTAAGCCAATGCAAACCATAATGCCTGCACAGGTTCTGCTTCAGGACAAGGCAGTACTTCATATCTTCATATGTCCCACTATAACAATTCTAGGAGAATCCTTCTTCCTTCCAAGCTTAGCTGGCTTATACTATTCAAAAATGATCACGGCACCTTTTTCTCCTTTCAAGCTCTGTCCCTCAGAATTTCCGAGGCCGCGGGCAGGGTCCCGGCGGCCGCTACTAACCGGGTGCGCGGCCCAGCGCGGGGACCCTGTGCGCGGCCTGGTAAGGACATGTGCGCTCGGCCCAGTCGGGCGCGAGCGCTCGTCCTTTAAACTGATTGGCTCCCGTGGGTCATGGACCCGCGGGAGCCAATTAGCGCCTTGAGGGTTTGGGCGCGAGGGGGGATCGGGGCCGAGCAGCCTCCGCGTGGTCAGTCGCGCGGAGGCTGCTTCGGTGACGGCATCTTCCTCACCTCGTGGCTGTGCGGTTCCCGGGCTGAGCGGGTGTGTGTCGGCTGGGTGAGTGTGCTGGCGTTCAGTTTGTCGGCGGTCTGCGATTTCAGGGGTTGCCGGTGCGGCGGTAATCAAAAAAAAAAAAAAAACGAACGCGGAATAAATAAATAAATAAGTTATTCCACGTGGGATGCCTGGCAGGGCGAAGGCTGGGGGCTTGGCCCCTAAAAAGGCTGCGGGGCGGGGGTCCGGATCGTGGGGGGGTGCAGTGAGGCCCAGGCAAGTTGGTGGAGGGGGGACGAGGGGTGCAGCGTCTGGAGGAAGGGGAGAGAAAGGCCGTGGTGCGGGGGTGCATGGCCGGAAAGGCAGGGGGGGTTCCCTCCCTCCCTGTGGTTTGCAGGGGGTTGGAGAAGGGTTGCTGGGGCCTGGAGAGGTGGGGGATGTTGGTGGGGGAGCAGGGGGGGGCTGTAGGGGGGGCAGGGGGGGGCTGTAGGGGGGGCTGTCGGGGGGGCAGGGGTGTGGGCTGTCGGGGGGGCGGGGGTGGGGGCTGTCGGCGGGGCGGGGGTGGGGGCTGTGGGGGGGCGGGGGGGACTTCGGGGCCCCGAGCCATGGGGGTGGGTTGCGGCCCGATGGGGCGCCTTGGGTTGCGAGCTGCGGTGGGCCTGCGGGGTGGTTCTCAGGCCATGGGGGCTTTGGCTCGCCAGGGGGGGCTTCCCCATGGGAGCAGTGGATGTCCGGGGGGCAGGGTACCTCCCAGGCGGGTTGGGGGGGTTCTTGGCCTCCGGCATGGCCAGTGTCGGTCTCCCCCCCTGTTTTTCCTTTTTTGTCTCCGCAGGGCTCGTTGATGGCGCAGTCTTGGCCAGTGGGCACGGCTCGTGGCGAGAGCTGGGTGAGTTCCCCGGCTGGAGCGGAGTCGCAGCGTGGACCGACAGCGGAGGCGGCCCAGCGGGGTTCCAGGGATTTGGCCGTCGCAGATGGCGAGGACCTTGCGGTGGCTGGTGAGCGGCTTGCTTCGTCGGGTGAGTTAATGGGTGACGGGGGTGAGTCGTTCAGGGAGGCGGGGGGGGCTTCGCGCAAGAAGCACCGGCGGTCGTGTAGGCGTCGTCGCAGCTCCGACTCGTCCTCGTCTTCCTCGTTTTCGAGTAGTTCGTCCGGGGGGTCGGACAGGAGGGGGGATCGGCAGCTTTCGGGTGGTGGGGGGGGGAGTGGGTGGAGGGGGAGCCTCCGCGGTGGTGTCTTTGCCGGAATTATGGGTGGGGGTACCTCGGAAGCTTAGGCGTAAAATCCGCAAGCGGCGATATATTGACATCTTCAATTTGCTGGAGGGGCGGAAGCGATCGGGCGAAAGCAGGAAAAAGAGAAAGGAAGACGAGAAGGCCGGGAGGGTTAGGAAGGTAGCACGTAACGTGGTTAACTGGACGCGCTCCTTTTTACGGTTGGCCAGCGTGTGGGGGCAGAACGACCCGTCGCAGTATGAGATGTTGTTGGCGTATGCCGATTCCATCCTGGAGGCGTCTCAGGCGCACGAGGGATGGTCTTGGCTTAACTACGATGAGAAGTTTAGGGATCGGATGGAGGAAAGCCGTGCGCTTTCGTGGGGCACGCAGGATATTAACCTGTGGTTGACCCAGATGTCAGCACGGTCCAGTGCAAGTGCGGGCGGTGGGACCAAGAGTGGCGTCGGGGCGGTGGGGGGGGGGCGGCACGGCCCTTTCGAGGAGGGGCGGCCGGGGTGCCTGCAAAGGCAGTCCCGGCCGGGAGCGGTGACGTGTGCTGGTGTTTCAACCGTTCCACCTGTCCCTTTCCCGATTGCAAGTTTCAGCACGTCTGTTCCTTGTGCGGGGGTCCCCATTCCGCGGTCAAATGTATCAAGAAGGGCGCCTCTGGCATGGCCGCTCCTGCACCGAAAGGGCAGTGAGTGGCGCGGTCGCGCCCCCTCCCCGGTGAGGGTGGAGGTGTTGGTAGGGTGGCTAAGCCTTTATCCCCGATGGCGTGAGGCGGCGACTTTGGGGGCGGGGTTTTGAAATGGTTTTGTCATACCGGTGAGGGGGGTGGTGTCGGCGCCATCGGCAAGGAACTCTCCCTCGGTGCGTCGTTGGGCGTCGGTGGTGCAGGACAAATTGTTGAGCGAATTGCAGTTGGGTAGGGTGGCGGGCCCCTTTGCGGAGCCGCCTTTTCCTGACTTGGTGATTTCGCCTTTGGGTGTTGTGCCCAAGAAGGAGCCGGGAAAATTCCGCTTGATTCACAATTTGTCCTGTCCCGTTGGGGCTTCGGTGAACGATTCGATCCCGCGTCAATTGTGTTCGGTTCGTTATGCTTCCTTTGACAAGGCGGCTTCGCTGGTGCGCGGGGCCGGCCGGTCGGCGTTACTGGCGAAGGTGGACATCGAATCAGCGTTTCGTTTGTTACCTGTCCATCCGGCTTCCTTTCCCTTGTTGGGGTTCTGTTTTCAGGGCGAGTATTTCTTTGATAAGTGTATGCCGATGGGATGTTCGATCTCTTGCGCTTACTTCGAGATGTTTAGCACTTTCTTGGAGTGGGTGTTGGTTCGGGTATCGGGCGTGTCGTCTGTGGTGCATTACCTGGACGATTTCTTGTTTGTGGGAGCAGCGGACTCCGGGGACTGTCGAAGGCTATTATCCGGCTTTGGGCGGATGGCGCAGGATTTCGGGGTCCCTTTGGCGGAGGGGAAGACGGAGGGTCCGACTACGCGGCTAACCTTTTTGGGTGTGGAGTTGGATTCGGTGGACATGGTGGCGCGGTTGCCTCAGGACAAAGTCGCTCGTCTGCGGATTTCTGTGGCCCATGTGTTGTCAGCTCGTAAGGTTTCCTTGTGGGAGTTGCAGTCCCTGTTGGGGTCCTTAAATTTTGCCTGTCGGACGGTTCCGATGGGGAGGGTGTTTTCCAGGAGATTGGCTTGTGCGACGGCCGGGGTGAGAAAACCTCATCATCGGATTCGGGTGACGGCGGCAATGCGTGCGGACTTGCGGGTGTGGGATCGTTTTCTTGTGGATTTCAATGGAACTTCAGTGTTGCTGGAGCCAGAAGTATCCAGTGATGATTTACAATTGTACACCGATGCGGCTGGGGGGGTCGGCTTGGGAGTGTATTTCGGGGGGGCCTGGTGCGCGGATCGGTGGCCGGCAGCGTGGTGTGCGGCGGGCCTGACCAGGAATGTCACATTCTTGGAGCTCTTTCCGATTTTGGTAGTCTTGGAGCTCTGGCCTGAGCGACTTCGGAATAGGAGGGTGCTTTGGTGGTGTGATAACGCGGCGGTAGTCAGTGTGATTAACCGATACACCCCGAGGTGCGTGTGGGTGGCTAGTTTAATGCGGGAGGTGGTGCTAGCGTGTCTTCGGCTGAATGTGGCGGTGCGCGCGCGGCACATTCCAGGGTCCACTAACGAGATTGCTGATGCTCTTTCCTCGTTTTCAGTGGGAGCGGTTCCGGGCGTTGGCCCCCGAAGCGGACGAGGCAGGAGCTGTGGTCCCAGAGAAATTGTGGAGCATTGGCCTCGAGAGATGTTAGACCTTCTGAGGAGTTCGGTGTCTTCAGGGACCTGGTCTGCGTACCGGAGGGGGTGCGACCGGGTGGTCGCTTTTTTGGGCTCGTGCGGATGGCGGGCTGGGGTGGTCCCGGAAGGTTTGCTTGGCCAATATATTGTGGCGGCCAAGAGCGCGGGGTTTTCGAGGTCGGCGGTGCGCGCTCATTTGTCAGGGTTTCACTTCTTTGCGAGTGCGGTCGGTTGGGGTCTCCCGGCCGGGGGGGTGTTGACGCGGAGGCTGATGCAGGGTTGGGAGCGGGCGCATCCGACTCCGCGCGATTCGCGGTTGCCGATTACGCACGGGCTTCTAGTGCGGGTGTGCGGGGCTTTGGAGCAGGTGGCTTCGTCTGCATATGAGGCCGTTTTGTTCCGGGCGGTTTTTTCCCTGGCCTTTTTCGGGGCGTTTCGGATTGGGGAGCTTGTTCCGAGCTCTGGGCGGGGCAGGGGCGCTGGGGGGCTGTTGGCTCGTCATGTCCGGGTGGCGGAGGGGGGGCGCGGATTTTGTTGGCTAAGTCCAAAACGGATCCGATGGGGAAGGGTTTATGGGTATGCCTGGGTCTGGGCGCGGACTCACGGACTTGCCCGGTGTGGGCGCTGCTCCATTATGTTGCGGTGCGCCCGGCGGGTCCAGACGGGTTTTTTGTACACGCGAATGCGCGGGTTGTAACCCGTTTCCAGGTGTCTGCTGTGCTGAGGCTGGCGTTGTCCGCGGTGGGAGAAGATCCGCTCCGGTTTGCTCCCCACTCTTTTCGGATAGGGGCTGCCACTAGCGCGGCGGCAGCGGGGTTGCCTGCTCCAGTCATTCAGGCCATTGGGAGGTGGCGTTCTTCTGCTTTTAAAGGGTATGTACGTTTGTAGGGCAGGGGTGTTGCGGGGTGTGGGCTTTAACTGTTTATTTCTTTTTCAGATGGGGGTGTCGGTCCTGGTGTGTGTTGGGTTGCTGGCCACTCGTTCGTCCATTGGGCGCATAAGCGTGCTGCGGAACGCCCTATCGGCGCCAATTTGGGATTGAACCCGTCGTCGGTGGCTGTCCAATGGCTGGGTGAGCGAGGCATGCGGTGGTCGCATCTGCTGCCTTTGCTGCGATGCCACGGGAGGACGTCGCGGTGGCCGGCCGCCCTGTTGGTGCATCTGGGTGGAAATGACCTGTCGTCCTGGTCCTGCCTGCAGCTGATTCGGGCGGTTCAGGAGGATCTGGGACTTGTGTTGCGAATGTTTCCTGGGATTATTGTGATATGATCAGACATTATTCCAAGGCCGGCCTGCTGGGAGCAGCGGCGCTGGTCTCGGGGGTTGACCAAGGTCAATCGTCAGATTGGTCGTTGGGTCTGTGAGAGGGGCGGGTACCAGATCCTGCATGACTGGGTGGACATGGGGTGTTCGGGACTTTATCGGGCTGATGGGGTTCACTTGTCGCCTGTGGGTATGGACCTCCTTCTTAATGATTGGCAGGAGGCTTTGGAATACATGTCTGGCCATGATGTTCGCTGGTCGCAGCTTGGGGCCATGGGGGGGGGCGGCACATGAACAGGGTTATGTGCCGGTGGCGGGATCCTGGAGGTTTCCGGGGTCCGGAGCAGTAGGCTACAAGTGGGCGGGGGCGGGGTGCCCCTGACCCGGTCAGACCCTCGGACGACTTTTGCTTAGTATGGCGAAGTCGGGGAGAGGGGTATGTTAACTTGCCGGGTGGCGAGTTACGGCATTAGCGGTGGCAGGCACTTTGCTGTGGTATGGCTGGTGCAGCCGGGTGCCGCTAATTGAATGGCTTTGGAAATTTATTGTTGGATTGTTAAATTGTTGGCTAATAAAAGCTGCGACCAGTTTCGTTCCATAAGACATTGTGTGTTGTATTTTGTGGGGAGGTGGGGAAGGGGGATTGGGGAGGGGGGGGTGAGATGTGGTTGCGGAGCGGGGGGGGTAAGGCAGGGGCCTGCAGCGCCGGGTCCGCCTGCCTCGGTTATTCCGAGGCCGCGGGCAGGGTCCCGGCGGCCGCTACTAACCGGGCGCGCGGCCCGGCGCGGGGACCCTGTGCGCGGCCTGGTAAGGACGTGTGCGCTCGGCCCAGTCGGGCGCGAGCACGCGTCCTTTAAACTGATTGGCTCCCGTGGGTCATGGACCCGCGGGAGCCAATTAGCGCCTTGAGGGTTTGGGCGCGAGGGGGGATCGGGGCCGAGCAGCCTCCGCGTGGTCAGTCGCGCGGAGGCTGCTTCGGTGACGGCGTCCCTCCCTCCCTCCCTAACGTTAGGCGCTGGGGGGTGGGGGTTTTTGGGGTGTTGCAGCTTGTGGGGGGGGGCTGGATCCCGGAGGTTTCCGGGGTCCGGAGCAGTAGGCTACAAGTGGGCGGGGGCGGGGTGCCCCTGACCCGGTCAGACCCTCGGACGACTTTTGCTTAGTATGGCGAAGTCGGGGAGAGGGGTATGTTAACTTGCCGGGTGGCGAGTAACGGCATTAGCGGTGGCAGGCACTTTGCTGTGGTATGGCTGGTGCAGCCGGGTGCCGCTAATTGAATGGCTTTGGAAATTTATTGTTGGATTGTTAAATTGTTGGCTAATAAAAGCTGCGACCAGTTTCGTTCCATAAGACATTGTGTGTTGTATTTTGTGGGGAGGGGGGGAAGGGGGATTGGGGAGGGGGGGTGAGATGTGGTTGCGGAGCGGGGGGGGGGGTAAGGCAGGGGCCTGCAGCGCCGGGTCCGCCTGCCTCGGTTAATATTAAAGGGTCAGGTAAATCATATTACTATGTGCCATTCAGTCAGTAAATTTAAACCTTTAGGTTGCACTGTATTAAGGTAAAAAATCCAAAACTGCTCACTCTTATTTAGAATAGCATCGTGATCACCTCCATGCCAGAGTTGATGCACTTACTGCAAAATACACCACTGTAATTGATCAAATGTATGATGCATCTGTAAAGAATGTTCAACATTAGGGGCTGACCGAGTATTGGAGTGAAGTGTAGATCTAGGCTCACAAAACCGCATTCTCATGTTTCTTCATATATGACCTACATGGACATAAAATCAGTGGCTGATGTACAAATTCACAATTGCCACAACTAAAATGGCTTGGGGAGTCTGATTCATTATCTTCAATAGACCATGTCTGTGAAGGGCTGACAAAATAGGCAACAGTTTTTACTCTATGGAATGCTACTAGTGGGTGTTCTTTAAAACATTCATGCAATTGTAACACCCTCCAGTGTTTATATATCAATGAAGCTATTTCAGGGGCTCAAATTTAGAAAGAAGTACAAACTAATATGTTTTCTTCTGTTGTGGCATCTCTTTTTTTTTTTTTTTTTTTTTAATGGTAGTTTTTATTCAGTTTAAACATATAAAATAACAATACAAACGATCATGATATAGAAGGATACAAGCAGATGCTATTGATCAAAATAGCAAAAGAATATAATAACTTGAACAAGACAGTACAATAACTTTAACAAGAACTAGTATCAGTCCATGCCAGCACGCCACCCTCCCTCTCTCCGTTCAATGTGGTTACAGCAGAGACCATTCCACAAGGCAGTCTCCATCAATCACTTTCATCAAACATAATTGTGTAAAGCTGACCATTTCTTACTTAGTTTACCAGACCATGGGTTCTTGGCTATATAGATCTCTTCGTAGGTCTTATGTAGGATTAAGAGACTCCACCAATGCTCGAAACAAGCTTTGTTGAGATTCTTCCAGTGTATTAGAACTATTTTAAGCGCTATCCCGAGCATTAAGTCCAGCAGTTTACTATCCCATTTCATCAGAGTAGGTTCCAGAGCTATGGATTTATATATTACTATCCGATAAGTGATAGGAGTTTGTAAGTTGAGGATTTGTGATATGCGTTCCCATACTCTGTTCCAATATATTTCCAGGGATTTACAATGGAACAACATATGTGCCAGTGTCCCAATTTCCATGTTACAGGACCAACATCGATTTCCCTCCTGTAGTGTCCATTTCATTTTCTTAGCCGGTGTAATATGCGCTCGATGTGCTATAAAGTACATAGATTGTGTGAGAGACGCTGCTCTCGTGGCACGTATTTGAGTTCCCCAAAAAGTGTCCCAATTTTCCGGAGGTATATCTTGACCGGTTTCAGTAGCCCACACCGACTGTATCTTAAAACATGTCTTGTCACTTTTGGATCGGAGAATCGCAACACATCTCGAAACAGCTTTGGCATCTGTTTGTAATTCTTGAAGTTTCTGTCGCAGTGGCCATCCAGTACGTATCAAGACAGGTGACACACCCGCTTTGCTCATGCAGTATCGGAGCTGACACCATTGGAAATAGCATGTATTAGGCAATCGGAATTCCGTTCTTAATCTGTCAAAGGTTTTAAATGCACTTCCATTGATCAGTTGTCCAATGGTTATAAGATCATGTTCCACCCATTTTTTCCATAAGACAGGCTTCCCTCTGATGATAAGGCGCGGGTTCAGCCATAAGGGCATATCTGCGGCAAAGTCATCCCCTCCATCGATACATGATGCCAATAATCGACAGGCATGCTGTGTTTCTCGGATAATAGCATTATGTGGTACAGTCTGGTCTACTACTGTGCCTACCATTAGCCATGTAGGTAGGGGGGAATGTATGGCCCGCTCCACACTCAACCATCTAGGTCCTTTATCCGTGTCGTCAGAGTCGACCCATTGAGCACCCTGCTTTAAAAGAGAGGCAGTGTGCAGCCAGCCGAGATCTGGGAAATGGACACCTCCTTGTGTATTAGGTAACTTCAGTTTCCAGGCAGCTATTCTAGGTACTCGGTTGTTCCATAAAAAGGCTATCAGTTGACTATTCATTTTCTTATAGAAGGCTGACGGGAAACGTAAGGGAATCATACTTAATATATAGCTGAGTTTTGGTACCAAATTCATTTTTATCGTTTCTAGCCTGCCCCACCAACTCAAATGAAGGGGGGTCCACCTGCAGACGTTATCATGTACAATTTCTTGACACATCTTAATGTTGATTGCGACAGTCTCTTCCAAGGTGGTGCCATAGGTCACGCCCAGGTATCTAAAGGATGACTTCTCATATTGAAAGGGGTATCCACGCATCATTTCTTCGCTGACCTGTTCATTCAGAGGAATAATTGTTGTTTTATTCAGATTTACTTTATATCCGGATATCGCTGAATATGCATCTATGAGTTGCAGTGTTTCAGGAAGGTCTGATGGTTGTAGAAAAATGAGCAGGTCATCTGCATATGCTGACAATTTACAGGGACCATCAGCTAACTCAATTCCTTTTATGTTTTCCTTCTGTCGGATCGCTATTAATAAGGGTTCCAGGGCTAAATTAAAAAGCATCGGTGACAGGGGGCAACCCTGTCTGGTCCCTCTTTGCAACTGAAAAGGGGCTGAGTGGTGTGAGTTGACCGCTATTCGAGCTGTGGGTTTGGTATATAACAATTCAACGCGTTTTAGGAACTTTTCTCCTATCCCAAACCACCATAGGGATCGAAATAGAAAGGACCATTCCAGTCGATCGAAGGCTTTTTCGGCATCCAATGCTAGCCCTATCAGGGGCTCGGCCTTAGTCTTGGCAGATGCCAGTACATGTGCCAATAATCTTCCATTATCTCTAGTGGATCTGTTTTGTATAAATCCACATTGATCCTCATGTATCAAATCTTTTAAGATCCGTCCTAATCGGTTAGCAAGCACTTTAGCATAGATTTTATAATCAGAGTTTAGGAGAGAGATGGGTCTGTAATTCTCTATCTTTTGTGTATCCCTGCCCGGTTTCGGGTGAATTACCACCACAGCCTCTGCCAGGGCTCCAATCTCTGGAGATTCATCTTGCAGGCCACTGTAGTAGATCTGTAGCATGGGAGCCAATTGAATGCAATATTTATTATAGAATTCCAGTGGGATACCATCTGGACCGGCGGCTTTGCCACGAGCCATCTGTTTGATCGCATCTTGTATTTCAGTTACTGAGATCTCTTGTTCCAGCGTTCGACTTTGATGACTGGTTAATGTGGGTCCTACTATCTTGGAGACAAAATCTTCAAAGGCTCTGTCACTACATTGGGTATCTGAGCGATATAGTTCCTCATAGAATTCTTTGCAGCGGTCTAGTATTTTGTCAGATCTCAGGAGAAGGCCCCCGGAATTGTCTTGCAACGCCGCTATAGCGGTCTTGCTGGTCTTTGGTTTGAGCTGCCGAGCTAAAAGGGATCCAGAGCGGTTGCTTTCATAGTAGTATGTACTACGTTTGTAGCTGGATACTACTCAGTGCTTCTTTGTTGAGGAGAGCATTATATTGGTATCGCAATTTTTGGAGTCTAATCAATATCATTGAGTCAGCTCTTTTGGCTAGTAACCTTTCCCCAGCTTTTATTTGGAGTTCCAGTTCATCTTTTTCTTTTTTCCTGGCTTTACGCCGTCTAATGGTGTAGGTGGTAATATGAGCTCGTATTGTCGCTTTAAAACCTTCCCACCAGCTCCAGATGGAGGTATCAGTGGGTGTATTATATTTAAAATAGGTCTCAATTTCCCCTGACAGTAGCTGTACAAAGGAGTCATCTGCTAGTAGGGATTTATCAAATGTCCATCTTGGCGGAACATGTTGTGTAACGTTGGTATTCAGCACTAGGGAGACAGCGGCGTGATCCGATACCGTTGTAGCATATATCTCTGCGGACAACACTTGAGGCATCAGCTCTGTGGACAGTAGGAAAAAATCGATCCTTGTTTGGGTATTATGTGGGATGGAATAAAATGTGTAGTCTCTTTCTTGGGGATGAAGTAGGCGCCATGGGTCTACCAAGTGTAGCTCTGTTATGATTCCTTTAAGAATCGCCTGCGATTTGACTTTGTCTACAGCCCGATAGGGCGTGCGATCTAACAGTGGATCCAAGATGACATTGAAATCGCCCCCTAAGATGATATTGGTGTGAGCTGCGGCTGTAACTTCTTTAGCTATCAGTTTGAAAAAGTTAGGGTCATCGAGGTTGGGTGCGTAAATATTGAAGAATGTGTAAAGCTGTTGATTTATTTTCATCGTCACTCTGGCCCATCGACCTAGCGGATCAATCTGTGTGCCGGTAATGGCGGATTGCAGGAATTTGCGCACTAATATTATTACCCCCCCTTTGCGTTGAGTGGCAGAGGCCGAGGCCGCCACCAGGAAATATTTAGAGGTTACTTTCTGCGATTCAGTATCTGTTAAATGTGTCTCTTGTAAGAGGGCAATATCTGCTTTTTTTTTGTTGGCAGTACGCTAAAATCTTCTTTCGCTTGACAGGGCCAGTAATACCTTTTACATTTAACGAAAGCATTAGGAGATCACTAGACATCAACGTTGGAATAAGCTGTCTTATAGGTGAAAGCTATCCTATGGATAGGTCTGCCGCGTACTTGCATTTTGCGTGTATGTGGAGGGTTTTGCACTGGACTGGACTGACACAAACAACTGCATAACTGGCAAACATTGTATCGCTAAGGTGAACACAATCCACTGAAACAGTAACCAACCCCGACCTCCCGTTGCCACCCCTACATTTCAAGCAGAAATATCTGGTTAATTAAAACTATTTAGAACAACAGAAATACAGTCAATGAGGTGTTTAACAAGGCTTAAGGCGTTCTAAAATTTGTGAGAACGCACGGCCGCACCCCCTGAGTATATGCTGAGTTCTCTACACTGCGTGAGAGATCAGAATATTGACCTCAGGTTTCCATACCGCATTTTTCTTGTAGGAAAGTTTTCAGTTTTTCAGCTTCAACAAAATTCCTCGTTTCATTATGCAGCGTGACCCGCATGGTTCCTCGGTAGTATAGCCCGTATCTTGCCTGTGCACTTTGTAGCATGGGTCTACAGGCCAGCAACGCTTTTCTCCGATCTACCGTTTGCTTGCTCAAATCTGGATAGAGTGCCACTTTGTGTCCCTGGATTTGCAGTGATCCGGCCTTCCGTGCAGCTTGAAAGATCTGTAGGGCCTGTGGGTATCTCAGTACCTTCATTATGAGTGAGTGGGCGCGGGTATCGTGTGTTTTCAGCTTTGTGTGTTGGGATTCGATGGGCCCGTTCTAGTTCAAAAGGCCTTGCAAAGACAAGCTGCAGCATCTCCGGTATGGTTTTTTCCAGAAATCCAATCGGATCGGTGCCTTCAGCGCCTTCAGGGACTCCAACAAGGCGGATTATTTCTACGGGCATGGTTGTTTTGATCTTCAGTCTGATTTTCTATGTGCCGGACTCGTTTGACCAAAGGGCCCAGCTGTTCTAATGCAACGCCATGCTTCTGGGTTTGTAATTCAACTGCACTAAGTCGAGTGGTGATGGTGAGGAGTTTCTCTTTTACCTCCAGTAAGTCTTCTTGAATCATGTTCAGTGAACTAGAATTGGCTGCGATCATTTCTTTAACGCATTTCAATTCCTGTAGCACTTCACGTAGGCCACCGACAGTCACTCCCTCCTTCTCTCCCGCGGCCATTTTCTGCGGGGAACCCACTTCGGGTTTGGATCGTTTCGCTGCTGAGCCGGATCCCTGCGGAAATTCCAGCCGGGCAGGCTTCAGGGATGCCATCCAGCTATATTGCGGTGTTATTGATGTAGGTAGGGGGTACAAACTTCAATGTAATACCGGGATATGTTCAGGATTCTTGGGCAGCAACGGGAGCAAAAATTCAGGCGTCCATTCTGTTCAGTGGCTAGCTCCGCCCCTGACACTGCATGTTGTTGATACTGGCATCTCTTTTTTTTATGTTAATAACAATTCACATTGAGCATACAGACCCGAAGGTATGCTTTATAAATTATAAGGGTACCTTCGCTCAACATATCTTTCAACCATCCTTTTATATTCTTCAATGTGATCTTGTCTAGAGGAAAATAATTGATGAATTTATAGAAACTGACTTACTTGAAGTCCATTTTTTAATTGAACTGGATGGTGACCAGTATAATACAATAAATTGTTTTGAGCCACTGGTTTTTGATAAAGTGTTGTCTTAAACTGTTGACCTTCTCATATAATCATGATGTCTAGGAATGCTATTTTTGATTGATGATAAATACTATCAACTTTAAGATTCAATTTTAATGAATTAAGCCAATTTGTAAAGTCTTGCAATGACTCAACTTTCTTTCCATAGACAGAAGACATCATCTAAATACCACTTCCGTAAACATACATGTTGCATCCAATCAGATGGATAAAGATGCAGACATGTATAGGGTGGCCACAATGGGAGCTACTGAGGTCTCCATAGTCACCCCAAATATTTGATGGAAAAAATTCACACTGAAACAAAAGTAGTTGTTCTCCAATATGATAATTCATAATTGTATTTATTTATTTATTTGACATGTTTTGTATACCGCCTTTTCCTTCAATCAAAGCGGTTCACAACATACTACAAAGGTCATACAAAGGCAGGGAGGACATGCACAACCTTATCATTACATCAAAGTGGTTGGAAGTGAGACTACATAGCACAGGGAATGACAATACATACATACAATACAATTAACTAACATAGTCATACCTTCAAACAGAATTACCAACTACATAACAAGGAGCAGATGTTTCTTTTGCCTCGCATGGTCCAACACCTAAGGGCCACGCCAAAGGGCCCTCTGGCGAGGCCCTCAGGCGCGGGCCCGCAAGGCGTGGACACGCCCCCGCAGTGACAGTTTAAAAGTTCTTCCCTCGCGATCCACTTAGCAGGGGGAGGGAGCATTTACAAACAGCTGCTCTTGATGGCTTCTGCTCTCCTGCTACTGTGCACACCCCCGCAGTGACATATGATTTGGGAAGTCTCATGGGGAGATTAATATCCCATGTCATTTGTTGAATCAATTCCATAGCTTCACACTGATCTATAATTGTGTGAAGTGATTGCACATCATATGTGACTAACCATATTTCTTCCATTGGAATGGTGACAGTATCTAATATCTGCAACATATATGTGGTATCTTTCAAAAAGGAAGTGACTTGACAAGTAAACGGATTTATTTTTATTTATTTACAAGTTTTTGTATACCGCTCCTTCCAGTAATCAGGAATGGTTTACAGTGAACATAACAAGAAACTTTATATTGAAACTTTGATTAAACTCATTAACACTTTAATTGCTAACAACTAGATAATATTTAAAATTGTATCCACAAACATTGATAGTGGCTCTAACACTGCAACAATGGGACATCATGGGGGTAATCTAGACTTGGGAATTTGGGGAACAGTATAAAAGATAGGAACCAGTGGACATTTTTTAATTAAATATTGCATCCCTTTTTGGGTAAGCACATTATTAAAATACTCTCTAGCTACTACTTCATTAATACATTGCACCAAACTAGAAGTGTGATCTTCTTGTAAACATTCATAATATTTTTTATCATTCAATTGACAAAATGCTTCCCGTTCATATTGTTTCCGTGATTCTATTACTATCATGCCACCTTTATCAACCCTTCTAATTATAATGTCCTTATTCTTATTTACACTTTTGAGGGCCTGGAAGCAGACATAAGATACATTCAATTTTGTGGCTACATATTTTTGTCAAAAGTTTCCAAATCCTGCAAAATCGATCATTGATAAGTTGCACTCATTGAATCTATCGATCCCGCTGGAATCCATTTGGAAACTGGACATACTATTGATGTATCAGAGGGTATATTATGAAGAGATGCATAAATATGGATCTTTATACAGAGAAAGAAGCCATTTAAGGCTACTCACACTTCAAGTAGTCGATAGGAGACAGTAGGAACAAATGACATTCCGTGATCTAATACATGTATTTGAAAAGTAGTAAGGTACACTGAAGTTAAGTTGATAACTGCTGTTTATGGGAGCGTGCATGGGTGATCGAACCTCTCCATACACTGGAGTGGTCATACTGTGTGGTCTGCACCCTCAAGCACGTCCCCGTCCTCACACTCTTCCTCTCCAACTGAGGTCTCCTAAAAAATCTTGAGAATATTCATCTCCAGTGGTTTCATCTGACATATAATCAGTATATTCCCATACAAGCCCTTCTTCTTCTTTATTCATCCATGGAAAGACTGAATTTGTTTGAAAATCTGTCTGATCTTTGTGGAGTTTGTTCAATTTTGTAGCTCATATTTTTTTACAATATTGTTAGTCTCATGCAATTGTCGCTGGAATGCTTCTGTTGTTAGATTTTTTGGTAAATCAGATTCTATCATTTATGTTTTGTCTGGCCCTTTAACATATTCTGAGGGGCAGAGTTTGAAAGGAGAAAAAGAAACCACAGCCATTTTTGAATGGTATTGTATAAGCCAGCTAAGCTCCAAAGGAAGAATGATTCTTCTAGAATTGTTAGAGTGGGAGATATGAAGATTCAGATAAGCACTGCCTTGCCCTGAAGCAGAAGCACTATATAAATTATGGCTCGAAATGCATTGGCTTACTTGCTATATTATGGCAGTTTTTAGATGAATAATCACTTAAAATGCATTAAGATATTTTTGAGGACACTTCCTAATAGCAGCCTAATCTACAAACACAAAAGAGAGCAGCACATAAACCTCATCCTCAACTCACTTAACCATCTCAGAAAATTGTTTGAAATAGCCAAATCCTTTACTCGGTGCCACTACCACAGCAAGACATTGAACTACAATCACAAGACTTTGCCACATTCCTGCAGAGCAAACCTACACCCAGTATTGCACCTACAATCAATACTTACCTCCCAACAACTCAGGTATATTACACAAGTGGACGTCCTTTGAACCAATCTCAAGCAATCAACTCGAACATATACTATTCATCCTTAACACCACCAGCTTTCCCCTTGACCCATGCCCCATTTCATGGATTTATATAGCCAGGAACAAACTATTACCCACCTTACTCAAGATCATAAACGTATCCCTCACACAAGGACACATGCCTGTTAATCTGGAAAAGGGAATAGCGAGTGAGGTTATCAAATTTGCAGATGACACAAAACTATTTAAAGTTGTTAAAACCCAAGAGAATTGTGGAAAATTGCAAGAGGATCTTGATAAATTGGAATACTGGGCATCCAAATGGCAGATGAAATTTAATGTGGACAAGTGCAAAGTTATGCACCTAGGAAAGAACAACCCAAACTATGGTTACACAATGCAAGGTTCCACATTGGGCACCACTACCCAGGAAAAAGATTTAGGCGTCATCGTAGATAACATGTTGAAACCCTCCACCCAGTGTGCAGCGGCGGCAAAGAGAGCAAATTAAATGCTAGGTATCATAAGGAAAGGAATGGAAAATAAAACAAAGGATATTATAATGCCTCTGTATTGTTCCATGGTACGACCGCACCTTGAATATTGTGTGCAATTCTGGAATTCCTCAGCATATAATTCCTGCCGCGGTATTCAAACCCAGTCAGCTCTTCAGTCATTGGACAAATATTACAACTACCGCAAGGCTTATGCCCTGCTGCTTCCGCTGAAATGCTCCCCTGAGTCCAGCAAAATTAAAGTCGCCCCAGGGGAGCATTTCAGCAGAAGCAGCGGGTCATAAGCCTTGCGGTAGTTGTAATATTTGTTACCAGTGATATTCTGCTGAGGAATTCCACCACCTGCACTTCAGACTATGTTGTATATGCAATTAGGTGCCCGTGTAGCCTTCTTTATGTTGGGAAGACGAAACGACAACTAAAAACCAGACTTAATGAGCACCGTAGTAAATTGAAGTGTAGAACATTGGAAGCCCCGATTGTAGCACACTGCATCACTAAAAGCCATACTTTTGATGAGTTGCGCTGTTTTGCAATCGAGAGGGTACTGGAAGGTAGAAACAACAAGTCGAGAGCCCAGACGCTATTAATCCAGGAACAGAAGTGGATTTTCAGATTAGCAACAGTGGGATCAACAGGCCTAAATAGCTCTATAGATTGGCGGGTCTGCATCTGACTTAATGGCCATTTCCTGGCTTCTTGCCAGATCCATTTCTGTGTGAAGTAAAGATCGTTAGCCAATTGGAAGCAGCATCACTATGATGTTAGTTCACCAACCTATTTAAAATTGGAGGAAGGTAGAGTGTCCGCATGCGCAGCGTTTTCATGACACACCGACAAAGTCTGGATGAATTAGTGGTCTGTTGTGAGTAAAATTAGAGTGTTTCGCGGTGCGATATAAGGTGGGCTGCTTTTGATTAATCATGCTTGCTGTCTCTGAAATACTACTATAATGTGATATATTCTTTATCTTAAAAAAAACTTTCTGGCTGTTTTGTAGAGTGTGCTGGGTTATGATTTTTCCCCCTGAAGAAGCATTCGAAACGCAAGAGCGGTACCCCTGTGGTGGCGTCGGAGAACTTTGCCAGCAGTTTTCAGATAAGCACATTCTTTATTTTACAAAATATGCTTGAAAAAAATGGAAAAAATTAGAGAACAGTTTGATGAACGTACAGAAGCACAACAATTTCAACAATATAAGTGAATGTTCCATGGTCGTTGATGCGAGTAGGCAAATTGCTTTGAACAAGTTTTAAGCATTGCCAATGTGAGTCTGAGACCATTATTCACTTTCCTTGTAGAAACGGTCTGTGGTTATATCTAGTGTAGTGCAGAGTTCATCAGCAGACTCTCAATATACATAGAGGGTCTTTTGCAGGTTGTATTCCTGCCAAAGAGCTCCCTGCATGTACAGCAGAGATGTGCAGGGAGCTCTTCATGAGGGCGGGATGGGGCAGGCTGAGGGAGGAGCAAAGGAAGGCTGGAGGCGTGACCTCCAACCTGGACATATATTCCAATGATGGCTCTGCATGTCCAGGCATGTCCAGTTAGAAGGGGGACTTATTCCACCTCAGAGGTGGAATAAGACCCCTGATGCCAGCAGCCATATAGCCAGGACCAGCAGAGGAGGGAGAGGGACAGGGGGTTCCCCGCAGCCCAATCCTGGCCCCAAAAGGCCCGATTGGAGGTCGGGTGGTGGGGAAAAAAGACATTGCTGCTGGTGTGGGTGATCAGGGCTCTTGCATGAAGCCGTGGTGCCATGGCGACAGGACGCCAGTGCACCACGGCTCCATGCAGGAGCCCAGTCTGAGCTAACCGGGCCAGAATTGGAGCACACTATGGGCCAGAATTGGAGCACACCTTACCCATATAGGCCTGTTGTACCTGATTCTGATACCATGAGACGTCTAGCCCCGCGGGATCTGAATCAAGTACAAATCCGGCCCGTCCAGATTTTAGATATCCAGATGGGCCGGACGGGACTTAATCAGAATTGGCCTCATAATGTTCAGTGTAAACCACTAAGCTAATATTTAGTGTAAACTACCATTGTAAACCGCTTTGATGTCACGAAAAGAGGTATAGAAGAATCATTAAATAAATAAATAAAATACTGAAGCCCTAGCTACAATTCTAAAGTGCAGAGATCAGCCTGCCACAAGCTTGACTCTTTCATTGATTTCAGAGACATAGTATCTTGCAGAGCCCATCGAGGCCATATACACAGATCTTTGGCATAGTGGACATACAGGATGGCAGTCTGGCCAGACCTGGCCAAGGTTGCACAGCATTTTCTAACTTTCCCTTCAACCAGTGTGTCCCGTGAATTAATATTCTCCATTTCAGAAGACATTGTGGCACCTCATCATTCATGGCTAGCACTGGACTTTGTTGAAAAGCACATACCATCTGCAGACAGTCCGCTGGACAATACACATTGCATGTGCACAGAGCAACCATGGGCCCCAGAATAGGAAGTGCACACACATAACTAGAACCAGACACTAAATAGCACTATGTACGTAGATATATAGTGTCACCAGCTCTCCTTAAACCCCCGAGTAGAGGTTAAGGGAGTGGGTTTTTCCCTATTGAAATAGCTGTTTTACAGACCCTGGAGCAATGCCCCTTGGGAAATGTAGTCTTTTCACTCAATCAATAAGGAGCAGTTGTGGAAAAAGTGGTTAAGCAACCAAAGGATTTTATTTCCCCTCCCGGGGTGGATTTTACCATGAACAGAAGACACAATCCAGGTATTTACTGGTATTTGGACAAACAAAAGTTCCTTAACAGAAAAAGGCTTTCTTCAGCATTAACAAAGGTGAAAACAAACATTCAAACAAAACCACGCTGTTTCCTCACAGCTCTCTGTTTCCAAGTGCTATCTGTGCTGTACTCTCTTTTCAAACAGGCTTTCACCGTAATGAAACTATTCCACTGGCCAGAGATAATGTACAGTCCATTATATCTATATCTTCTCCAGTATCAATACACTCTGGTTCACAGTCCATCAATTCCTCCTGTTCATGAGGAAATGTTTGAACCGGCACTGCTGGTGTCACGCCCTTTCTTACTGCTCCAGGCTTTACACGATATGCTTGGGTCAAATACTGGCTTTCACACAGACTATCAGGCCAAGTATTCTTTTCCCAGCACCACCCTTCTGGGTACAAACAGTCACTGTAATTAAGTATATTCAAGCCTTTTGGCTTACCTTTCAGCCTTACTGGTGGAGGTTTTCTCTGGTGCTTTTGAATAGCTGTAGGTTCCCAACCTAAGCCCTGCTCATAGCATTTCACTTGCCTCCTAGGCTTTCTGTCTCTCCCGTGCTCCCCAGGATATTGCAGACAATCTCCTTTGCCCTTGTTATATCCTGTCCTCGGGGTTTCTTTCTTTCTCCTCAAGAAGGAATCTGTCTCTCCTTTCCATAGAGACTCTGGCTTACTCTGGGCATAGCTGTCTTCAGTGTAGCTCTCAATAGCTTCTCTCTCCAGCTCATATGCCTCACTGGAAATGGGCTGATGGGGGGGCTAGGACTGCTAATGGGCTATGGGGGGGCTAGGACTGGAAATGGGCTGATGAGGGGCTCGGACTGCTAATGGGCTCTGGGGGGGGGCGAGGACTGGAAATGGGCTGATGGGGGGGGGTAGGAATGGAAATGGCTGATGGGGTTTAGGACTGGTAATGGGCTATGGGGGGACTAAGACTGAAAATGGGGTGATGGGGGGTTAGGACTGGTATTGGGCTATGGGGGTGGGGCTAGGACTGGTAATGGGCTGGGGGGTTGCTAGGACTGGAAATGGGCTGAGTGGGGGGGGCTAGGACAGGAAATGGGCTGATGGAGGGGCTAGGATAGGACTGTAAATGGGCTGTTGGGGGGTGTTAAGATTGGAAATGGGCTGTGATGGGGGCTTGGATTGAAATGGAATCATGGAGGGACTAGAACTGGAAGTAGGCTCATGGGGTGCTTGGATTGGAAATGGGCTGAGTGGAGGGGAGCTAGGATTTGACATCAGCTGATGTGGGGCTAGGAAAGGACTAGAAATGGGCTGATGGGGGGCTGTGATTAGAAATGAGCTGATGGAGGAAAGGACTGGAAATGGATGTGGGAGCTAGGACTGGAAATGGGCTGATGGTGTGTCTAGGATAGGATTGGAAATGGGCTGATGGGGGGCTAGGACTGGAAATGGGCTGATGCGGGGACTAGAAGGGAGCGGATGCTGGGTAGGGCTGGAACTAGAAGGGAGCTGATGTTGGGGGAGGATTAGAATGGGGTGGAGCTGGGAGAGTGAAATAGAGAGGGGAAAAATATTTTGTGTGGGAGGGAAGACAAATCTACAATTGGCCGGGTATTGGGAAAGTAAGTGGGAATTGAGGATGGAGGGGTAAAATTTGAGTGGATGAAATAGGAATGAGGAAAGAGCAAAAGGAGAAAGATTAGTATGTTGAAGCAGATGTAGAGAGAGAATGGAAAAAAACTAGAAGAGAGAAGAAAGGACAAATGGAGAGCATACGATGGAGAGTTAGTAGAAGACACGAAGAAACCAGAAGAAAGTTGCTGGAGCAATTGCAACTGAAAAAAATGCACAAAAGGTAGAAAAATATCTCTTTATTTTGAATTTATTAACTGGAATATGTCAGCTCTGGGAAATGTGCATCATTAATGTCTGCGCTTTGTTTAGTACAAGAGGAAATTAATTTATAGTTTTATTTCTACAGTGTTGTTGTACATTCCAAGTTTGGCTTTTGGGGTTCCCAGTTTAATTATTGTCTTCCTGTTTCTACATTGTGATTCCTTGTTTGGTGATGGTCTATGTTCTGCATGTGTAACTGAGCTGAGATATTCTGTTTATGTAATTCCTATTTGACATTGCCACTTGTTCTCTTTCCCCAGTAGGTCATGTATTGTTATTCTCTGAAATGTATTGGTTTAATATTTGCAGTGTTGCCTTTTGATAGGTAATGGTGCTTTGTGAGTCCTGGTAGTGCTGTTAGGATACGGCAGGTTTGCTATGGGTTCTAAATGGGCAGTGTTTGTAGTAGTTCCTAATGTGCCTGGTGGTTGGCACTGGATTATAGTAATGTAGAAATCTTTTAGTCTTTCTTTATCCATACACTCATGAAGAGGCATGTTTACTAAAAGTTAGCGTATGGTAACACTATGCAAATATGTATGCAAATGAGGCCCTGCACCGAGTCTCCGCACATGGCCTCACACCCCCCTTGGGCCGCCCCTGAGAGCCAGATGTGAATGGCGCATGTTGCAAGACACAAGGTGACTAGCATAATCACACTGCAGACAATACCTGCCACATACTGGCAGCGATGAGGACATACAGCATGGGCAACAGAGACCATCTGTTGCACTCCAGGTACTACGGACCTTTTACTGGGTACCCATCCTCACCCACAAGGAGACCGCAGAACTGCTCAGTAGACAGTCTATAGCTGCTCTGTGCTTGTATCACACACTGTCAGTGCATCTTACTGAGCTGAGTTGATGGATAAGTGCATTCTCCATTCAGTGATCAGCTGTAGAATGTTGTTTTGCATGTGCACTGCATCATGGGTACTGGTGCAGCTATCCTATGCCAGCACACACAGCAGACATTTTAGGTGATGACCTGCAGTTCTCTTTGTATCCAGCCATTTATGTGCAGAGAAGGGTGGAGGTGTAGCCTACTGGTTAGTGTAAGGTCTCCATGCACAAAGGGCAGGGGCTCAATTCTTACTTGTTGTTTTTGTGACTGTGCTTCTTAGATCATTTTTATGCCTGTAACAGCCAGGGCTCTGCAGATCAGTGTTGCCAGTCCATACCACCCTCTCCTCAGCCACCATCCATCCTTCAGTCCATCTGTCTGCCTCTGTCGGCTATGTACAGTCCTGTCTTCTTGTGCAGGATGCTACTCAATGACCTACTGTACACTGGTACTCTTTTCCTCATTATAGCTCTTCATGCTCGCCTCTCCTGTGCTTGATCTGCATGTACCCACTGCTACTCTGTCCCCCTGTCACTGCAAATATCCTGCCGCTTCTTCCTCACTGGGGGACATGTCTTCCTAATCCTATGCCACACACTGGCATTGCAACACTTTGCATTAGCACCACTCTATGCATTGGTACAGCTGCCTCCCACATGCTCATCCACTTTACTAGCTGCCACATAGGGTGCCCACTAATATGGCAGGTCCATCAACTCCCTTTCTTCCATCACCTTTCTTCCATCACTTTACATTGACATTCCTTGGTGCTCTATCCAGTGTTTGGGTTATAGCACCTTGTCTCTCTTTAGGATGCCTTGTCTCTCTTTAGGACACCTTGTCTCATGTTAGGACGCCTTATCTCATATTAGGATGCCTTGTCTCATGTTAGGGCGCCTTATCTCATGTTAGGGCGTCTTGTCTCACGTTAGGGCACCTTATCACATATTAGGGCATCTTGTCTCTCCTTAGGACGTCTTGTCACCTTACCACACTTGGTCCTGTTAGCTCACATTAAATGGCCCAAAGCACCCTAATGCTGGCACGGCCCCTACACGCCCACTCCTCATACAACTTCAGGCACCTTAACACTGCCCTTACCGCGGGTGACTTCACCGTGGTTTAGTAAATATACCCCTAAGATATTCAGAAGGAGTGACAGCATCATTCCTGTCAAACTGTAATCGGAAGGCACTGGTGGTCCTTTTGCATTGTGGAACTCTACTGGTCCCTCAGGACTCATGTTCTGCAGTCTCCTGTAACTTCAGGAAGAAAGCCATAGTTTTGGCCTTTCAGTGAAGGTTATTGATAAGTGACTGCAGCACATTGTGTACAGTAAACCTGACCTACTGGCTTCCTCTATTACACTTTCACTGGCCAGTTACTCTTCAACATCCGAAAGATGGTGGAGATTGTACTATGGGAAACTATACTCAAAAAGAGCCCAGTCATCACTCCTACCCCAGTCCCATGCTCTCTTCCTCAAAGGGATAAAGTCTTGAGGCACACAGAAGAACTGTGTATGTAACAATTATTTTGGTTTACTGTTGTGGGCCTCCTGGGAAGGAGATGAGACCTGATGTTTCCTCATGATTTGCTCTTAAGATGCAACAATCATTCTCTTGCTAGCTTATCGGACTCAACCATCTGCAGCAGGAGCCAAGGTGGAGCTCTGAGGTAGGATGAGTGTCAGTAATAGGCTGTTGTGTGTTGATTCCAGTCGTGGGCTTTCAAGTGAGCACAGTTTAGATGGGACTGGCTGATCAGGCTGCTCACAGTCTCTGCTTGCTGTTCAGGTATGAGTAAAATATGGTATATGCCGAGGAATTCTTGCTTCTGCTGCTATTTTGGTACAAAATGTGCTACCTAGGGTCAGAAAGCTAGGTCTGGGTCAAAGGTCATGGGTCCTTCAGCAGGACAATGACCCAAAACATATATCTAAAAGTACAAAACAATGATTAAAAAGGAAAAAATTGGCAGTTTTAAACTGGCCAGCAATGAGTTCTGATCTCAATCCAATCATGAACCTTTGGAAAGAGCTGAAATCTGCCATTGGTAAAAGGAATCCTGGAAACATTCATGAGTTGGAACAAATCACAGTTAAGAGTGGGAGAAACTACTAGCATACAGATGTACGAAACTTATAGATGACTACAAGAAATGTTTGGAGGTTGTCATCACTGCCAAGGGTTGTGCAACCAAATATTAGTGTGGGGTGCCATTAATCCTGTCCAGGTCATATTTTGTTCTTTCTCTCAGAAATTACTACATCTAAGTTGTACAGACATATTTTTTAATTGTATACCTTTGAATATACCTTTAAAATATTATGATGACATACAGTTGGAATATTTCCAATTATTTCTCAAGATATTGTACACTACATATTTAAAATGCCAGTGTGCCAGTAATGTTGAGCACAACTGTAGGTGGCAAACCAGACTGTTTATTGCAAAATAGCTTCCCCACTAGACTTTAACGGGGATGTATGAGAAAAACTCATAAATTGTTCAGTTCCTGAAGGCCAACCAAATGAGTCTATTCTGATGAAAAAAAAGAGCCTGAAAATCTTTCGCATGCACATGCCTAGTTCCCACCAATCAAAGTAGTCCTCTAGCACCAATTCTCCATATGATTATAAAATGAAATAGTTGGTATAAAGTCACCAGATACTCTAGAAAATTGATAGATACCAGTAGGCGCTTGGATAGGGGAGCACAGAGTTGGAAAAAGAGGGACTCTTTGATGGCTAATGGCAACCAAAGTGAACCCTTTTCCTAATGAATCTGCAGAAGTTATACCAGCGTTAATACAGATTGATGCCCTCTTATCATGGGAGGGCAAGTGCAGATAATTGGAATCCCATTGTCTCTGTTATGGCAATTTCGGGAACCTTCTGACAGCTTTTTCCCGTCAAGGAGATAAATTCTGGAATGCCATGTTATCCTGGTCAGAATGACCACAGACTTTCAGAGATAAGTGCTTTTGTGTTTATGTGGATAGTTGTCCTAAATTATGTTCGGTCTTCATTCAGGTGGCTAATTGTTAAAAGAGTAGCATCAATACTGCAGCTGTCATTACATTGCTGGCCTTGCTCTTTTGCATTGACTTTCAACCTTGCCAAGCACAATGTCTTTTTCTAAGGATCTTTCTCTTCACATGATATGTCCAAAGTATGAAAGTCAAAATCTTGTCATTTGAGCTTCTAAGGAAGGCTTAGGTTTGATCTCCTCTAGTAATGATTGATTGATTCCTTCTGAAGGCAGTCATAGTATGCACAATATTCTTCACCAGCTCCATAATTTGATGGCATCAAATTTTCCATATAGTGTTATTGATACAATGGCTTGTATGCATCTCTGCACTCAAAAATATTGTCTAGTTCTTTCATAGCCATTCTTCCAAGAACATTTCTTCATTGAATTTCTTGACTGCTTGTTATTCATTATTGAATATTGATTCAATCATATTAAAGTTGCTACTATTTCTATTTCTTCTCCATCAAGGATGAAATTATTGATTTTTGCCATTTGTCAATTTTTAGTCTTCTACACATTAAGATGCAGCCCATTTTGAGATTACATTATTTGATCTTGATAAGCAGATGTTTCAGAACATCTTCACTTTCAGCCAGTATCATGGTATCATCATCAGAACGAAGGTTGTGTATGAGTTTTTCCACGAATCTTAAAACCTCATTTGTCTTCATACAGTCCTTCTTCTCTGATGATTTATTCTGCATATAAAATAAAAAGGTATTTGGAACATATGCAGCCTTGTTATATTCCTTATGATTTTAAAACATTCCATTTTTTGCTGAGTTCCATATGAAATGTAGCTTCTTGATTAATGTAGAGGTTGTGCATGAGAGCTATCGACTGTTTTGGTATGCCCATGATTCTTAATGTGGCCTAGAGTTTTTCATGATTTACATAATCAAGGACTTTTCTGTTAATAGAACATGTAGATATCTTTTTGGTATTTGTTTATCTTTTCATGGATCCATCTCACATCCGTAATGTGTCTTATTCTTTGCTATTTCTTGAACCCTGCTTGCACTTTGGCCAGTTTTCATTCCAGTATAGTTGTAATTTCTCTGAATGAGCTTTAGTAGATTCAAGTTGGTGTGTGGGGTCAGAGCAATTATGTGATAATTTCCACAGTCAGTCGGATCAACTTTCTTCAGTATTGGTATTAACATAGATCTTTTCCAGTGATTTGGCCCTGATGTTGTCTTCCAAATTTCCTGATGGATCCCTTTAAGTATTGTGACAGCTACATCTGATTGCAGTAATGTACTATTTCAATGGGAATGCCATCAATGCCCATTGCTTTTTTGTTTGATAATAGTTTCCATGATGCTTTGACTTCTTCTTTCACCAATAGTCCCTGATTGTAAGGTACAGGTTGAAATGGCTGTTGATCCACTTGATCTTTATGGTATAATGATTCAATGTATTCTTCCCACCTTTTCTTGATCTTCTCAGCATCATTTAACATGGATCCTTGAGCATCTTTTAGCATTCCAGTTTAAGGTTGGAACTTTCTCTTTAACTCTTGTAGCTTTAGGAAAGTCAATCTTGTTCTTCCTCTAATAGTTTGATTCTATTTTCTTGCATGCTTCATTGGAGTACTTTAAATTGTCTCATCTTACTGCATTTCTGCTATGTTCTTCTGGCTTTAGCTTCTCTGCATTTCAGTTCAAGTTTCAGGGGTCTGTTTACTAAACGGCGCACTTGTACGGGGCGCACATGAGCGCTCTAAAAGATGTATTTAAGTGCTCTTAAGCGCCCCGTACGAGTGCGCGGCACATTAACGGGTCCCGCAAGCGTGCGCCGACAACGCGCACATTTGCGGGGCGGTAATGTGCGAAAGAGGCGTGCAAAGGCGAAATGAGGGCGGAGGAAGGCCCCCTAGGGGCGGAGAGACGGGGTCAGTGGGCGGAATGTGGGAGGGGAGAGACTCGCCGCACAGGAGCGTGCCCGAATCTGCAAAGAAATATAACGCCAGTGAAACACTCGCGTTAGAGGTGCTGTGCAGGGAAAAGAAACCGTTTCCGTCAGCAATGTGCAGCACAATAGTGGAAGCCCAAAAACCGTGAGCAGTGTGAACCATGTGCACAGATCAAACTCCGTAATGTCACAGGGCACTAACCACACGGGCGCCGCGCACCTTCGCGCATCTGTCAATCACAGCTTCTGTTCATCACGACGGAACGCCCACTCCTTATACGGCACCCGCTCGGTACCGCGGACCGCACACCACCGGCCTTTTAGTAAACAGACCCCTCAGTTTCTTCTGTCATTCATTTTGGCTGTGTTTTGCTTTTTCCACTATTTGAAGAGAGTTTTTACAGTTTTCATGATGTCATCCCATAACTCTTCTAGTGCTTTGTTATTTGTATCTAAGGTGGAAAATTGATTTTGGAGGCAGTCTTTAAATTGTGGTGGTATATTTTCAAGAATATACGTTGCTACATTCATGAATGGCTTGTCTTTTCTAGTTTCAGTTTGGATTGCATATTAGTAGCTGATGACCTGTTCCAGTCAGCACCAGGTTTTGTATCGGATGTTATTGAGCTTTTCCATCGTTGATTTCTACAGATAGTCAATGTGACTTTTTTGTACAATACATTGAGCAAAGTCCATGTATTACTGGAAGAAGATGTTTGAGATAGATCAAATTCTGCCAGGCCAGCAATCTAGAAATCTTTCTCCAGCTTCATTTCTGTTGTCAAGCCCATATATCCCAACCTCTTTGCCTCCTTCTTTGTTCCTAACTTTCATATTCTAGGCATCCATGACTACCACTATCTTGTTTGCATGTTCTGTCATTTTCAGTTTGTACTTGTTCATAGAACTGATTGACTTCATCCTCTTCTGCATCTGGTGTTTGGTACATATACCTAAATAACAGTTGTGTTGATAGGTATTCCTCATAGATGAATAAAAACTAAGCATGCATTGATTGCACTGCATTTCATTATATTTTTTCTTCATGACTGTATAAATACAACACCATTTCTTCTTTGTCTTTCATTTCCTTCATAGTATACCATATGATTATGAGATCCAAAGTGTCGGGTGCCAGTCTATTTCAGTTTACTGATACCCAACAGACTGAGTTGTGCAAGTTTCATTTAATTCTTCACCACCTCCGGCTCCCTTTCCTTCATGCTTTATACGTTCCATCTTCCACTATGCAAGACATCTTTGCAGGCAGATGTTCCAAGGACTTTGTTCCTACCACATCATAAATATAGGCTTTGCTCTGAAACGTCTTCAGCTCTTCCTTGGAAGCCCACTGAGTGCCTTCTGACAAGAACAATTCATTATCCTGCACTTTATCACAGTTTGTTTTGCAACTATTGGATTTTCATGGCAAGGACAGGCCTTTATTCTGTACAGGTAATGCCATTATTGTTGCTGTTATCACAGAAATGTGATCCTCCATCACCAGCACCATCCCATACTGCTGTTGTCCAGATGGGAGTTTTGTCTTAGTCTGGCACTTCAGCTCAAATGTCCCAAACGGGTAATGGTGATGGAGAAATGGTACAAAGTAAAGGGCAGTTACTTATCATATATGCCAAGGGTGGGAAACCTCTTGTGAATGAACGGCCTTGGTCATTTTGCTCAGAAAGGGATGTTTTCTGGGTCTTGCAGCTTGAAGGAAGACGAACCCCCCCCCACCCCCCCTCCTGAATTGTTCAACTTAGAAGTGGGTTATTCAGCTCAGGAGTGAGACACCATGTGGAACCGATAATGAAACCCAGTGAGAGTCTCAACAGCATTAATGCAGCCCTTCAATTATAAAAGATTCAGCAAAATTTGCAAGGCCCTGTACACAGCAGTCTTTCTTAGTCTCCTTCTCTCTGACCAAATTATCTGCCTCCATACCCAGTTCCTGTTGCTGTCCACTCTGCAGAAAACACTGACTGCTAGAGAACTTATTATTTCCCTTTGGTATATTTTGGAAGAGAAGGGGGAAATATAGTGGAAAACTATCATCCATCCAGTGCAACTTAATTTGTAAGATTGTTTTTGTTCTTTAATTAAAGATACTTTAAAATAATTCGCACAATTGATATGCATTCTCTCCTAATTTTTTTTACCAGAAGTAATGAGAAGGCAAAAGAAAAATCCAAGATAATAATTAATCACTTGACAATGGTTCAGTAATATATTTTCTTTTCTTTTCATTTTTTTCCTAAAATAGGAGTGTATTTATGATAGCATTAATGCCTATAGCTGTGTTAAAAAGCTTGCAGAGATTGCAGCAGGTATGAAGTCCCTGCTATTTACTTTTCATAAGATATAGGGGGATGTTTAATAATTATAAGTTGTTCCACTTAATGTGTGTTAAGTGAAAAAATTGATGTATGATAAGTGTAAAGATTGTGCGCTGTCAGGGGCATGGTCGGCAAATGCCTTGCAGTTACCACACAGGGCACACACTTATCACACGAGCCCATGTTAGGTGCATTGGCAGATACCATGGGCGCGACTGCTCTATGTGCTGATGCAGTAAAAGCATGGCCAGCTAACTATCCCAACTTCCTGATGTCAACCCACAGCCAATCCCCCATGTCAATCCATAGGCTTGATCCTCATAGCAAGACTCTTGATGTCAACCTCAGCCCTCTAAAAGCAATACCCTAACCCCTCTCCCTGTGTCAGAAGCAACTCCCACACCTTAATTTGTATCTTGATCATTAACAATAGTAGAATAAGACTGTTGTTAGGGGGGTCAGTGCCACCATTTTGAGCCTGAATAGCAATAGATGGATGAAAATGGGGATCACTCAAGCCCTGATAGTATTCTACCAACAATACTCCAGTAAGTTCCAGGAAGATCAGGAAGTGAGAGGATGATCAGTTTTCTATTCAGTGTGGGGGTGGGAGGTGGTGCTAAAACCTTGGAGGTGGAGGCTGCTGCTGACACCAAGTGAATAGGGTTTTACTCTTAGAGGGGTCAAGGTTGACATTCTGTGTCAGAATTGAGACAACACAGTGGTGACGTGCAGAGCTCTGACAGTATTTTAGAACTACTACTCTTACTAATCATTTGTATAGTGCTAAAAGGTGTACATAGTGCTATACAGAGACATGTAAGAGACAGTCCCTGCTCGTCAGAGTTTACAGTCTAGTCAAGACAGACAATTCAACAACTGGGGACTAGGATATATCTAGGGAAACCATAAGGAAACACATAAGTGGTGAACAGGAGAATTATTGGATCAGGACCAAAAAGCAGCCTCAAAGAGGTGAGTTTTAACCTGGATTTGAATAGGGCCAGAGATGGAGCCTGATGTACTGACTCAAATAGTTTGTTCCAGGCATAAGGGGCATCAAGGTGGAAAGATCAAAGTCTGGAGTTAGCAGCAGAGGCGAAGGCCACAGATAGAAGGGATCTGCCAGAAGAACGGAGCTCCCAAGGAGGGGTGTAGTGAGAGATAAGAAAGAAAAAGTAGTGAGGAGCAGCAGAATGAGTGCACTTATAGGTCAGTAGGAGAAGTTTGAACTGGATTCGTCGGAGAGGTTTGAACAGCTAAATGTGGAACTTTTTATAGGATTCTGCATACTGAGAAGCAGAAGTGCACATGTATATGCTGATATGTGGAGGCAGAGGAACAATTATATAAACATACAATGTGGGAAATGTCAATGTTAAAACTCGGCACCTGCCATGTTTAATCCCCCCTGTAAAGGGCTGGCCAAAACAAGCATGAATACATGTGCCAGGGAGCAGGTGAACAATTTTAGACATACATATGTATACCCTATATGATATGGGCAATACACGTGCAGATTTTTGTTCTATCCTGGGCAAAACCTAACCATACCCCTGACATGCCCCCATGCAATGTTTATATGGTTGGGATAAAGATATGTAAATTGAGCCCCCTCTATAATAATCATGTACATGTGGATGCCATTTACATGTGCATGTGCTGGTGTACAAACAGGTAAAACATGAATAAGGCTTCTAAAATACACCCCTTGCTATACGGTAGCATTCTACATGCTGTCAGTATTGACCATGCCCTATTTCTACCCATAACTTGCCCTATTCTTGCCCCAACCTATGTTAGACAATTAGGGGTCTGTTTACTAAAGGCCGGTGTTGTGCGGTCCGCGGTACCGAGCGGGTGCCGTATAAGGAGTGGGCGTTCCGTCGTGACGAACAGAAGCTGTGATTGACAGATGCGCTAAGGTGCGCAGCGCCCGTGTGGTTAGTGCCCTGTGACATTACGGCGTTTGATCTGTGCACATAGATCACACTGCTCACGGTTTTTGGGCTTCCACTATTGTGCTGCACATTGCTGACGGAAACGGTTTCTTTTCCCTGCACAGCACCTCTAACGCGAGTGTTTCACTGGCGGTAAATTTCTTTGCAGATTCGGGCACGCTCCTGTGCGGCGAGTCTCTCCCCTCCCACATTCCGCCCACTGACCCCGTCTCTCCGCCCCTAGGGGGCCTTCCTCCGCCCTCATTTCGCTTTGGCACGCCTCTTTCGCACATTACCGCCCCGCAAACGTGCGCGTTTTCGGCGCACGTGTGCGGGGCCCGTTAATGTGACCCGCACGTGTACGGGGCGTTTAAGAGCACTTAAATGCATCATTTTAGGGCGCTCAGGTGCGCCCCGTACAAGTGCGCCGTTTAGTAAACAGACCCCTTAGTATCAGATTTTTACCACACTGGCTAGTTTTAGCAGATGGAGCATCAATCTGCGCTAACAGTTAAGGCATGATACATCACGCACTAACTGCTTAACATATTTTTAGCAAATATTCTCCATTGTTCTTAATGGCTTTGAATTACAGTATATAGACGGTTGTATATTTCAAATTCTCTTAACATTGCACTCTTGTGGTTTGATTAACGGTTTATTTAAAATTAGATTTTCCGCTACAAGTTTCTACCTGTCTCGGCGGGGTACAAGAAAATGTCATTTCAAAATTACAAAACAAAAACTTTGCATTTAGAACAAGAATTTGTTACAAACGTAATTTGGCATATACCTTTCACTTCAGTCTTTCTGAGTTTAACAAAATAGAGTCTCTATAAAGTGAAATAAAACAACTTACCTTAGAGCTCTATCAATAATTTAGCAATTTAATTATCAACGCAAATTACTGTCACCAAAGTAATCTATGAAATATATGAAAAAAATGGAAAAAAAAACAGCATTTATTTCTTGGTTGCATCGCAAATGATATCTGAGTATTTCAACCATGATTCAATTGATTTTTGTAGTAGCAAGTTGTTAATAGGATAATTTGTCAAAGCAATAATACAACAATTGTTTTTAGAGTGCTGGGAGCTCCATTCATCAGTTGCAAAAGTTAAGTCTGGTTTCATTAATTGAAGACAGGTGTAGGATTTGCTAGATGAAAGGTATATGTTCCCATGGCACTGTGGGAATCTGGGTCAGAGGTCAATGAAAAATTAGTTAAGCATGATGGACCAACATTGACCTGTACAGGTGTTCCAGCTTTTCTTTCTGGGTATCACTTCCTGCACTTATATAGGAACACTGGCAAAGCCCATAGGTTAACACATGCCCCTCTCAGTCTGTCTTAAATTAAAAGCAAGACTACAAAGTGCTTACATTTTCAATTACTCACTTTAAAGCTCGAGGTAATATTATTCATGTTAGATAAAAACATTTAATACCACCTCCATGGTGTCAGGTTTATGGCAAAGAAGTTAATATTATTTCATTCGCTCTCTTTCTACCTCTTTGTCAGTAAATCCAAAATGGAAATGAGCTATGATTAATTGAAAAATCCACCTGATATTCAACACAAGTTGTTCATTGCCCCCTGAACAGCCAATAAATAACTCACCTCTCTGCATATTTTTAAAAATTGTACAGATTATATATGGTCATTTAAATCACCAAATGGCAAGATATTATCCATTTAAAGGCTGGGTTGGGACAGGGTAGAAGCAGCCCTAAAAAATATCCACTTAGCGGCAATATTCAGCCACTAAATGGAAAAACTATTCATTTAATTTAGGACTGCTGAATAGTGGGCCTAAACTAAACAGATAGTGCCGGTGTCATCATCGCACTTCATGTGTACACAATGCAGCTGCCTATACAGTGGTGATACTGAATATGTGTATCAATTTATACACCGATGCTGGGGCTCTTAATCAATGAGGTTGACCAAATATCTGGGCTGAGTGCTGGCACTTATCTGGATTGCTACTTAGGACAGCTTTTCATGTGCTGCGGCGAAAGAGTCAGGAAAGGACACCCGGAGTCTCGTGGGAATACAAGCCAAGGTTTATTGTGCTAGCACAGACCCAGAGGAATCATTTCCAAAAACTCTGAGCCCTGAGTCAGGGGCTGTACAATCCTTTTATACTCAGTTCATATCATCAGTTCATACCTACGTTCAGGTTTCTGACTGGTGCTCCATTGGGTGCCTGCCCAATCATATTCCCTTAGGTAAGGGGCTATCCCTTCCCCCTACAGCACCAGAATCAAAACCAGAAACCTAACAAAGAGAACAAAGAAGAGAAAGGGTGAGGGGCAGCCCCTCCTGTGGGCTACAGAGGCAGAGGCAGCCCCTCCTGTTGGCTACAGATGGCACAAATGGCCTTGGATTACAGCACAGTCCTTCTCTGGCCATTTGTCTATGCAATTTGTTGCATGGGCATATTTACTAGCCAGGGGCTGAATTCCTTTCGTCCTGAGGTGACTGCACATTCCCCCCTTTGATTTTTCCACCAGCGGAAGCGGGTGGAATCAAATCATCTTAGATAGGACAGCCCCCCCCCCCCTCCTGTGGAAGGGCATGATAATTCCACATGGCCATGACATAGGCAGCCGTCTTCCGTTCTACTGCCGCGTCCACGACTGAGTGGAAAGTATGGATGCAAATTGGTAGGAAGCAGGGTAAAAGTATACAACCTACAAAAAACAATAGTACCAGGAATACAAGTGTTTTCAGACCCCCCATTCCAGAGAATATAGACCCAAACCATTCATCCAGGCTAATCCCATTCCAAGTCTGGACAGGTACATGCGCTATCTTCTGCATCCGGTCAGTGATCTCCTCAATTACCTGGCCATGATCATCAATCTGTAGACAGCAATTTGTCAAATTAAATTTTTCACATACTCCTCCTTCCATGGCCAACAGATCCAAGACCAGGCAATTCTGGTAGACCGCTGCCCGCATTTGGGTGTTCTGTTTCGCTAAAAGGGTTAGTGGTTTGCTGGTCTCTACAACAGCTTGCAAGCGGATAATACGATTCAGCATATAAATGAGAGTGCGGTAGCCATAGGTTCCATCCTCGGCCCATGTGGCAGGGCCATAATACTGTATGATACGTTCAGGTGGCCATTCATTCTCCTTCTAGTTACCTATGCGTAGGAAGTTGGTGCTCCTGGGGGAGCGCCTATTGCGGGCATCGTAAACAGGGATACCCAATGTTTCTCCCTGAGGGATAGGAATGAGGAAGAAGGAGGGTCGGATCATGCCGAGTACATATGCCCCAGCCCAGGTTCTGGGCAGCTGGGCATATGCCCAGGGCCCGCAAATCCAGTAGAGGCCCGGAGGGGCCTCCCATGTGCTGGTAGCTGCCAGGTTGGTCCAGACACCAGCCAGGTGAGAAAAATTCTGTGGTGTGGATAAGTTAGTACCTGACCACCAGGTGGTTCGTTTTGTGGTGGTGTTATAGGACTGCTGCCCTAGGCAGGCCAGCTCTCCCACCTGGGTGGTAAACTGAGGCCCTGCTCAGGCAATACAGGTGTAGCCTACAATAGAGGTCTTCAATACCCACTCACTAGTTGTACGTTTTAGTGTTGACTGATTGTAGGGGGTTGAGTAGTTCAACTCCTGGGTTTCCAATGGCCACTGGTCACTCATGTTTGTCCCACCACAGAAGAAACAATTGGATACATTAAGACTTGTGGTCACTGTCTCGGCCAATTCGATGAAAAGGTTCCGCGTGGCAGTGGGCACCTCTATTTGGGTCTTTAGTTCCTCATTGAAGGAGTGGAAGACCAAGGCGGCCTGGGAGGTGTGGGACTTTGTGACTAGATGGATATGTATAAGGGTGCCAGAGTCGGTACCCTGACCCTCTATCTGGAGGCCAAAGGTGGATCCGGTGGCCCAGGCACTGGGGTTCATAAGGGTCAGATTGAAGGGGTTACAGTTACCTGTCTGACAGTCGGACATGGCAGGTAACCTGGTCAGAACTGCCTTGCGGAAATCCCGGGTGTGCCCTGTCGGTGCTTTGGGCCAGGATGCATAATAAACACAGCTCCAGGTGGGACAAAAATTATGATCACGAGCTCCCAGTCCCATACAAGACGGGGCCGTCTGTGCTACGGCTTCATACATATATTTGTCATTGTGTGTGTATGTGCACTCCCAACTAATAGAGCCGCACCCTGCCCTGGGCCACTTGTTGGCATTTATGGCAGCGTAGGCATCAAGAAAAGGGAGGTCAGGATAGTAGGGGAGGATATCTTAGTGGAGTTCAGAAGACGGCCATCAGCTGAGAGAGAACAAACCTCAATAACCTGATAGGTGGGGCTAAACCGGGGGGGGGGGGGGGGGTCATAACATGTTGGGGTTTTCCCTGGTACATTGCAAATAGTTAAGTCTGTGCCATTGTGATGGTACCAGGTAGTATTTTGGGAGTTACAAGTGTAATGGGAATGATACACAAGGGTCTGGGTGACTTTCTGGCCAGTTTTAGTTACCTTTAAACAAGGGGCACAGGAAGGCAGGACTGCAATGGAAGAACCCAGGGCTACTGCAAGGACAATAAACACACACATGTTAAATATTTTCAGCTACAGTGATCTGAACTGCCGTTAAGGTTTAAAACAAGTAAGTCCTTCTCCTTTCCACAGCTTCCACCGTACATAGACCTGTCAGCTTCCAGTAGTGACAGGAGTAGGGCTGGAGGTTCCAACGGGGTCAATCCGATGCCAGCGCAAGGTGAGGCATAAAGGAAACCAAGGATGTTCTTCAGAGGTCCAAGGGTCGACTTCCTCGTCCGCTGCTGGTTTCAGTCTACTGTGATGTATCCATGGAGCGAGTTCTACCACCTTTACTGCAGTGGGTGTTCAGAGTAGGACAATGTAGGGCCCCCTCCACTGGGGGGCAAGAGGGTCCTTTTTCCACTCCTTAACCCACACCCAGGTACCAGGCAGGAATGGGTGCAGGGGTTCAGTTAGCGAGACAGGCAAGCGGTCCTGAACCCAAGTGCGGAGATTCTGCAAAACAGAACTTAAAGCTAACAGTTCCTGCCTAGTAATTTCCGACCCAATCTGGCCCATGTCCCCCTTTATACCCTGGACAATGGGGGGTGGCCTCCCATACAAGATTTCAAATGGGGATACCCCTAGTGCTTTGGTTGGGGAGGAGCATATCCTGAGGAGTGCTATGGGTAGAACTTGGGGCCACTTCAGATGAGATTCCTGGCAGAACTTTGAGAACTGGGCTTTCAATGTAAGGTTCATGCGCTCCACCTTTCCTGATCTTTGGGGGCAGTAGGCTGCATGCAACTTCCAGTTAATATGTAGGGCATGGGCCAGCTGCTGGGTAACCTGAGACACAAAAGATGGGCCATTGTCTGAGTCCATGACAAGTGGCATACCAAACCGGGGAATAATTTCATGAAGGAGGGCCTTGGTGACTTCCCTTGCTTTTTCAGTTCTAGTGGGAAATTCCTCCACCCACCCTGAAAAGGTACAAACCAGAACTAACAAATAGCGGTAGCCATTTGCCAGAGGCATCTCAGTGAAGTCTACTTGAATATTTTTCATTGGAGCTGTACCTACAGATTGAATTCCTGGAGGGGGCAGGGGACCCTGTCGTGGATTGTTCTTTGCACAGGTCAGGCACCGCTGGGTTACTGAAGTGGCCAAGGGCCCAAGCATGGAGATGTAAAAATGGGGTCTCAAAGCCTTTTCCATGGCATTTTTTCCAAAATAGGTAGCCTTATGGAAGGCTTTAACAAAAGTGGGGCCCAGGGATAACAGTGGAGCTAGGCGGAGGGTTCCTCCCGTACGGGGGTAGTATTATCCAGCCTTGGTCATTCAGAACTCCCCCTTCCTTACAGCAAAAGTAAACCAGTTCATCCAGGGCGTAGCGGGGCACCCAGTGGCTAAGAGGCACTGGAAACAAAGGGGCCTGAACAGGGCAATGATCCCTCAGTGAGACTTCGGAGAGGGCAGCTCTCCGGGCAGCGGCGTCAGCCATCCGGTTTCCCTTAGCAACATCCCCTCCCCCTCTTTGGTGGCCCCGACAGTGCATTACAGCAACTTGCTTCTGGGCCCAAACAGCATCTAACAGGGTCAGGATCTCACGACCATACTTTATGGGCTTCCCTATTGATGTTATTAACCCCTGCTCTTTGTAAAGGGCCCCATGGGCATGCAAAGTAGTGAAGGCATATTTGGAGTCAGTGTACACATTTATCCGCAGACCCTCCCCTAATAGTAAGGCTCTAGTAAGGGCCACCAGTTCGGCCTTCTGGGCCGAAGTTCCCGGGGCAAGGGCCGAGGACTCTATTACCGCACATAGAGTCACCACCGCATACCCAACACGCCGTTGACCATTGGCTATAAAGCTGCTCTCATCCACAAAATAGGTTACATCCAGGGTCTTGAGAGGGAGATCCGTCAAGTCCTGGCGGCTGGAGAACACAGTATCCATAACTTCCAGGCAGTCGTGGTCAGGGGGCCCAGGACCAGCAGGTAGGAGCGTGGAAGGATTCAGGGTCTGGCTGGAGAGTAGCTCAAGTCGTGGATTTTCACACAACATACTCTGGTACTTGAGCATCCGAGAGTAAGTGAACCATTAGTTTCCCTTGTGTTCCATGAGGGTCAGGATGGAGTGTGGACTGTGACCTGTAGGTTCTGGCCCAGAGTTAATTTGTCTGCCTCCTCCACCAGGAGTGCCGTGGCTGCAATGGCCCGCAAAGACGGGGGCCATCCTTTGGCAACTGTGTCCAGTTGTTTAGACAAATAGGCGACAGGGCGCTGCCAGGAGCCAAGGGACTGAGTTAGGACTCCCAGGGCGGTGTCTTCGACCTCATGGACATAGAGGTGCAATGGTTTCTGTACGTTTGGGAGTCCTAAGGCTGGTGATGACATCAGAGCCCTCTTCAGGGCCTTGAAGGTCGTATCTTGTTCAGCTCCACGGGGGCCATTTCTGCTCCTTTTGTGGCCTCGTAGTGCAAAGTTTGGGATCCAGATGCAACAATAACCTGCGGCCCCTAGAAAGGCCCTCAACTCCTTCCTGGTCTGGGGGATGGGTATACAACACACTGCCTCCTTTCTTTCAGGACCTAGTTGGCGGATACCGGTGAACAGGTGGAATCCCAGGTACTTGATCTCCGTTTGGCATAACTGTGCCTTGTTTCTGGAGACCCTGTATCCTGCCTCCTGCAGGAGGTAAAGCAGATCATTGGTGGCCCACACACACTCTTCCCGGCAGTCTGCAGCAACTAGGAGGTCATCAATGTACTGCAGTAGGATCCTTCTGTCAGGAGTGACAGGGTAATTTGCTAGGTCTTGACTGAGAGCTGCGCTGAAGAGCGTGGGCGAGTTCTTGAAACCCTGAGGTAATCAGGTCCAGGTAAGTTGGCCCCGTGTTCCGGTGACGGGGTTCTCCCATTTAAAGGCAAATAGTGGTTGGCTGGCAGCCATGAGGCGCACGCAGAAGAAGGCATCTTTTAAGTCCAATACTGTAAAGTGGGTGGCCTCGGCAGGGATCAGTCCCAGGAGAGTGTAGGGGTTTGGGACTACAGGATGTATAGAAATGACTGCATCATTTACCCTTCTCAGGTCTTGGACCGGATGATAATCCCCCGTTCCGGGCTTCTTGACAGGGAAGAGGGGTGTATTCCATGGTGATTGACATTTTTGCAGTAGTCCATACTTAGAGTAGTTTTCTCAGATGCTGGTGGATCCCCTCTACCGCAGGAGAGGGTATTGTTTCACATGTACTGGTACTGCCCCTGGCTTGAGGGTGATAATAACTGGAGGGGCATTCTTCGCCAGACCGGGTGGATTTCCTTCCGCCCATACTTCGGGTGGGGCTCAGATACCAGGTAGGACACTGGGGTCCAGGGGACTAGACGGGGAGATACTGTAGAGTCGTCATTTCTCTTCATGGGGGACAGACAGAACCAGTATGCCAGCGGGCTTCCCTTTCAGTGTCATTTCCATATGTCCCCCTTCAGCAAAGGATATCTGTGCTTGAAGTTTGGTAAGAAAGTCACGGCCCAGGAGGGGGACTGGACATTCCGACATGTACAGAAATTGGTGGGATATCCTCTGTCCCCCTAGTTCACAGGTATGAGTTTGCAGGAAGGATCTGGTGGCCCAAGCACCGGTGGCCCCCACAATAGTGACTGCACGGAAAGACAGGGGGGCCACGGGCCTTGCCACCACAGAATGTTCGGCCCCCGTGTCCACCATAAAGTCCATAGGTTGGTCCCCAATTTTCAAACTGATCATAGGCTTCTGGGGACCTAGCAGAAACCTGGAGCCCGGTCTGGCCTAGTAGTTGTCAGTGTAGTATTCTTCTACCTCGGCCAGGCCCTCAAATGCCGTATCTTCCCTCCACTGGTGTTGATGTTGAAATTCAGTGCCGTTTTGTGCCCCCCTTCTCCCTGATGCAAGAGCTCCTTGTCCTCCATTCCGTGGGGCCCCGCGGTTCAGGCATTCATTCTTCCAATGTCCTTCTTCCTTGCAATAGGCGCACTGATTTGCGCCTAAGGATGGTCACGTAGCAGGAAAACGAGAAAAATGACCCCTACCTCTGCCCTTCATCCTTCCAGCAGGTGGCCATCCCCGGCGATACTCAACAAGAGCGGCGGCGAGGAAGTCGGCCTTTTTCTTCATCTTCCAATCACTCTCTCTCCTCTGTTCCTGGTCCCGATTCACAAATGCCTTCTGCGCAACTTCCATTAACTGTGTAGCGTTCATGCCCGCGAATCCTTCCAGCTTCTGTAGCTTCTGCCTGATATCCCCCTGGGAACCATTTGTTGGTTCTCGGCGGCCATCGGATCGTATGGAGAATAGAGACAATATGCTTCTGACAGGCGCTCATGAAAAGCGGCAGGGCTCTCATCGGGTCGCTGCAGAACCTCAGAAACCTTTCCAATGTTCATTGCTTTTTGGCCACCTTTCTTCAGGCCCTCCATTAGGGCCTGGCGAAAACGGGCTAGTGAGGGTGTGCCAATTGTATCATTCGGGTCCCAGTGAGGGTCTTCGCCTGGGAAATCCTAGGCCGTGGCCTGTTGTGCATTAAGGGCCCCGGCAGGAGGATTTCCTTCCAACCATTTAATGGAAGCCACTAATATTCGGGACCGCTCTTCAGTGTTAAAAAGGGTAGACAAGAGTTGTCGGTAGTCCGACCAAGTTGGCTGATGAATCTGCATAATAGTGGCCATAAGGTCAGTGAGGTCCTGAGGCTTCTCTGTATAGGAGATGTAGTGGGTCTTCAAGTTAAGCTAGTCGGTGGGAATACAAGCCAAGGTTTATTGTGCTAGCACAGACCCAGAGGAATCAATTCCAAAAACTCTGAGCCCTGAGTCAGGGGCTGTGCAATCCTTATATACTCGGTTCATATCATCAGTTCATATCTACGTTCAGGTTTCTTTTTTTTTTTTTTTTTAACTTTTATTTTCATTTTGCAACAAACAAAAGTAACAACACACCAAAAGAAACAAATACACACATACGATAAAGAAAACAACCCCAGTTACCCCCCACCCCAATGCTTCTTCTCTAAGCTGATAAGGATCATCATATACGCGCTTACATACAATAATTATTGTACATCAAACAAACAGAAGTAGAGTCTATGATACCGGATGAGCATGTGACAGAGATTAATACAGAATCAAACCGTCAACTGAGAACATTGAATAGTTTGAACATAATCGTGGAGCATCTTCTAACAAGACCAATAGTGAGTGATTTGAACGGAAGAGGCTAACATATAAGGGGTTTGCACATATTTGCAATGAAAACAAATATGATTACCGTTCATTAGAGCTCAAAAAAGAGCTATTTTCCCAAGATTTCGTGAGTGAGGAACCAGGAAATAGCAAGGCCCGGCATAAAGGCTAAAAGGAAGCAAGCCAATTTAGGAAGAGAGGGGATCCCCGCAGCTGAGCGGAGCCCCACAATCTCCCCAAAGAGGGGTTCCGAAAAATATAAAATAGAATGAAGACGACCCCAGACCAGACTCCAGTAATACTGTGATGCGGGACAATCATACTTAACAGGAGTTTAGTAGACCAGAGGCCACATGGCATGTCCAGCATCAAGTGCTCTGGATGGCTTTCCAATTAGCTAACCTATCAGGAGTATATGTCCACTTGGAAAAGTAGTACTGAGGAGAGAAGAAAAAATCAGATCTAGATTGTGAGTGATGGGGGGGCTGAGAAAGGTGAGCTCTAAGTCGGATGGGTAAAGCAGTTTCCATATATCTACTCGCACAAGATCTTTCATCAGAGCTGGCAGAGTGTAGAGACTCTTGGGTGGACCACGCGTTCTAGGCAACAATCTATCTATCAAAAGATCAAATACTTAGTAAAAGTCACCACCGGGTAACAGTGACAGGGTCATCCACATTCGGAGCATAAATACAAATACACGGAAATTCACTATCTCCAACCTAAAATATACACAGGCCCAACTACCCTCCCCATCAAAGCTAGTATCCATTACAGTGGGTGGCAAAGATTTCTCAACCAAGATGGCTACCCCGCACCGCTTGGAAACAGCGGGAGAATAGGCAGCCATCATATAAGGTGTGGCAGTGAGTTTCAGTAGTTCAACGAAGGTGAAATGGGATTCCGGAAGAAACACTACATCAGTATGGTCATGATTAAAATAACTAAGAACGGTCATTCTTTTGATTGGACCATTAATGCCTCTTCCGTTCAATGACAAGAACTTATAGAAGGCCATACAACAAAGTCAAACATTCTGAGAAAGAAGCATGATGGCGCAACGAGTTGCGCAATGTCCCTCATATCAACTATAAATGACTATACACACGATCTGATAAAAAATAAACCAATAAAATCATGAAGCGCCCTATATAACAGGAGAAGCACCGAAGTGCCTTAGAGAAGAAGCAAAACCCCAGAAATTACTGGCGACCTGATGTCTGCGGGGTGAAACCCCAGAGAAGGCCTAATTGAGACAGATAAGCGGTATAGCTGTGCGTGCTCCGAATCCAACCGAGGTGCACATCATGGAGGAAAAGGAGACCAAGAAAGGTAGATATTAAAGAAAGAAAGGTCCAGGCAGTCTCTATTCCAGACAATGATCACCACGTCGGGTCATTCAAAATGACGGGCAGTTCCAGCGGAGTCTATCCGAGTTGTTGACTTAGCGCATCTGGTCTGCCTCTTTGGAATCTAAAAATGTTGCTAGCAGAGCAGGATCTTCGAAGGTGCTAGTTTGGTTATGGAGAGTCACTCTGAGCTTCGCCGGGTATAAGAGGCCAAAGCGAGCCTGTAACTGTTGAAGTCTAGGTCGAAAAGCAAGGAGTCCCTTCCGCCGGTCAGCTGTGGCCTTTGCCAAGTCGGGGAAGAAAGAGACTTTATGATCTTCAAACTGCAGATGTTGAATCACCCGGGCAGCTTTGAAAATTTGCTTAACTTGCTGATACCTCAGTAATCGAAAGATAATGGGTCGGGGGGTCGTCCGATTAAGTGCGATGTTGGTGGGAGCACGATATGCGCAGTCAATTTCCAGAGCTCCGTAAAAGGTAATCTTCAGCAAGGAGGGAAGAGTTTTAACCAGAAATTCTCTGAGATCTCCTGCTTCCGCACCCTCTGGTACTCCTATGAGCCTGACATTGTTGCGACGGGCTCGATTATTGCAATCCTCTAACTCTTTTTGAAGATTCTGTATCTGACGCTCAGCCTTGTCCAAGTTCACCAAGCGCACCGCGTGCGAATCGAGGACCCCCGCCATGTTGTCCAGCCGTAGTGAAAGACTTTCAAGCCGGTACTGAAGCATACCGAAATCTTCTCGCATGGCTCGGAGCGCTTCTCCGTTGGACTGCACCAGTTCCTTCACACCACGTATTTCCTCCAAGATCTCCTGCTGCATTTCGGGGCTTACCCGAAATGGAACCAGCTTTGGTGGGGAAGACACCTCTGTTTTGGAGCGTTTTCCATGTGAAGAAGAGGGAGACCCAAAGTCCAAACGCACTGGCTTGTGGGCCGCCATTCCCCCCAAGGCACCCCGGTGAGTCCGGAGCAAAATATTAAGTTTATGTAGATATTAAGTAAGGATTCTGAGTAGGCCCCTCGGGAGCTTCAGCACGAAGCGTCTACCCCGCTGGACATCAGGCTCCGCCCCCCCTACGTTCAGGTTTCTGACTGGTGCTCCATTGGGTGCCTGCCCAATCATATTCCCTTAGGTAAGGGGCTATCCCTTCCCGCTACAGCACCAGAATCAAAACCAGAAACCTAACAAAGAGAACAAAGAAGAGAAAGGGTGAGGGGGTGAGGGGGTGAGGGGTCTACAGAGGCAGAGGCAGCCCCTCCTGTGGGCTACACATGGCAGAAATGGCCTTGGATTACAGCACAGCCCTTCTCTGGCCGTTTGTCTATGCAATTTGTTGCATGGGCATATTTACTAGCCAGGGGCTGAATTCCTTTCATCCTGAGATGACTGCCACACTGGCACTTATCTGGATTGCTACTTAGGACAGCTTTTCATGCAGTGTAAGGGGTATGTTTACTAAATGGTGGCAGCAGCTTCTGTGCGATATCGGAGACGCTCATGAGGGTCGGTCTGTGTATGGAGCAAGAGCAAGTTGGCACTATTTGGATAAGTGCCAACTTCATCCAGACCATATTGAATTTATTAATGTCCACTCTGCTATGAACTACTGCAAAAGATAAAATGAATTAATTTGTTGCTATGAATAAGTACTATCAACTATAGAAGTAAAAAAACTGGACTCATGATGAAATTTAGAGATCTCGACCAAATGATTTTGCTATTGTATGAATTTTGATGGTGCTCAAAAAATATTTATGGCATATATTCTAAGTTTATGGAGACTTTATCCAGAAAGCATGATATTCAGTCAACACTTACCCAGATAACTTAGGGTTATGTTTACTAAATAGCGGTAGTGGCTTCCGTGCAATATCGAAGCCGCGTCCCCATTGATTTCTTTATAGCATGGTGCCAAAACCACATGCTAATCCTACACTACCCTTGTAACGCACCGTAGTAACCATGCCCTTTAGTCTGTTTAAGTAGCCATAATTTGAGCTAGTGGATTTTTAGCTGCCTGAAAGTATGCAGAGCTTTCTTTCTGTCTGTATGCTAAACAAAGCCAAAATCTTCTTAGGTCCTGATATTCACTTGGGCATGCTATGTGCAGCTACGGCGATATTCAGTTGCTGCCCGGTTAGCTCCAGCACCGAAAGTTAGGATAGCTTTTGCTGTGTCTAACTTTCGCTGTTGAGGTATAACCGGGCAGCAGCTGAATATTGCCGTTGCATGGTTATCCCCAGCTTCCACCCCTGAAATGCCCCTGACATGCCCAGGTGCTAAGCGGTTGGCATCGGGGCATACAGTGGCATTACTTGGAGATATTCAGCGGTACTAACCATGTTCTTGCCGCTGAATATCCCACTTAGGGGCATTTACATGGTTTGCAGCTCTGTAAACCATGTAAATGCCTTTGAATATTGGGCCCGGTGTTCATAGATAGTTAAGCTTTGCGTTCAGGATTATATCTATGGGTAGGCTTTTCATCAAGCCTTAGCACTAATCACACCAGAGGTAAATAAGGATGTACACTGGAAAGAAAAATTTGGTTAGTTTTTTTGGGGGAGAGGTCGTGAATTGTTCCTGATTTTCAGCTTTTTTTCTTTTTTTGTTAGTTTCACACATTTATTTTAATAGGGAATTTTTAGTTGTCCTGTATTGATTTTAATGCTTGTCAATCAACTTAGTAAGCTTTAGTGTAAGTAAAATCAAAGATTTTTAAGCATACCTCTAGTAGATATGGACACCATTTCATTTCGTGACACCTGGCCATTCAGGATAGCCTAACAATATGGACACATGTTCACCATTATTTGAGTGGGCTTCCTTATGATGGCATTTCCCAGCAAAAAATAACAATTATATGGAAAAAGTTACTGATACCAATTTGTTTATTTTATTAAAATTTAATAAACCGCTATTGATAAAAAAAAATATCGAAGGCACCCTTTTATTAAAGTGTGCTGTGGTTTTGCAGCTAATGTGTTCCTGTCGGGGTTTTGGACAGCATTTCCCTGATAGGTAATGGTTAGGCACTCAACAAATGGGTCGCCAATACTATAGTTGCAGTTAACTTCATCACCTGAGGAAGAGGTCATTGCAACCATGCTATTTGCAAGACGCACTGTTAGTGCATGGTATATACCTGCATGTTGACAGCATGATACTCACCACAACCTATGCCCCCCAGCTGCCTAGTTAGCATGAGAATTGGCATGTGTTGTCATGGCTGCGTGCTAACAGTGTAGGCCATAGCATGTGGTTAGCATGCCCCAAAACGTGTACTAACTGCACAGCACACTTTATTAAAAGGACGCCAAAGTGGTTACAAAGACTAAAAACTTCAGGCCCAATATTCGAAGGGCATTTATACGGTTTGCAGCCTAGTAAACCATGCAAATGCTTTAGATGGGGATATTTAATGGCACATACACAGGTAGTGCCGTTGAATATCCCCATTTATGTCCCTTACATGCCCCGATGCTATCCGGCTAGCATTGCGGCATGTTGGGAGCATTCCAGGGTGGAGTGGAGGCATGGGCACGAGATAACCCGGCAGCAGCAGATAGTGCTCTTTGCCAAAAAGATAGACAAGAAAAACCCTCTCCTATCTTTATTGCACAGGAACTAACTGGGCAGCATGCAATATCGCTGCTGCCCAGTTAGTTTTGGTGGCTTCCAAATTGTGCAGTGATACCCGGATATTAATGCCGGAGCCGCATATGACCCTTGCGTTGAATATCCAGGTTTAAGGGTCGGCGAGCAGGGCTATGTGCCGATGAGGCGCATAGCCTGCCCAGAAGAATATCGTGCCCTTCAAGTTTACACCAAATAGATAATACATAGTTTCTCAAAATATTACAAATAGTGTTGTAGGAAAGTCTGGACTTGTATGCATATGTTGGATTTGTGAATTTGAACTTCGTTTGCTAGGTATTTTTTTAGACTTGTAGCTGTTATTGGTTTCTCTGGTGTTTAGGGGCATTTTCTACATTTGCCCCAAATGGTGTGAATCTTGGAAGTTGCTGCCTCATGTGAAATAAAATGTATCGAGTTGCATGCTAGAACATATTTAGCAGGATGAGTTGTGTTGCACAGAGCCTTAAATGTTAGCATTTCTGCATCTCAATCCACAGATACCTATAAATATTTTAAAACATGATCTGTACCAAGGAGGATTTTTTGACATTGAAAAGTGGATTGCTCTATTATTTCTCCTTATTTTGTGCTTCTTGAAGATGCATAAGCTTGAGAATGAGTTTGTGGAAGCTCATTGTAAACCTCTGCAAAATAACTCTGTGCGATGCTCTTATGACCTTTAAGAAGTTTCATGGAACTCAGCTACCAGTGATTATTAAGTGGATATTAACAAAAACAAGTAGACAATGAATACATGCAATGTGATTAGTTTCTCTAAAATGTGCATTTTCCAGTGATTTTTCTCAATTTCGTGAAAGGCTAAAAAAATACAGTCTGGCAAAAATGAAATGAGAACTATAGTGACGTGCTTCTGTACCATGAAATATTAATCTCGTTTTGTTTTTCAAGATTTCAGAGGTGGAGATTTTGGTCTTCAGTATTTTCTTTCTCAATAGGCATAAAAATATTGGACTGCTCATTTTAGATTCTAGACTCTATCTAGCATAAACTTACTGCTGTATATAATGTTTTGCACAACTTTGAATTTCAAAGAATGATAGCCTTTTGTTAAAGAAATAAATTCTATTCTGTAGCATGTAATGAGTTCTACTAGTGAACTTGCCCTTACAGATAACTCAGACTTTAGCAAGTTTTGAAACATTTTATTAACCAGCAAATGAATTATCCAAAGATGCTGGCACAAGTAATTTATTGAATATATATGTTTGCGCGCTCTAGCACTCAACTGGGAGATTGTAACATTTATAATATTTTAATTGTCTAAACTGTTGTTCATTGACAATCAGAATTTAAACATTAAGAATGGCATAAGCAACAAGGTCTCAGACTTATATGGGGCTATGATTCAGACTTTAACGTGTCTGATCTTTATGCACCCTTTTGCATCAATGACCGTCTAACGTCGCTTAATGTCTCTTCACTTCTCAAATGTCATGAACGATCAGAATCAATTATGTGCTTAGAATAGAAAATAGTGCTTAACTTCAATATAATATCCCCAACGCCATACTTCAGCGCCGTTGCGTTTCACTGTCGTAAAGTTTCCTCAGGGGGTTCTTTTATAAGCACTTCATGACACGCGTTGTTGATTCTGGATTTTAAATGCTGCTAGCAAAATAGATAAAAGTTTATTTATTAATCACAATCTCATTCTAAATTTGTGTCTTTTATCTTAAATTTATTTTATTTATTTATTTATTTATTTAATAGGCTTTTTATACCGTCTTTCTTACAATCAAAGCGGTTACAAGACTACATCAGGTTAGCATAAAATACAAACAAACATCAGACTATACAGATCAAACAATAAATCCAGTTTATACCACCTTATCAAAATATCAAAGTGATAAGCAAAGGATCCATAGGTAACAGGGAAAGACTACATCATGTTAACATTTAATACAGACATACCTCTAAACGGAGGAACAGCCTAAGGGAGAGACAGAAGGAGGAGGTTGTACATAGAATAATTTTTGCCACGGGCCTGCGCCTAAGGGTTGGTCTCGTGCCTCTGAGGGAACCGGCTCAGCTGTTCTTCCCGCCGTCGGCGGCTGCTGTTTAAAGGAGCTGCTGCTCCCCTCCACAGCCCCGATTGGGCCGGAGGCAGTTCGTTGGTCTCGTGCCTCTGAGGGAACCGGCTCAGCTGTATATATATCTAGATATACAGAAATATGTATCTCTCTCTCTCTCTATACACACACACACACATACATATACACATATATATACATACATACACACACACATATAGGGGCATAAATTATGCACACACAGCTTACAGACATATGTATGTAGAGGCATATATAGAGATATTGACATACATGACAATAAGTCTGAAGATAAACTAAGCCCCCTAAGAACATTCACATGGAGAATGTGAAGGGGAAAGATTCATCCAACAACAAGAGGGTGAAACCCACTTGACAGATATATAGAGAATCTATTTACGTGGGCTAAGAGGATGCAGGAATGCAATCCAGGAAAATAACCAGGATGGTTGCGTGAAAAAAAGAGGATAAGATCAGTCTGTAAAGAGCAAGTCAGGAGTCCTTTAGAACTCTGACATGGTAGATGGGTAGAAACGCATAGAGAAGATACCAGGAGGATCCACTGGAGGGACATAGGGTATCATGCGTTACTAATAGCCCTGAATATTCACGCAGAAAAAGCTTATATTCTGAATTATAACAGGAGACAAGAGGGTGTGGAGAACCCTCACAGTCATGGGAATGATTTATAAGCTTTTTTCTACTATATAGGAAAGCCCTCAGAGACAAAGATCAATGCTCTGTAGCAAGGGCCCATAGTAGAAAGCTTCTCTGAAGATTGCAGAGAGCATTGTGCAGGAGAATTATGAAATAAAACTGACTGAAGTCAGGCATGTTGCCATATCCTAGGAGAAGGAGATGGCTGGAAAGAAGATAATGTGAGAAGCCTAAAGTGAGTAGGAATGTCCAAGATAGATGAGGATCAGCTTGGAATCACTACTGAGGCTGGTTCAAATACTGGAACTCCTGCATGCACAAAAACTGAAAGACAGCAAAGAGGATCTTTCTGTGCAAAACAGAGAGGAACAGACAAAGGGAGAGGAGATATTCCTGTCCGTGTCTGAAGAGTTATCTTGAGAATGAAAGGCTAGAGAAGCTTTTCAGTATGGTACCACTCAGTCAGGGAAAATCCTGGGTGAGAGGATAGAGAAAACGGTTCATTGGAGAGTGACCTACCCATATGGCGAGTCAGCTGAGGAAAAAAATGTTCATGTTGGGCCAGACACTATCATGAGATAGTTGCAATCTCCCTTCTTAATAGTAAGAAGGAGAATTCTGTAACACATGAACAAGAATATCCTGACCGCTTAAAGAAAAAACAGGGAACAAACTTCTGTTAAGAAGAAGTTAACTGTAGATTGTAAACCTCAGAACCTATGGTTGCTGGGTATGTGGAGACTGGCTAGAGTTTGGAAACTTCAGACTAGGACGAGGTGTCCCTTGCTTGGGCACCTCCGGATGATGGGCAGGAGAAGAGTGAAACCTTCTTTTCTTAGGGAAAGAAGGCTTGGTAGGACATCTCCTACCTCCTAGGGAAGAAGGCAGCCTAGAATGGTCTCCAGAACCAGGGAAGTCAGTGGAGCAATGAGCAACCTGACGTAAAGCCTCCTTATTGAAGAGATTTTCTCCAGTACAAGGAGAATTACCCAGTGTATGTTGTGCCCATCTGCTCAAATCTGAAGCTTGGAGCCAGGCTCTATGACGTGCTCCAATGGCAATAGCAGAAGTTCTGCTAACAGACTCAAAAGAGTCTACGGAAGCACGAGAAAGAAACCAAGAGATATTCCGGCTATGACTAAGAAGCAAGGAATAGTCAGCAGCCTTAGGCTCTGACAAAAAAGGAGTCAAAAGAGATAATTTCTTTGTGACCTCCTGGAGTGTTAGACTCATAAAAAACATATAAGAAATAATTCTTGATGCCAGCATAGATGTTTGGAAGGTTTGACGTCCAAAGGCGTCAAGTGCACTAGAAGCACGACCTGGCGGATAAGAATGCTTCTTCTTGCTTTTTACCTTCCTCATTGCTGATTCCACTACAATGGAATGATGGGGAAGTTGATTCTTTTGAAACCCAGGAGAGGGGGGCACCTGATACAGAACATTAGTTGCTGTAGAAGGTGAGGGAACCCTTAAAGGTGATTCCCATATTCTCAGAAGAAGATCCTGCAAACTATGGCGGAGAACATATAATAAAGGTAGTTCATCAGTAAAGTGGTATTTCACACGGGTGAACAGAATGAAATGATTAACAACCTATAAAAGGCATGTATAACAGCTAACCCGCATGCGTGGCGTTGGTCTGGCAAACCGTCCGGCTCTTGAGAATGATTGGATTCAAGAATTAACAATATACATCATAAAGGTACAAGAAATATGACAATGTTTAGTAATTTAAGATATAAGACACACATTTAGAAGTGCTTATAAAAGAACCCCCTGAGGAAACTTTATGACAGTGAAACGCAACAGTGCTGAAGTATGGCGCCGATCACGCTCCACGGAAGATCAGACTGCTTATCAACTCCACTTATCTATGTACCGAGAAGCAATCACAATCAAAATGAAACAATATCACACCGACACCCTAAAGAGGTCTCTGAACAAACCATGGGATCTTTTCGCCTTGGTCAAATCTCTTTCGAAGGAACCTTCTCCTGAGCAACACAATGAGATTCACCCACAAACATTTGCGGACTACTTACAATCCAAGATCATACAGACTAACAAGGTCTCAGCAACCTCGTATCAAGATACAACTGGCATAACCACTCTAATTAAATTCTCCACTCCATCTACTAAATGTATTGAGGATACAATAGCGTCTCTCAACACCTCCACTGCACAGACTGACCCTTGCCCAGCTTTTTGGATCAAGGAGCTACGCAATGAGTTCAGTCCTTTCATCGCAAAACTGATGAACCTTTCCTTCACAACTGTTTCCTTCCCCACAGCACTCAAGCAGACTTCAATTAGGCCACTATTGAAAAACTCCAAACTAGACCCCCAAAAGGTCGACTCCTATAGGCCAATAGCTAGTATCCCTCTCCTAGCTAAGATAATAGAGAAAGAGGTACAAAGGCAGATTCAAGACCATATAGACTCTGCAGCTCCCCTAGATCACTGCCAACATGGCTTCAGAGAATATCATGGAGTTGAGACCCTCCTCGCTACCCTATTCAACAGTATAATCACAGGCATTGATAACATCCGACAAGGTTTTGTACTCATTTTCTTAGACATCGCCGTGGCGTTCGACTCGGTAAGTCACGATATTCTCCTCGGGCGATTGAAAGAGAAGGGCATCCGCAACACTGCTCTCGAATGGTGCAAGTCTTATCTGGAAGGAAGTTGGCAATATGTAAAATCCGGATCAGAGGAATCAAAACGCTTCCATCAAACACAAGGTGTGCCTCAAGGTTCCTCTTTGTCATCTCTCCTATTCAATATATATATGCAACCCATCTGCAATATCATTAGATCATTTAACGTGAACTGTCTGATATATGCAGATGACATACTTCTATACATGCCATTCTCCACGGCTCAAATGGATCTTACACCACTGGTAAACTGCTTCAATGCGGTTTCAGAATGGCTCCAGTCTCAAAACCTCCGCATACAGCATAAGAAAACAGAGGTGCTCTTCATCTCGAGAGACCCCAATTTTACCCCTCCGTCCCATGTAAGAGTCAAGGAAGCAGACTTGCAAACTAAAGAAACTATAAAATACCTTGGAGTCATCTTGGATCAACGCCTGGACATGAAATCTCACATAGGCAATATAGTCAAAGCTGTATATTTCAAGATCCGTACGCTCAGGCACCTGCGCTCCCTACTGGACCCAGGCGACTTCCGGTCTATATATCAGGCACTAATCCTACCCCATTTCGACTTTGCCAATGCCATCTTACAAGGTCTCCCTCAATCCACACTCAGCCCATTACAGCCAGGGCCGGCCCGTCCATTGAGCAAGAATGTTTTTTGCACAGGGCCCCGCGTTTCAGGGGGCCCCGCGCAAAAAACATTCTTCAGCATCCCAAGTTTAAAAAAAAAAAAACCAAACCGGCTGCTTCTGCCGCGGCAGCAGCAAGAGCTCTGCCGCGGCAGCAGCAAGAGCTCTGCCGCGGGGCCCCCCCCCCTGCCCGGCAGAGCCTCCGTGCATCCTCAGCAGCTTTCTTCATGTCCAAAACGCGGGCTTCTTTCAGAGCCGCGAGAGTTTCCTTTCTCGCGGCTCTGTTAATCCCGCCGAGGGTGATGGGATTTCCCATCAGCCCCGCGGGATTAAGAGAGCCGCGAGAAAAGAAACTCTCGCGGCTCTGAAAGAAGCCCGCGTTTTGGACATGAAGAAAGCTGCTGAGGATGCACGGCGGCTCTGCCGGGCAGGGGGGGGGCCCCGCGGCAGAGCTCTTGCTGCTGCCGCGGCAGAAGCAGCCGGTTTGGTTTTTTTTTTATTTTAATTTGGAATGATAGGGGGGGGTGGTTAGGACTGGTAATGGGCTATGGGAGGGGAGGCTAAACTGGAAGTGGGCGGATGGGGGGGGGGGGTGGTGAGGACTGGTAATGGGCTGGGGGGGGCTGGTTAGGACTGGTAATGGGCCAGGGGGGGGTGGTGGTTAGGACTGGTAATGGGCCATGGGGGGGAGGCTAAGACTGGAAGTGGGCTGATGGGGGGGGTTAGGACTGGTAATGGGCTATGGGGGGGGGCTAAGTGGGCTGATGGGGGGGGTTAGGACTGGTAATGGGCCATGGGGGTGGAGGCTAGGACTGGTAATGGGCCATGGGGGGGGGGGCTAAGTGGGCGGGGGGGGGGTTTGGACTGGTAATGGGCCATGGGGGGGGGGCTAAGTGGGCTGGGGGGGGGGTTAGGACTGGTAATGGGCCATGGGGGGGGGAGGCTAGGACTGGTAATGGGCTATGGGGGGGCTAAGTGGGCTGATGGGGGGGTTAGGACTGGTAATGGGCAATGGGGAGGGGGCTAAGGCTGGAAGTGCGGGGTAGGACTGGAAATGGGCTGATGGGGGGGCTAAGACTGGAAATGGGCTGATGGGGGGGTAGGACTGGTAATTGACTATGGGGAGGGGGCTAAGGCTGGAAGTGGGGGGGTAGGACTGGAAATGGGCTGATGGGGGGGTTAGGACTGGTAATGGGCTATGGGGGGGCTAAGACTGGAAGTGGGCTGATGGGGGGGGTGGTTAGGACTGGTAATGGGCTGATGGGGGGGGTGGTTAGGACAGGTAATGGGCCATGGGGGGGGATAGGACTGGAAATGGGCTGATGGGGGGGGGTTAGGACTGGTAATGGGCTATGGGGGGGCTAAGACTGGAATTGGGCTGATGGGGGGGGGGGGGTGGTTAGGACTGGTAATGGGCCATGGGGGGGGTTAGGACTGGTAATGGGCCATGGGGGGGGTTAGGACTGGTAATGGGCCGGGGGGGGGTTAGGACTGGTAATGGGCTGATGGGGGGGAGTGTTAAGACTGGTAATGGGCCATGGGGGGGGGTGTTAGGACATGTAATGGGCCATTGTGGGGGAGGCTAAGACTGTAAGTGGGCTGATGGGGGGGTAGGACTGGTAATTGGCTATGGGGGGGGGCTAAGACTGGAAATAGGCTGATGGGGGGGCTAGGACTGGAAATAGGGTGATGGGGGGGTTAGGACTGGTAATGGGCTATGGGGGGCTAAGACTGGAAATGGGCTGATGGGGGGGTAGGACTGGTAATTGGCTATGGGAGGGGGGCTAAGACTGGAAATAGGCTGATGGGGGGCAAGGACTGGAAATAGGGTGATGGGGGGTTAGGACGTAATTGTCTGAGGGGGGGTTAGGACTAGTAATGGGCTAAGAGGAGGCTAGGACTGGAAATGGGCTGAGTGGAAGGAGGGCTTGAACTGCAAATAGCTGATGGGGACGGGGGCTTGGAATGGAAATGGGTTGTGAGGGGGAGGGAGCTAGGACTGGAAATGGGTGAGGGGGGCTAGGACAGGAAATGGGCTGATGGAGGGGCTAGAATAGGACTGGAAATTGGCTGTTGGGGGGTGCTAAGATTGGAAATGGGCTGTGGTGGGGGTTTGGATTGAAATGGACTCATGAAGGGGCTAGAACTGGAAGTAGGCTCATGGGGGGCTTGGATTGGAAATGGGCTGAGTGGAGGGGAGCTAGGATTTGACCTGGGCTGATGGTGGGGCTAGGAAAGGACTAGAAATGGGCTCATGGGGGGCTGGGATTGGAAATGAGCTGATGGAGGGACTTGGATGGGACTGCAAATAGATGGGGGAGCTAGGACTGGAAATGGGCTTATGGGGGGCTAGGACTGGAAATGGGCTGATGCGGGGACTAGAAGGGAGCGGATGCTGGGTGGGACTGGAACTAGAATGGAGCTGATGTTGGGGGAGGATTAGAATGGGATGGAGCTGGGAGAGTGAAATGGAGAGGGAAAAAATATTTTGTGTGGGAGGGAAGACAAATCTACAATTGTCCGGATATTGGGAGAGTAAGTGGGGATTGAGGATGGAGGGGTAAAATTTGAGTGGATGAAATAGGAATGAGGAAAGAGGAAAAGGAGAAAGATTAGTATGTTAAAGCAGATGTAGAGAGAGAATGGAAAAAAACTAGAAGAGAGAAGAAAAGACAAATGGACAGCAGACGATGAAGAATTAGCGGAAGACACGAAGAAACCAGAAGAAAGTGGCTGGAGCAATTGCAGCTGAAAAAAAATGCACAAAAGGTAGAAAAATATCTCTTTATTTTGAATTTATTAATTGGAATATGTCAGCTCTGGGAAATGTGCATCATTAACGTCTGCGCTTTGTTTAGTACAAGAGCAAATTAATGTATAGTTTTATTTCTACAGTGTTGTACATTCCAAGTTTGGCTTTTGGGATTCCCAGTTTAATTATTGTCTTCCTGTTTCTAAATTGTGATTCCTTGTTTGGTGATGGTTTATGTTCTGTTCATGTGTAACTGAGCTGAGGTATTCTGTTTATGTAATTCCTATTTGACATTGCCACTTGTTCTCTTTCCCCAGTAGGTCATGTATTGTTGTTCTCTGAAATGTATTGGTTTAATATTTGCAGCGTTTCCTTTTGATAGTTAGGGTATGGTGCTTTATGAGTCCTGGTAGTGCTGTTAGGATACGGCGGGTTTGCTATGGGTTCTAAATGGGCAGTGTTTGTAGTAGTTCCTAATGTGTCTGGCGGTTGGCACTGGATTATAGTAATGTAGAAGTCTTTTAGTCTTTCTTTATTCATACACTCATTAAGAGGCATGTTTACTAAAAGTTCGTGTATGGTAACATTATGCAAATATTTATGCAAATGAGGACCCTTATGCAAATGAGGCCCCGCACCGAGTCTCCGCACATGGCCCCGCACCCCCCTTGGGCCGCCCCTGATTACAGCTGGCTATGAATGCTGCAGCAAGGGTCCTCCACAATGCTTTCAAAAGTGCCAACGTGACCCCTATTCTGAAGCAGCTTCACTGGCTCCCTATCCACAGAAGGATTACCTTTAAAACCTTACTCCTATCATTCAAGGCCATCAATGGCCTATCATCTTTTTCACTCATGGAACTCATTCACACAGTGCCCCCCAACAGGTCCAGAAGAGCAACAGCAGTTAATTCCCTAATAACCCCGAAGGCATTGACAAAATGCAACAGTACAGCGGCGAATAGGGCATTCAGTCTCTACGTCCCCAAATCCTGGAATGCTCTACCACCCGACATTCGGGCCATCGCTGATATATCACAGTTCAGGAAGGCACTCAAATATCACCTTTTCCTCCAATACTACCCAGTCAGCAATGAAACCTAGGTAACCTCACCAAAGAAGTAACCATAGCTATTTCTGAGTTAGCACCAACACCCAGAGTCTGCGCATACTTCCCTCAGGTTATAGTTGCCTTCAATGTTGTTCAGTATAATTATTTCATGTAACTATTTCATGTATATAGTTCACCCCTGTTATCCAAGTTATACTCTAGTTATCCAAGTTTATACTCCTGTTCTATGTAAAATCCAAATAGCCTGTTGCATGGGTCATTTTGTTATAATGTAAACCGCGCTCAACCCCCTGTTTAAAATTAACAAGAAAACTATTGCCTGGGAGAGATGGCAGAGGAGTGGGATTTGGACGGTGGGGCAGCTGGTATCAGGAGCTTCGTGGAAGCCTTTCATCGTGCTGCAAAGGGAGTTTGAGTTACCGTCTTCTTGTTACTTCCAATGGTTACAACTCACCCATTGCCTTTCAGCGGTTAAGCGGAGCGTCGGAGACTTCGACCCACACTGGGAGATGAAGAAGGTGATGGAAGAAGTTGGAGGTAAAGGGAAAGAAATGTCCAAGCTCTATGCTTTAATCCGCACACACCACTCCAAGCCACTGCTAGGCTTAAGGAAAGTCTGGGAAGAAGAACTCGGGGCTCCTATATCTCCATTCACGTGGAATCGTCTCTGGGAAAGTTCAATTCGTAGCTCAAGGTCGGCAGCACTCACTCAAGCAATGTTCTTCTTTGCACACAGAGCGTATATCACCCCAGTGAAAACAGCCAAATGGCTCAAAGAGGGATCTACCTTATGTTGGTCCTGCAAGGTGACCGCGGGAACAGTGAGACATATGTTCCTGGATTGTCTTATCCTTCGGCGCTTCTGGGAGCCGGTCTGGAATAGAATACAGCAGATTCTTCTGTTTTCGGCCCCTCTCACCTGGAACATCATCACCCTGAGATCGTTGGCAGAGATACCCGCATTAGATAAGCAGCATTTTTTCTTGCTAACTTTTATGCTGATGATAGCCGTAAAATGATTCTATCCTCCTGGAAAGATTTCACTAAGTTAAATTGGACATCCTGGTGGACCCAAGTTTGCCTTTACAGCAAGTATGAGAAAACCCAAGACAAACTCCTTTCTCTTGAGGGGTACACATTGAGGAGGGAGAGATGGTCCGCTCTGGATAGGTATGTGCATACGGTGTAGCAATAACCCTAGTATTGTATTCGCATAGTATATTTCTGTGCTTTTTTGCTACCCGTTTTACTGTTTGATTGTCAGAACTTGGAATACTATTGCAGGCAAGCTGTTTTGTTCTGTTTTTCAATTGGACTTGCTGGGCGCTGGGGAGGTAGGGGTGGGGTTGTTGTTTTTTTTTTCTTTTCCACTATTTCCTAATGTTCATATTTTTTTTTGTCTTTTTATTTCTCGTTTTGGAGGGGGGAGGGTTGGGTATGTTATTATCTGTTTATTTTAACTATCCGGACATTGCATTCCTGATGTTTTGTTTCTTTTGTTTTTGTATAAACCTTAAATATATACAATAAAAAAAAAAAATAAAAAAAAAAAAATAAAAAAAAAAATAAAAAAAAAAAATAAAAATAAAATAATGTAAACCGCGCTGATACCGAATAGTGCGGTATATAAGAAACTGTAATAAATAAAATAAAATAAATAAACTTCCCCTTCTGTTCCTTTTGAACTCTGGAAACTTCTTGAAAGTCCTTACGTAAGGTATTAGTTTCAGTACTTACAAATGCAACAATAGTCATAAGGGAAGAATTCATTGTTGAGATAGCGTCCCACAGCACCTCTAATGTAACTTTAGGGGGCCTCTCCAACACACCAGCACCTGCAGTAACCAACGGGTAAAGCATCTCCTGGGTAGGGCTATCCTCCGGCAAAGACACAGCCTCAGCTCTCACTTCATCCCCAGGAGCCCCACACGGATGAGCAAAGCCGACACCACGCCCTCTTTACCTCCCTGCACTGGCGTGCTAGTCTTCAGGCCGGAGGGAAGCACTCCTCTGTCAGCTGTAATGCTTCCAGGGCATGGCGGGGGGGGCCCTAAACACATATTTGTGTTTGTCCTAGTTAGATTGTTGCTCTGTCTGTGTTTCGTCTCGATTAAATTGTAAGCTCTGATGAGCAGGACTGTCACTGTCACAGGTGCTCCTTGTGGTCTTGGGCAAGCCACTTAACCCTCCATAGCCCATGTTCCCTGTAAAATAGTTATCTCCAAGTTATAATGCCCTGTTCAATGTAATTTCAGTTTGTTCGATGTAAACCGCCTTGATATCATGAAAGGAGATATATAAGAAATGTTAAATAAATAAATAAATATGGATGTACAGCGCTGCGTACAACTGGTAGCGCATTATAAATGTTCAATAATAATAATAATATTTTAAAGGACCCACCAGAACCTCTTTGAGCTCTTTCAGTATTTTGTGATGTATTTCATGTGGCCCCATAGCTTTATCCACATTCAGTTTTGTAAGCTGTTCATAAACACCTTCTTCTGTGAATGGTGTGGTATCTATTACATTCCCATTAGTACCTTTTGTGAATCATTTGTGGTCTTCTTCAGAATCTTCTTTGGTGAACACAGAACAGAATTGTGCTTTAGCATTTCCATTTTTTCTGTGTCACTTCCAGTAATCAGTCTTCAGCACCTTTGAGTCTTGCAATTCCACTTTTTGCTTTCTTCCTTTCCCCAATATACCAGATAAATGTTTTGCCACCTTGCCTCAAATAGCTATTTCCTCTTCGTCTCTCCAGGCCAGTCCAGGAACATTAGGGTAGTCAACCTACTCCAGCAGCTGAGGACTGAATTCTGAAAGTCTTGCTGGCAGCCTATCCTGCTCCCCCTGGTGTCAGAGACTCAGTCTTTCAGTCCTCAGCAGCTGAACAGGACCTGTGGCTGACAGGCTCCCTGGAAAGACATATAGGAATAGAGTAGTTAGGTGTTGGGGGAAAAAAAGGGGATTGGCTGGGTTGCCCTAGCAGGGCAATAACTCAGAGGAAACTTCCCTTACAATAAAGTAAAAAAAACCCAGAGAAACTGAGACGGTCCTCAGCTGACAAGAGGTGAAGTTAGGCAGCACGAGGGGCAGAGCCTGCCTCATTTTTGGAGGAACCATTGCTCTGGGGGTTGGGGAAGGAACTGGGAGCCCCAGAATCCACCTTCCTACCTTTGACGCCGCATTCTCCATATTACGCTTGCAGCAGAGAGACGGAGATCTGGCGGCCCGATGCACTACAGGAGGTAGGAAACTTTTGGTAGACAGATGTTTGTTCGGCGGGGGTTCTCCGCTCACCACCACGGTTCTTAGGTTGATGGGAGGCTTATTTTGAGGCAGGCTTTAAGCGGGAGGTACCGGTGCCGGCAGAGTACGCTCGGTGGAGGAATCGCAGCGCTTCCCGGGGCCGGACTCTGCCGCTCTTGGGTTTCTTGAATAAGCAGTTTGGGGATGCTTTTGCCGGTGTAATGGAGCTTAAATCAGCATCAGGGGATTTACCTGACAGACCTCAAAGTATGGCAGAAAAAGCGGGAACAGCAGCCATTTTGTCGGAGCCTGCCGTTTCTCCCGCGCGGCAGAACAAGGCAGGAAAGAGAAAGGCTAAGACTAACAAGGCATCTCCTGCAGAAAGCCAAGGCCAACAACAATTTTCTGGGTCTCAGGAAGGATTAGAGTCCTTGTTTTCTGCAGATTTTATTCTCGCTATGCATAAGGCATATTGTTTGAAAGTGTAGATAACAAATATAGGAATGGTCACTTTTGTCAGAGTGAAAATGCTATCATTAATGTTACTCTGTACTATATCTTTAAAGCATATATTGTATAGTATTTGAACTCATGGCTAGAGAGGTCTCAGAAACTATAGGCTGCCATTGTTTAAGTTTTTATCAATGGACTGATGCCTAAATGCACATCAACGACCTCATTCTTGAACATATAGCCAATGGTTATTTTTTATGAAAAATTTTTTTTATCAACTTCAATACGTTATCTTCTTTAGCAAGCTTTTATATGAATAGAATGAATCAGCACTTCAGGTGTGACAGTTCCCGCCATAGTGTTTATATACCTCGCATGCGCGGCGTTTTAGTTAGTCCAGCAGCAAGCACCAGACAGCGCTTATGAGAACCATTGCGGTGATACCAGAGGTAGGAGGGTTCCTGATCTCATTTTAAAATTTGAACTATAATGAAGCATGTATCTTAAAAGAACTTTCTTTTCTCACAGTGCCGATTTATAACACTCCCCTGATGAAACCGAAGTGGTGAAACGCGTGATACAGCGCTTGAATAAGCGTCGGGATTCTACTACACAGATAAGCACTGGTTCACTGGTTCATTCTATTCATATAAAAGCTTGCTAAAGAAGATAACGTATTGAAGTTGATAAAAAAATTTTTTCATAAAAAATAACCATTGGCTATATGTTCAAGAATGAGGTCGTTGATGTGCATTTAGGCATCAGTCCATTGATAAAAACTTAAACAATGGCAGCCTATAGTTTCTGAGACCTCTCTAGCCATGAGTTCAAATACGATACAATATATGCTTTAAAGATATAGTACAGAGTAACATTAATGATGATATTGTTTGAAAGTGACACAGGTATTAAGCAAGCCGGTGGCTCCCAGTTTGTTAGAGGCACAGAAAGGGGAGACCAATGTGACGGATCCTGGAGAGGGATCCTCTCAAAAAGGTAAAAGTTCAGAGACAGGCTTCGATGGCTTTGGGCCGCAGCTCTCTAAACCTCAGGTAGCAGAAGAGGGGGAGATCCTTACAGAGACAGGTTTGGACTCCTGGGCAAGTGAATTAGAAGAAGGCGAGATTGGAACAGGCGACAACCCGAATGTGTTCAGGGTTTTTCGCAAGGAAGAGTTAGGAGCTCTTATTGTCCAGTCTCTCATGGCTCTAAATATTATTCTGCCGGCGGTACAACAGGAGCCACCAGAAGATCTGTTGTTACAAGGCTTTAAAGCGGAGCAGCACTGTTTTCGAATTCACAGACTAAGCAGATGATAGAATCGGAATGGAAATGCTCTGAAGCTACTCTGAGGGGGGGCAGCGCCATTGGTCGGCTTTACCCTGTTCCGCAGGAAGAGAAGGAGTTGTTGCGGATGCCTAAGGTGGATGCATTAGTTTCAGTGGTCACTAAGAAGACGACAATTCCAGTAGAAGGGGGTACAGTCCTTAAAGATCTTCAGGATCGCAAATTAGAGGCGCTTATCAAGCAGGCCTTTGATTCCAGTGCTCTGGCTCTGCAGGCCTCCATTTGTGGGGCATATATTTCAAGACCCTATATCCGTTTGCTCCAAGGAGAACCATGCCCGGATAAGGAGGAAGGGTCTCCCTCGGAGGGAGCAAAGCTGGAATCGGCAGCAGCTTATTTAGTGGACGTCTTCTATGATTTGGTTTAGATATCAGCAAAGTCCGTGGCATCAGTAATTGCTGCTAGAAAGTTTCTCTGGCTGAGGAATTGGGTGGCAGACACATCTTCTAAGACTCTGGCAAGCTGCTCTTTGGGGAGGCCTTGGAGAAAATTGTAAAGGATTTGGGTGAATCCAAAGGAGGCCGGCTTCCAGAGGACCGGCTGAAGGCTACCAGGCCTGGTACTATGCAGAGAGGTCAAGGTAGAGATTTTCGCAGGTTTAGGGGACCTTGATTTGCGCCTTATCAAAGGGGCCGTTTTCTGGCCATAGGACAGTTTTTTTGAGGGACTCGAGGGTTTGGCAGGGGCTATTTCAATGCCCAGCAGACCTCTTCTAAGAAACCACAATGAAGGATGGGTGGTCCAGGCGGAGATCCTGGTAGGAGGATGGTTGCAGGGGTTCCTCTCCGCCATAACTACGGACCGGTGGGTGCTGGAGATCATTCACGAAGGGTATGCACTAGAATTCGCTCACCCGCTGGCGGAAGCTTTTCTCGTGTCCCCGTGTGGGCCACAGACAAAGAGGAAAGTGATAAGCGACACGCTGCAATGTTTGTTGCGGCTTCAAGCAGTGGTGCTGGTGCCCCAAGACCAGTGCGGCTTAGGTCGATACTCGATTTATTTTGTGGTCCCTAAGAAAGAAGGGTCTTTCTGGCCAATTCTGGATCTCAAGCATGTGAACCGCTGTTTAAGGGTACCACATTTTCGGATGGAAACCATAAGATCAGTTATTTGGGTGGTAAAGCTGGGGGAGGTGCTTTCGGCCATCGATCTAACAGAGGCTTATCTGCACATCCCAATCAGAGCAGATCATCAAAGGTTTTTGCGCTTTGCAGTTACCATGGGTCATTTTCAGTTTGGGGTATTGCCGTTCGGGCTGGCTACAGCGCCGCGTACGTTCACGAAGGTCAGGGTGGTGGTTGCGGCGGCGCTGCGGAAGGAAGGAATTCAGGTGCACCCCTACCTGGACGATTGGTTAATCTAGGCGGGGTCTTTAGCGGAATCGGTTGCAGCAACCTCGCGAGTAGTGCAGTTCCTGGAACAGCTTGTTTGGGCAATCAACCGAGCAAAGAGTCATTTACAACCAACGAGGCATCTTATGTACCTCGGGGCCTTGTTTGACACAGAGGTAGGGTCTGTGGTTCTACACGAGGACAGGGGGCAAAAGATTTTGGCTCAAGTAGGGGCGTTCTTACGAATGTGGGCTCCAACGGCGTGGAGGTACTTGCAGTTGCTGGATTCCATGGCAGCAGCCTTGGACCTGGTGCCATGGGCCCGGGCTCATATGCGGCCTCTTCAGCGGGCATTGCTATCTAGATGCTCTCCACAAGATCATCCTCTATCTCGGAGTCTGGTATGTCTGGAGGAAGTGCGCAACAGTCTGCAGTGGTGGTTGCTACCTGGGCATCTTCATGCGGGGGTGCCTCTGGAACACCCAGAGTGGGTGTTGGTCACAACGGACACCAGCTTTTCCGGCTGGGGAGAACATTGTCTATCACAGGTTACACAGGGGAGCTGGTCTATGGAGGAGAGCAGTTGGTCGATCAATCGTTTGGAGCTGAGAGCGGTGCGTTTCGCGCTTCAAGATTTCATCGGTCTGCTCGAGGGCAGAGCAGTATGCGTGTTCTCCGACAATGTGGTAATGGTTTCCTATATCCACAGGCAAGGAGGCATGGGCAGTGCGGTCTTGCTAGAAGAGAGTCAGCAGTTGATGCAGTGGGCGGAGGTCCATCTCGTGGCTTTCTCGGTGGCACATGTAGCAGGAAAGGACAACATACAGGCCAACTATCTCAGTCGAAATGTCCTGGATCCCGTAGAATGGGAACTGAACGCGGCTATCTTTCACGACTTCACGGTGCGGTGGGGTCAGCCGATCATGGATCTGATGGCCACTCTCGGCAATTCCAAGGTATTCTGGTTTTACAGCAGGTGCAGGGAACACATGTCGGAAGATCTCAATGGCCTGGTGCAGCCCTAGCCATCGGGCGAGCTGCTTTATTTGTTTCCTCCATGACCAATGATAGGTCAGGTGGTTCGGAGGATGGCAGGACACGATGGGAAGGTGATTCTCATTGCTCTGGATTGGCCAAGAAGGCCCTAGTATGTGGATCTAGTGCAGCTTCTGGTGGATCTTCCTTGGAGGTTGCCCAGTCGCATTGAGTCAAGGTCCCGTTTTAATGCCGCAAGTGGATCAGTACTTGCTTACGGCTTGGCTCTTGAAAGGGAACGGTTGTGATGCCAAGGGTACTAAGCACCAGTGATAGCCACGATGCTAAAGTCCAGAAGACAATCGACATCTCTAGCGTATGTGCGAGTATGGCGCATTTTTGAGGCTTGGTGTGAGGAGCATGACGTTAGGCCATTTTCCGTGGCATTGCCAGACATCTTGTCATTCCTTCAGGGGGGATTAGAAAAGAGACTAGCCCTCAGTACGCTCAAAGTTCACTGGCAGCCCAACTTGCTATAGAGGAGCAGTGCAGGGGAGCGTTTTGTCATCGATTCCAGATGTTCAACGCTTCCTTAGGGTGGCTAGTCAGACCACCAATGAGACAGGTGGTACCTGCTTGGGATTTGAACTTAGTGCTAGAGGCCTTGACGCGGCCTCCCTTTGAGTCTACGTTGATGGGGAGTTTGAGAGAATTGTCTTGGAAGACCTCCTTCCTCATGGTGTTGTGTTCCGCAAGAAGGATCTCGGATCTGCAGGCGCTCTCGTGTAGGGAGCTGTACATTCAGTTTTCAGCAGAAAAGGTAATGTTGAGGCCGGTGCCTTTTTTCCCCCTAAGGTAGTTTCCGGTTTTCATTTGAATCAGTCGGTTTTGCTTCCGACTTTTTCAGGTCAAGAAGGGGGTAAGATGGATCGGTCACTTAGGAAGTTGGATCTGGGGCGAGTGCTACGTAGGTACCTCAGGGAAACCGAGCCGTTTTGGAGGTCAGATAGGTTGTTTGTGCTTTTTAGTGGATCACGTAAAGGCTTCCATTGCCCGATGGGTGAAACAGGCTATAAGGGAGGCTTATGAAGCAAAGGGGAAGTCGCCTCCCGAGGGGCTCAGAGCTCATTCTACCCGAGGCCAAGCGGCTTCTTGGGCTGAATTTGCGTTGGTTACTCCGGTGGATATTTGTCGGGTGGCAACGTGGTCATCGCTTCATATGTTCATGAGGCACTATAGGTTAGTTGTTCAGGCAAGGGGGGGACGAAAAAATAGGAGCCTCGGCCATTGTGGCGGGGTTCGCAGGACCCTCCTGAGTTTAGGTACTGCTTTGGTACTGCCCTAATGTTCCTGGACTGGCCTGGAGAGACAAAGATGAAGGAGAAATTAGACCTTACCTGCTAATTGTCTTTCCTTGAGTTCTCTCCGGGCCAGTCCAGGACCCACCCAGTTCATCTGCGAGTTGCTTGGCGGAGCTAGGGGCTCAGCCGTTAGTTCTGATGTAGAGATTCATTATGTCGCTGTTGGCTGGAGTTGTTGAAGGTCTTTGTTGGCCTTAGGATGACTTGCGTCGGAGAGTTTTTTTTCTAGGTGATGTGAATTGTGGGGTTTGCTCTAGGGTAAAGGGGGTCCCGTTTGTGGCATGTTGAAAAAAAAAAAGAAATATAAATAGGTGAATGCTTAAAGGCATAAATGCACTATGGAGGAAAGAAAAAGGAAGTTTGTTTGTTATGTTTCATAGTTTCTAGTTTTAAGGTTAGGCTGCTTTGACAATAGAAGACTGAGTCTCTGATACCAGGGGGAGCGGGATAGACTGTCAGCAATACTTTCAGAATTCAGTCCTCAGCTGCTGGAGGAGGTTGACTACCCTAATGTTCCTGGACTGGCCCAGAGAGAACTCAAGGAAAGACAATTAGCAGGTAAGGTCTAATTTCTCCTTTGTTCTTGTGTGTGTTTTTCTCATCCTGTTTTCTCTCATCCGGTATCTTTTATATGTTGCTCTTTTTATGATCTTCTGAGTTCTGTGACTGCTGCCTTTTTTGTCTTTATATTTGCAGTTGCTTCTTTGGAGAGCTATATCCGAAGTATGTTTCTTCAGTATCCTATTACTAACACTAAGAAACAATTGTTCAAGAAATGAACCTATATATATAATTTGGATCAAAAATTGTATTAGTAGTAGGACTTTTTAAAATAAAATAAAAGGACATGTGCATTAAAACTTGCATCATTTTATTTTTGTGTGTATTTTCTAAAACTTGTACTATGCCTATTAAAATGCCATCAAATAGTCTATGCACTAAATTCTCTCTTCTACAGAAAATTAATTACCTCAGTAACCTCTGCTTACAGTATTAGTAGTATGCATGCTAACTAAATAAAGTACAGAGTGCATGCAAAGAGGCATGTTTACTAAAATACGGATAACTATTGTGCATTCTGCCCCAAAAATGAACAAGAGGATGGCACTTGACCCGCACTAAAAAATGGAAATCAGCCCGACATGTCCCCATGCAGCTATGGTGAATTTCATGCCATCCTCATACTCACTCTGTTCTGCATACTCCAGCCCTGCACCACTCAGTCTCAGTGGCCGCCTTTTTGGCGTATGGTAAATTTTACTGTGATACTTTTGGCACGAGCCGAACCCTGAACTACCCAGTAGTGCAGTTTAGTAAACATCTCCTTAACTGCCTCTGAGGATCCTCTGTGCTAATTCAAATGAAATGAAAGAGCAGATTAGCTTGGGGGATTTTACTCCCCAGGTCCTCAAGCTGGAACTGCTGCAACCTGCTGAATGATACTACCTATTCGTGATTCATGAGACCGGCCAGGAAAAAAGAGTGGCCAGGCCTGAAACATGAGACAGAACGACAAGCCAGCTTTATGGTAAGTTTGCTGCGCTGCCTCTATGGGGCCGGCAGGGGTGCATCCCCTTCCCAGCCAGCACCTGGGGTGGGCCGCACCCACCACCTCACCCTTGGTACACCACTGGGGAAGAAGAGTGGCCTTGGGCTGGATGGATTTTCTCACATACTAAAATGGCAATGCTGCATGATCCAGCTCCTGGTCCTATCTGCCAGATGGGGCTTTGGGAAGGCTTAGCTTCCTAGGTGTCTTAGACCAGGGACCTATGGGCCTAGTGGCATCATTAAACAGTTGGCAACAGTGCCTAAAGGACAGCTCTTGCATTTATTTATTTTTTTGCCCATGTAGGCTAGGATGCACTGGAATGGTAAGAACTAAGCATGTTTTACACAAGAACTGGCTATTATGGAATTGTGTAAGGATATTCATACATGTAAAATAGGTGCACAGAAAAATAGCAACTACTTTTATGTGACATGCGTGTAGGTTTTTCTAAAGGTGGAAACTTGGTGGAACACAGATGTAGTTGAAATGCACACAGGTACCTTACAAAATACATGAGTATATATGTAGAGGGGAATTTTAGAAGGGATGTCCAAGTGCAATCTGGTGATGAATAAGCCAGAACGCCTGAAAGCAGGTACTTCCAGGATGAGACATGATTTCACAAGCATCTACATAGACATCCCTAGAACTGCATTTCTAAACTGGGATGTCTAGGATAGTTTAATGCTTAGAGCAGTGATCGAGAAACAGCCAGGGTTCAAATCTCACTGCTACTATCAATAACTTTGTGCTGGGTACTGGACATGATGAGGTGCTTTCTTCTCTACACTCTCAGGATGCTTTTCAACCCCCCAAAAAACACTTTTCTGGTGCCTGGAACAGGTTCAAACTTAGATGTAACACCATGACATTTTGAGGATGTTCCTGCCATCCCTCCATCATGCTCTCTTTCAGACATGGATGTCCATAGACCTGGCATCTAAAATGGCTCTGGAGATGTCTCTATGCCTATTTTCAGATATCCAAAGCATGACTAGGGTTACAAAATGACCCCCATAAAGTACATGCACATATTTGCTCCTACCTAAAAGCAGGTGTAAATTTGTGGGAGTATTTGTGAGCTACTGGAGACACTTTTGGAAGCCTATTTTGTAAAGGTATATAGGAACCTATGTTACCTTCAGAAAATAGGCATAAAATAGGTGCATGTATAAAAGGACCCCTGATGCATGGTGATGTCGGGGGATTATATAAAAGAGTTTTCATTTAAATATATTAGGTCCTTGAGCAGTAGGGACTATCAATTCGCCATGGATAGGAATTGAGGCATAATGCTCTAGTATTTCACAAACCCATTCCATACCATGTGGATTTCATTTTAGTGTTGAATCAATGGGGTCAAACCTCTTCTTCTGTACATCAATCAGCAAACTCTTCACAACATTATACAGATGAGGTAGTCACTCGACTTCACTAGTAGGCACAGAAGATAAACCTTTCGCCTTTTACTCTGCAGATAGGTAACTCTATCATACTACTTTCTCACTCCGCAACTTCTGTTATTGGGTGGACCCTTTTCCTGTGGTAGCAGGAATATATCCTGGGGATGTAGTAGTTATCTTCAACATTTTTCTTTCCCTTTTTAATTATGTAGCGGGGACCTTGTGAACCCTTTTCTCCATCTTATGTCAGCAGATAGGCCAGCTCGATGGAAGCAAACCCTTAAACATAGAAACATAGAAACATGATGGCAGAAAAAGACCACGTGGCCTATCTGGTCTGCCTTTCCATAACAACAAATGCAATAGTCCCCTTTTTTCATTTTGAGATACTCTGTGTTTGTCCCAAGCTTTTTTAAATTCAGATACTGTCCTCATCTCTACCACCTCCACTGGGGGACTATTCCATGCATCTACCACTCTTTCCATAAAGTATTTCCACATATTACTCCTGAGTCTATCCCCTTTCACCCTCATCCTATGCCCCCTCATAGCAGAGCTTGCTTTCAATCAAAAGAGGTTCTCCTCCTGTGCATTTATGGAGTATTTAAGCATCTCAATCATATCTCCTCTATCCTGTTTTTCCTCTAATGTATACCTTGTACATATTAAGATCCTTATATGCTTTATAACAAAGACCACTAACCATTTTAGTAGCCACCCTCTGCAAAGACTCCAACCTGCTTATATCCTTTTGAAGGTGTGGTCTCCAGAATTGCACACACTATTCCAAATGAGATTGCACCAAAGACTTATACAGAGGAACTATCACCTCCTTTTTCTGCTGGCCATTCCTCTTCCTATGCACCCAAGCATCCTTCTAGCTTTAGCCGTCACCTTTTCTACCTGTTTAGCTACTTTAAGAACATCAGACACCATCACGCCCAGTTCCCACTCTTCTTTTGTGGACAGAAGTATTTTGCCCCCTACACTGTACCGCTCCCTTAGATTTTTGCAGCCCAAGTGCATGACCCTGCATTTTTTAGCATTAAATCTCAGCTGCCAAATTCTCAACCATTTTTCAAGCTTAGCTAGATCCCTGATCATGTTATCTACTCCTTGTTGGGTGTCTGCTCTTTTTCAGATTTTGGTATTGTCCGCAAAGAGGCATACCTTACTCGACAGCCCTTCTGCAATATCACTAACAAAGATGTTAAAAAGAATTGGAACAAGGACAGATCACTGTGGTACTCCACTGGTAATCTCCTTCTTCTCAGAGTGAGCTCTGTTTACCTATACCTTTTGTCGCCTCCCACTCAACCAATTTCTAATCCAGTCAGTAACTTTAGGGTCTATCCCTAGGGTGCTCAGTTTGTTTATAAGTCTCCTGTATGGAACGGTCTCAAAGGCTTTACTGAAATCCAAGTCCAACTCCCTAGTCACCCAATCAAAGAAATCAATCTGTTTTGCCTGACAAGACCTGCCTCTGGTGAATCCATGCTGCCTCGTATCCGGTAATCCGTTGGACTCCAGAAATCTCATTATTTTCTCTTTCAGCAGCATTTCTAATAATTTACATTCCACAGAGGTTAGACTACCTTGCCGTAGTTTTCAACCACATCCTTACTTCCGCTTTTGGGTTAAGGGACCACATGTGCCTCTCTCCAGTCCTCTGGCACCACTACCGACTCCAAAGAGGCACTGAAAAGGTCAGTCAGTGGAGCTGCTAAAACGTCCCCAAGTTCCTTCAGTATTCTCGGATGTATCCCATCCAGTCCCATCGTTGGTATACTTTTAGTTTAGCTAGTTCCTCATGAACACAGTCTTCTGAAAATCGTTCAAGATCCCCGTCGCTTCTGTTCCTATTTGTTGGTGTTTTCTGAGGTCCTGCTCCTGGCCCTTCATCTGTGAACACAGAACAGAAATACTTGTTAAGAAATTCCACTTTATCCTCATCAGCTTCTACATATTCCCCCACTTCACATTTGAGTCTGACAATACAACTTTTTGCCCTTCCTCCTCTCACTAACATATCTGAAAAATGTCTTATTCCCCCATTTTATTGCTTTGGCTATTTCTTCTTCTTTTTGTATCTTTGCTTTCCTGACTACTTTGCTAGATTCTCTAAGTTTTTCCTAATATACATGCCTGTATTTCTCTCTCTGTGATCTCTTGTAGTTCATAAAGGCCTCCCCCTTTTTCTTCATCTTTTTAGCTACTTCTTCTGAGAACCATAGTGGCCTCCTTTTCCTTTTATCTTTATTTACATTTCTAACAAAAAGGTTGATTGCCATTAAAATATCCCCTTTCAGTTTTGCCTACAGTTTTTCTACATCCCCCACCTCTCCCCTTCCTGTTAATGACTCCTTGAGGTATTGGCCCATCTTGTCAAAGTTAGTTTTCCTAAAGTCTAAGACCTTCACTTTTGAATGGATTTTATCATCCCTAGTCCTAATACTGACCCAGCACATCCAGTAATCACTGGATGCAAGATGATCTCCCACTATAATATCAGAAACACTTTCCCCATTGGTAAGCACCAAATTCAGTATGGCCCCTTCACATGTGGGTTCTGTTACCAGTTGCCTGAATAATTCTCCCTGTAGAAATCAAGGATCTCCTTACTTCTAGATGACCCTGCAGCAGGGATGTGCCAATCAGCATCCAGCATATTGAAATCATCTATCAGTAGCACTTCCCCTTTTCTGGCAATGCTGTGTATGTCTTCTATTAAATCTCTGTCCAATTCTTCTCCCTGTGAAAGAGGTCTGTATATCATGTCAATGCAAATGGATTTCTCTTTCCCGCTTTCTAATTTAACCCACAATGCCTCCTCTCTTCCTTTTAAGCCCTGTAATTCCAAAGCTTTAATATTATGTTTTACATATAATGCCACTTCTCCTCTCCTTCTTCCTACCCTATCCTTCCTGAGTAAAGTATAGCCTAGTATAATTATATCCCAGTTATGATTGTCCGTGAACCATGTCTCTGTAACTGCCACTAAATCCAAGTCAGTGTCTTCCATTAAAGCCTCTGCATCTGGGATCTTATTTCCCATGCTACAGGCATTTATACACACCGCTTTCCAGATGTTGTCCTTTTTACCCATTTCTACAGAGGTATTTAATGTTTCACTTATCTGGAAGCTTTCGTCACCCATCCCCAATGAATGTAGTTTACTTCCCTCTTCATTAGGTTGGCCAGTCTACTACTGAAGATACGTCAACCTTTCTTAGATAGATGGATGCCACCTCCACTCTGCAGCCCTTGGAATGTTATCCTATGGTCCAGAAAAACAAAACGCTTTCGATGACACCATCCATACAGCCATGTATTTATCTCCAAGATGGCACCATTCCCACTGTATCTGCTGTGATGCCTCAGTGGAGGTGAGAGTTATTTCCTGGAGTGAGGCTGGGAACATCAACTCCAAACTCAAGGAATGAGAGGGCCTCTATTCCTTGCTTCTGCCACCTGGGTAAGTTTGGCAGGTTGCTTTCTAAGGGCATTCAAAGAGATACTTTCCCTCCAAAAGCAGTACTTCTATAGTCCCAAAAAGCTTAACTCCCAATCCCTCTTCTCGATCTATTGTCATTATTCTTATGCTGTGCTCAGGACAAACCCATCCCTGAATTTCCCCAACCCAGAATAATAGAGGTGGAAAGGCTTAGAGGGTCTTTTAATTAATTAATTAATTAAGGGCAGTAATGTGCTGCACCTAATGGCATTAGCGCTGAAAATATGGTGCATTATGTGCAACACAACAGCGATAATTGTTTGGAGCAATAATGTGGAGCACTTCCCCTAACTCGAGCTGCATTAGTGTGGCGCTAATGCAGCTAGTACTAGATTCACACCACACACAAACTGAGCTGAGCTCACCATGCCCACTCTCTGCCCCTAACCCACCCACTCATGACCCCAACACGGGTTTTCTCATGGCCTGGAACTAGCTGGTAAGGTGTGTCCCAGCAAGCCTTCAGTGCATGCCAGAACACGTGCTGATAAACTAACACCCTTTTAATCAAAGACCCCCTTAGTGACACCTGGGCTACACATGTTTGAAAAGTTTTATAGGCACCCTGTTATATAATTGCCCCCACTCCCCAAATTTAACAGCTATTCCAAGACAGTATTAAAGTGTTCAAGGCTTCAGCAAAATGGCACATAGCTGCAGCATTCCAGACAATTTCTTGCATTCCCTAAAGCCTAATTTTCATATGATATTGCCTCAATTAAACGTGGGCATGCCACAACATTGTTTCTTTCAAAATTTGCTTGCATGTCCGTGCCCCAAAATAAAATGGCACCTTCCTATATAACTTACAGTTGTAATGAGCATTATAGATAGGGGTGTTTCCTTTAAAATGTTTTAACTCCTGAAAGTCGAAAAAAAACCCCATGAAGAGAAACTATATATTTTTGTTCTTTTTCCTTAAGACTTCATAGGGCATAAGTTCTTTTCAAGCATACCTCGGACTCCTGCAGCTCCAGCTGTCATGTGTAATTAAACATTTGGCCTCCACAATTACTCTACAGTGTACATATGCCAGCATTTCAAGCCTTAAATATGCATTTCAAAGAAGAATAATTCCCTGGAAATCCCAAATTGACAGGCGCAAAGACAGCCTGAAGGAAAGTAGTCAGAGAAAACTGTAAGGTCGAGATCTAATGATTTAAAAAGAAACTTCAAGAAGAACTTCAACCCTTAAGTAAACCAAGGGGAAAAAGACCAACAGTTGGCAAGCAGATTTCTGCAGGATTCTTATTAAGGAGCCTCCTAAGTTAGTTTATTTCTTTTTGCTCTGTTGTTCACATCGGTTTGTTGAATTCAATGGGGCCGCGGCACCGATATCAAGCGGAAGCCGCTACTGTGGCTTTGTAAACAAGCCCCAATGTTGTTTAAGTTATTATGTCATTAAGGGACCCTTTTGCTAATATTCAGAAGCTTTTTGCACTTACTGCACATTAGGAGCAAAACCTAGCCACCTCTCCAAATGACCAATGCCCTGTGCAGTGGAGAAAAGCTACTAAGGAAAAACTCAGTCCATATATACAAAAGATAGTCAAATTATCATTAATACAAAGGCACATGCCAGCCTCCCTTAAAGAAGCCACCATACAACCAATTTTGAAAAACACTTCACTCTGCAAGACAGACCCTGCAACCTACCGCCCAATCTCCAGCCTACCTTGCCTTGCAAAAATCATAGAGAAGACCATGCAGATGCAGCTCTAGGAGAATATAAACTACAGCGCACCACTAAATCTGCAACAACATGGCTTCAAATGACACCATAACGTGGAAACACTCCTAACCACTCCTGTTTAATGCCTATGATTTTAATTATTTCTTATAATGCATGTAACTTTCTAATCACTTGTTGTCCTGCTTATTTGTCTTGAATACATTTTAAGCTCTGTAAAGCTAGGAGTGTATATTAAGAATATGTGCCCAGTGCTGTGTATGTGTAATAGCACTATAGAAATGATGATTAGTAGTAGAAGTCCCCAAAGAATGGTCACCCTTGTTGTGTCACTTCAGTACAATACCTTGGTATGCATGTTATTGTTAAGTGCCGTGGAGTCGGTGTTGACTCATGGTGACCCCCTGGATGGTTGACCTAAACTTTGGTTGGTCTTCAACCAAGTGGCTCATTGTTGATAGAGTGGTATCCATATCTGCTGTTATTTTATCGCTCCATCTCATTGCCGGCCTTCCTCTTTTACATTGACCTTCTAGCTTGCCAAGCATTATGTCTTTTTCCAATGTTCTCTCTCTCTGCATGATGTGTCTTAAGCATGAAAGTCAAAGTCTTGTCATCTGAGCTTCTAAGGAAAGCTTAGGTTTGATCCCCTCTGGTACTGACTGGTTTCTTCTTTGGGCATTCCATGATATACACAGTATTTGTCGCCAGCACCATAATTCAAAGGCATCAATTTTCTTCCTATCTTTTTCACTGTCCAACTTTCACATGCATATGACGTTTTTGAAAATACCATGGCCTGGATAAGTCAAATCTTTGTATGGAGATAGACATCTCTGCTCTTGAGAATCTTTTCTAGGTATTTCATAGCCATTCTACTAAAAGCAATATGTTGTCGGATTTCTTGACTGCTAGTCCTTTCTTTATTGATTGTTGATCCAAGTAAGTTAAAGTTGTCAACTATTTCAATTTCTTCTCCACCAGTGATGAACTTATTGATTTTGCCATTTGACATGATCTTTGTCTTCTTAACTTTAAGGTGCAGACCCATTTTAAGACTATGTTCCTTGATCTTGAGAAGCAAATGTTTCAGATCATCCTCACTTTTAGCCAGTAATGTGGTATCATCAGCATACTGAAGATTGTTGATGAATCTTCCACAAATCTTCACACCTTGGTTGTCTTCATATGGTCCTGCTTCTTTGATGATTTGTTCTGCATATAAATTAAACAGGTGGGGGGAAAGTATGCAGCCTTGTCATAGACATTTGCTGATTTTAAATCATTCTGCTTCTTCTAGTTCCATTCAAACTGTTGCTTCTTGATCAATGTAACAGTTGTGCAAAGTGTGTAAGTGTTCTGGTATACCCATGCTTCTTAAGGTGGTCCAGAGTTTCTCATGGTTTACACTGTCAAAAGCCTTGCTGTATTCAATAAAACACATATGGATATCCTTTTGGTATTCTTTTGCATTTTCGAGGATTCATCTCACATCCGCGATGATGTCTCTTGTTCCTTACCCTTTCCTGAACCCTGCTTGTACTTCAGGTAGTTCTTGTTCCAGGTATGGTTGTAGTCTCTGCTGAATGATCTTGAGTAGAATCTTGCTTGCATGTGTGATCAGAGCGATTTTGCGATACTTTCCAGTCAGTCAGATCACCTTTCTTCAGTTTTGGTATAAACACAGATCTTTTCCAGTCAGTTGGCCATGAATTTGTCTTCCAAATTTCCTGGCAGAGCCTTGTAAGTATGGTAACAGTGTCATCCAATTGCTGTAATACTTCAGTGGGAATGCCATTAATGCCCAGTACTTTGCTCTTTGAAAAGGCTTCCAATGCTGCTTCGGCTTCTTCTTTCATCACCAATGATTCCTGATCATAATGTACAGGTTGAAACGGCTGTTGGTCCACTTGATCGTTATGGTATAATGACTGTATATTCTTTCCACCTTTTCTTGATCTTCTCAGCATCATTCAGCATGGATCCTTGAGCATCCTGTAGCATTCCAATTCTAGGCTGGAATTATTTCTTTAATTCTCTTAGTTTTAGAAAAGCTGATCTTGTTCTTCCTCTAATAGTTTCTGATTCTATTTCCTTGCATATGTCATTATAGTACTTCTCCTTGTCTTGTCTTGCTGCATGTTGGAAATCTCTATTGAGTTCTGTGATTGCCTTTCTTTCTCTTTTGACTTTAGCTTTTCTGCGTTTCCGGACAATTTTCAGAGTTTCTTCAGTCATCCATTTTGGCCGTTTTTGCTTTTTCACCTTTTGTAGAGACTTCTCGCTTTCTTCCACACAGCCTTCTTGATGTCATCCCATAACTCTTCTGGAACTCTGTATCTAAAGCAGCAAATCAATTTTACAGTTAGTCTTTAAATTCCAGTGGTATATTCTCAAGGTCATATTTTGCTACATTCATGAGTGGCTTGCTCTTTTTCAATTTTAGCTTGAGTTTGCATACTAGTAGTTGGGGGTCTGTACCACAGTTAGCTCCAGATTTTGTCTTCTTGATGTTATCGAGCTTTTTCATCATTGTCTTCCACAGATATAGTCAATTTGATTGATGTATAATCCATTGGGTGAAGTCCACGTGAACAGCTGATGCTTCTGTTGCTGGAGGAAGGTGTTTGAGATGAATAGATCATTGGTCTTGTAGAATTCTATCAGTCTTTATCCAGCTTCTTTTTCTGTTGTCAAGTCCATATTCTCCAACCACTTTGCCTTTTTCTTTGTTGCCAACTTTTCTGTTCCATTCACCCATGACTATCAGGATATCCTATTTGCATGTTCTATCAATTTCAACTTGTACTTGTTCATAGAACTCATCAACGTCTTCCTCTTCTGCAGCTGTTGTTGGGATATATACCTGAATTATAGTTGTGTTGATGGGCTCTCCTCGTAGACAAATAGAAATTAATCGTTCACTGACTGCATTGTATTTCATTACAGTTCTTGCAAATTTCTTCTTCATTATAAATGCAGCACCATTTCTTCTTTGTCTTTCATTTCCAGCATAGTAGACCATGTGATCATCAGATGCAAAGTGCCCAAGCCAGTCCATTTCAGTTCACTGTACACATTCTATTTCATTCTTGACCACCTCCAACTTCCCTTGGTTCATGCTTTGTATATTCCATGTCCCAATATGTAAGTTATCTTTGCAACTTCTGACTCTTATTTCATGCATAGCTACATCAGCAGATCCAACCACATCATAAATGCTAACTTTACTCTGAAAAGTCTTCAGCTCATCCCCAGTGGCCAGTTGAGGGCCTTCCAACCTGGGTGTCTCACCTTCCAGCACTATAGTGCAATTTGTTTTGTGACTATCCATTGGTTTTTTGTGGCAAGATACAGAAATAGATTTGTCAGGCCTTTCTTCCAGTTAATTCCAGTGTTGTTGCATTTGTCACAGAAATTTGATCCTCCTCTTACAATACCATCCCATTCTGGTGCTGCCCAGATAGGTGGTTTGTCTTAGTCTGGCACCTCACCTGATATCTATCTATCTTGGGAGATCATGACAGTAGCTTAGCTACTCATACCTTAGCTCTCAGCATCATTGACGCACACAAGCCCTCACAGCATGACAAGCAAACCAACCCTTTATCTCGTCACCTTACTGATGTCATTGGTAGGAATGTGCAGATTTAAAAAATGCTTCATTTGCAGGTTTTGACTTTTATTTTGTTTCTTTTTGTTTCTTTTTTTTTTTTCATTTTTATACATTTTTATTTTGGGGCAATTTTGTTAATTAAAGAGGTAGCTGTGGCTACTGCCCCCCCCCCCCCAAAAAAAAAACATATCTGAAAGATTGTTAGAGATTTCAGGTAAATAAAAAAACCAACTGTTAACACTAGAATCCCCAAAGTGTGTCAATTGATGCCAATGCATCTTCGAAGTTGTATACCAGCACCACTGCTAGAACCATGTCAGTCATGTTCCATGACTTTGTTAGTGAGGTCAAGATGTTCAAATATGTGCATCGAAAATTAATGACAGATGTGCCACCTAGCGGGAAAATGAATTTATACCTAGAAGCCCCAAAGTATGGCAATTGATGCAACCAAGAAAATTGAGTGGTTTTCACAAGTTTCATACAATGATTAACACAAGAACAGTGTTAACTAAATGTAAAAGTAACTGCAAATTCAAAAGTAACTGCAAAGTCCATGTCAGTTAATGAACGAACAGGATAAGCACGTACACCTGCACAACCTGTAACATGTAGGTCAACGTTTGAATCTGATTTTGCACCAGCACATCTAGGCACTGCTATCTTCTTATGAGGTCTCATCATTCTGTAAATAGAATCGTAGAAAAAAAATGAATACAATTTCAGGGAGGAAGCAATATGGTAAAAGTTCTGGAGTGTCGGCCTGTTCTAGGGCGTGTTCGAAAGTCACAACATTGTACATACCTGTGTAACAGAGTAAATTTCGGTTTTAAATCAATCACTGTTTTCAGTTTTACTCCGACATTACAAAACAATAAACACACGATGACGTCATGTAATGACGTCACAGACTGCACGTATTTAACAAATAAGTAACTTCAAATTAATTCACATCTGCATTTCATGATAAACGCAGTCATCGTGATAATGCATCAATTGATGCACTTTGAGGTTTCTAGGTAAAATGCCTTTTGGGGCTTCTAGTGTTAAAAGGTATTAAGTATTCAGATGAGCCAACATCACCTTCTGTTATAATGCATGCATCTTTCATGTCTCCATGGAGGCTGACTCTTGAAAACACTGCTATTTTGCTGGTTTCAAATAATTTTGGGTACAAGAACACGGCAAAAGAAAAATCTTTGTGGTAAAGTTCTACAGCAAGATTCAGTATATTCACAAGGCAAACAATTCAGTTAGCATTTTCCATAGGGCTGCAGATAAGACAAATTGGGAAAATTAGGAACTGGGAAGGAAAATCACCAGCAATACAGCATTGCTGGCTAAAGCCAACCTTCCAAAGAGCTATGGTGGTTCTTCTGAAAGATGCCTGCCTTCTATTTCAAAGTTTAAAGGTTTGAGGCCGTTCTGGCTTGTAGTGAAACAGGGGAGAAAAATCCAAATTTTGTACCTTTCAGTGCAATATTTTAGACTGAAAAGTCCACCTGTCCGTCATACCCAGTTGGTATTATTGGTGAATGGGGCCCTTGGGCAGCAAGATAGTTCAAGAATAGAGGCAGATAAAAAACTACCAGTGCTCAATAGCCCTTATCATGCTGGCAGTAAAAGTGTACAAGTTATTTCCAAGTGGATTTGAAATACAAGTTGTACCTAGAGCAATAGAGGGTGAAATAACTTGCTGAAGATTCAAAAGTGCTAGTGGGAGGATAAAACATGCCATAGTGTCTTTGTATCTCCCCCTTCATTTCCTCACCTCAAACTCTCCCACAACCACCAGCAAGTGCATAGAATATCTATAAACATAATCCCACAACTAGAACCCAGCCCATAACTAGAGAACAACAGACAGAAGATGCCTCACATGCCACCAAGATCATTGCAACCAAACTACCCAACAGCTTACATTGGGATGACAACAAGTCTGCACTCACCCTCAACCTCCTCAAAAGAATGGCAGCTGTAGAGAAATCACAGTCCAGTTCCAATAGTTCTCTATTTCTTGTGCAATCTTGGGGAAATCATACAGCATATGATATAAAGTACCAGGATCCTCACGCCAAAAGGTACTTCTATTTGGACACATATTATCTATCTTATTAGTCTTAATTAGTGTACAAATATCCTTATACATTCCAAAAATAATGCTTGGAGGATAGGAGTGGTGGCATTTTAAGGGTCATTTTAAAAGGTTTGGTCATGATTTGGACCTCTGAAGACATGCATGTGGACACTGAAATTACAGGTAAGTCTTCATAGCCCACAAATGACTTTGGCAGAGACTTCCAAGAAGGCATGAGGCTGTGGCAGAGGCATGTCCCCTTTCAATCTCAGAAACATCTGCAGGCATAAATAGGTATCATGAAAATGCTTGTTTTCACCTTAACTCATCCAAAGAGTGTAAAGAAGATGGAGAATTAAATGACTAACCTTAGATCACCAAGGCCCAAATTGAAAATTGAACCTTGGTCATTCTGCTCTCAAGCATCTATTCTGACCTTTATGCTATTAGATGACTTGGGATTGTAAATGCTATCCTGGGGATGTCTATATAGATGTTTGATAAACATCCGTATCGAGCATGTCCACATTTCTGAAATCCTGCTTGAACTTGCACGTGCCTGCTTTTTTTTTTTCAGACATTCTTGCTTTAATGTCCCAGATTGCGCTTGGACGTCCCATTGTGAAATGTGCCTCCATGATCCAAAAAAAATGCTAATTGCTGAGATATTAACTGAGAGTTCCTGACCCCATATGTTTTGCAGTACTGTTGTTGTTGTTGTTGTTAAGTGCCGTCGAGTCGGAGTTGATTCATGGCGACCCTCTGGATAGCTATCCTAAATTGTGTTCGGTCTTCAGTCAGGCGGTAATAGATTAGGATTTTTATCCCAGGCTTATATTAGTTTTTAAAATTGCAAGGCTACTTGGTCTAGAGTCCGTAACAAGGGAGTGATTGTCTTTAGAAGGTTAAACCTTACAAGCTCACAAAGCTAGAACATGTTTCAACTGCAAGTATCTAAAGAAACATTTGAAATACAACTGAAATATATATTGTACCTTATCAAAAGGGATACAGTCCTCCCCCTCACATACTGTATGTCTTTAATCAACACAATCCCTACCTCAAATCAATCCCTCCAGACAAAGAAAGATTTCCCAATCTGTAACAAGGGGTTAAACCATATCTGAGTCCACAGTAACACATTCCAAGGAGCATCCTGTAATTCTCTAATTAAACAGGGTCTACATTTATTGTGTGCAATTCTGATTGCCGTATCTTAAAAAAAGGATATAGCGGAATTAGAAAAAGTACAGAGAAGAACCACCAAAATGGTAAGGATACCCCTATGAAGAGAGGTTTAAAAGGTTAGGGCTCTTCTCTTCCAACCTATTTAGAAATCTTCATGCTATTGATCCCTTGGCTCTCTCTTCCACCATTTCTTCATCTCTTTCTTCCACTATGTCATCTAAGTCTGTTGACGAGGCAGTAACTTCCTATAATGCTGCACTCTCCTTGGCTCTGGATTCCCTTGCTCCACCCATCCCACGTCCTGTGAGACATTCTGCACCCCAGCCCTGGCTTTCACCCACTACCCACTATCTATGTTCCTGTGCCCGTTCTTCTGAGCATGCTTGGCTCAAATACCGCTCCCCTGCAAACTTTCTACATTTCAAATTCATGCTTGTCTCTATCCAGTTAGCCATAGATCTTGCCAAACAAGACTACTATGTCCATCTGACTAACTCTCTTGCCTCTGATCCTCGCCATCTCTTTACTATTCTTAGCTCTCTTCTCAAAGTGCCTCCGCCTCTGATCCCTCCCTCCCTTTCTGCCCAAACCCTAGCTATTTCCATGACAAAATCCACAAGATCACCCTCCAATTCCCCACAAACTCAGCTACTTCCCCTCCTCCCCCTCTCCACTCCCAACTCTCCACCCCTACCTCTGCTACCCTCTCTTCCTTTCCTGTGATCTCTGATGAGGAAACTGCACACCTTCTTTCTTCCTGCAAACTCACCACCTGCTCCTCTGATCCTATCCCCACCCGTCTACTAAGCCCCATCTCCTCCACCGTTGTCCCTTCCATCTCTCATATTCTCAACCTATTGCTCTCCACTGCAACAGTCCCTACAGACTTCAAGCATGCTGTGATCACACCTCTCCTCAATAAACTCTCAAGATCATAAGAACATAAGAACATAAGATATGCCATACTGGGTCAGACCAAGGTCCATCAAGCCCAGTATTCTGTTTCCAACAGTGGCCAATCTAGTTCATATGTACCTGTCCTTCCTGGCAAAATCCAAGGGCCTTTACTCTGTCCTCATCCTTCTTGACCTCTCTGCTGCTTTTGACACTGCTGACCACAAACCTCTCCTTGATACCCTGTCCTTGCTTGGTTTTAGTGGCTCTCTACTATCCTGGTTCTCCTCCTATCTCTCCTATCGCTCTTTCAGTGTGTGTTCTGGTGGCTACTCCTCCTGCTATACCGCTCCCAATTGGTGTACCCCAAGGATCTGTCTTGGGTCCACTCCTTTTCTCTCTCTATACCCAGTCCCTTGGTGTGCTTATCTCTTCCCATGGCTTTCAGTACCATCTGTATGCTGATGACTCCCAGATCTACCTCTCTACACCTGAAATCTCTCCGGCAATCCAGACCTGGATCTCTGCCTGCCTTTCTAACATTGCCGCCTGGATGTCTCACTGTCGCCTGAAATTGAACATGGCCAAGACTGAACTTCTTATCTTTCCCCCTAAAACCTCACCTCCTCTTCCTCCTTTCTCAGTCTCCGTGGATAACTCTGTACTCCTTCCTGTTTCCTCGGTCCGCAATCTGGGAGTTGTTTTTGACTCCTCTCTCTCTTTCTCCACACATATCCATCTCGTAGCTAAGACCTGCCGTTTCTTTCTCCATTAGCAAAATCTGCCCTTTCCTTTCTGAACACACTACTAAAACACTTATCCACTCCTTAATCACCTCCCGTCTTGACTACTGTAACCTACTCCTTGCTGGTCTCCCTTTGAACCATCTCTCTCCCCTTCAATCTGTTCAACACTCTGCTGCACGACTAACACAGGTACACTAAAAAAAAATTTTTAAAAACTGCCTCTAACGTTTCGATTGATTTTTATGTTTTTTGGTGCGCTGAATCCAAATCTGGTAACCAATTTGCTCCATCACGTACAGATTTTTTGCTACATTGGGTTAGCAGTTTGAGGTGAACTTTTCAGATTGAGTGCGATCAAGATAAAAGTTTCTTGGATGAATTCTTTATACTAATTGTTTAGTAGTTATTCAAATACGAATAAAGAAAATTGTAACAAGGCAGCACATAAGAATAGAGTAATGTCAACAAAACACACTGTGATGGTAGCAAAATTGTCTGCACTTAAAACAGCCACATACATGTGCACAAATATTGAGCATATAACAGCGAGGTTAGACACAAAGCAAAGCAAAGAAATGTGCAAAAAATGTTGTACAGGTATGTATGTAAGAATAGAAAACGCAAACCGCACCATTGCAATACATGAAGACAAACACCTGATGGTGTGAAAATAAAATTCTAATAAATGAGATCCGACACTGTGGTAATAACTAGCAAATTTTTATTTCAAAGTTTAGTAAAAACACGATATTTGTCAACACAGTTTAGATTTTAAAGTCATTCTTGGGTCAATCAATCTCCTGGTGGGCCCGTTCCTTCTTCCCCCGAATGCTTCTCTTGGTGCGCTGCTTGGCGTATTTTTCATCTGGGGTTTCCCGCAGCAGCAACCAGCAGAAATCAGCCATCATAGTGGTGTTCCATCTTCCTTGGTACCTTCTCTCTGCGTCCTTAATGTCCTGGTGAAACCTTTCACCTTGTTCTTCACTGTACGCCCCCAAGTTTTCGGGAAAGTAGTTCACATGGGAGTGCAAGAAATGGACTTTCAGGCTCATGTTACAGCCTTGTTCTTTGAAGGCATTGAGCATCCTGGCAACAATATCCTTATAGTTCTCATCCCGCCTGTTCCCCAAGAATTTGAGAACAACATCCTTGAAGGAATCCCAGGCTACTTTTTTCTTCTCAGACATCGTTTCAGCGAGTGCTCCATCTGGAATGAGTTTCCTTATATCAGGGCCAACAAACACTCCTTCCTTTAGCTTTGCTTCAGAAAGTCAGGGGAACTTTGAGCAAAGGTACCGAAAGCACTCACCATCTTTTGGAAGGGACTTGATGAATTGCTTAATGAGACCCAACTTAATGTGGAGAGGTGGTAATAGAATTTTATCACGAGGTACCAAGCTCTCATGAAGAACATTTTTCTCACCGGGTCTCAAATACTCCCGAATTGGCCAGTCTTTTTTCCCCCAGTGTAGGTCGCGGGCCCGGCTATCCCACAAGCAAAGGAAGCAGGGATATTTGGTGAAACCGGATTGCTGCCCTAATAGCATGGATAGAATTTTAAAGTCTCCACAAATCATCCTCTTATGCTCATCATAACGAATCTTCTGAAGAATCAGGGCCAAATTCTCGTATTTTTCTTGGAGAATAACAGAGTGAGCAATAGGAACTGAAGCGAATGTGTTGCCATTATGAAGAAGAACACCTTTTATGCTGTCTTTTGACGAATCAATGAACAGCCGCCATTCAGCAGGATCATACTTGAGTTTAAACTTTTCCATCACTCCGTATATATCGTTGCAAAATACCAAATCTTCCTCTTTGCTGAAATACTTCAAAAATTGTGTCTCGCGGTTGCGGTACCAATAAAAAGTTGTTCCTGGTGACAATAGATTTTTCTGTTTAAGCCGAGAACCTAGCAGTTGGGCAGCATCTTTTGGGAGTCCTAAATCCCGGACTAAATCATTCAATTCAGCTTGAGAGAAAAGTTCAGGTTTCGGATCTGGTTCAATTTCAAACTCGGAAGTACTGGACTCATCGGGAAAAGCCATCTGATGAGTCTCATCATGATCAGAACCGTCCACACAAATATGATCCAAAGATTTTGGTGGTTCAGGCACAGGTACTTCGTTGCTATGAGGCATAGGCCTAATTGCTGAGGGAAGGTTGGGGTAACTTATTACGTTCTTATTTTTTAAGTTGTATCCCTTCACAATGCAAGAGCAAAAATAGCAGTCACTGCTGTGGTCTCTTTGTTCACGCCACATCATAGGTATTCCGAAACGAAATGCTTGTTTTTTAACTTTCATCCATAAGCGTAGATCTTCCTCACATGTCTTGCACACTTTGTGAGGAGCCCACGGTTTGTCTTGATCACCTAACTTCAAACCGAAATAGGCGAAATATACTTTTTTAATAAATGCAGAAATGTTCCTCTGCCGCTTTTTCACGGTATATTCCCCACAAATAAAACAAAAACTTTCCGGAGAGTTGACGCAACCTCTGGCTCTGTGAGCCATCACAAATACACAGCACTGCAAACTACAACTGTAGTGAACCACTTCGGAATAAAGCTGGATTACGACTGAGCAAACAAAAGGTAATAATAAACTTGCAAGAAACTGAAATTTGACAGGAACGTTCATGTCGCAACCACCGTGTTTGAGCGAGCGAACGAGGCGAGGCGAACAGGAAAGAACATGCACCAGCGCGAGTACTGGATTTAGCCCCCCGCCTCCCAATTGTCCTGTTAATGTATAAAATGAATACAAAACACTCTAAAATATCATGAGGGAGTGTTTCTAGTTAGTTAACCATTACAACCTCTATTTTGGGCCAAGAAAATAAATTGCAGTCGGCTAAAAAGAAATTATGTGAACATTCCTTATTTGGGTAAGAAATCTAATTTTGCAAGAAAACGTGACGTGATGGAACATTTTGGCTATTTTTCCTGGATTCAGCACCCCAAAATCTATAGGAATCAGTTGCAAAACTGGAGGCAGTTTTTTGGTAGTGTACCTGTGTTAATCTTCTGCCAGCCTCGTCATGCCCACATTACTCCTCTTTTCAAGTCACTTCACTGGCTCCCTATCCATTTCTGCATCCAGTTCAAACTTCTCCTCCTGACCTATAAATGCATTCACTCTGAGGCTCCTTAGTACCTTTCTTTTCTTATCTCTCCTTACACCCCTCCTTGGGAACTCCGCTCTTCTAGCAAACTACTTTTATCTGTGCCCTTCTCCCCTACTGCTAACTCCAGACTTTGCTCCTTTCACCTTGATGCACCTTATGCCTGGAACAAACTACCTGTGTTTGTACGCCAGGCACCCTCCCTAATCCTCTTCAAATCCAGGTTGAAAACTCACCTCTTCGCTGCTGCTTTTGGATCTTGACTCACCTGATCTCCTTTTCTTGATCTCCTTTTCTTTCCCCTAGTTCTATCCCTGTTTACACCTTCTATGTTTATCTTGATTAGATTGTAAGCTCTGATTTTATTTTATTATTTATTATTTATTTATTTATAGCTTTTCTATACTACGCTCTTTTTCATCAGCGCGGTTTACATTGAACAAGAATACTCACAGCAAGTAACAGGTTTACAAGAAACAGGAAAATTCAACTGGGATTCAACTTAGGGAAACTATGTGCATATATGTTATGAAATTATATACAATGAATAGAGATTTTATTAACATCTTTTATAAATAATATATTTACAATTTTACTATGAGGGCTTGGAATGTGTGAGAGGGTTCATGATGGGCACTGGGATTGGGAGAAGTGTAGAAGGAAAAGGTGGTGTTTTATGGCTTTTCTGAATTGCTTGAGGTCTGTGATTGCTCTAATGGTAGGTGGTAGGTTGTTCCAACATTTGGGTGCGTAGTGTGTGAAACGAGGGACTGATGGGCAGGGACTGTCTCTTACATGTCTGTACAGCACTGCATACGACTGGTAGCGCTATATAAATGCTCAGTAGTAGTAGTAGTAGTAGTAGTCTTCAACCTGGAAAAGAGATGGCTGAGGGAAGATATGATAGAGGTCTATAAATTAATGAATAGAGTGGAACGGGTAAACATAGATTGATTCTTTACGCTATTAAAAAGTAGAAAGACTAGGGGACATGCAATGAAGCTACAGTGTAATTAAGACTAATAAGTGTAATTTAAGACTAATAAGAGAAAGTATTTTTTCACTCAATGCGTAATAAAACTCTGGAATTCATTACCAAATGATATAGTAAAAGTTGTTAGTGTAGCTGGATTTAAAAATGGCTTGGACAAGTACCTGGAGGAAAGGACCATAAACCATTATTAAAGAGGACCCGGGTAATCCACTTCTTGCTCCAATACAAGCATCATGGAACCTTCTTTTTGGGAAACTTCTAGGTACTTGTGACCTGGATTGGCCACTGTTGGAAACAGAATGCTGGGTTTGATGGACCTTGGTCTGACCCAGAATGGCATTTCTTATGTTCTTATGATGCACCACCCCATCAACCATGATAGTCGCAAAGGAGCCATCAATGCACGCTCCACAGAAAGCCACATTGGTTGATCTCGCTTTTTGTTCTGCATATAAAGAAACAGTTTGCATAACACAATAATCATTTTAAGGCAATCAAAGTGTCCCCAACATAACAAAGCCAGCAGACACCACTTCTGACACATGTTGTGTTCAAAATGGCCCCCTGTTGACGTCTAGCGGTACTACTATTAGAAGTCAAGCAGATGTGTTAGCAACTTGGTGCTCCCAGGAAAGAAAAATAGCAGCTTTCAAAGCTCAGCACATTCTCTGTTATTTGATTTCTTTAGCAATGAGGTGCTATGCATGCATTTGCATGTATTGTATCTCCTTCCTAAACTAAAATTCCCTGTAAAATGCTAAAATTCCCTCTTCCCTGTAAAATAGTTATCTCCAAGTTATAATACCCTGTTCAATGTAATTTCAGTTTGTTCAATGTAAACCGCACTGATGCAGAATAGCGCGGTATATAAGAGAATGTAAATAAATAAATAAATAAATAAAATACATTATGCTAAAATAACACATAATTTTCTCTCATAGCATGTATTAAGAGACAAAAATCATTAATTATTCCCATAGCACATGTTAGTAACTAACCCCCCTGGAGCCGCATTCCAAGCAGGCCACAACCGGGCTGTTGGGACATCCAAAAACTGGATGGTCTGAATACATACCCGATTCTGCACCCGTGGGAGCTAGATGTTCCCACGGGCACAGAATCGGTCACTTAGATGGGCTGGACGTGCCCTGCCTCCTTAGCACTGGATGTCCATCAGATTCCCCAGCTAGCCATCTCTATGCTCCTATTGGAACCCCGGTGCCATGGCATCTCATCGCCATGGCACTGGGATTCCATGCAGGAGCTCAGGCAGGTCGACGCTGGTCCCACTCTTCTTTCCCACCACCCGACCCCTGGCCGGGGCAGCAAGGGCCAGGATCGGGTGGCGGGGCACTACATTGCTGCTGCCATGCGACTTCAGGGGGTCTGCATGCCCCAATCTCCTCAGCCCCAGGAACTTACTCCACCTCCGAGGTGGAATATGTTCCCTATCCTTCCTGCCTCCTGTGGACGTACAGGGTCATGACTGGAATCAGCCCTGTACGTCCGGGTGCATTGGCCTGCCCTCGTTCTGCCCACTCTCTGCCTTCGGCTCTCCCCCTCCCACCCCTATCCAGTGCTCCCCGCACACCAGCACATTATATGCAGGGAGCTGCTGCCACAGAATAGCAGGGGTTGCACATCTGACCCAGATGTGCAACCCCGCTATTCATGTCTCAGAATGACCCGCTTAGTGTACTATAATGGTCTTAAGCATACACTATCTGCTGCTGTGTTAATAGGAATAAAATGAACCATAGTGAAAGCCAGTGCATATTAACTCCATTAGCGTAAAGAATACAAACTCCATTAGATATAGTAGGTACATGAATGTAGCTTACCATCTAATACTTCTGGAAAGCTGTGTGCTAAATACATATAAATAAATAAGGACCTTAGTGCATGCAATATTGAATTAACATATTAACCTTTGAACTGGTATATGCAGTCGATTTCTGCATGTTAAAAAAAATTCAAATGTGCATTCAAAAACTGTTATTAATACATATGTGTGACACAAACTAAAAAAAAATTGTAAAATCTGGGGAAAAAATGAAAATTAGCCAATAATGAAATGATTTTTTCAATGAACATGCCTAGCTGATTTGTTTTCCTGTTTAGCAGTCTCTACTTATGCTGTAAAATTCTCACAAAATGAATATTCTTTGATTTAGTAGTTCATGTCTTAACCTTTATAACACTTCATGCATGGTTCTATTAAAATATTTTTATGAAAGCAGACACTATTTTCATAGTCAATAGGTGGGAAGATTTTTATTTTATCCTGTCACTGATTTAATAACAGCATGAAAAGCCTTCAGGGTCTGATTCTTTGTCAGCTTTACCCCCGACTAGTAGATATCCATCAGGGCTACCACTCTAAAAGTAGACTAATAACTCATGAAAGAATCCTGGAGTACAACTAAGAAGATCATTATTTTGGCGTACAAAGCTCGTTATATTGATGTGAAGCTGCTTTCTGGATAAAAACACTAAAAGACCTTGGACTCAAGAGTTCATACTGTATAATATGCTTGCACAACCTAATTATTATTTTAAGGAGAAAGTTGTCCGTATTTTTTAAAGGAATACTGTGATAAAATGGAGCACTAAAAATATACGTTACAAGCAATCCTTTCAAAATCATAGCAGCAAGCTGTAAATGCAACTTACTAAACCCTGTGCAAATGGATATCCTTGGGAACTGTTGTTGCTGTTGTTGTTAAGTGCCGTCGAGTCGGAGTCGACGGCACTTAACAGCAACAACAACTAAAAATCTGAATATACTTTATAACTGTGCACACAGCATACAATATATATACCTGCACTTTTCTCTCTGTGAACTGGTTGAAATTTTCAAAGCAAAAATATGTGTACATCTGCTTTGAAAATTACCTCATGGAAATGATATGTCTATGTTTACACCTGCTTTTTAGCACATGCTAATTTTCTGGCTTAATTCAACAACCTCACAAGTCCTTCCCCCCTCTAAACAGCCAGGTGAACTTATACGTGCCTCACCTCACTGCTGCCACTCTCCCCTCCCCCCTGGTTATTGGACATTGTGCTCTGGATGTCCCAGATTCTTCCTAGATGTTTCTTCTAAAATCCAATTTCACATAAATAAATCTGCACGAGTATGGTCTGCATGCACATAAGTGTCTTCTGAAATCTCTTCCTCTCTACCCTGAAATATGAATTTCCCAGTAGCCAATTCTGGTCATAGTTCCACACAGATAGCAGGGCTGGGTACATGCTGGGGTATAAATTATTTCACAAATGTGGATGTCCCTGAATTGTATGGCCACAGAACCGAGTACTTGGACATCCTGGTGCGGGAATTTCAGAAGGGGGTGACTATGTTATAAGACCAGCATGCCCTGGATAGCCATTTCTGACAATCAGACATGTGGTGGTGTTCCTGTAATATGTCTGGAGTATGTAAAGAAAATAGGAAATAGTATAAAAACCGGGACATTGCCAGGACATGATTGAGACTGTCAGAAAAGCCTTTATCACCAATCATCAAACTTCAAAGAGGTACAAGGCCATCTCCAAAAGTCTTGGGATTCCTGTGTCTACAGTTCGCAATGTTACTAAGAAGATTTCTGCTCATGGAACTGTTGCCACCAACACCATATATGCATTACTGCAGGTGCAGAATTGCCCATAAAGACTACACATGAGCGAGACATACAGCAGGTCACCAATGTAACCACGGTGCGTCTAACGGAACTACAGAGACCACACTGATGGGGACCTGGGGTGTGTCAGTCATCAAAGGTGCTGTGGACCTGTTGCTGGCCACCCCACCTCAAACTCAGGGTGGTCACAGTAACCGCACAAGGTGACTTTCTGTGGATACACTGTAGCAGTGCCATACATGGTCTGTTCCCCCTACTATGGCAAGCTGCTGTGGGGTTGCACATGGTCAGGACCACCATCATCCTGAGGAGATGGGGGGGGGGGGAACCCACAACATAGGACCATCTAAACACAGCTGATTTGCATGTGCAGTGCATCATGGGCGTGACTGCTCCAATCCAACCCTGTGAACCCCTGCAGATGGACTGTGTGGTGCAATGAGGTACCTCTGTCAAATACACACAAGCACCCCATAGCCTCCCATAACACCCAGACGTAGAGACAATCAGGGACTCTGTCTGTGCTGTTCTGACCACACACCCTCCACAATCCCTTTAAACAGAAGGGGCATTACAAATGTGTGATACATCTCCACCTGGAGGACATATCTGGCCAAAGGAATGTGAATGGACCCTGATGTGAGGTGTGTGCAGCAGAAGGTGGTATGAAACATGATGCTGATGCTGCAAAATGTAGCAGAGGTATGAGGAAGTGGGGTTTGTAACGTGCAGATCATGCCCACAGGCTCCCATAGGTAATAGTCCACCACAATCAGAGATAGTAGTACCAATGCCAGGTGCAATATTCCCTCAGGGATATGTAAATGTACAGTGCCCAGAACAGAACCAATGCACGTAGTAACGCACGCACACGCCGTAAACAACGCACGTATTCACGCCCGCAGCAATGCACGTAGTTACGCCTGCAGCAACACACGTATCCAAGCGCCGTGACAAGCTCGTGTAGCTCTGCACGTGGCTACGCCCCCAGCAACGCATGTGGCTACGCCCCCAGCAACGCACGTGACTACGCAGCACTGATACAGTCGGAGCAAATGGCAGCCATGTCCAGGAAGCCAGCTTTCAGCCAGGGAGACCTATATCTCCTCACAGAGCTGTTCTGCCTCCGCCAGCAGCGGCTATTTCCGGGCTCATCCAGGAGGCAGAACCTAGGAAGGGTCAGGAGGGCCTGGGAGCGTCTGTCCCACAGATACAACAGGAGCTCAGACTACCCACGTGAGGTAAGTGCATGGGGACAGGCACCCCAAATGATGAGGTTCAACAAAACACCCAGTAACCAAAGCACAAAGAAACTATGCATTGCCAGGGAATAGCAGGTGCTGCCACGTCCGGCTGGTAGCAAAGTCTGCTACACACCCGATAAAAAGACCCCCCAGCCCCAAGGGGGTAGCTGCAACCATGGCAGGGGAGCACCACAGACCACATTGGTATGGTATGGGGTGCATTTGCAGGCCAGGGATGTCCCCTATCCACAGGAAACCCCAGTCCCACCTCTCAGGCCAAGAGGCAAAGAGGGGTCTTCAACATGCCCCTGTCAACTAACACAAGTCCAAAATACATCCGCCAATGCTACAGGCCCCAAATGAGGGCTCCCCTCCCCATCCCTGTCCAATGTCAGCTGGTTCTTTGTGTGATCACAAAACACAAACCACAGTCCCAGGATGCTGCAGGCCCCAAAAGAGGGCTCCCTCCACCATCCTGGTGCCTTGGAAACAGGCCCTGTTTGTGATCACAAAACACAAACCACAGCCCTAAGATGCTGCAGGCCCCAAAAGAGGGCTCCCTGCACCATCCTGGAGCCTTGGAAACAGGCCCTGTTTGTGATCACAAAACACAAACCACAGCCCTAAGATGCTGCAGGGAGCACTGCAGGTGACACCCTCCCACCCCAACAGTGGCTGATTGGCACTGGCAGATGTGTGGAGGTGGCACACAGAGATGTGTTGTGTCATGTCCGCTGGGGTGCACACACAGGGCACATGGGGTCCAGACTTGAGAGGTGTGTGCGTGGGCCACACATGGGGCTGTCCCCTGGGAAAGCATGGGGCATGAGTGTGTCACCCAATAGGGGCAGGCTCCTGTTGTATGAAGAGAGAGTTAGCTGCTGTGGCAGGGGACCCCAACATGTCTCTGCGGTAGCTAAGGTCAATGTTTGGTGTCACCCCTACAGGTGGAGGACCTGCGTAAAAAGGCGAGGGAGCTCAGGGCACGCTACCCGAGATTTGTGGCCAGGGTACAGCGCGAACAGATGGCGCAACAGAATGGTGAGTACTGTGACATGGCCCTGTAGGGCACTGAGTGGTGGAACCACAGGACCACTGTGACTGCGGAATATGATGTGTACCCAGGGGATGATATGTGTTACCTCTCCCACAGCTGATGCTCGTGCTGCCATGGAGCCAGCGAGGCCGGAGGACCCGGATGTTGCTGCGGCCTGGGAGGAGGCCAATGACGACGTGGGCCTTCAGGACGGCGAAATAGATGAGCCATATGAAGATGGTGATGGAGGGCACGTGGGTGAATCCCCACGCCCCAACGAGGGAGAGGAGGGGGACGTGGAGGATGAGGGGCATATGGGAGGGGATGGGGAGGAGGCGGATAACAGGGAGAGTGATGGTGCGGAGTTGGGGGACCGGGGAAATGAGGGGGGGGATATGGGGACAGGGGAAGGGAGAGGGAGAGGGAGGATGTGGGTGGCAGGGAAAGGGAGGGGGAGGAGGGGGAGGAGGGGGAAGGGGATGTGGAGAGGGTGGTGGAGGCAGGGGGGAGGGGCTGTACAGTGTGGGTGGAGGGGGGGACAGGTCCCCAATGGCACGCTTCGCCACAGGGCAATGGGGGCACCAGCCACCTGCCCCATGATCCTGGCGAAGCACACCCTTTGGACGTGTGTCTGCCACACATTGCCGCAGACAGGTCAGCCGTGCATGTAGCCACACAGACATGGGGAGATGTGTGTTTGTTTGGCTGCATGTGCGGTCTGCGCCTGGCTGCGGCTGTGCGTGCCCAGGCACACGCCCAGAGGCAGTTCGCCCTAATCCAGGGGCAGGTGCTGGCGACCCTGTCCATGGTGGCTGACCGGCTGCATGAGCTCAATGAGTGCCTTGCCGGTGCCGCACCCGGTCAGCCACCATTCGACAGGGGTCCCCGGGGTGTGTAGTGTGGGGACACACATGGCACACCCGCCCTGTGACGGACCGTGCCATTGCCTCTCCATCACCATGTCCACAGGGATAGGGGTGCCCAATGCTGTGTGGCTAGGAGGCCTAGTTGGACCATGCTGGTCTTTATCTGCCATCATATACTATGTAACAATGTCGGACGTTGCTATGTGTGTCCCAGTTCAGAGAGGGCATCTTTTATAAATGTTATACGTTTAATATATGAACCTGGTGGTCAGATGTACCTCATTGCTAAGTGACAGTGCTGTGTGAGTGATGGGTGTGTCAGTGTTCACTCTGAGAGGCGAGGGAGGACGTGGACCAGGTAAGGGCTGCAGTGAGAGCACCTCCACAGACATGTCACAGCTACGTTGCTGAGAGGGTGGGGCAACGAGCAGGGGGGAGAGTGGCGTGCATGAGTGGCGTGCGACAGCAGATGTGTACGAAGGTGCAGGGCGTGCAGCACAGGGGGACAATGGGACATATGGCGGGGGAGGGTGGAAGGCCTGTGTAGCCTATCCAGCATAACCCCATAGTGTTAGGCTGTGGTGGCAAAGGTAGGATGGATGAGGTGTATGCGTAGGGGTAGGGTTAGGGTTAGGGTGAGAACACAGAGGGTGCACCTCAGGAGGTGGTGAAGCTGGTGCCTGAGGGGGGGGGGAGTGAGCGGTGTTGCCAGCTGTGACCATGTAGGCCCCAGCAAAGGTTGGCTAGATGGCAAGCACGTATACCAGCATGCAGGGTGGGAAAGGGGGATGGGACAGGGTTGCCCAATGATCCGCTGGGAGACGCGTGACCACCTTGGTGCATGGTGTGATGGGTGTAATGGCTGGCCCTAGGGGGTGCAAGAGCATACTGTCAGTGGAGTGCATTGGCCCATCGGTGGTGGCACCCACAAGGGTGTGGGGGTCTGGGGGTGGGCACAGCAGAGGGTGGGGACGTGGGATTAGCGGGATAATGCCCTGTGGAGTGGCACAGTGTGCCATGGCTGTGGATGGGGTGGAGCACAGTGTGGATGGTGCGACAGGTGACAGTTAATGGATGTAGCTTATGGAGCCAAATGTGGTATTGGGATGTGCTTGATGGGGGGCATGGGAGTGTAGGTGTATATTGCGGCCACTGGTGCACAGGGTGATGGGTAGGCCATACAGGGGGGTCACCCTAAGGTGTGGGAAGCTGCAAGGGTGTGCTCAGGGGAACACAGTGGACATGTGTCACGGGAGACACCAAGGTGGATGGCTGTGGGAGCCTGTGAACCGGAGTACGTGACATGTGCAGTGCACATACTGTTTGGGTTTAGCGTGATGGGAGTGGCCAATGTGGCTCCCCATGCAGGACATACAGTGCACCTAAACCAACACAGAGACTAATGGGGGGTGAGGGCTCAACAGGGTATTGGTCCATGGTGTCTGTGCACCCCCACGGCACAATGCAAACCACCAAGGCATGGGAGTGGTGGTCCAGCATTACAGGTTATGTGATTGGCTGCATACCCATGGTGGACATTGCTGGGGGGGGACAATAGCTGGTTACATCAGTGGCACTGTGTCGTGCCCTGGTCACGGGCCAGGGGGTGGGGTGGGGTTGTGAGAGTGTCGGACCCCAAATGAGACAATGAACACATGTCTCCATCACTGGCCACCTGTGTAGCCCTTTATTTGCCCCTCCCTCTGCCACGCCTTGGGCGGCCCCGCCCAACCCTTGGTGTTTCTCGCACCCCTGCTGCCGGTGCTGCTGCTGCAGGTGTTCATGGTGGTGTTGGCGCTGGCTGCAGATGTACGGTGACTGCTCCTCTGCCTGATGCAATCTGCTCTAGGGTGACCGCCATCCGTTCAGCTGCCGTGGCCATTCGGTCCACACCAGCAAGGACCCCAGACATGGTCCGCTGCAGGCGGTGTGCCATCCGCAGTTGGCGCCGCTGTGCCCGGGCCACCGACCGCAGTACATGCCGTATACCTGTGTGGAGAGGCCATAGTGCAATGTGAGACAGGGGGAACCAACACCTGTACAGAGGCATATCAACCATAGCACATTAGGACACTCACCCTCTGCATCTCTATGGGGTGCTGCAGAGTGTGCCTGCATTTCCCCAATGACATTTGCCACAGCAGCCAGTGCCTCGTTCCGGGATCACTCCACCTCATCCGCAGGCACGTCCCCTGTGCCTGCAGTGGTGGGTGCTGTATCCCTGTCTGCAGATTGTGGGACCTGCATGTCCCCATCCCCCAGGGGTGCAGCCTGCCCCTCCACTCCCACATGGGCCACCTCCACCACAGTGTCCACTAGGCTGGATGGTCCTGCGGCTGACTCATCCTGTGCCTCCTCCTGTGCCTCGATGGCGCTGACATCACCTGGGTGCCACAAGGTTACATAGGTCAGATGGGGGTCTGGCTGCCTCCCCACCCAGTCACATCCCCCCTCAGGCATCTGTGGGTTGGTGATCCACGTGTGTCTGGTCCATGGCTCTAGTGGCAGACCACTACGTTTGTGCACTCCCCATGCAAGTAGCCCCTGTGCCCTGCTTCCCCGGGCCCCCCACACCCCTGGGTGCTGCCGCTCACCCCATGCATGGCCATCACCACCCTCATCCTGCCACCACCCAGCATGTCCTAAGCAGGTGCAGTGTGCCTTCCGGTTGGCCGTCTCCATACCCGTGTGGCCCTTCTGCCCCTGCCAGCCCTGCACCGTGAGCCATGCAACATGTCGGCACCTTCTGCTGCCACTGTGGGCCTGCCACCCCTGCACAGGCACCCATTCACTTACTTTTGCCGCCCACTGCCACCCATAGACAGGCCCCCCACCGTGGCTCGTGAATGGATGCTGCCTCTGTGTCTCAGTTCCCCCCAATTCCCAACCAGCCACGTACTGCCCCCCCCTCTGTTGTGGCGCAAACCATGTGCCTGTGCTATCTCCCACAGTTGGACCGCACTCCCCCCTTACCTGCTTGTGGGTGTGCTGTGTCCAATGCAGGGGGAAGGCCATGCACATACATTGGGCCAAGTCTCTCGGAAAGGCGACGTTCAAGGTCAGACAGGTTTGCCAATTGAGCTTGGCCCCCTCCAGTACCTTGGGCACCACATTTCTCCCTTACAAGCTCAGTCCGTATGCTCCTCTTTATATCACAATAGCGTTTTCGCAGGCTCTCAATGTCCCGATGGGGTCACCCTCCTGCTGCCACTGCTGCCTGGACCTCGGCCCATGCCCTGGTGTGAGTGGCTATTGTAATGGTGGAGCTCTGGCGTCCGAACAACAGGTTGTACCTTTCCAGGATGTTTGCCAGGAGGAGATCATTTTCCTCCTGGCTGAAGCATATGGCCCTCCGCCGTATCTCTGCAGGGACTGGGACCCTGGGCTGCCTTGGTCTCCCAGCTCCACTTGCCTGTGCACTTGGTGTTTGATTAACCCCAGATGGCCCTGGCACCTCATCTTCGCCACATGTGTTTTGTGCTGGTGGGTGGGTGGGCTGGTCTACTGCATGTTCCTGCTCCTCTCCATTTCTGCGCTCCATGCTGTCGCGTATGGTTGTGCTCGGGGGTTTGCCATACAGAGCCTATCATACATATAGGTTTTGCTTGGGTGTGGGTCGCGGGGCATTGGCTACACGCACAGCCACGCGCATTGCACCGCGTGTTGAGTCGCGCAGGAAGTGACATCATATGTGTTCGTGTAGGCAGCAGGCGCCATTTCAGGGATCCATCCTACACGTGCCTTCATAACAGTTTTGTAGTCTGTACTGCTGGCCCACATATTCCAACGTTTGATATATTGTAATGTTTGCGCCTTAGCAGTAGCGCTGGATGCTGCAGCAATACGTGACACGTACGTTACATCATTCAGACGTTGCACGCTTCGTTACACGCGTTACAATGCCTCTTGCGTTCCCTGCTCATGGGCACGTTTGTTGTAAGTCACTCCTACATTGGTGTCTGGGTGTGGTTTCTAGTGTGATACGCAGTTTCTTTACACCCTGCTACATTTCAGGGACTCACGTAGATGATTGTCCAATGTAGATGATTGACCGCGGGTGCTTTATGGGAACGCGCAATCCAGCGCGCGGTGCCATTGCAAACAGGTATGTTTTATGTATGCTGTATTCTGGATCTTTCTATTCCACCAGGTGTGTACCGATCATGTGATGTCCATCCCCTCCCCGACTCCTATTTCTAACCCAGCTATCCTCCAACCTGTGTCTATCATGGCTCAGACTGCACATGCAAGTGGTGCAGTGGTTGCATTGGTTGAACTGGCTGGGCTGCTTTTTCCGGAGGAGGGGGATGCTTTTCCTGGGGCTGCAGCCCTGGGCATGGGTGCAATGCCACTGCAACTCAGGCCTGCAGCTGTGGGGGCTGCACAGGCGGGTGTGGGTGACCAACGGCGCCGTAGGCGTGCTGAAGCACAACCCCGCCTGCAATGCCTCTACAGGCCCAGGGCCTTGCTCCAGGACCTGAGAGAGGGCCAGGTAATCTCCCTCTACCGGCTGGACACAGGGGCCATTAGGGAGCTCTATCAGGAACTCAGACCTGACCTTGAGCCCCTGACTGCCCGGTCACATGCTATACCGGGTATGACCAAGCTACTGGCTGCCCTACATTTCTTTGCCTCTGGCTGTTTCCAATCCTCGGTGGCAGCAGTGGGTGGGATGAGTAGGCCAACCTTCTCCCGCTGTCTCCACCAGGTACTGCGTGCCATGGTCAGCCGTGTTGGGAATTACATTGCAATTCCCAATGGGAGGCAACATTGGGCAGCCCTGGCACAGGCATTCCATAGGATTGCTGGGATACCACACGTGATGGGCGCTATAGATTGCACACATGTTGCCCTTGTCCCGCCACGTGACAGGGAGGTTGTGTACCGCAACCGCAAACACTTCCATTCCCGCAATGTGCAGGTTGTTTGTGATGCAAGTATGCGTATCCTGAATGTGGTCCCGCGGTTTCCAGGGTCTGCCCATGACTCCTATATCCTGCAGAACTCGGCAGTGTTCAGCAAGTTTGAGGCTGGCCAATATGAGGACTACGTCCTGCTGGGTGGGTATTCACCGTGTATGACATGCACCTACTGTAGGTGGTTGTTTAGACACCATTGTCACCATTGTCCACTGCATGCCTGACATTGCGGTGTTATTTCCGGGTGCAGACTATTGGTTGTGGCACACTACATCATGCCCTGTCACTGGTGTTTTGGTCACAGACATATGTGTAATGCCACCCATCTCTCTGTCTACCATGTGTGTGTGGTTGCTCTCACATGTGTGTCCCAGCGGCCATGTGGTGTCGCCTGTTCCGTGCCCTTGCCCTTTTTTTTCTGAGTTACTGTGTCCAGGGGCACCCATGCTGCATATGATGTGTCCCCTCCATGCCTGTGAGCAACACCTGCAGCTTGCCCATGGCCTCCACATCTGGGCACGGGCATACTGCACTGGCAGTAGTACATATGTCTACCAGTGGGGTCAGTCACTTGGCCAGCCCATATGTTGCATGGTTGTACATGTGCCATCCTGTTGGGGGGGAATGGGGACACAGACACATCCTCGTGGTGGTCATTCTGTATGCGCGTCCTTCTCTCTCTAGCCATGCTGGGGGCTACACGTTTAATGTGCTGTGGGCGCTTCAGCTATGACACATGTCTTCTGGGTTGTTCCCTGCCTTGTTTCAAGCACAGTTTGACGTTGTCTTTCCTTTATTAAATGATTTGTGTATATATTTGACTTTGTACGTTTCACACACCCGGTTCTGGCTGCAGATTCACACTGTTTTCTACTTTTGGGGGCTGAGGCTCTCTTGATTAAAAGGCCACTCCCAATGAGGGGAGGTGGGCATTTTTTCCCACCTCTCAGGTTGTTTGTGTCTGACAAAAATATGGGGTTATCTATGGTTTAAACAGAGTGGTGACTAGCTATACATATAAGTAACTACTGTTTGTGGAGGGTACTGTTGCTGGCAGCTTTGGTCCTTGGGCACACAGGGGGAATTGAACTCACAGACCTTGCACCACCTGACAGTGTCTTACCCATTGTGCTATGGATCAGGCTGCCTTAGAGGACACCTTTTCTAGCTTTTTATGGGGCACCCTGTTGGGATACTGTCTGTTGCTACTATGTGACAGTGACGCACACAGTCATTTCACCTTACCATACCAGGGGGCTATGTGGGTACGTACCCCTTCTTGTGTTCATCTCTGGACTGCTGGTCTGCATGTGCAGTGCACCATGGGTATGCTTGCATTGGTACAGATCCTAGCCAACACAGCAGGCAGTTAGGGTGGTGTCCTGCTGCCCTTCAGTAGCCAGCCAGGGGGTTGTTAGCAGCTATGGGGCTGCAGCCCAGTGGTTCCTTCATTGCCTGTGGGGCCAGTGGTCATGGGTTCAGACCCACAGTGGACTCCTTTTATAGGGCTGTCTGCAGCGTTGTATATTTTTAATACACATGACTGCTACCAGCGACAGCCCCTCAGCGTAATATAACCTTACAGAGCCTCATAGGGCGCCCCATGTGGCACCTTATCTGGCGCCCTTTACGTTCCCTTATAGGATGTTCTATGGGGGACATTTTGATGTGCCTCAGCGGACAGTCCACTTTATAATGTAGCCTATGGTGTGCGTTATGGGGTGCCTTCTATGGCACCTTCGGGTACACCACTGTGTGGGGGTGTTTGCTGGCAACCCTACAAAAAAATACATATACATGCCCCCTCACTCACTATATAATGTACAGGGTGCTGCTTCAGCCAGCCTTATGCATCTGGCACCTCGAACCCATTATGCCTGTATCAGCAGTCAGTGCAGTAACCATTGTGCTACAGCTCTGTATCGGTGATGTATGTCTGGGCGCCTTCTTATGCTTAACAGGCGGTGACGCGCCATGGCGCCCTGTAACGCTCGTTAGTTTTTGGAACGCGCGTTAGTGGTTATGATGTCCCGCCCATGTCCTTATTTGGGGTTTTTGTCACTACCGCGGCTCCTAACGCGAATTGCACTAACGCGGTTTAGTAAACATACCCCTTAGTGTCAGAGTTATTGATGCGTATATCGTCCTTGTATGTTTTTCATATGCTGGGCTAATATGTTGTCAAAAGTAATTGCTGTCAAGCATTCTGTTCTAGGTGTTTCAATGGTACAATATCGACACACTGCATCAGAAGTGTTTTCACGTGTATCATATTCCGCTGGCAGAATGGACTATTGACAAACTATATTATATCATAATAAAGTGTTTTAAATGTAAACTGTAGTTTCAGTAGTATCATACAGTGTGTTTATGTCAATGAATATTGGAACTGAATCCTATCTTTTCTGAAGACGGACAATATACTATATTGGACCAGTGTATGAAAAAAATACACTATGTGAAACTTCTATTTTCTGCAAAGTTTTAATATTTTTTTATTATTGCCAGTATTTCATAGTTGTTTGAGTGCAACAAATCTAATAAATCATCCAGAACAGAGAAAGAATATGCAAGCTGTCCAAAACGGGCTAACCTGTAAAAATAAATCTTTGATCTCTTAGGCATCATGTTTCACTAATACGGCACTATAAAAAATTATAATGTTCCAACTGAAGCAATAGATTTTGCTTCAGTCATATATTTTTGTCCATATAGCAATGATGGTTAGGCTTAAAAGCAGTTGAGTCACTATAATGGCAGCAGTCAGCATGTTTTTAAACTCCAGCCACTGTATTTATATATCCATCTTTAGCCATCAGTGCCGGTACTATTTGGATGGTATTGATATTCAGCCGCTATCTGGCTAGACAATCTGCATAGTATTTAAGACAGCTTTTTTGCTTTCCTAAATTATGCAGGTTGTTATCCTGATATTGGCAAGAGAAGATCGTTTTGAACATCTTAAAATGCTGAATTTAAATGTTGTGGTGATACGGTGAGATTGTTTCAGGGAAGGTAATAAGCAACGATTGATTATTATGCTGCATTGATTGACATTTGAAATTCTGGGTAGCCTTTTCACAATGATATCCATCCTTTAGCTGAATATACTGCTCTGTTTTTTGGTTGAACAGCAGTACACTGTGGTTCTAATCATTGTTATTTGAATAATATCACATTTTTCCACATAACTGAAATGCACTGTGTCCGATATTTGAAGGTTGCCAGCAGTCTCTCTTCCCATATCCCAAAATGTATTTTACTTTGGTTATATGAATATATTCCATCATTTTCTGTTCATTTTAGACTTGGCCTTGGGTTTCCTTATGCCCTGTAATAGTTTGCTACTTAGAGTTTGATATCTGGTATGAGAATGAACAGTCCTAGGTTACATCACATAGAAGCTCATGAGAGCAGTGTTACCTGGACCTAAGTGTAAAGACATATATTACTATTTGTGCTGTATTTTTTTTGTTTTCATGTGCATATAATGATGATTTTATGTTGAGAGGATGGTATAAGAAACATAGGGGCATGTTTACTAAAAACCGCTAATTAGCGCGCCGCAAAATAGCGCAATAAAAGCGGTACTTAAGAGCGCTTAAACGCCCCGCAAACGTGCGATGAAGCCCCGCACACTTGCGTGTCACAGTAACGGGTGCCGCACAAGTACATGCCCGCAAATGTCCGATAGAGGCGTGGAAAGGCTAACGGAGGGCGGAGGAAGGCCCCGGAGGGGCGGAGAGAAGGGGTTAATGGGCGGGGAAGGGAAGGGGAGGGGAGAGGCGCCCCGCACATTATCAGGGCTGAATTTCCAAAAAAAAATAGCGCGAGTGAATCACTCGCGTTAGAATGCATTTAAAGGGAAGAGAAACCATTTCCGTCAGCAATGTACAGCAAAACCGGGGAAACCTGAAAAACGTGAGCAGTGTGATACATGTGCACAGCACAAAAGTGCAATTATAAATAGAAAATGACCACCACAAAAATATGAAAAATAGTAATTCAGTTGGGGAACAGTTATAGTGATGGGCAAAACTAGATAACACACCCAGGAAAGCTCCAAAAAAAAGGAAATGATTTATGGAAATGTGTTCGGAGCGGAGACTCGTCCAAAAAACATTTCCCTTTTTCTGGAGCTGTCCTGGGAGTGTTATCTAGGGTTGCCCATTAATATCACTGTTGCCCAGCTTGGGTATATGTTTTCCCCTTTGTTCTGTGGTCATTCCCGGGTTTTATTTGCACGTTTGTCACCACACAGGGTGAAGGAGCCCACAGTAAAAATGCATACAGCAGGGTTTGTGACTCCATCCTGCCAGGTTTACTACCTCCAGGGGCTGCACTGTCTCTGTGGCCATAGTGTGGTGCAGAGGACAAAGCCATGACCTCTAGGACTAGAAGGCCAGAGGTTCAAATCCCAGCTGGGGCACTTGCCAGCCCCATCCATATATTTTACCCACCACTAAACAAAGATAGAGCAGACACCCCTGTATTGCAGGGAACATAAGCATGGGGAAACACCCATATGTTACCCAACACCGCACACACACCACAACAATGGGCATACCTACAGCCAAGTCCCCCAAATGCAGTCCCGTACTGCCACATTGCAATCAGGTCATCTGCTTTTTCTAAGAGAAGCTCATGCCAGCATGTTGGCGCACAAGTACATGTGGTGCAGGGGGCAGTGGCAGCTAGCCACAGAGGACAGCGGCCAAGCCATGTGCAGGTTGGCACAGTCCACTGCAACACACAGGCCCTGCCAGATCCACAGGCATGGACGTTCCAGGGAATCCAGCCAATCTGTGGCTACAAGGTGGTGCAGTGCACACAGACAGTGCATACAAAAACAGAAGGTCACAGGTTCAAAGCCCAGCTGGGGCTACCGCCAATCCTTCCCACATATTTTTCCCACAGCTACACAGTGATAGTAAGGACAAACCTTTCGTGGCGAGGACATATGCAATGGTACTACGTCTATCTTTTACCCCACTGAGCACAGACACCATGTACAGGGGCAGTACCTAGAGCAGAATCTCCCAAATGCAGTCCTGGTGGGCCACACACCAGTCAGGGTCCATGCTGCCACTCATACAAATGCCTGTGCTGTATATCTATGCACCACCCCCATGGCATGTAGATGTAGCTCATGCATATTCATGAGGAACAGCAGGTAAACCCGATCAGTGTGATGCACACCTGGACTGGAGTTGGGAATCTCTGCCGTAAAGCAGCAGCCAACAGGGGCAGACACCCACACCCACACCCACAGGCCCCATTGGCCAATGTCTCCTGGAGAGGCAGAACATTGGACCCTGCGTGCATCTCCCAATACTAGCACCTGCATACCCTAGCAATGGAACCCTACACCTGAGGTATACGGTACACAGCTCTGAGACGCTTGCTAGGAGTACTGGCAGATAGATATCCATACGTTACGCACATACTGCTAGTTGACCCCATCCGAACAATCTGTTTGGTGTTTGCGGTTCGTGCTCCAGCCCTTGCCTCTGACGGTGTTTACCACCCTGGGGAGTGACCCCCAGCAGTACTGCGTAGCATATCCATGCCTTGCCGTGCCCAGCACCGGTTTGGTGGGCAAGGCTAATTACCTCCTCAATAGTAGCACCATGATGGCATAGGTGTGGAATTGTGTGTCTGTCTATACAGTGGGTGTTGGCTGCATGCCCCTTCCACAGCCCACACTGCCAACACTGTTGCCAGTATTTGCCTGCCAATGTGCATAATGAGTAGCAAGGGACCATGGGTATATCTCAGACAGAGTGGACTGACCAGGATGCAGCTGCACAGGGCATAGGGCACTGGCAGGGGCATGGTAGTGCCCGGCCACCACCTACACAGACAGGGTGACCTCTGTATGTGCTGCTGGGGGATCACTCTCACCCTGAGTGTGCAGTGACGGCAGCATGGCTAGGCACCCCCATAGTGCTGTATTGTGATTTGCCCATGTGATAAGTATGGGTGTCCTGTGGGGGCCTCTTCATGGACTTATCTGTCTGTGTGTGCTGCCACCCCAGTTGTGGGTGCATGCATGTCCATCAGGACCAGCCAGCAGACTGTTCACAGCTGATATGTGTTGTGATGGAGTGCCTTGCAGGGTGCAGTGGCTGATGGCTTGCTGCAGGTGAATATCAGATAGTGGAGGGGGTGCATCTTTGCATATCCAGGCCTAATGTCTGTCTGATATTGTGTTATGGATGTGTGTGGAGCTGCTTGGACTGCCCTGTAGGGTGTCTGTTCCCTAGCAGGACTGGGGTTGATGGTCCACTCTACTGCCATCGGGGTGGGGATCTGTTGAGGGGAAGCCCTGTTTTATCCGGGGGGGGGTCCCCACTAACTGAGCCAGACAGAGATCTCCAAAATGTTTATGCAGCACCTACCTATTCCACAGGTTATTGCTGCTTTGGAGCTCTGACATGGCCGCATTCGGCCATGCCTGGTGTTGTGGACCTGGTCCTGGGCGCAACATCTCACACTCAGGGTGAGCACAGTAACCGCACAATGTGATGGTGTTTAGCTACTCTTTGCCAATTGTCCACCCACTCAGGACACCCTACCAGGCCGAGGTGCTGTGTGGGTGCACACGGAGCTTTAGGGGTGCATTTCCCATCCTGTGTTCAATCGTGGACAGCTGATTTGCATGTGCAGTGCATCATGGGTATGAGTGGTTCACAACAGCAGACTGTCAGTGAGGTGATGTACAGGCTATCTGCAGCCAGCCAGGGGCTGCTTACAGTTATAGAGCTGTAGCCCAATGGTTACGTCACTGCCTGTGCATCCAGATGTCATGGGTTCAAACCCACTGTGGGGTTATGTGATAGGGGTGTCCACAGATTTATTTTAATTTACTGTACATATGTTGCTGCCAGCAATACCACCCTCAGCGTACTGTACCCATAAGGTGCCTCTGAGGGTGCTTTATGGGGCACCCTATAGGGCACGTTACGGTTGCCAGCCATATAAGGTGCACTATACATTATCCTGTGTCGCAACATACATGCTGCCCTATAGGGGACATTCTAGGGTGCCTTGGCGGACGGTGCACTGTAACATGTGCCTTATGGGCCGCCTTATATTAATACGCTGTGAGAGTGCGTTTGTTAGTGGTTATCACAAAATAAAATTAGAAAGCCTCCTACAGCACTCCACAACATATAACATACTGCCTCAGCTAGCCTTTTTCACTGGGCATTGTGAGGGATCAAACTCCTGGTCCCTGCACCATTGGTCAGTGTCTTAACCATTGTGCTGTGGCTGTGTTCCTTTGCTTTGGCATCAGCGCGCCGCCTTATGCCCATCAGTGCGCCACCTCCTGCTGCCCACAATTAGTGCGCCGCCTTGTGCCGCCCAAAAAGAACAGTGCGCCGCCTTGTGCCGCCCAGATAGTACAGTGCGCTGCCTTATGCCGTACAAAATGAACAGTGTGCCGCCTTATGCCGTCCAAAAGTAGTTTGCCTCCTGAACCACTTTTACACATTCAAGGTGTTGCCTAAGCTGGCCTTTTTGTTGCACACACTGGGGGATTGAACCTGTGGCCCCTGCACCATTGGTTAGTGTGTTCACCATTGTGCTACAGATCTGTTCTGATATGTGCTCAGCAGCGCCCCGCTTAGCCTTTCCACGCGCTAATGTGGGCCCCGCAAATTAGCGCGATGCGCACACGTAAGGTAGGGGTTTTTTCTTCTTTCTGCCTGAACCGCCCACTCCTTATATGGCACACGCACACTACCGCGGCCCCGCACGTTAGGAATGTTTAGTAAACATGCCCCATAGAATACACAATTAAGACCATTTGTCCTTCTCATTATTGAAACATTTCAACGCTTTTTGTTTTAAGTTTGAGTCCCCCCTCCCTCCCCCCATGTATATATCATTGTATAAATATTTTTCCAACAATGGGATACCTCAGTTTTATTTTATTTTCCCATATGAACACACAAATGCTTTGTTTGGTTTGAGTTTCCCCTTTTTTAAAGCCATTTTACTCACTCTTTTTTTTTAATTAAAAAAAGGAATATCACTGGCTCTTTTCTAATGTATTTTTAAGTCCATATCTAACATTTAAAGGCATTCTTTTCACTTTGGAGGTCATTCCATAACATCAGTAAGCCTTTGGATGTGTGCCGTAGATGGTTTTTCTAGCAAAAACATCTAAGACCGTATCCTGAAATCCCCACGGCCCTTCTCGTCTACGGTGCCAGCACAGGGATCACAGAGTGGGGCGGAACGGAGGCATGGTCAGCATATTCAGGAAAGACCCATGTAAGTTTTCAGTGCTTCCCACAGATGTCCCCGTTATTCCTGCACAAATGTAGAATAAGGCCAGGACTTCAAAAATATTTTGCTCTGTTCTTCAATGCATCCCATATTAAAGAATGGTTGTGACGATTATGTTTTGCATTAGTGTATCTGCAGTCTGGAAAAACACAAGAAGCAGTTGTAAAGATCATAAAGCAGAGGTGAGAGAAGGTTGTAAAGTAAAGAAACTTTAATAAACACCTCTACAGATATTTTAAGTAGAATAATGGTGTTTATTCTGGCAATGCTGACTTGCTGTTTGTGGTAAAGGAGCTAATCTAGGGTCCCCTAACAATTCCTATGTTCTGAAAAAATGGGACTGTTGATGTAGGGATAGTATGAATGAGTATGGGAAAGATTCCTGTTTGGGTGAGAAACGCATATCAACTGTTCTTGATAGGTGCAGGGCAGCTTTTCAGCAAAAGTACTGTTTTTGTTGACTGCAAGTGAGAGTGTGTGTGTGTGTGTGTGGTTTGAGTGTTGCACGGGAGGATCTGGTATGTTCATCCGTAATTCGGAGGGGGGGGGGGGGACATGACTGCCTGGCCAGTACCTGTGCACATTTTTAGAAACCAATGATGGTACTTTTTTGTACATGTATTAGTGCTGTTGCACTGTTGAATGCTCTCATTCTGAGGGTCCCTTATTATTGACAGGGGTATGTCTTGACCTTTAGCTACTGTATAGAATACCTTTTCTTATTTTCTTTGATCCATACTTAGCATCGTACAGACTGTTTTTAGAGAAGATAAATGCAGGAATAACTAAGGATTTCTTTTACTGCCATGTATGTTGTGATGCAAGATATGTCATGCAAACATATCACTTTCTATTTGCTGTTATACTATCTTTGAGTGCACTGAGATTACTTTGCAGTGTTGTGGGCATGCAACAGACTGGTATATATAGTTTGCATCAACATTTATGTATCATCAGTAGTCATGTGTAGTTTGCATCAGTACAACACTGTCAGAGAGAGAAGCAGCTTAGGAGAAGCATGTTTTACAGAGGAGGTGTGGTCGTCCATGGATATATGGCAGAGACGGACAAGATTGGAAACAACAATCTTTTCAGAATACGGTGAGTGCAAGGATGTCCACGGACGTTTTCTGCACAGACCCGTCTCTCGTACGCCATAGTGCTTTGTCAGTGCCACATTGGAAATGTTTATGCCCCCGATTCCAGAACTGCAGACATGTCTGTAACCAGAATTTGGTTTAAATTGGGCCTATTTTTGGTCTGGATGTGCCCGCAGGCCAGTAGTCCATGTTATGGGATTGAGCTCTTTTAAAAAAATGCTTTTATATATTTTTAAATACTCTGATGTCCTGATTTAACCTTTTATTCATTCTTTCTTTTCTTAGGTTTTCCATTTGAACAGCTTTTAAATTTGTTATGTTTTTGGCCAATCATCCATCCTGATAATGTGGCTTTGTCTGGTATTTTTCCTTTTTTATATATGTAATTTATTTGTTATGCATAAAAGAAGTTTATAAATATTGTATACCGAATGACCTTTTATGTGTTTAGACATATTGGCGGTCATTTTAAAAGGCTTAGTCGTGATGTAGGATGCTGAAGAAATACTAATGTAGTATATGAAGGTAGATAAAGACCAGTATGGTCCATCTAATCTGCCCAGCAAAGTGGCAAGAGTAGGTGATATACTGCAAAATGCAGGTCACCCATCCCCATGCCTTTACTTAGGGGTATACCTAGTGCTCTATGCAAGTCACCCCTATTTGTTGAGATGTAAGAGATAGTCAAGTTTATTTTGATTTTGCCCTGTTGCTATAAAGGGGTCCATTGTGTCCCATGCCATTTTGAATTCTGTCATTGTATTTTCCCCCACCACTTCCATCGGGAGGGCATTCCAAGCATCCACTAAACTTCCAGTGAAAAAGTATTTCATGACGTTGTCTTTCAGTTTTCCCCCTTGCAGCTTCATGTTATGCCCTTTAGTTTTACAGCATCCTCATCTTTGAAAAAGGTTGGTTTGTTCATTAATACTCTTTAAAGTTTTAAAGATCTGAATCATATCTCTCCTGTCTCTCCCCTTCTCTAGCATAGACATATTTGGATCTTCGAGTCTCTTCTCATATGTCTTCTGGAGCAGGCTCTAAATCATTTTGGTTGCCTTCCTCTAAACCATTTCAAGTCTTTTTATATCCTTTGTGAGATATGGTTTCCAAAACTGAACACAATACTCCATGTGAGGCCTCACCATTGACTTGTACAATGGCATTAATATCTCCTGGTTTCTGCAGGTTATTCCTTGTCACACTGTTTTGCCACCTTGAGATTCTCAGAAACAATCACTCCAAGGCCCTTCTCCTGGTCCATGCACACCAATCTCTCACCCCCTATTGCATACAATTCCCTTGGATTTCTGCTTCCCAAATGCATGACACTGCACTTCTTCACATTAATTTCTTAACTGCCAAGCATTAGACCATTCTTCCAGCTTTTGTAGATCTTTTTTCATGTTATGCATTCCCTCAGGGGAGTCCATTCTTGCAAATGTTCATGCCATCTGCAAAAAACAGACTTTTCTATTTAGTCCTTCAGCAATATCACTCACAAATGCATTGAACAATACCGGTCCCAGGACCGATCCCTGGGGCACGCCACTATTCACCTTCCTTTCATCCAAGTGAGTTATGTTTACCATCACCTTCTGTCATCTGTCAGTCAACCAATTTCTTATCTAGTTCACCACCTTGGGACCCATCACCAGGCTGTTCAGTTTATTGATAAGCCTCCTATGAGGCACAGTATCAAAGACTGTTGAAATCTAGGTCGATCACATCCATCACTATCCTTAATATAGTTCTCTAGTCAACCTGTACTCAATCCGATTTGTTTGGCAAGATCGTCCTTTGGTAAAACTATGTTGTTTCGGATCATGCAACCTATTGGTTTCAAAAAGGTCCACTATTCTCTCTTTCAAAAGCACCTCCATTACTTTTCCCACCACCAAGGTAAGGCTTACTGGTCTGGAGTTTGTCACTTCTTCCCTATTATCATTTTTGTGAAGAGGTACCACATCAGCCCTCCTTCAGTCCTGTGGAACTTCTCCAATCCCCAAGGATCTATTAAAAACATCCCTTAAAGGCCCTGCCAGAACTTCTCTGAGCTCTCTCAGTATCCTTGGATGTATCCTTTTCCGGTTCCATGGCCTTGTCCACTTTCAATTTTGCAAATTGCTCAAACACATCATCTTCTGTGAATGATATAGTAGCTACTCCATGTGTATATTTGTCAGTCACACAGATGGTCCTTCTCCAGGATTTTCTATAGTAAAAACAGAAGTATTTGTTTAGTATTTTCACTTTTTCAATGTCACTTTCCACAAATCTGTTCTCGGCACTTTTGAGTCTTGCAGTTCCACCTCTGATCTTCCACTTCTCCCGAATATACCTGAAAAAGGCTTTGTTTCCAGATTCAGATCTTTAGCCATCTTTTCTTCTGCCTTTGCTTTTGCTATCCTTATTTCTCTTGTTGTCTATTTTAGCTTTATCCTGTCTTCTTTTCAGTGTTCTTCTGTCTGTAAATTTCTGAATTATGTGAAAGCAGTGGTTTTTGCCTTTATTTGTGCAGCCTCTTCTTTGGAGAACTATATAGGTTTCCTTTTCCTCTAGTTTTTATTTACTTTCCTTACATATGTATCTGTTGCCCCTTTTATGCACATGGATGTCTCTGCAGTCCTCCACAAATGATGTTTACATAGAATATGACGGCAGATAAAGACCAGTATGGCCCATCTAGTCTTCCCAGTAAGGTGGCTTGAGTAGGTATACCCGCTACTCCGTGCAGGTCACCCCTCTCTATGCCTTTGTTCAGGGTTGTACCTGCCATGCAGGTCACCTAAGAAATAGTTATTTTGATTTTGTCCTCTTGCTATTAAGGAATCCATTGTGTCTGTCCCATGCCATTTTGAATTCTGTCACTGTATTTGCCCCCACCACTCTCATTGGGAGGGCATTACAAGCATCCACCACCCTTTCAGTGAAAACGTATTTCCTGATGTTGCTTTTAAGTTTACCTCCTTGCAGCTTCATTTTATGCCCTCTAGTTTTACAGCTTCTCCTTCTTTGAAAAAGTTTTTTTTTGTTCATTAATACTCTTTAGGTATTTAAACATCTATATCATATCTCCCCTGTCCCTTCTCTCCTCCAGGGTATACATATTTATGTCCCCATGCAGGGATGTCCAAGTAGATGAGAGGGGGTGACTAGGGCAGTACTATGGACTTACTCATCTCTGTTCGATTTCAGGAACATTTGCAGGCACCTCCACGTTTATACCTGCTGCAGGTATGAATAGACATCAGGAAAGTGCTTGTTTTAGCCTTAAAACATCCAGAGAGTGTAGAGAAGATCGAGCATTAAGGGACTAGTCTAAGACCACAAAGATCCACACTGGGATTTGAATCCTGGCTTCCCCACTCCCAGCCCACTATGGTTACCATTATACTGTTAGACATCCATGTTTTGAGATGCTATTCCATGTCCATATCAGGCACTTCTACATTTCTGAACTCGTGCCCGAACTTGCACATGCCTGTGGTTTTTTTCAGACGTTCTGGCTTTGACATCCCGAATTGCACTTGGATGTCCCATTGTGAAATGTTCCCTTTTGGGTGTAATTTTAGAAGCCTTATTCATGCTTTGTACATCTGAAAACAGGCATAGGAATGTCCAAAGCACAGAGATGTTTCTAGAGCCATTTTAGAAGCCGGCTGGGATGTCTAAATCTGAACCGGGGGACTGGAGGAGGCATGGCTAGGGTGTTCCCAGTTCACCTGAGCATTCCAAGGGACCAGGACATCTCTACCTGATTACAGGAAGGTCCAGCATTGTGTCTAACTTTAGACCAGCTCCAAAGCATGCATAGCAATGAACAACCATCTAAAAAGTGATTTTCTAGCTGAAAAACATCCAGAGTGCCTAGAGAGGGAAGCACTCTGTCATCCCCAGTATTCAGCACAATTTCAACTATAGCAACAGCAGAAAGATTTGAACCCTGGCTAACCTGGTATTAACCTACTACTCTAAACATTATGCTATTCTAGATGTTTAACTTCTGGAATGTGGTTCTAGAGATGTCTAAGTGGATGCCCCCTCCAGGGATCCCTATGGAGAATGTCCAGGTTTGTGAAATCACATTGGCATCTGGATGTATCTGCATGTTGTTCAGACATTCTCGCTTAGACATTCAAGCAACAAGTAAAAAACAGTGCCAGAATGATCTATTACAAAATCTGAACCCAACAATGGCTGCAACTAATCCTAGACCCTTCTGATTACAGATCAGCACTCCAAGCAATAATTATCTCGCATCTCGACTACTGCAGCTCCATCTACCAAGGCCTCCCACAATCCACAATCTTACCATTATGCACATCTCTACACACAACAGCATGCATGTAGCTATGAGCAGCAAAACAAGACCACATCATGCCTATCCTCAAATAACTCCATTGGCCTCTGTTTAACAGCTGAATCAAATACCAGACCCTCCTGATGATCTACAAAGCCTTAAATGGACACTCCTCTTCCCACCTGTGGACGTTACTCCACAATTTTTTCAATCCAACAGAGCCAGCAGACAAACCACCTTAGTCGTCCCCCATGAAAAAATAAAGAGCAACCAGAAAGTCTGTGCAAGAGCATTCAAACTCTATGTGCCAGCCCTCTGGAATACACTACCCAATAAAACCAGAAGTGCTACAGAACTCCACACTTTCTGCAAACATCTGAAAACCCATCTCTTTGTTGAACACTTTGGCCACAACACATAACCCCTCTCCCACCCTCTAGCCCCCCTGCCTCACACACTCTCATCAAAGCCCCCCCTCCGCCACAACCAATGCCAACAATTATACTGTTCATCCTCCTTCCTATACATATTCCCCTGTGTTCCCAATTATGTACATAGCTTACAAACATTTGTACATAAATTATATCCCATGTATTAAATGTATCCTCTTGTTTTTTGTACACCGCTTTGACCTGGCGAAAAGAAGTATAAAATAACAGCTAAATAAATAAATACATACATAGACATCCCAGATTGCACTTGGAAGGATCTTCTAGAATTCCCTTCATTATTTATGTATATCAGTAATAATTTCTTCTTGTTATTGATAGATGATTTTATTATATACATGTGATTTTATTATATATATGTATTTTTGCACAATTTGTTCAAATTCTGTATATGTATATTCATATCAATAAAGAAGCAACAAGCAGTCAAGAAATCAGACGACGCATTGCTCTTGGCAGAATGGCTATGAAAGACCTAGATAAGATTCTCAAGAGCAGAGATGTCTCTCTCCATACAAAGATTCGACTTGTTCAAGCCATGGTATTTTCAATAACATCATATGGATGTGAAAGCTGGACAGTGAAAAAGATAGACAGGAAGAAAATTGATGCCTTTGAATTATGGTGCTGGCGGCGAATACTGTGTATACCATGGACTGCCCGAAGAACAAACCAGTCGGTACTAGAGGAGATCAAATCTAAGCTTTCTTTAGAAGCTCAGATGACAAGACTTCGACTTTCATACTTTGGACACATCATGCGAAGAGAGAGATCATTAGAGAAAGACATTATGCTTGGCAAGATAGAAGGTCAACGCAAAAGAGGAAGGCCAGCAATGAGATGGATCGATACAATAACAGCAGCTACGGGTACCAGTCTGTCAACAATGAGCCGCCTGACTGAAGACCGAACACAATTTAGGATAGCTATCCAGAGGGTCGCCATGAGTCGACTCCGACTCGACGGCACTTAACAACAACAACTAATATTCATATATATTATTTTTTGTTTTATTTTTTTAGACCCCTAATGCATACAAGTTTGCTTAAACTCAGATGAGTTGAGTCCCTCAATAAATACTTTGATATGACCTCTTTTTGTGGCCATTGTCTACCTCCATTTGTTTTATCTCTTGGTTTCCATTTGCTAGCTACGGGTGTGTCCGCTAGCCATTGTAAACATGTGAGTACCACTGTGAAATCAGAGATATACATGTATCTTTTTGATTCTGTCCCAGACATGCCTTCGGCATGCTCCTCTGTAAAATAGACATGGTTGCGGTGGACATGTGTAAATTCTGACCTTTTAAAATGATTGACAGGATGTGAAAATGATTTGCTTGTGTGCCTGGGCATTTTCTTATGTGTAAATTGTGAATAGAGCTTCGAAAATTAACCCCGTAGTGTATCTGAATTTTCAGAAAACCATTGAGAGACTCGAGGAAATTAAAAAGTCATAGGATCAGAGGCAGTATTCTATTGTGGATTGGGAATTTATTAAAAGATAGAAAAAAGAATAGAGCTAAATAGAGTAAGGTGAAGTACCCCTAGGAGCTTAACTGGTCTCAATGATTTTTAATACATGGAAAACTAGTCAACCTTGAGAAATTCGGAAACTTGGGGGCTTGTTTACAAAGCCGCGGTAGCAGTTTCCGATCGTTATGGGCGCCGTGGCCCCATTGAAATCAATGGGGCTGCGGATCCGATAATGATCAGAAACCACTACCGCGGCTTTGTAAACAAGCCCCTTGATGTTGAAATGTCAGATGAAATGTAATGTGGGCAAGTACAAAATTATACACTTAGGGAAGAACAACCCAAACTAGAGCTACACGATGCAAGGTTTGCCATTAAGAGACAAAACCCAAGAAAAGGATCTAGGTGTCATTGTGGATAATATGTTGAAATCCTCTGCTCAGTGTGCATTGATGGCCAAGAAAGTAAATTAAATGCTAGAAATTATAAGGAAAGGAATAGAGAATAAAACAAAATATATCATAATGCCTCTGTATTATTATTCCATGCTGTGACCATACCTTGAGTATTGTATGCAGTTCTGGTCATTACATCTAAAAAAAGATATAGCAGAATTAAAAAGGTACAGAAAAGAGTGACAAAAATGATAAAGGAGATGGAAGGCTATCCCGATGAGGAAAGGCTTAAAATGTTAGGGCTCTTCAGCTTGGAAAAGAAACCACTGAGAGGAGATATGATAGAGGTCTATAAAATATTGAGTGGAGTGGAACGAGTAAACATAAATCAAGATGTAGTGCAAGTGCAAGTATGCAAATACGCTCCTCCTATGCTATTTAATAATTACCACACTAATTACCATTCATTGCCTAACCAACACTCAAATTTACAATATCCCAGTAATATATAACACAAACCGTTATATACAAACACCATCATTCTACACCACTCACAACTAAAAAGTAAACTTCAACCGACTGACCAGCATAAAAACAAACAAAACCCTTCACTTACCTCTAGAAACCGGCCTGCTAGAACCAAAACACCTTACATACTACTATACCAATGCTAGGTCCATAAGAAACACATTTCCGATCTTCCAGGATCTACTCACAACTCATACCCCCGACATTTTAGGTATCACGGAGACATGGCTGAGTGAAACAGACTCAGTCATAATCAACCAACTAATGAGACCGGGATATGAAATATTTCATACCCATAGATCAACTAAAAAAGGTGGAGGAGTTCTTATTGTCACAAAAGACTCACTTAAAGCCTCCCTAACAACTTCTGAAAATATTGACAACATGAATATCCTAAACATCAACACAAAAAATCACCACATAGCATTAATCTATAGACCACCTGACCCAAAACACGACAATCTAGACACAATAATCAAACTCCTTGGTAACACAAATGAATCTAAATCACTAATACTTCTTGGAGACTTTAATTTACCCTCCCTCTCCCAGAACCATGCAGAGACCTTTTTCAACCCCACAATTCAAATGGACTACACCCAAATCATCAATAGCAGTACGCACCGTAAAGGGAATTCCCTAGACTTAGTCTTCCTACAAAATCATCTTATCACTTCACATGACACCCCTATGATCGAAACCCATCCTACTCCCTGGACTGACCGTCACTTGATAAAAATCATACTCCCCTCCCACAACATTACACGCCCTAGACCTCCAACTCAGAAACACTTTAACAGATGTAAAAAATTCAATAAAGAAGAGTTCCTGAACCAAATAACCAGAATCTAACTCAAAACCCATCAAACCTTGATGATGCAACAATCTCAAATGCTGCTATATCAAAGAACCACCTCCTAACACACTCAACAAAACAAACCCGCCAGAACGAACCATGGTTCCAACCAGAAATTAAACAAATAAGATCAGACCTGAATAAAGTCAAGCGTAAATGGAGAAAGTATAAATCTAAAGACCATCAAGTAATATACTTACTTGATGCATCACCACTGCAAAGAAAAACTACTACTCCAATATATTAAATAAATCTCTGAACCATCCAAGAAAACTCTTTGGATTAGTACAATCCCTAACAAAAAATAATGCAAACAAAATAACCAATGATTTCAAAATAACACCCCAGACTCTAGCTGCCCACTATAGTGACAAACTCAAACAAAAAACCCTCCCTGTTAGTGCTGACACCACTGAGTATCCTCCCCACATAAGGCCCTGGTCCAGCTTTTTCCACCCAACCAAAGAAGTATTCAAAAACATCATCTCCAAATTAAACACCACTACTTCACACCAAGACCCATGCCCAGTAGGTTGGATAAAAGCCTCCTTTACCGAACTAGCCTCATTCATCATACCTATCATTAACCTCTCACTTACAAATGGACACATCCAAACACACTGAAACACGCTCAAATTTGACCAATCCTAAAAAACAAAACATCCAACTTAAAGGTCCCTTCTTCATACAGACCCATCTCAGGCCTACCCCTATTAGCAAAACTATTAGAGAAAACTATCCAAATTCAATTACAAGACCATATTGTCACCTCTGCCCTATTGGATGAACAGCAATATGGCTTCCGCTGATTCCACTGGGTGGAAACACTCCTTACTGTCCTAACTGACACCCTTGCAAGAGGCATAGATAATACAAAACACGCATTTCTGCTCATATTTCTCGACATCACAGCAGCTTTCGATAATTGTAACCACCATAGAATGCTAAACAGACTCAAACAAATAGGGATCAAAGAGATCATATTAAAATGGTTCACCTCCTACTTAACCAACAGAACACAAACAGAATAGACCATCAATCCTTAGACACCTATCGTCAAGAACAAGGTCTCCCTCAAGGCTCCGCTCTTTCTGCGCTTCTTTTTAACATTTACATCCAACCAATGTTCCCTCTAATTTTCTGTAGGCTGTGCGCGCATAAAGTATCAGCTGTGCAGCTTTTGAAGGAAGGTTAAATTTTTGTGCGCCACATAATGACACTCGGAGTTATATACTTTAAAATTTGACTACACGTCAGAATACAGTATGTACACCACATTGATTTTAATCAAATTAAATGAAAATAAATGATTACTAAATGAAGCGGAAAATTTCTAGTAATTACAATCACAACTTTTAAATTTTAAGACGTCTGTGTTTTCTATCAGAATCAGAACCGTAATTTTTGTGCGCTCTGTTGTAAAGTATGTGCGCTTGCTCGGCGATGTGTGTGCGCGCGCACACGTGCACAGCTTAGAGGGAACGGTGCATCCAACCCATATGTTCCATCTTCAAATGATTCCATATAAATTATCACATTTGCGCAGATGATCTAATGCTATATCTACCATGGGACAGCTCAAACCCACCAACCCAGCTACTTGCTGACTATCTTTCAGAAGCCATAAAATGGCTAGAGAATCACAATCTATATATCAGTTTCTCAAAAACGGATGCCATGTTTATTATCTATCCCTCCCCACTATGGTTAAAATGAAAGATTTTAACATCCCAGTCAAAAATGAAGTTAAATACTTAAGGGTGATCATTGATAGATCCCTTAATTTCACATCCCACATAAAACAAACCACGAAAAAGATATACTACAAACTCAAACTACTAAAACAACTTCGCCCCTTTCTTCACCCTAACGATCTTCAATCAATAATACAAGCCATGATCATACCACACCTAGACTTTGCCAACTCTATACTACATGGCTGTACAAAACAAGATCTAAAGTGCTTTCAACTAGCTCAAAATGTCACAGCTAGAATTGTCATAAACTCCAACCGAACACATTACACCAACCCTCAAAGCACTCCACTGGCTACCGATACAAAGTTGTGTTATATACAAAATCCTCGTTTTTGTATGACACAGTAAGGAAAATCTTATGTTCTTCTGGCCAGACATATTGTGATGTGAACCAATACAAAACCCTAAAAAGGTCGCTCAAGTCCTATAGATCAAATGCACCATTCCATAATGGTGCCAGCTTCCAAAACTCACACAAGGAGCCTACTCGGAAATAGGCAGCACTATAAATACTGCAGAGGGCCCAAAAACAACCATATACCTACTGGGAAAACCAAACAAGTTGAATTACTACAGTACAGATCCCTACGTAGAAACCCCATGTTAACAGAACACCTGGACATGGTCAGACACTAAGAACATAGATAGACCCTCACCAAGTACAGAATAAGTGACCACCTCAAATTAAGAATAGAAATATGTAGACAAAAATTAGACTGAAACCTCAGGAAGCCAGACTCTGTATACAGTTCAACATCAGAGAAATAGAAGGAGATGCATTTTGCCCTGTACTATGCAAAATATAAAAATAGCACATAAAAATTCCAAAAACTAACACATTCCAATTGCTAAATTGAAACTATTTTTTTTCTACCTTTGTTGTCTGGTCATTTTGTTTTCTAACCATCTTGGTCCACGTCTCTGTTTCCTGCTTTCCTTTATCTTCTCATAGCTTTCTTCCTAGGATCACTTCTCTCCCTTCCAGTTTTCTTCATTTCCTTCCATCTAGGATAGTTATCTTTTCCTTTTAACTTTTTTCCATTTATTATTTTTCTCTTTCTATCCACTCAGATTTCACTCCCCCTTCTGACTACCCAGTTCTCAAACCCCTCTTTTAACTCCATTTACCTAAAGGTTTACAACCCTCACTCCCTACCCCTCCCATTCTCCACATCTTTACTTCCCTGACTCATTATCATCTTTAGAACTCAAAACATTTGAGAATCTATTGTAAATAGTTGTGAATATCTGTTATTTATTTTAACCCCAGTTATCCATGTTTTCATACCCTGTTACCTGTAAACTTGACATATGTTTTATGCTTAAGTACAAAGTTGTTAAAATGTAAACCGCGCTGATGATAAAAGTGTGGTATATAAAAACTGTTAAATAAATAAATACAATTATTCCCCAATCTTTAGCTCTCTCTTCCCCCCTGTATGTCCAACATCTCCTTCCCATTCAGATTCTGTTCCATGCATATCCATAATATCTCCTCTATCTCCCTCTGTTCCCCATGTCTAGCATCTCCTCCATCTACCTATACTCCCCTTCCAGCATCCCCTCCTCCCTATCCCCCATATCCAGTATCCCCCTCCTCATCCTCTCTATGCCCCTTTCACCCAGCATTGTCCCCTCCACCTCCTTATGTCACCCAGCATCCAACATCTCCTCTCCATTTTCCTGTGAGCCCCTCTAATGTCCAGGATCCCCTTTCCATTTACAGTGTTTCTCCTCCATTTCCCTATGCCCCTCCTTAATGCCCTGCATCTTCCCTTCATCTACTTAGGTCCTCCTCCTGCCCTTTGCCAGAAGCTCTCCTTGATCTCCCTAGTTATCTGCTCCCCCCCCCCCCATGTCCCTTATCTCTTGCTTCTCTTCTCTTCACTTGTTTTTTTAAACACAGTTTGCAGTTACAAGCAGCAGCGTTTCCTGTAGCCTTCTCTTCCCCCACCACCATCTCAGCATATCCACAGAGTGATAGTCATTGTCACAATAAAAAGAAATACAATGAACGTGAGGCCTCTGCGACTGTCACTGGTTACCGACCCTGCACCTAGTCCCCTTGTTTTTTGAGCTGAGAATAAATGTATCCATTATCATTCAAGTGAAGAACCTTCTATATTTTTTTATGAAAGGATCTCTTGTTTGATTTGTGTCTTGAGACCCTCTCTTATTGTACACTAGGCCTCCCTGTACCTCGGAGCCTGCCTATATAGTGTACTCCTAAGCACGATCGCGTTGCACCTTCCCCACCGACAATAATGCTGCTGGAGGACTCTCATGCAGCTTCAAGCTGCTTGGTGGGAATATGGCACTGACTATGCAGCTCTGGTTGGGGTAGGGGAACGGGAGTGGGACACAGGCAGGGGGTGCCATTCTGAAAGGTTTGCCCAGGGCACCATAAGGGGTTGAAGCAGCCCTGATCTGTAGTAATCTAGCTTGTTTAGTTTTCCCGGTAGGTATATGGTTGTTCTAGTATCCACTGTAGTATTTAACAGTGATGTCCTTTTCTGGGTAGGCTTCTTATAAGAGTTTTCAAAGTTACATAGTAACATAGGACCCAAATTTCAGTTGAGTGGTGCTAGGCGCTGCATCGGCGTATAGCCCGCCCACCGCCTGCCTAACCCGGATTTTCCATGCTGGAGTCATATGTGGTCCCCACATTAAAAATCCGGGTTTTGCTTCTCAGACAAGAAGCCGCAGAAGCTACCTGTATTGCACCGATTTTCGATGCTACATGGTTAGCCCCAGCACCTTAAAGATAGGTGAGATTTTCCCATGCCTATCTTTAAGGCCAGAGGGCTATCCATGTAGCATCACAAATCGGTGCTACATGAGTAGTGCCATGGCCAGCCTCCGCTCTGCCCTGGAATACCCCCAACACACCCCGATGCTATGCGGATAGCATCTGGGCATGTTAGGGACATATTTGAAGGGCACTACCTGTGGAGATGCCCTTCAAAAATCCAGGATAAGACCTTTACACCAGAGAAGTTACTCATCTAAAGGCCTCTAAAAAAAAAGGGCCCATAGTATATGACAGCAGATAAAGACCAGCATGGTCCATCTGGCCTGCCCAGCAAGGACGTTTTCAAACTCTTAACCAAGAATTGGCCAAATTTGATGTAATATTTTCACCACTTGAGAAATGCCATTGGTATAAGTAAAAACTCCCGTAATTTTTTCATCTGGTGATTGAGATGCCCGTGTGTTTGAAAACAACCAATCACAATGAGTAAAACGGGCAAGTGGTGAAAATATTACATCAATTTTGGCCAATTCTTGGTTTGCATACTTGTTTTCATGACAAACATCTACAAATTGCTTATTCATGAGTAGCAAATCTTCAGGAATTTGTAAATCCACCTCCCCTTTGGACCATCCACAACTATTTCAACAAGACTGTGGTCATTTTCAATATGGTGTCTGTCGCTTTTGTGCAGCTTCTCTAATGGGCACTGAGTGGTTTGATGTACACACTTTGCGTACGTATAAATCTAGGTGGCATACAAACTGCCTATCCTCTTATGTGGTTTGCATAATAATATGCCCATGTTCCTTATATTATGTAGGATGCACCACTAGATCTATAAAGGTGCGTTTAGGAGAACATGCATCTTGCCTTCATATGAAAACTCTTACAGCGCCAATGGTGACCATTGTCTTTCTCATGAACACACTTTTGATCATTTGTGATGGCGTATATTGGACTATGTTCCAATTGATCCAAGAGGAGGAGATCATGTTCAAAAGCTACAAAAATTGGAACAAAGATGGATTTTTTCTTTAAACACTGTTCATCTGACAGGCTTAAATGCTCAGGTTGATTGGCATACGATTCTATGAATGTTATTCTTTGTACTTCAATAAAACCTTTGGGCACGATAAATCAGCCAATCGCATTTGGAGGTTCCCCTGACAATGGGGTACTTTCCTTGCTGATAGGCTGAGCAGACTTTAAAGCCCACATTGATTGACATGTGTTTCAGCACTTCAGTATAACCTTTGGACTTAAGCAATTAGCCAATTGGATTTGGAGGTTCCTTTGACAGTAGGGTACTTCCCTTCCTGATGGGCTGTTTTTTTAATTGTGAACCTCCTTGATAGGTCCTTTTTGCTGACTTTGTCAGACACCGTTCCATATATCAAAGGCATTTTTTCTCTTCTCATGGACTGAAGCTTCTATGACTACCGGATTTCAATGACCTGATGCAGGATCGATAAGTTTAGATCCGAAACGTGACACGTTGTTACTCTTCGGCGGTTGGAAAAGCTCGACAAAAGCTAAGTTAAGAGTTTGAAAACTTTCTACTCATTCATAATCTTATTAAAATGGAGAAGCCACAGCGGGGGGACGGATTTCATTCCACCCACTTTGTCGAGGCATCTCCAACAAAAAGAATAGATAAACAAAGAGAAATTCACTTTATCAAGTCAGAATTATTATTTTTTTATGTTTTATAGTATTCTGGCAGTGGGATTTGTTTTTTGATTCTGCCCAGCAAGGAGGCAATAGTAGGTGCACCTGCTGCTCCATGCAGGTCACCCCTCCCCATGCCTTTGTTTAGGGGTGTACCCACCGCTCCATGCAGGTCACCCCTATTTGCTGAGATAAAACAGATACTTAAGTTTATTTTGATTTTATCCTGTTACTATAAAGGGATCCACTGTGTCTGTCCCATGTCATTTTGAATTCTGTCACAGTATTTTATCCCACCACTTCCATAAGGAGGGCATTCCAAACATCCACCACCCTTTCAGTGAAAAAATATTTCATAGAAACAGAGAAACATGATGGCAGAAAAATATCACATGGCCTATCGAGTCTACTCTTCCATATCGAGCACTACAACAGTCCCCACTTTTCCTTTAGAGATCCTCTGTGTTTTTTGAATTCAGATACTGTCCTCATTTCTACCACCTCCACTGGGAAGCCAATTCCATTTATCCACCACTCTTTCTGTAAAGAAATATTTTTGCATAGTACTCCTAAGTCTATCCCTTTTCACCCTTAACATATGTCCCCTCATAGCAGAGCTTGCTTTCAATCGAAAGAGGCTCTCCTCCTGTACATTTATGCCATGGAGGTATTTAAATGTCTCAATCATATCACCTTATAGCTTTATATCCTGCAGACACCTGGTTGAATCTGTGCTCCACAGCTTCTCATACAAACAAATAAGCTTATAGCTTTGTATCTTTTAATAAGCTTGCAGCTTGGTATCTCTTACCTATTTCCTTACCTATCTTGTTGATTGTGCAGCTGATATATAATATTTAATTGGGTTTACCTATCCTGGTGGTTTCTGTAGCTAGGTTAACTGCTGGTTTTACATTCACTTCTGGGAATAATCTTCTTGCATTCCTTGGGTAGCCCTCCAATCAGAAATCTAAAGGTGCCAAATACAACAAGGACCTTTTCACAAAAGACAGATAGAGAAACATTAAGAATTCAGTTGGCTAATTCAGTTTCCATTGTTTGAATTTGTCTGCAAACTTGCTGCCAGGGAGGGGCTCTTGAAAAGTGGACTTCCTGCAGACACCTGGTTGAATCTGGGCTCCACAGCTTCTCATACAAACAGATAAGCTTATAGCTTTTAATAAGCTTGCAGCTTGGTATCTCTTACCTATTTTCTTACCTATCCTGTTGATTGTATAGCTGATATATAATATTTAATTGGGTTTACCTATCCTGATGGTTTGTGTAGCTAACTGCTGGTTTTACATTCACTTCTGGGAATAATCTGCATTGCTTATATAGCGGTCATATACATTGACATCTATCCTCTTAATTCGACCACACATGTCTTGTATTCAGTGCAATAATTGTGGTGCTTTCATTCTGAGACAAATCATCTGGAACCTAAGAGCTTGCCCTATATGCCTCAGGTTGGCAGCCATACAAAATGAATTGACTCTATTAAGGGAAGAAGTAGCTGCAATGAAACACACCTCTTCTAGGATACAAACCAAAGTCCCCCGCCACTCCCACAGAGACTCAAACATCCCAGGAAGAAATGGATCACAGTGGGCTCTGGTAGACTACGTCCGGTAATGCAGAAAAACCCTGTACATCAAGAGATATCACTGCATAGTGCCTTCTCTGCTTTGGTTATTGCGGATACCCAAGCCAGGGAAGCTCAAGGGCCCTTAAATAAGATAGTCAATGCCCAATCTCCTGATAAAGCACCAATTATGAAGAAAGACTCAAGAAACAGAGAACTACTACTAACTGGTGATTCCATCATCAGAGGCACCAACTTAGAAACACAGTTCAAAGGACGGAAGTTAGTCAAATGCCTCCCAGGCTCTTCATCTAGCAAGAATACAAACCAAATTGTTGATGTACTTAGCGCTGAAAGTGAGCACTCCAAAACTGATGTTATCATCCATTTGGATACAAATGACCTGGCTAGAAACAGTGCCACTACAGTTCAAAGGGACTTTCAAACTCTGGGGGAGAAACTAAAGCCCATTGTTAACACTGTAGCATTCTTAGAAGTTCTACCTGTTCTTGGTAAGGGGGCAGAAAGGCTAAATTGCATAAACAGCTTTAACGCATGGCTCCAAACCTGGTGCAAAGAGGAAGGATTCAGATTTATAGGCGACTGGGGAAACAGATGGACCAACAAGTGACTATACTGTGCTGATGGACTACATCTCTCTGTCACAGGGAGAAGCATCCTAAGTGAAAAATTCAGGCAGTATGTGGATACGCATTTAAACTAGAAAAAGGGGGTGACGGATGGGGAAGGTCAAGTTCTGGACGTCACTCCCTGCAAAAGCAGAACAACATCAGAAACAGACACACTTTTAAACCACACAACAAAAACAAGTGGGAAGAAGTAGATAGAACAAAATCAATGCTAAACACACGCAAGCCAGTTAAATGCTGGAAAGCAATGAGCACATGCTCAAAGCTTATCCAATAAAGTTCCAGACCTCGAAGCCCTATTGGTGGAAATGGACTTGGACATTGTGGCCATTACAGAAACATGGTTTAATGAATCACATGAATGGGATATAGCCATAGCTGGCTATAATCTATTCAGAAGAGACAGAGAAAATGGACGAGGAGGAGGAGGAGCCTTGTATGTCAAAAGCAATATTAAAGCTACTGAAATGCAGGGGGCATGGGGAAAAGAAGAAGCGTTCTGGGTTGTGTTGGAAAGAGGAGATGGCACTTCATCCACACTGCTGTAGTCTACAGACCTCCGACTCAAATCGAAGAGCTAGATAACAAATTGATTATAGACATTGTCAAAAAAGCCACAAAGGGGGAGGCGATCATATTGGGTGACTTTAATCTACCCAATGTGGATTGGATTACTCCTTCTGCAAATCTGGAAAGAAGCAAAAAAATTGTGGATGCTCTCCAAGATGCGTTACTTAGACAAATGGTGATAGAACTAACAAGGGAAAGCTCAACACTGGATTTAGTCCTCACCAATGGTGATAGCATGTCGAATGTCTGGGTGGGTGCACCTGTGAGCAGCAGCGATCATCACACGGTGTGGTTTGAGATAAAAAACAAGGTGCAGTCCAACTATAGCAAGCTCAAAGTCCTAAACTTCAAAAACACTGACTTCAATAAAATGGCCATGTACCAAAAGGAGGAGTTGACAGTGTGGAAGGAGATAAGGAAAGTGGAATTGCAATGGGCTAAACTAAAGGTGGCAATAAAAGGGGCAACAGATAAATATGTAAGAAAAGTAAATAAAAACAAAAGGAGAAGGAAACCTATTGGTTTTCCAAAGAAGTAGCTGCTCAAATAAAGGCAAAAAACACAGTTTTCGCAAAGTTCAAAAGCTTGCAAACAGAGGACACAGAAATGGATACAGGATCAAACTCAAAGAGACAAAAAGAAAAATAAGGATAGCAAAATCAAAGGCAGAGGAAAAGATGGCTAAAGATGTGAAGTGTGGCGACAAAACTTTCTTCAGGTATATTCGGGAAAGGAAGATCAGAGGTAGACTCAGAAGTGCTGGGAATAGTCTCGTGGAAAGGGACATTGAAAAAGCAGAATTGCTAAACAAATACTTTTGCTCTGTTTTTAGTAAATAAAATCCTGGAGAAGAACCAACTATGACTCCCAAATATAAAGATGGGAATGAAGTAGCTACCACACCATTCACAGAAGATGATGTGTAAGAACAACTTGCGAAACTGAAAGTGGACAAGGCCATGGGACCAGATGGGATACATCCCAGGATACTGAAAGAGCTCAGAGAGGTTCTTGCAGGGCCGTTAAAGGATGTTTTCAACAGTTCCTTGGAAACAGGAGTAGTTCCTCAGGACTGGAGAATGGCTGATGTCGTACCTCTACACAAAAGTTGTGACAGGGAAGAAGTGTCAAACTACAGGCCTGTGAGCCTTACCTCGGTGGCGGAAAAAATAATGGAGGCGCTTCTGAAGGAGCAAATAGTGAACTTTCTCAAAACCAACAGGTTGCAAGATCCGAGGCAACATGGTTTTACCAAAGGACAACCTTGCCAAACAAATATGATTGAGTTCTTTGACTGGGTGACCAGAGAACTACATCAGGGGCATGCGATGGATGTCTTCTACCTGGATTTCAGAAAAGGCTTTGATACGGTTCCCCATAGGAGGCTTATCAATAAACTTAGTAGTTTGGGGATGGGTCCCAAGGTGGTAAACTGGATCAGAAATTGGTTAACTGATAGACGACAGAAGGTGATGGTAAAAGGAGCTCACTCGGAGGAAGGGAAGGTGATTAGCGGGGTGCCCCAGGGTTCGGGGTGCCCCACTGTTCAATGTGTTTGTGAGTGATATTGCTGAAAGACTGAATGGAAAGATCTGTCTTTTTGCAAATGACACGTAAATTTGCAACAGAGTGGACTCCCCCGAGGTAGTCCTTAACATGAGAAAAGATCTACAAAAGCTGGAAGAATGGTCAAATGCTTGGAAATTAAGACAATGCAAAGAAGTGCAGAGCATGCACTTAGGTAGCAGAAGCCCAGAAGAAATGTACATGATAGGGGGCGAGAGGTTGGTGTGCACGGATCAGGAGAAAGACCTTGGTGTGATTATTTCTGTAGATCTCAAGGTTGCAAAACAGTGTGACAAGGCGGCAGCAAAAGCCAGGAGGATGATGGGCTGCATACAAAGAGGAATTACCAGCAGAAAGAAAGAGATTCTAATACCACTGAATAAGTCACTGGTGAGGTCTCACTTGGAATACTGTGTTCAGTTTTGGAGACCGTATCTTGCAAAGGATGTAAAAAGAATGGAATCTGTTCAGAGGAAGGCAACCAAAATGATTTGGAGCCTGCGTCAGAAGCCTTATGAGAAGAGACTTGAAGACCTAATTATGTACACTTTGGAAGAGAGGAGGGATAGGGGAGATATGATTCAGACCTTTAAATACTTAAGGAGAAATAATGAACAAATAAACCTCTCCCAAAGATGGGGAGGCTGTAAAACAAGAGGGCATTACATGAAGCTGCAAGGTGGAAAATTAAAAGGCAATATCAGGAAATACTTTTTCACTGAGAGGATGGTGGATGCTTGGAATGCCCTCCCGATGGAGGTGGTGGGGGCAAATATGGTGACAGAATTCAAAATGGCATGGGACAGACACAATGGATCCATTTATAGCAACAGAATAAAATCAAAATAAATTGAACCATCTAACTTCTCAACAAATAGGGGTGTCCTGCATGGAGGGGTAGATTCACCCCTAAACAAAGACATGGGGAGGGGTGGCCTGAGGGGCGGCCTGCACAGAGTGGCACCTACTCCTGCCATCTTACTCCGGCCTTCTTACTGGGCAGACTAGATGGATCATACTGGTCTTTATCTGCCATCATTTACTATGTTACTATGTTACCTCTATCTCACCTTTCCTCTGAAGTATAAATATTAAGATCCTTAAGTCTGTCCTCATGTTCTTTATAACGAAGACCACTAACCATTTTAGTAGCCACCCTCTGCAGTGACTCCAACATGTTTATATCATTTTGAAGATATGGTCTCCAGAATTGCACATAATACTACACATGATATCACATCAAAGATTTATACAGAGGCAATATCACCTCTTTTCTTCTCTTGGCCATTCTAATTCCTGTGCACCCAAACATCCTTCTAGCTTTTGCCATTGCTTTTTCTATCTGTTTAGCTACTTTAAGATTGTGCTGTCTGAGGCATTTTCTTTTTTAATTTAAATTAGTGCTGCCAGCAAACACACCGTCACAGTACCGTAACCTAAGGTGCCACATAAGGCGCCCTATAAGGCACTCCAGAGGACACTCCTCATAGGCGCTTTATAGGGCACATTATGAGGCACCTTAAGGTTACAGCACTGTGAGGGTGTTTTTGCTGGCAACACTAATTTAAATTATAAAAGGAAATGCCTCATAAAAGTCCTACCAAATAACACCACTGTAGGATAAAACCCAAGACCTCTGCCTCCACAGTCAGTGAAGTAACCAATGGGCTACATCTCTATAGCTACTAACAAACCCCTGGTTGGCTACAGCAGGACTGCAGGTCACCACACAAACTGTCTGCTGTGGTTACCAGGATAGGGTTAACCCACCCATACCCATGATGCACTGCACATGCAGATCAGCAGTCTACAGATGATCACAAGATGGGGTATGCACCCCCACTTCACCTCTGCCTGGTAGGGGGAACTGACCGTGTGTGTTACTGGCACAGAGTAGCTACAGACCGTCACATTGTGGGGGTACTGTGCTCACCATGAAGGCGAGGTGGGGAGCCCAGCACCAGGTCCGCAGCACCTGGGTTAGCTGAGATAGACTATGCTGCAGGTTGCCATCAGTGCCAGTGTGTGATAAGTAGTCCTTGCAGATACATCTAGGATACACCTGTGTCCATCTGTATTTCCCAGTCACGTCTGGCCCTTGTGAACTATGATGCACCCAGAATAGTGCATGTTCTGTGTGGGTGTCATAGTCAAATGATTTAAGTGAAGGGGGGTGCTTGGACCCATAGGTGGATTATGTAGCACCACCCAACCTGCCCTCTGGGACTCAGAGTGGGGGACAGGATCTCCCACCAACAAATCCACATTCTATATCCCTGCAATGGTGGGAGTAGAGGGGACCATCAACCCAAGTCCTTGTGGGGAACTGGCACCCTATAGGGCAGTCAATGCATAAGGCACTGGCAGACAGACAGTAGGCCTGGAAATGCTCAGCTGCCCCCCACCACTATCTGAAATTCTCCAACAGCAAGCACAGTGACTCTACAGCTGCTGCACCCTGCAAGGTGTTCCAGCCATACACATACTAACTGCAGACAGTCTGCTAGCTAATCCATAGTGCATGTTCCTGGAAGAGATGTGTGCACTCAAAACTGGGATGTGAGCACACACACCAAGCAGATAAGTCAGTGATTGGTCCCTAGAAAAGAGAACCATAAATATCACTTGCGAGAAATACTATATAGCACTATGGGGGAACCTAGCCATGCCGTGGTCACTGCTCAGTCAGGGTGAGAGGTCTATAAATTAATGAATGGAGTGGAATGGGTAAACATAGATCGATTGTTTGCGCTATCAGAATATAGAAATATTAGGGGACATGTAATGAAGCTACAGTATAAACTATTTAAGACAAATAATAGAAAATATTTTTTCACTCAACGTGTAATCAAACTCTGGAATTTGTTACCGGAGGATGTAGTAAGGGCTGTTAGTGTAGCTGGGTTTAAAAAAGGTTTGGACAAGTTCCTGGAGGAAAGGTCCATAAACCATTATTAAAAAGGGACCCAAGATATCAATGCTTGACCCAATACAAGCATTGTGGAACCTGTGTCTTTTGGGGATACTGCTAGGTACGTATGACCTAGCCTGGCCACTGTTGGAAACAGGATACTGGGCTTGGTGGACCTTGGTGACCCAGTATGGCATATCTTATGTTCTTATGAGAGTGACCTCTCAGCAGGACATGCTGTGACCACCCTGTCCGTGCAGCTGGTGGCCGGGCACTACAATGTCCCAGCCATTGTCCTATGCCCTGTGCAGATGCATCCTGCCCAGGCCACTCTGTCCGGGCCATACCCACAGTACCTTGTTCCTCATTATGCACATTGGCAGGCTAACACTGGAAACAGTGCAAGCAGTGTGGGCTCAGTAAGGTGTAGGCAGCCACAACACACTGGATAGATAGACACACACTCCCACACCTATGCCAGCATTGTGCAAATATAGAGACTTTTCGCAGCCCTGACCACCACACCAATCCTGGGCACAGTGCAGGCATGGCTATGGTACGCAATACTGTTGGAGTCACTCCCCGGGGTGGTAAACACAGTCAGAATACAAAACTGAAACACACTCCACAGATATCAGAAAGGTTGCTAGGATGCAGATCTATCAGCAAATTCTGCTTAACTTAGGCATTGTTATCTGTCATTAATCATAGCAACCTTTTGATATATATGTAACGTATTCCCAAGTTTAGGGCGGCATTGCTAAGGTATGCAAGTGCTAGTATTGAGAGATGCTGCTGCCCGCAGGGCCCAACAGCCTGACTCTCCATGAGGCTTTGGATAGTGGAGCCTGTGGGTGTGGGTGTTTATGCCACTGTTGGCCACTGCTCTAGGGTAGAGGTTCCCAACTCCGGTCCTGGTGGGCCAAACACTGTTCAGGTTTTCATGCTGTCTCTAATGAATATGCTTGAGATACATTTGCATACAATGGGGGCGGTGCATACTAATGCAGCACAGGTATATTTATTAGGGACAGCATGAAACCTGAAAGGTGTGTGGCCCTCCATGACTGCAGTTGGGAAACTCTGCTCTAGGGATTGCACATGTTTATGGTGTCTGTGCTCTGTAGGGTAATATATAGGCATTTCAGGCATGTTTATTTTATCTGCAATAAAGATTCCGTCTTTATTACAATGGTTTAGTACTGGGTAAAATATGGGGTAAGGGTTGGTAGGAGCCACTGCTGGGACTTGAACTTGTGATCTTCTGCTCCGGAACACACTGACTGTGTGTTCTGCACCACACGTACAGTTCATTCCCTGGGGATACCAAGACTGTTTGTCAGACAGACCCTGTCTGTTGCATTGTACGGCACCCACCTAAAAGGGGCTAGGCTATGGTCTGCTGTGGGCAGATGCCACTGCCCCCTCCGCCACCAGCACCCCTCTGCTACCATGCTGCCATACCATTATGCCGGTGGTGCTAGTGGTGCGCAGTCCAAGGCCATCCAGTGTGCCGGTAGGCAGCTGCCTATGGTGTGGGTTCTCGGGTAGGAGTGCCTATATGGACATGCGTGCTTTCCCCCAGCACCACTTGCCAATGTTATGTGCCCTTGGGGGTACCTGCTGGGTAATATCCCCTAGGACACTGTGGGACACACACTCGTGTCCATGTTGGACCCTCGTCAGTTGCTGTCTTGCTTCTTTACAGTTTCAGCATTCCTATGTGCCACCTAGGCATCTGCCTAGACGGACTTTGCCCCAGTTGGACCACAGCATATGCCGCCGGCAGCCCCCTGTATCCCATTTACAGTATCAGTACAGTTGCCCTTTCCTATGTGCCCACTCTGCTGTCGCTGCACATGTGCACGCCATAACAAACCTGCCCAATCTAAATGACAGAAACCCTGATCAGCGCTATTTCAATGTGGGATCATTCACTTTATAGGGAGACAGAGAATAGACCCTTCCAAACATGATATCTTATTTTTTAGGCTTTGTAAGTGGTGTTGCTTTATGTTTATCATTAATATCACTTTTGGCCATCTTGGTTATTGGGATTTTAAATGTGGTTCTGGTCCTTTTATATGTTTATTTGCCTTTTTGGTTCTTGCACGTGTATCACAACTATCATTTTTCTGGGTTTCCTTGCCTTTGCTGCACATTGCTGACTGAAATGGTTTCTCTTTCCTGCTAATGTGCCTTAACGCGAGGGTTTCACTGGCGTTAGTGTTCAGACCCGGATTTCACAGTGTTAGTGTGCCTGGAGCCTCTCCCCTCCCACTCTCCACCCATTGACCCCTTCTCTCCGCCCCTTGGAAGCCTTACTCCACCCTTCAGACCCAGATTTCACTGCTTTAGTGTGCCTTAACGCTGCCGCGGCGTTATCATGCGATAAGTGACGTTATCGCGCAATAATGTTACATTATCGTGCGATTATACCACTGCTGCGATGTTAAGATGGTTTAGTAAACATACCCCATAGAGACATGTTTACTAAAGAACAGAAAATATCACACACTTTAGTGTATACTAAGCGGGTCACTTTAAAAGTCTTAGTTGTGATTTTGGATGTCCCGAGATGTGCACGTGGATACCAAAATCACTAAGACATCTCCAGAGCCATTTTAGAAATGATGTTTAGAAACATCTCTGGTATGGGGATGTCCAATTATGCAAAGGGAATGGTAGAGGCGTGTCTGGGGAGTTGCAATGAACTTAGACGTCCCCATTCAATTTCAGAAATGTTAGGTGGTCTGCAGTCACATCCATGTTTAGACGTGCTGCAGGCATGAACAGGCATTAGGAACATGCTTGTTGTGGCCTTAAAACATTCAAAGGGTGTAGAGAAGATGGAGTATTATGTGACTAGGCTAAGATCACAAAGACCCACCCTGGGATTTGAACCCTGGCTATGCTGCTCTTAATTCATTAATTTGGCTATTATGCTGTTATAGACATCCATGTCCTGAGATGATATACTGGGAATGTCTATGTAGATGTCTCTATAGACATCCATATCAGGCACATGCACATTTCTGAAACCGTGCCTGAACTTTCATGTGCCTGCTTTTTTTTCCAGATGTTCTGGCTTTGACATCCCAGATTGCATTTGCACATCCCATTGTAAAATGTGTCTTTAACTGTTACTGCAGGCCAAGGTAAATGCTGCCATGTATTAAGATTAGCCACTGCAGTAAAAACCCCATGCTAACTGCTTAGCAGAGCAAGGCAGACACTGGGCAGAGTGTGTATGTTGGCTGGTGACAGAATGCAGGATGGCACCACATATTAGCTGTTATTTATTTATATTCTCTTATATACCATGCTATTCTGCATCAGTGCAGTTTACATTGAACAAACTGAAATTACATTGAACAAGGCATTATAACTTGGAGATAACTATTTTACAGGGAACATGGGCTAAGGAGGGTTAAGTGGCTTGCCCAAGACCACAAGGAGCACCTGTGGGGCTAGAAACCCCAGTCCTTCCGGCCCAATGTTGCTGTCCTCTAGTGGGATCTGAACCCCCGACCTTCTGGCCTGAAGTACCTTGCTCCAACCACTAGGCCACTCCTCCACTCCGTTATGACTGCCAATAGTGTGTCTGTACTTAATGCTACCTCAAAAAGTGGCATTACGTTCAGTCCCACTAGTGGAAGTCCAGTAGCATGGCAGCTGACAAACCCATTACTGAAATCCATGCAATCGATCACTCCCCTCTTTAAAGAACCTCAATCTGATCCCTAATCTAATGGACATGAAACCCTTCCTGTTTCAATCCTCCTACCCGCATACAATCACCTTGCTGCCTGATAATCTCTCTTCCTTTTCAGAATGCTCTCACCAGACTACTGCACAGAGCATTAACAGGGACCCTGGTATTATCCCCCTTCCAGTTTCCACACTCCTAAAGAAAAGGGGCTTTCTAATGACTACCTCTAAGGATGAAAGCCACCATTTTGGAACCCCAAGCAGACAGGGCAGGAGTGATCAGTGAAGATTCCTGCTCCTACCCCTCTGGACACTGGGAATATCCCACATACATCCCAGGGGTGAACAGGGTGGGGGGGGGGGGGGTTGGTGGGAAAGGCTGATCTTGGAGGGCATCTCCTGTTTGGAGGGGTGGAAACTGAAAGGAAGAGCCAGTACAGGGGTCTCAATGCTATCTGCAGCTCTCTGGGGTGGGGGTTATAAAGGAGGGAGAGTTGTCTAGGCAGGGGAATTATTGTGTGCTGGTGGTGGAGATTGGATCCTGAGGGGTTTCATGTGTGTAAGGTTAGGGATCATGTTGGTTGTGGTATAATAGAGGAACCAATCAGAGGGGAGAGGGACTGGCAACATTGTGGCCACTGCCATGGTATGTGACTCATCTATGAGCAAGGTCATGTTCCTTGGCTTGGCAGGCAGCATGGTTGATCCTGGATTATCTACCAAGGCAGCGAACGCAGCTCCCTCATGTCGTAAATATGCCCTATGTGCTAAATGCAGGGCAGATGCTGGACACACCCCTTGCACTTACCACACAGACTTTACACTTACTATACCTTAACTTTGCACTTTAGTAAATAGGCCCCATAGTCAACTAAGGGGAGCCTTTTATGAAAGGGCATTAGCTGACAACACGTGTACTGGCATTGGGATATGCGTTGCCAGATAGCACAGAGCAATGACAGCACGAGAAGATTCCTGGCCTAAGAGGCCAATTCTGTACTGGCTGTCCAGCCCCCGTACGGCCGATCTGAATCAGGGTGTACAGAGGTAGACCAAATTCTGATCCCACGAGGGCTAGACATGCCCACGGAATCAGAATTTAGTCTACGGCCTGTACATGCAGGCTGGGCCACGATTCTGATCAGCTGCATGCCCAGCTACATACCTGACTAACTCAGCCTGGCTCCATAATGGAGCCGCAGTGCCATGGCATCTCTTTGCCATGACAGTGGAGCCGCAAACCCTGGCCACTGACCCAAAATGTCCTTTCCCTGCAGCACAACCCCTGATCCGGCCTTCTATGGCTGGGACCGGGCTACGGGGACCCCCTTTGCCCCTCACCTGTCTATCCCCACTGTCTGCCACTGTCTCCCAATGTCCATGGAGACTTATTCCACTCAGAGTTGGATAAAAACTGTCTATACGGCCGACCCCGGACGTACAAGGCTGACCTCTGAATCGGACCTGTACATCCGGGGTCTCGCACCGCTCATGCCCTTCCCTCACCCTGCCTCCTGATCGCCCCCTCTGGCTCCCTCTCACCCCCACCTATGTCTCACCATACAACTTAGTTGTACATATGGGGAGTCTTTGCATCAGGGCGCCAGGGGGACAAATAGTGGGAATATATGTCATGACAGGACATACATCCCCACTATTCATTGTATAGAAAGACCCCCTAACTGTCTAACTCCTGCTAAGGTAACTATTGGGCGAGGTAGGAGCAGAGAATAGACTAACTGCATTAACATGGGACTCACTAATGCCACCTTAATAGGTGGAGTTAAGTGCACTCACGCTAATGTGACATGCATTAAGGGTCATTGCTCTGCATTAACTGCTGGGGAAATGACTTCCATGTCCCTGACAGTTAACGCAGTGGTATTGCACCTGACTAGCCATCATTTTGCTTTTGCTGCATTAGAGCCAACACCTTAGAACCCTTTAGAAAAAGGGCCCCTATGTGTCGTGAGATAGAATTAGGAGCTTTCATGACTTCCACACTTAAGCAACATGTTATAAAATCACCCTCCTCGCGACTAAATTTTGGTAAATAACATTTTCCCCCTAATTCAATCTCTTTTTTTGTCTCTTCATCTGGTCACTTTGACCTTCCTACCTGTATTCCCCCTCTGACTCTCCCCACATGGCCAAAGCTGCAGTACAGGGAGTGCCGGTGGGGGGCGGAAGGGGGCAGAGTGTGGGTGGAGCAGGGGTGGGCCGAGGTGGCAGCATATACAGGGTCGATTCAGGTCACAGCCCTGTATGTCCTATGTGTCAGGAGGAACATGCTGCTTATTCCACCTCGGAGGTGGAATAAGCAGCTTGGACCACAGCGATCGGGGCCAGAACCCCCCTAAAGGCCGGAGACAGGTAGGTTCCTGCTGCCCAATCCTGGCCCAGGCTGCCCAGCCTTGGGTCGAGTGGTGGGGAAATGAGGGGCCGGCACTGCGGGAGTCAGGTCAGGCAAGGAGGATGTTCCCAGGAATATATAGGGGCACACCAGGCCATCTCAGGGCCCAATTCTGCACCCATGGGAAGGTCTGGTTCCTGTAGTGCAAAATCAGATCCTAACAGGCCTGTCCTACTTGGGGCCAACCAGACGGCCTAGATGTGCACCTAAGGGAATTGGGATCTTTATGTCTGTTAATTCTTTCAAAAAGGTATCACCTTTTGTTTTTATTATTATTGACCAATATTTCTGTGCCTTCAAGTGGATCTTCCATAGCAACGATGCTACTGTATTCTAGATCTTGGAAAGAGTTGTTCAGTTAATTGTCTTGTTTGTAATTATTTTTAAGAAATTGTTTCTCTTCTAAAATGTATATGTTCAGAAAGGTTTAGTGCAGTCACTTTCTGGACTTGAGTCCTGCGACTGTGTTCTATTCTCTGCTTTCTGGATCTTATACACTAATAGACTATCTTCTGCATTTCTGTCCCAACATGTTAAAATAGACTATTGCATAAAATCTATGGTTAAGAAATGAATCAACGTCAGCAAACTTAAAAGAAAAGGAATATATTTTAGCTACTAAATTAAAGCGTGTTTTTTTTTCAAGAAGTTAAAAAAAATATGAAGAAAAAAGTTATTACATGCTTTGGATCCTCTCTACTTAATTAGCAAAACACCTTTCTCAAGTACTGATTTGAATAATCAGACCAATTATAGCTGTTTATATTTTCATATCATATGGTCTTTGTACTTTACTTTTGAACAAATTACGAGTTGTTTCCGTGCTGTAAATAACAATTGGGTGGTACATAATTGAAAAACTCACAGGCAGATTACAACATTGCACTATTAGGTTTCTCAGTGAAGCTTTCTCTGGCTTTCTTTTTATAATGAGATGGTTTAATATAATAGCTGTACAAGGAGTACCTTTTACATTTTAAAATACCTTTTTCCTGTAGTGGCATAATGCTTTTCAAAATGAATAGTAGAACACGGATAAAAACTTTGCAGCCATCAGTCAGAAATAAGCATTTTACAAAAAACGGGTAAGTGGTATGATCTTTTCAATGGTCTTTAGTCTCTACAGATTCTACAGATGATATACATTATTTTAAATGGTAGATGAAGCGTTTCCTTTTCTATCTATCTAGCAAAGGAACAAGCAAGATTTAAAGGTGAAGGACATTGTACAAAGTAGCAATTTTTTCCAGTCTGAAGTATCATGATCTTAGTACAGTTATATATTTCCAGAGCAAGCCAACCTTAAGGATAAAAGCAAAAATAAGATATTAATTATTGAGACAAAATACTCATAAAAGGTAATCTTAGGAGGTTTACCTAGATTTATGCATGTTTTCATGCTGGTGCTTCAGGCATGCACATACATATAATAACATAGTATATGACGGCAGATAAAGACCGATATGGTCCATCTAGTCTGCCCAGCAAGGCAGCAAGAGTAGGTGCACCTGCCGCTCCATGCACGTCACCCCTCCCCATGCCTTTGTTTAGAGGTGTAACCACCGCTCCGTGTAAGGCACCCCTATTTGTTGAGATATAAGATATACTTTGATTTTATCCTATTGCTGTAAAGGGATCCACTGTGTCTGTCCCATGCCATTTTGAATTCTGTCACTGTATTTGTCCTCATCCATCAGGAGGGCATTCCAAGCATCCACCATCCTCTTAGTGAAAAAGTATTTCCTGACATTGCTTTTCAATTTACCCCCTTGCAGCTTCATGTTATGCCTTCTAGTTTTACAGCTTCCCCGTCTTTGAAAGAGGTTTGTTGGTTCATGAATACTCTTTAAGTATTTAAAGGTCTGAATCATATCTCCCCTGTACCTCCTCTCCTCCAGGGTGTACATATTTAGGTCTTCGAGTCTCTTTTCATAAGTCTTCTAATGCAGGCTCCAAATCATTTTGGTTGCCTTCCTCTGAACCATTTCCAGTCTTTTTATATCCTCTGCGAGATATGGTCTCCAAAACTGAACACAGTATTCCAAGTGAAGCCTCAGCTGTGACTTGCAGAGTAGCATTAGTACCTCTTCTTTTCTGCTGGTAATTCCTCTCTGTATGCAACCCAGCATCATTTTGGCTTTTGCCACCGCCTTGTCACACTGTTTTGCCACCTTGAGATCATCAGAAATAATCACTCCAAGGTCCTTCTCCTGGTCCATGCACACCAACCTCTCACCCCTATTGCGTACATTTCCTTTGGATTTCTGCTTCCTAAGTGCATGACACTGCACATCTTCACATTAAATCTTACTGCCAAGCATTAGACCATTCTTCCCGCTTTTGTAGATCTTTCCACATGTTCTCCACTCCCTCAGGGGAGTCCACTCTGTGGCAAATTTTATAAAGCAAATTTTGCTTTATAAAATAGGGGCCTAAGTGGTCAAAAGCATGCATTAAACTAGGCACGAGAGTTTACACCTGTCGCTTCTTCACTGATCAGATGAAGAGAGAATAATTCTCGAAAGCTTGTAAAAGATACATTAAGTTAGTCCAATAAAAATAAATCATCTACAATTTGTTTTTTGACCTTTACTAACACAGCAACTACAATTCTCTGCTAAATAAGAGCAATTTTGTAACATAGGGCCTATGTGAGGAGGTCAAGTGGTCATCTATTTTGGGTCATTTTATGAAGATACATAGAACACCTTAGGGGTATGTTTACTAAACTGTCTTAACATCGCAGTGGTGGTATTATCACGTGATAAGTGACGTTATCGCGCAATTTATCACGCGATAACGTCAAGAGTAAGGCTTCCCAGAGGGTGGAGAGAAGGGGTCAATTGGCGGAGAGTGGGAGGGGAGAGGCTCCAGGCACACTAACGCTGTGAAATCCGGGTCTGAACACTAACGCCAGTGAAACCTTCTCGTTAAGGCACAATTGCAGGAAAGAGAAACCATTTCAATCAGCAATGTGTAGCAAAGGCAGGGAAACCCATGAAAGTGATAGTTGTGATACATGCGCAGGAACCAAAAAGGCAAATAAACATATAAAAGGACCAGAACCACATCTTAAATCCCAATAACCAAGCTGGACAATAGTGGTATTAATGATAAACATAAAGCAACACTACTGGCAAAGCGTATAAATTAAGATATCATGTTTGGAAGGGTCTATGCTCTGTCACCCTACAAAGTGAATGATCTCACATTAAAATAGTGCTGATCAGAGTTTCTGTCATTTAGATTGGGCAGGTTTGTTATGGCGTGCACATGTGCAGCAACAGCAGAGTGGGCATGTAGGAAATGGCAACTGTACTGATGCTGTAAACGGGATACAGGGGGCTGCAGGCGGCACATGCTGTGGTCCAGCTGGGGCACAGTGCGGGCTAGGCAGATGCCTAGGTGGCACATGGGAATGCCAAAACTGTAAAGCAGCAAGACAGCAACTGACGAGGGTCCAACATGGGCAAGAGTGTGTGTCCCACAGTGTCCCAGGGGAGATTACCCAGCAGGTACCCCCAAGGGCACATAACATTGAAGGCAGTGCAGGGGGGGGGAAGCACATATGTCCATGTAGGCACCCCTACCCGAGAATGCACACCATAGACAGCTGCCTACCGGCATACTGGATGGCCTGGGATTCAGCACCACCTGCATAATGGCATGGCAGTATGATGGTGTAAGGGTGCTGGTGGTGGAGGGGGCAGTGGCATCTGCCCACAGCAGACCATGGCCTAGCCCCATTTAGGTGGGTGCCGTGCAATGCAACAGACAGGGTCTGTCTGATGAACAGTCATGGTATCCCCAAAGAACAAACTGTCCCTGTGGAAACAGTGTGGTGCAGTACACATAGCCAGTGTTTTAATGAGCAAAAGGTCACAAGTTCAAGTCCCAGCTGTGGCTCCTGCCAGCCCTTTCCACATATATTGAACAGTGGTAATAAAGATGGAATCTTTATTTTAGATAAAATAAACATGCCTGAAAAGCCTATATTTTACCCTACAGAGCACAGACACCATAAACATGTGCAATCCCTAGAGCAGAGTTTCCCAACTGCAGTCCTGGATGGCCAAATATCATTCAGGTTTCATGCTGCCCCTAATAAATATGACTGTGCTGCATTAGTATGTGCCACCCCCATTGTATGCAAAAGTATCTCATGCATATTCATTAGGGACAGCATGAAAACCTGACCAGTGTTTGGCCCACCAGGAACGAAGTTGGGAACCTCTGCCCTAGAGCAGCGGCCAACAGGGGCATAAACACCCACACCCACAGGCTCCACTATCCAAAGCCTCATGGAGAGTCAGGCTGTTGGGCCCTGTGCGCCGCAGCATCTCCCAATACTAGCACTTGCATACCTTAGCAATGCCGCCCTAAACCTGGGAACATGTTCCACATATATCAAAAGGTTGATATGAATAATGGCAGATAAAAATGCCTAAGTTAAGCACAATTTGCTGATAAAGCTGCATCATAGCAACCTTTCTGATATCTGTGGAGTGTGTTTCAGTTTTGGTTTCTGACAGTGTTAACCACCCCGGGGAGTGACCCCAACAGTATTGCATACCATAGCCATGCTTGCACTGTGCCCAGGACTGATGTGGTGGCTAGGGCTGCAAAAAGCCTCTATATTTGCACAATCCTGGCCTAGGTGTGATAGTGTGTGTCTGTCTATCCAGTGTGTTGTGGCTGCCTACACCTTACTGAGCCCACACTGCTTGCACTGTTTCCAGTGTTAGTCTGCCAATGTGCATAATGAGGAGCTCTGTGGGTATGGCCTGGACAGGGTGGCCTGGGCAGGATGCATCTGCACAGAGCATAGGGCAACGGCTGGGACATTGTAGTGCCCGGCCACCACCTGCACGGACAGGGTGGCCACAGCATGTCCTGCTGGGAGGTCACTCTCACCCTGACTGAGCAGTAACCACGGCATGGCTAGGTTTCCCCATAGTGCTATGTAGTGTTTCTCTCAAGTGATATTTATGGGTTCTCTTTTCTGGGGCCCAATCACTGAATTAACTGCTTGGTGTGTATGCTCACATCTCCTCCAGGAACATGCACTATGGACAAGCTAGCAGACTGTCTGCAGTTAGTATATGCATGGCTGGAACACCTTGCATGATGCAGTTGCTGGAGAATGTCAGATAGTGGTGGGGGGCAGCTGAGCATTTCCAGGCCTATTGTCTGTCTGCCATTGCCTTATGGATGCATACGGATCTGCATTGACTGCCGTGTAGGGTGCCTTTTCCCCAGCAGGACTGGGGTTAATGGTCCCCTCTACTGCCGCCATTGCAAGGATGTAGAATGTGGATCTGTTGATGGGAGATCCTGTCCCCCACCTGAGCCCCAGACGGCGGGTTGTGTGGTGCTACATAATCCGCCTATGGGTCCAAACACCCCCCTTCACTTAAATAATGTGACCATGGCACCCACACAGGATATGCACTATTCTGGGTGCATCATAGTCCACAAGGGCTAGACATGACTGGGAAATATGGAAGGATACAGGTGTATCCTAGGTGTTCCTGCAAGGACTACCTATCATACACTAGCACTGATGGCGATCTGCAGCATAGCCTATCTCAGCTAATGCACGTGCTGCGGACCTGGTGCTGGGCACCCCACCTCGCCCTTAGGGTGAGCACAGTACCCCCACAGTGTGTCGGTCTGTAGCTACTCTGTGCCAGTAACACACATGGTCAGTTCCCCCTAACAGGCCGAGGTGCTGTGGGGTTGCATACCCCATCTTGTGATCATCTGTAGCCTGCCGATCTGCATGTGCAGTGCATCATGGGTACGGGTGGGTTAACCCTATCATGGTAACCACAGCAGACAGTTTGTGTGGTGAACTGCAGTCCTTCAGTAGCCAGCCAGGGGTTTGTTAGTAGCTATAGAGATGTAGCCCACCGGTTACTTCACTGACTGTGGAGGCAGAGGTTATGGGTTTGATCCCACAGTGGTGTTGTTTTATAGGGCTGTCTGAGGCATTTCCTTTTTAATTTAAATCAGTGCTGCTAGCAAAAACACCCTCACAGTGCTGTAACCTTAAGGTGCCTCATAAGGTGCCCTATAAGGCACCCTCTAGGGAACATTATAAGGTGCCTTGGCGGACAGTGCACTTTAAAATGTGCCCTCTGGAGTGCCTTATAGGGCGCCTTATGCGGCACCTTAGGTTACGGCACTGTGAGGGTGTGTTTGCTGGCAGCACTAATTTAAATTAAAAAAGGAAATGCCTCAGATAGTCTTACTCATTAAGCCCACTGTGGGATTGAGCTCATGACCCCTGTTTCATCAGCCAACGTATTAACCATTGTGCTACACCTCTGTTGCTGTGTTTCCAGGTCAGCGTGCCTAATTAAGGCTAACGCACATTAACGTGCCACGGCTCCCTCTATTGTTCGATAACCCAAAATGCTACCTTAAGACCGGAACGCCCACTACCTTATATGGCATTCGTCACAGTAAGACTGCAACTAATGCCGGTAACATTAAGATGGTTTAGTAAACATACCCCTATGTGTTTCTATAAATTTGCCCCATAAAAATTGCAGAAATCATGGCTGCTATGAAATTGGTGGACCAGAAGGAACATCCTTCCTGCAGCATCAACAAAAACAAAGAGCAGAACACAATTCATCATGGAAGGACCCAGTGCTGTATGCAGCGGTTATGGAAATCCTTATGAATTCAGACTGATTTGGACAAAGATCAGAAATATGTATCTGAGGGGGGGCGGAGCCTGATGTCCAGCGGGATGGTCGCATAACGCTGAGGCTCCCGAGAGGCCTACTCAGAATCCTGAATTAACACCTTACAGACTTGGAACTTCTACTCTGATCTTGCCGGGGCACATTGGTGAGATGGCGGGGACCAAACCCACGCGCCTGGAATTTGGATCTCCAGCGGCTTCTCACGGCAAACGTTCCAAAACTGAACCTCCGTCCCCGCAGAAGGGGCTGGCCTTGTGCGAGGGCCCCGAAATGCAGCAGGAAATCCTCGCAGAGATTAGAGGGGTCAAAAACCTCGTGCAGGCAAACGGTGAAGCACTCCGAGCGCTGCGGGAAGATTTTGGTGTGCTGCAAAGCAAGCTAGAAGGGCTTTCTTCGCGTCAGGACAAAATGGAGAGCATATTGGACTCCCATGCGGCCCGGTTGTCCAAACTCGACAAAGTTGAACGTCAGGTGCGGGCCTTGCAGAAAGAGGTGGAAGATGGCAATAATAGAGCGCGCCGCAACAACATACGACTCGTGGGCATACCGGAGGGAGCGGAATCGGGAGACATGAAAGAGTTTTTATGCAAAATCCTCCCTTCCCTGCTCCAAATCACCTTTACCAAAGATTTGGAGATCGATCGCGCTCATCGTGTACCCACAAGCATAACGCTCAACAGGAAGACCCCGCGGCCTATCATTTTTCGACTTTTGAGATATCAACACCTGGAGCAAATTCTAAGTGCCTCTCGGGCAAAGGGCCATATGGAGTTTGAGAGCCACAAGATCTCCTTCTATCCCGACTTGGCTAAACCCACGGTCAACCGCCGAAAGCGCTTTCTGGAATTCCGGCCGAGGCTTCAACAACTACAAGCACGCTATGGCCTGATGTACCCGGCCAAGCTCCGAGTCACGCTTCACAATCAGACAAGAACATTTGAGGACCCTGATCTACTAGCGGAGTTTTTGGATTCCAAAGAAGCCGACTTGATGCGCTGACTTCCAGAATATTCCTGCAAGTATCCTCATATCCGCTGTATCTGCCATATTGGATCTGCCGCAGCCCAGCAAAGAGTCTGGCGAGGGCAGTTTGTTGCCTTACTTTTGATGATATCTGTGACCCGACTCCATCTACCCACAGTAGCCTCGATGAGTATCAGAGACAGTGTTAATTATGGACTCTGGTGTTTCTTTTCTTTTTTTATGTCTTTCTATTTCCTCTCTAGGGCCTCCTCCCGCAGACATATGGTCGCCATATTCTTTGGGGGTTTTGCTTCTTCTCTAAGATACTTTGGTACATACTTTTCAATATGGGGTGTATTAGCCAGAATACTCGGTGATTATGTCATTGTTGTACAGATTCTGATTATGTTGTATGTTTTCAAGCGCCCTTACCTAAAATGTCTATTACCGATTGATGGCACCATGTAAGATTTTCTCATTGAACGTAAAAGGAATCAATAATCCGATAAAACGGAAGAAAATCCTAAGCTACCTAAGTCAGGAAGCTGCGGATCTGATTTTTCTCCAAGAAACGCATTTAAATTCGAAGGAAACTCTTAAACTCAATATTAAACCTTACATGGTGGCCGCCTATTCCCCAGCCGTTTCTAAGAAATGTGGGGTTGCCATACTGGTTAGGAAATCTTTGCATGCTACTATTATTGCGACTAGCTCAGATACAGAAGGTAGATGGTCTAGAGTTCACCTCAAGATAGGTAGCCTTGAAGTTACATGTATATGCCTTTACGCTCCTAATGTGGATGACCCTGCCTTTTTTGCTACCATTGCTCAGGTTGCGCAGGCCTCTGCTAATACTTCATTGATAATTGGGGGGGATTTCAATCTAGTCCTTGATCCCCTGATTGACAAGCAGCCGCCTAGGACAAGTGGTCCCCCCAAGAGTCACACCACGCTTACCTCCCTGATCAAGGATCTTGCTTTAGTTGATCTATGGAGGTTACTACACCCCAATGAGCTTGACTTCACCTTCTTCTCTTCCCCTCATAAATCCCAGTCTCGCATAGACTTCTTTCTAATATCAAAACTGTTAGTTCCTCAGGTGGACACTGCAAAGATTCACTCCCAACATATTTCAGATCATGCTGCCATTTCCTTTCAATTACACACTACTGCACCCCAGGGGAATTCGGGGGCCTGGTTCTTTGATAGAGCCCTGTTAACTCAGCCAGAGTTCCAGTTAGAAATTCGAGCAGCCATACAGGATTACTTCCATTTTAATCTACCCCAGGATACTGCGAATTGGGCTTGGTGGGAGGGCTTCAAAGCGGCCATTCGGGCAACGATCACTAGCTATCAAATCCGCCTGCGGAAACTACGCAAACAGCAGCTACTCATACTAGACCAACAAATAAAAGCAGGCGAACGAGTTCTAACTTCACGTACTGATCCATGTGTATTAATTCGATTACAGCGTCTCCGTTTTCAATATAATTCAATCCTCTCAACTGCAGCTTCTAAGAGTATTGAGCTTCAGCGAGGGACATATTATCGTGAAAATAACCGAGCCGGTCGACTCTTAGCCAACGCCTTGAAAGGTCAAAAAGAAGCCAAACGCGTAGCGGCCCTTCGAGCTCCACAGGGAGGGGGCATAGTGACCACAGACTCCGACATTGTAGAGCTCTTTCGGGATTTCTATACCCGCCTATATCAATCTGAATGTGAGTTCTCGTCAGAGACATTCGAGCGATTGATTTCTGGCATTCAGCGGCCGACCCTCTCTGAAGATAATAGGGATGCGATGGATGAACCCTTCTCTACTTCAGAGATCCAATCTGCCCTAAAACGAACAGCCTCGGGCCGTGCCGCAGGGCCCGATGGTCTCCCGACCGAATTCTACAGAACGTTCAGTGCAGATTTAGTTCCCTATTTAAAACTCTATTTTACTGCCCTTGCGGTAGATACATCCTCTTTGGGATCCTTTTCTGCAGCTAATGTGGTAGTATTTGAGAAAGAAGGCAGAGACCCGCTACTAACCTCCAACTACCGTCCAATCTCCCTACTTAATGCCGATTATAAGATCTTCGCAACGATCTTGGCCACCCGGCTATCTGACAGGATGGCCACCCTAATTCACCCCGACCAATGCGGCTTTATACCCGGCAGATCAACTGCTGACAATGCTCGGACCTTGTGCCATGTGCTATCCAGTGCTGCCAATCTAGATCATCCATGGGTGGGTCTTTCCCTGGATGCCGAAAAAAGCCTTTGATCGTCTAGAATGGCCCTTCTTATTTGCAGTTCTCCGATGGTATGGCTTTGGGGAGGGCTTCCTCCGATATCTCCAAGTCATGTATACTCAACCCGTCGCCAGTATTTGTGTAAATGCCATCAAGTCTCAGCCATTTAATCTCCAAAGAGGCACGCGTCAAGGTTGCCCCCTATCACCAATGCTCTTTGATCTAGCTCTTGAACCCCTAGCCCTCCTTATTAGACAGTCCGCACGTATTCGAGGTGTCCCCTTCAGTCATAGGGAGATTAAACTCTCTGCATATGCAGATGACCTTATGCTTTTCGTATCCCTCGATTCAGTTCCAGCTGTCTTGGATCTGATTGACGGATACTCACAATTATCGGGCTACAAAATTAACTGGACCAAATCTGTAGCATTCCCACTGAACCGCTGGGTACATGAGGCTGACATGCAGGCCTTCCCCTTCCTTTGGCAATCCCGCATGGTGAAGTATCTCGGGGTCCATTACTGTTCTCCTTTAGAAGACACTATCAGTTTTAATGCTAAAGAGGTAGTCTCCAAAGTCCGTGAGCTCACAAATCGTTGGTCTCCCTTATCTCTCACATGGTGGGGCCGCTTAGAAACTGTGAAAATGATGATAGTCCCCAAAGTGAACTACATTTTAGAAATGCTGCCATGCTTACTCCCGCTACATACTTATAAAGATATTGAGGGCCTTCTCGTCCGTTATCTCTGGCAGGGCAAGCCACCAAGGATAGCTAAACATAAACTACAGTCTGCAAAGGAAAGAGGGGGTACCAGATTTCCTGATTTTCTTAGATATCATCAAGCCTTCCTACTTAAGCAAGGTGCCCGATGGCTAGATGCCTCAACAGACAGCAGACCAGTTTGGCTTGACATAGAAGAGGAGCTTAGTAGCCCAATTCCGTTGACCCATCTCCCCGGTATGTCCTATCAAGTAGACACCCGCCATCCACCAATGATTGTCGATACTCTTGCGGCCTTTAACACTCTCATTCTATCACTGGGCCCGAATGTATGTCCTCAGGACGGACTCCCGCTATGGAATAACCCCAGAATTCAAGTCCTAAATAGAACGATAGCATGGAAACCCTGGTACTCCAGGGGGATCTGGACACCCCAACAGCTTTTCTCTGCAGCTCGTTGGAAAACCTTTTCTGATTTACAAAAGGAATTTGCGTTACCAGCGAAACACTACTTTCAATTGATGCAGCTTCAACACTGCCTCAAAAGTGCTCGAATCATGCCGCCCTCTGCCCCTACTGAGGACGGGCTATTAGAGATAGTTCACTCTATTAGTAGTACACATGGGGTAGCCTCTATCTTTTATAAAATATTATGTCAGGGTACAGACACGGCCACTTTTAGAGCCCAACAAGCCTGGGAGCGCGAACTGCAAACCACTTTAAACCCCTGTGCAATGGAGCGTTTTCTGGAGCAAAGTAGTGCGGGTTTCCCGGTCTGCCTCTGTTACCCAAACTCTCTTCTTTTTTGCACACAGATGCTTTTATACCCCAGAAAAAATAGCCAAATGGAACACAAATGCTAGGGACCAGTGTTGGTCTTGCCATACTGCTGTGGGAACCTTCGCTCATGTTATTTATGAATGTCCTCAACTACAGGTTTATTGGGGGCGGGTCTGGGGTTGTATTCAATTTATCTTACACCTTCACGAACCTCTCTCTTGGAAGATCGTGGGACTCCGCTCTGTGGCGGAGGTCCCCTCTCTTCCTAAGAAGGGTCGCTTTCTCCTTGATTTCATGCTGGGTATAGCCATATGCTTAATCACGAGGAATTGGAAGGATAGCTCTCGACTTACTGTCAATGAATAGTGGAACCTCGTCTGCTTATATAGTAAATATGAGCAGATACCTCGGAGAGCTATTCCCCATGCCCAAACTCACTCTCGCTTGTCTAAATGGCAGATGCTTAATGATTATGTACAATCTGCTCATTGTTCCAACATGCCTGTATAATGTGCACTCATCATGTTTCAGATCACCGTTAGGTTTTGTAACACAATAATGTAAGTACACGCCCGCTTCGGGAATGATTAGTTTTCTAGAGAAGAAGCCGGGGGGTGGGGGGGGGCAGGGGTTTACTTTGGTGTATGTATTACACTTTATGTATCTGTCTTTTAGCTGTATGTCTTCCTTTTCCTTTGTTGTTATAAAACGAAAATAAAGAATTTAAAAAAAAAAGAAATATGTATCTGATATATTGCCAACTGATGATCCAACTTGTAGACTCAAATAAACGATCCCACACACAAAATACCTGGGTTCTTATCTTCCAATACTTCTCAACAGGAAAGAAAAGACACGACACAGTTAATTAATCAATCAAGTGCTATTGAGCTCTATAGGGAAGAGACACACAGAGTCTAATTTGGACTATTCAGATATGCCTCTTCAAAGATGGTTCCGAAGAGCTTAGCTTTTTATTAGGTGATATCAGCTGATTCAGTTAATCTTTAATTAACATCTGGTACTTTCCAAATTCCACGTGTACATCAATTTCGCCAACATAGACAATATTATTTATACCAAAAAGCAGAAGTTCTATATAAAAATTACATTCATTAGATCCAGCAGGTGTCGCTGTGCTGCTAAAAGCTAATTAGTTACTCATTATATTCTGCTGATTTCGGTTATATTTACTAAATGGACTAGAGTCAATTTCATAAGAGCAGGGCAACCTGCCCCAGAAACAGCTTAGCCTATCCTCTTGCAGAATGATCAGCTTCACCCTTTGTTCTATTTAATTAAGGAACTTCAATCTGACCTAATATCTGTTCGGTACACAGACTGTTTGCATAAGCACAAGCTGCTTCTAATTTCCCAATTTATGTCTAACTGAAAAGCAGAACTATGATTTAAAGGAATAGATTCAAATGCAATCTTGACCTGTTTTATTAGGCCTATACTGAGCTAGATTATTATACTTTTGTGTCATGTATGGTTTCATGTGTAGCTGACTTTGGTTTTATTCCAATCGAGATTATTGAGCCTGATCTGCTGTCTGTTCCTATATCTGAATCTGAGTCTGACATGTCCAAATCTGCATATCCAGGATAAATCATAGGTGTATAGATTTGTTTATCAGCAGTGCTCTCATCTACTTCATTAATTACATCCAACTTACATTTGGGGCCTAGCTGGGGTAGGCCACGCCCACAGTCCTCCCTTTGGTTCTGCCCAGAACCACAATCTTCATAGAAAGGCATTTCACGAAGCAAGTCTCCTGTACTAGGAACACTTCGCAATTTCAAAACTGCAATAGTGTGCGTGGATTTAGGCAGGTATGTAGTACAACACTTCATAAAACAAACAAGACCAATTCCCAAAAGTAGGAGAGCCACTAGGAAACCAAACAAGCCTGTCAGTATCGCTTTTACTGGACCTGACAAGCCACTCCATATATTATCAAACCAAGGCCATACAGAATCAGAAGTTCCCTCTATATTATCTTTGGAGAAGTGGGTTTCTTTTCTCACCTGTTCTAGGATACCTGAGACTACCTTACTTTGTGAATCTACAATCGCACAGCAGTGATCTCTTACGACCCCACAAACTCCACCGTCTTTGGCTAGCAAATAATCCAAGGCCATCCTATTCTGTGCAGAGTAAGCAGTCAACTTGTCTACAGTACCTTGCATGATTGTAAGAGCATCAGTCAAATCTTGGGCTGTTACTTCAATTAGAGCATAAATTCGCAATAATTGCTCACCATAACGTTGTGTAGGACGTATGGCACCAAAAGTACTTAGCCACACTGTTCCTGCGAAAGTGCTCACTTCTTGTTGAGTTAACATAGTGGTATCTTCTAACAATTTCCTTGCTGCACGTATATCAACACTAGAATCATCTGTTGCTCTGCACTGACGACTTGAGGGCGTCCCTAATAAAGTCTCATAAGGGACCAGTTTCCATGGTAAGTCAAGAGTAGCTATGTAACAATTGCCAGACCAATCAGCAGGCAATCGGACATAAGCAAGAGTTCCACACACAAAATAATGACCTACCAAGGCAAGGAGTCCATCAGGCCAAATTTTAAAATCTTTAGGATTTGTGATTAGAACTTCAGTTCCAGGCCCCATATTTCTTAACCATGGGTGATAATATCCTAAATAGGGATACACATAGTTGTCAACATATCCAGATGACAAACCATCTTTGCTATTCTGCAATCTATACTTTCCATATGCTGGGAACCCATCCTGATCATAATACTGTAATTCATACTGATCAAGACGAGACTTGGGATCAGGGATGACATTAACTACCTTCAAATTTGAAAGGGCTTGCACAGAACTTGGTGTAGAGGACTCTAACACTAAATGGACATGATTGTTAGTCATAACAGTCTGACACTTAGACAAAGGAGTTTCACCCACAGGATATGTTCCTTTTCTTTGGAAGCAGATAGGAGGATCAGCCATTGGCTGAGGGCTAATTATTCTTGGAGCAGGAGTGACTCCTTCTGGCCATGTTATAGTAAGATTAAACAGGGTTTCATTCATAGATAATTCCTTCAGCTCTTGCAAGGAAAGAGGTCTAGGTCTAGGCAGGAATCCAAACTGTGTAGCTACTGGGTGAGGCAAGCAAACTGCACAGCTGGAAATATTAAATCGCTGAATTAAGGAGTAAATGTGTGAATGAAACACATTATAGAAAGTACCATGTTTTGCCCAAGGTGCATGTGGGTCATATTCAGGAACTGTATGATCAGGGACTGTAGGAATTGGAACTGGAGGAGTAGTAACACCGTGAAAGTCCATGAGCATCTTATCCACCATTTCCTGATGTATAGGGGCTATGGTTGCTCTTCTTGACAACCACGTTATCAACTCATCTATGCTGTTGATACTACTACGAGAGCTGACAGACACCAAATCCAGAAAAATAAAAACAATGCCAATGCTATTGCAAATATGCATATTAACCACTTTTCAATAACCAATTCTGGATTACGTTGTGATTGTTCAACAATTTCACAGTCACTTTCTTGATCAAGTGGAGATGATCCTGGAGGAAATGAGTCCAGTTCTATTTCAACTAATTCTTCAGGAGGTGGTCTCGGTGGAAGTTGTCTTATCCAGGGGACGGCGCCTTCTTGCGCTGGTCCAGATGTATCCACGCTTTGCGCCCCTTCACCTTCAATGCCGAATATCCCACCAGCAACACTTGGAACGGTCCCAGAAACTTCGCTGCTAGAGCTGACTTTGGTGCTGGATCCTTGATGAGCACCCAATCTCCTGGTTCCACGTCTGGGGTCGATTGTGACTGAGCTCCCTGCTTTGTAAGCTGCAAAAAGGAAGGAGACACCAGCGTTTGGTACAAATATTTACAGTAAGATAATAAATCGCTGCGCAATAGTTGGGGATCCGGCAATTGATCTGGTGGAATTATCACATGTGCTGGAGTGGTTGCTGGACATCCTGTCACAATTTCATGAGGGGTAAGACCTTGTCGAGTTCTCTGAGGAGAGTTACGGACTGAGAATAAGGCAAACGGCAAAGCTTCCACCCAATCCTGACTCCAATCATGAGTCAGAGACCGGAGAAGCGCCTTCAGCGTCCGATTCATCCGTTCCACTTGGCCAGAGCTTTGCGGATGGTACGGAGGATGAAGTTGCTGGTGAAGGCCAAAAAATGCAGTTATGCCCTTCCAGACCTCCGCCGTAAAGGCTGGACCTTGATCAGAAGACAAAAGTAAAGGCACACCCCACAAAGGAATAAACTGAGTAAGCAAGCATTTCAAAACAGTAGCAGCAGACAAAGAATTTGGCGGATAGGCCTCAGGCCATCCAGAATATAAGCAAGTAAAAACCAAAAGATGTTTCCTTCCCCCCTTGGCACAAGGCAGATCAGTAAAGTCCATTTGCAAGAAGAGGAAGGGTCCTCGAGGCCTAGGCAAGGATGGAGAAGGCGATGCACGCAAAGTGCTCCCGGACTTTCCTGCTTGCAAACACAGGAGACAAGAAATACACACAGCATGAGCAGCAGAAGCAAATGTAGGATTATGCCACAATTGAGCAAAAGCTTTTGTCATAGCCAGTACACTTAAATGCAACTTGTGATGCAAAAATAAGGCAACAGGATATAGCAAAGATTTAGGACAAATAATCAAATTGGCCTTTAACCAAAGTCCAGTACCATCAGGGGATGCTCCCCAAGTGAGCCAGTTCTGTTTTTCAGTGAAGTCCGCTGAGTCCTGATGGGAACGCATCAAGTCCAAAGATATTGAGCCAGAAGTAGAAGCTGCAGGTGAACGAAGAGTTAATAAAAGGTGTGGTGGAACTGCAGGTCCTGCTGCTGCAGTTTTAGCAGCTTGGTCTACAAACTGATTGCCATGTGACACCATAGTACCATTAAGATCATGTCCTTTGCATTTCAATACAGCCACCTGAGCTGGTTTAAGCACTGCAGCAAGTAGACGCTCAATATAGCGGGCATGCTTGATGGGCTTATGGGCAGCCGTCAGGAACCCCCGCTGAGCCCAAATATTTCCAAAATCCCACAGAATTCCGATTGCGTAACTACTGTCACTATGGATATTAACAACCAAATGCGTAGACATCTCCAAGGCCCGAATGAGAGCAAATACTTCTGCCAACTGGGCACTTGCAAATGGCAACGCTCCTGCTTCTAGTACAGAATCAACAGTAGTTACAGCATACCCCACAAGTAAATGTCCATGTTCATCACGGAAGGCAGAACCATCAGTAAATAGAACCCAATCAGGGTTTGACAAAGGTACAGCAGATAAATCAGGCCTAGCCTTTGAATAGGCTGTCACAGAAGAAAGACAATCATGAGTTCCATCAGGGTCAGACAAATGTAACAAAGGCTCCAAAGAAGCCAAAATTTGAGCTGGTTGTAACAAAGAAACTTCATGCAAGGTTACATGTGCTTGAGAAATAGCCAAATCAAATAACAGTAAACGGGAACTAGATAAAGGTTGAGTCTTAGCTAAATGCAATAGCCTAGCTACTGAGTGAGATGTGTACACATGCAGTTCATGTTGGAGAACAAGGAAGTCAGTAGTCTGTATTGCAAATACCACAGCAGCTAAAGATTGAAAACAAGGTGGCATGCCAGTAACAACAGAATGAAAAGCTTGAGAGAAAAAGCCTAGAGGCTTGAGTCCAGAAGGAAAATGTTGTGCTAGAACACATACCGCAACCTTAGTAGATGTGGCTACATAAAGGCGGAAAGGCAAGTTATAGTCTGGAAATGAGAGACAAGGAGATTTCAATAGCGCTTGTCGTAGAGAATGGAAAGCATTATGCTGCGCTTCAGTAGGAACTATAATACCCTCTGAAGCTTCACGGCCTAGCAGGGCATAGAGTGGAGCAGCAAGTTCAGCAAAATCTGGTATCCACTGGCGACAGAACACCAGAAGGCCTAGAAAGCGGCGTATTAGAGGTACAGTAGCGTGAAAAGGCATTGACATAATAGGGCCAATTCTCTGAGCAGTAACAGAGCGTCCAGCAGAAGAAAGGCATACACCTAGAAAGATCACTTGTGGTACAGCAAATTGTAATTTTGATTGGTTTACTTTCAACCCTAGACGAGAAATATGTACAAGAGCTAACATAGTATCAGCAATGCAAGCATCATAACATGGAGAACAGATAAGTAAATCATCTACATACTGGATCAGCACAGATTTGTCCAAAGCCAAGTCTTGTAAAGCAGCTTTTAGGGCCTGTGAAAAATAAGCAGGACTTTCCGTGTAGCCTTGAGACAGGGTAGTCCAGGTATACTGGCGCCCTTCGAACGTAAATGCCAGTAAATACCTTGACTCCTCCCCCACTGCTATGGAGTAGTAGGCGGAGCTTAAATCTATAACTGAGAAGTGGGTGGAGTCACATGGTATGCGAGTCCAGATATCATGAGGGTTGGGCACAAGAGGGAAGATGGGCATGACAATACGATTAATTGCTCTCAAATCTTGCACGAATCTGTAGGACTTACCATCAGCTTTTAACACAGGTAAAATAGGAGTATTGCAAGGAGAAGAAGTAGGCACCAACACACCCTGGGCTAGCAGATTTTCAATTACTGGCCGTATTCCAGCCACCAACGTTGCAGGCAATGGATATTGACGCACATATGGTAGTGGAGCTCCTGGTTGTACTTCAATCTTGACTGGAGGAATGTTGAGATGCCCAATATCATCACCTGGTACTGCCCACAAGGTGGAAGGAAGGGTATCCAATGGTGGAGTAGTCGCAACAGCCGGGGTCACAGCTATAGGCTGTTGTACTTGCAGGGGACACAAGGTACATGTCAAAGTGCCAGTTTCCCAGCTTATAACAGTCTTGTTCCTAGATAAAAAATCTCGACCAAGCAAGTTGACAGGCAAAGTAGGGCCTACCAGAAAATCTGTATGATATAATTTTCCCTCCACTATAATTGGCACATCTGATAACTTTTGATGCATTATAGTCTTTCCTTCAATTCCTTCACAAGGTACTTTAGGAGCTGCAGGTAGGGCCTCAAACAGAGGTGGAGGTAACTGGGATAGCGCTATGGCAGATGTAGAGGCACCTGTATCTAGAAGGAAAAGCAGTTCACACCCCATAACAGTAGCACGTATTTCCCCTTGTGTGTTTGGACACACAACCAGGCCTAGTCAATCCTCACTATAATCCACATCAGTCTCTGCATAATATTGGGTCATCACTGAAGGCTGGTTAGGGGTAGATACAGGGTATGAAGCAGATGGATATCTAGCCACATCCTGTTGTATCCCAGGCTGAGGGAAATTGCCCCTTGGCTTAGTACAATCTCTAATCAAATGGCCCACTTGCCCACAACCATAACAGGCACGGTCCCCCTGCTGTCCCCCCATATAGCCACGTCCTCTTCCTCTAAAGGGGGCTGCACCTCTTCCACCCCTTGGTCTTCCACGTCCTCTAAAGTTGGACTCATAACTAGCTACTTGCAAATTTAAAAGTTTTTGACGTTGCCGGTCAAGTTTACCTTTGTCAGCTTCTTTCTGCCGCTGAATTCGCTTTTCGGCATGCAAAGCCGCTTCCAGGATCTCCTGTGCAGACTTAGTAGACCAGCCAAGCAAAGCATTTTCAAGAATATCTTTTATTTCTGGTTGCAGTCCATTCACAAAAATAGAAGCAAAACCCTCCATCTCAGCGTTCTGAGGAGAAAAATCTCTGAATGCTAGGCAACATCTAGTGTGATACTGGTTTACCGTCTCACCCCCACACTGCTTTACCTCCAAGAGTTTGGACAGATCACGGACTGGGGTACACTTCTTTTCTATGGCTTTTAACAAATTATCCCTATGTTCTAAATGCAGCCGAGTCACGGCACAAAACTGTAGACTCAAATAAACGATCCCACACACAAAATACCTGGGTTCTTATCTTCCAATACTTCTCAACAGGAAAGAAAAGACATGACACAGTTAATTAATCAATCAAGTGCTATTGAGCTCTATAGGGAAGAGACACACAGAGTCTAATTTGGACTATTCCGATATGCCTCTTCAAAGATGGTTCCGAAGAGCTTAGCTTTTTATTAGGTGATATCAGCTGATTCAGTTAATCTTTAATTAACATCTGGTACTTTCCAAATTCCACGTGTACATCAATTTCGCCAACATAGACAATATTATTTATACCAAAAAGCAGAAGTTCTATATAAAAATTACATTCATTAGATCCAGCAGGTGTCGCTGTGCTGCTAAAAGCTAATTAGTTACTCATTATATTCTGCTGATTTCGGTTATATTTACTAAATGGACTAGAGTCAATTTCATAAGAGTAGGGCAACCTGCCCCAGAAACAGCTTAGCCTATCCTCTTGCAGAATGATCAGCTTCACCCTTTGTTCTATTTAATTAAGGAACTTCAATCTGACCTAATATCTGTTCGGTACACAGACTGTTTGCATAAGCACAAGCTGCTTCTAATTTCCCAACTTATGTCTAACTGAAAAGCAGAACTATGATTTAAAGGAATAGATTCAAATGCAATCTTGACCTGTTTTATTAGGCCTATACTGAGCTAGATTATTATACTTTTGTGTCATGTATGGTTTCATGTGTAGCTGACTTTGGTTTTATTCCAATCGAGATTATTGAGCCTGATCTGCTGTCTGTTCCTATATCTGAATCTGAGTCTGACATGTCCAAATCTGCATATCCAGGATAAATCATAGGTGTATAGATTTGTTTATCAGCAGTGCTCTCATCTACTTCATTAATTACATTCAACTTACATTTGGGGCCTAGCTGGGGTAGGCCACGCCCACACAACTTATTATGAATAATTGAAGAGAGAACAAAAGATATGATATATATACATGTGGTGTAATATGGTTTGCCTAATGAAGAAATATGAGGCTGAAAAGAAAGTGGGTGATAAATTATAAGCATAAAGAAAAAGTTTCAAAGGATGGAGTGGCATTGCAAAGTTTCCAATGTGGTTCATTTGTGGCAATATTTTGAAATTATATTGATTCAATAGAGTAGATATCAGACGCTTATGTTTATGTAAATATGGAGCCATGTGAGAAAAAAATGTTAATCACACTGCATGTATTTTTAGGTTATATCCCATGAGAAGCAAAATATGCTCCTGATGCAGTAGAGATTCTGGGAGTGATATGCTTCGTGATTCCACAGTAAAAAGAGAAGTTCTCATCTGCGCATGGATATATTAAATATTCTGTTAGCTGAAAGATTCAGGACACAGAGTGTGGTCCCACTCTTACTGAAAGTTATTTGATGTTATTGGTTACCCAACTGGCTGGCTATTCCTTGCCCCTTGCCCCTTGCCTTTTATCCCTACTGCTCCCCTTCCCCCCCTCCCCACCGGGGGTCTTTCTTTCCTTCCTGCCCATCCCCAAGTTGGCCCTGCCTCTCCCCTTCCCTGGCTCAGTCCTAGCCCTCAGCCCTCCTGACCTTGTCCTCCCCCCCTCCTTCCTCTCAGGAGCCCTTCTTCCCCAGGCAGCCACCTGGTTATAGGCCAACACCATCTGCTAGCTAAGTCTTGCAGATTATTATTTTAAAAGTAAGCTGCTTTTGTTTGGAATACGGTGCATATTTTGGGCCATATGGCTTGCAGAAGTTATGCAAATTTGTTCAGAAGTAGAGCATATGTGGAGAGTTCTGACTTTTCTATATCATGACCAGTATGTATTAGCATTATCTGATATGAGCTTTGCTAATTTGACTGGAGTCCATGTGTGACCAAGTACAGAGACTGTGTTATAGATGCCAAACACAACACCCTAATAAACTTAGGCCCAAAGACTTTCTACCCCTTCCCCATTGAAGAGTCACCCAAATAGTTTCCCTAAAACTTTCTCAACTGCTATACAAACATTTCTAGTTGAATTCCTAAAGACTCAATATATGAAAGATTGATGATTTGACAGTGAGGTCCATCTCTTCACAATTCTTTCAAAACTCCATTCCTCCAAGAAGCCCTTCATATCTACTTTGGCATGCCTTACAGAATGATGGAGCTGAACCCATCTTACAGTTGTGTGAAGACTTTGAGCCAGGGCCCTATGAGCAGTTGATGCAGGTTAGATATTTCTGGACTTCCAGACCTTTCAATTGTTGAGTGAACTATCTATAGAAATAGGCATATTTCAGTATTTCTCAAGCTGATCCTACTCTACCCCTACCTAGCTAGTCAGATTCTTAGGCTATCTACAATGAATATGCATGAAACAAATTTGCATATACTGCCTCAATTCATGCAAATTTACCTCCTACATATTCATTGTTGGTAAGCTAATAACCAGATTAGTTAGGATAGTACACCAGGGCTGCCTGGAGAAACACTGGCATACCTCATGGAGGACCACCATGGTCATCTGGAACTGTGTTTAACTAGTACTTCTTCCAACATCTTGAACTCATGTACTGTTGCTCCAGTTGTCAATGCATAACTCTTGGGAAGAGTCATGGCTGGGAGGAGAAAAGTTGGAAGGGGCTTCATAATATTTTCCCACAATAATAGCTAAATCAACTTACCTGATATCTTGAATGCCCAAAACTAGAGACCCCACCCTCCTTGTCTTAGTAGAAAGGCTGAATTATGTGTTCAAAAGTCTGTGAAATTGACTCCACTCTGTTGCTTTGACTACTTTTATTTTTTTCAGAGTGATCCAAGGGCATAGGTGTCAGATCAGGGAGGGCCACAGGAGCCATGACCCCATGAAAACTTTGCTGCTGCGATCGGAGCTTCCCATATGTTTACCCGTGGGGACCCAATATCCCACAGGCAGAAGTAAGGGAAGGCTGACAATTACAGTCACATGGAATTTGGTTGTCCAAGTGGTGGAGCTTGGCCCCCCCCCATGGAACACGGTGTTCCAATGCCTCTGTCCAAGGGCATTTCTCCCACCAGAGGAATTGCATAAGGGCTCTGTTAGTATGTCAGTACAGAGCATCCGAAAAATCTAGTGACAGCATAATTAACACATAATATGATTTTGGGGCCATCACCATCTTTAGAGATTTTAATCTTCCCCACCATGATAACCAAGGTGGAGGCTATCTCATTGTAAGCTCATAAATCAGCATGGAGGAGTGGCCTAGTGGTTGGGGCAAGGTAGTTCAGGCCGGAAAGTCAGGGGTTCAAATCCCACTAGAGGACAGCAACCTTGGGCTAGAAGGACTGGGGTTTCTAGTCCCACAGGTGCTCCTTGTGGTCTTGGGCAAGCCACTTAAAGCCCATGTTCCCTGTAAAATAGTTATCTCCAAGTTATAATGCCCTGTTCAATGTAATTTCAGTTTGTTCAATGTAAACTGCACTGGTGCAGTATATAAGAGAATGTAAATAAAAATAGATTGCAGTGAGTATATTTTTCACATTTATATTCACTGTGTCCTCTATCGTTACACCGAATTGCATTCCTAAATGCTCATTATATTCATATTGACATTAAAAAGGGGTATGCTTTCAAAATGACCACTCCTAAGAGATTCCAAGATACAGCAACTCTTCATTTTTTAGGAAGAGCCTCCGTGGCACTTCTCCCAGCCATAGAAAGGCAGGATGAGGTTAATGCTGAGAGCAGCACTGCAGGAAGCGCACATGCTGAAGATGTGAAGGGCATGCTGAAGAATGCTATGACAAGTAAAAGTTCTCCTCGATTTATTTTGAGAATGGGCCCTGTTGGTGAGGATGAAGAAGCTGAACTTCCCCCTTTGAGGAAGACAGCACTGGCGAGACTGGACCAGATTAACTTGTAAACGTTTTGAAATGGTCTGGTTCTGTTGGAGAAATGCCTACCTCTCCATCCTTAAGGTATTTCTAGTACATTTTAGAACTTTCAATCCCCTATGAATGATATGGATCAATAGACAGGAGGTCTGAAACGCAGAGCTCAAGTGGTAGAAGAGATAAAGCTTCTTATCAGAGGAGAGGTTTGAAACCCTCATTAAGGATTCTAACTTGGTGCATAGAAAGTTGGAAGTACTGGCAAAAACAGTGTGTTTCTGGAATCTTCATTTGTTAAGTTTTCCTCATGTTCCCACAGTATCCACTGTTGAGTAGTTTAAGAGATATGCACCCACTGTATTGAAAATTCTGTATCTCCTTTAGCAAGATCCTTTTATCTTTCACAGGCTAAGAGGAAGGAAGCTATGGATGCAGCTCAAGTAGGCTGGAGAAATCTGGTGATGAGCGGGTTTCTATGTCCACTCTGGTGACTACATGTGCATTGTATCCGGACAGAGATTGTTTAATGAAGATGTACTTTAGATCTAAAGACTCCTTCCTTTTTGTGAATGGTTGTTACGATCTTTCCAGATGTGGCCTGAAGGACCCAGATGTGAAGAAAGCAGCTCCTTCTGCTCAGACCCATGAGCTAGCAGCTTGGAGAAGTATCAAGCTTTAGGTTGTATATATATTTTTTTAAATCTCAGAAGATATCTGCATTTCTCAGATCAAAGTTTCCTGTTTTACAGACTTCTGATACTATTTCGGTCTCTGCTTATGTGCCTGTCCCCTTTGTAACATCTTAAGAGGGCAGTAATAGTTCACTAAATATAATTATTGCCTTAAATTGGTGAAATGGATTGCCTTATATTTGTGGATTTGTAGAGATTTAAGAGTGAGAATTTTTTTTTAAAGAAAGGCGTATGCTTTCGTGTCTTCTCGATGAGTGTATTTATTTAGTGGTAATGCTTCCAATTTTGACCAATTAATCTTCTAGCCAGAAATCTGTGTCAACTAATCAATAATATGCAGCACATGGGTACAGATTTCACTGTCAGTTATGCTATAAAATTGTCAGCATAGGTCAAATGTTTACACTCTTTCCCGTAATGCTTTAGAGAACCCTGCACTGTTATTTATGTTATTTATGTATTTATTTAACAGGGGGGGGGGGCATTTATACCGCTTTATCGTTTTGGTCTAAGTGGTTTACATGGTAACTTAAACTTGGTAATGTACATTAAACAGGGGCATTAAACACCCTGTACCATAGTATTGCTAAAGGTTGTAATGTGATGTGAAATAGAAAAAATGACAGAGGACAACCTTGACTAGTCCCTCTATGTAATTCCAACACATTACATAGTAGACTGTTAGGACTCCATCATAAAACCATGCCATAACTCATAATAAATACTTCCCTAAAATACAAGGACTAGAAAGGGGGGACTGTTACTTCTGGAGAGAAATCTGCAACTGTGAGTATATACTTCTGGTAATTTTCTAAAAAGAATTCTTTGTATTAAAGCTACTTAATCTGTGAACCCACTGTTTTTTGTTGGATCAGTTAGGGCCTAGTAGCAGCAATTAAAGTTTGAATTTAAAACACTGAGGAGAGGTTTCTGGTTACATTTCATACCCAGCAGAGAGCTTGTAGTTTAAATTTAATAGTCACTCAGGGCCAAGTAACAGCAAAGTACTTTTAGTTTAAATTTAACACACAGAAGAGAGCTTTCTGGTTAAATTTAGTACCCAGCAGAGAGCTTGTAGTTTAAATTTCATAAGAAGTTAGAGCCTAGCAGCAGCAAAGAGCTATAATTTAAATCAAATCAGAATTTAGCTTACCTCAGCAGCACAAGACAGGGTACTGTGTAGCAGCCCTCTTTTAATAAGTGTTATTTCCCTCCCTCCCCTGGAATAATCGTAGCTTTATAGGTACTTACACATCTTAAAAGACAGGAGGTGCTTTCAGGTGAAGCTCATTACCCAAATCAGTCATACACTAAGGACCTGAGATTAATTAAGCTTCAGGTGAACAAGGTATATTAAACGTATTAGGTACAGTTTTATTGGTATAAATACCCATAGCAACCCCTAGTAAGTAAGAACTTAAAGATCTAGACACAAACTTAAAACTAAGATGCAGACAGCAGTCCAGCAGCAGGATGGGGGCTTTCCAGTCTTTTGCATTGAGTGTCACATGTATGATTTTCTCCCAGTTGGTGAGGGGTCTTACGTGTGCACTAAGTGCAAGGAGCTCTTTTCTCTCAGGGAACTAGTCCGTTCTCTAGAGGCTAAAGTAGCAGACTTGGAAAACATAAGACAGACAGAGAGGTACATAGACGAGACCTACAGGGATATAGTCCTGAAGTCCCACCTCCAGTCTGGCAGCACCCCTGTTGCCATGGAGGAGGGAGGTCACGTGACAGGAGAGCATCACCCTGGTGTGGCAGGAAGTGATCCTGTAACTAGGACCTGTCCTCCAGGTGATGTAAAACCCTCTCACACCGAGGAAGTTTCTCCAGGGCCATGTGCCCATGAGGGAAGGGTTAGGACAGCCGTTATAGTTGGTGATTCGATCATTAGGCATGTAGATAGCTGGGTGGCTGGTGGACTTGAGGATCGCCTGGTAACATGCCTGCCTGGTGCGAAGGTAGCGGACCTCATGCACCACCTAGATAAGGTCTTAGATAGTGCTGGGGAGGAGTCTGTTGTCTTGGTACATGTCGGTACCAATGACATAGGAAAATGTGGTAGGGAAGTTCTGGAGGCAAAATTTAGGCTTTTAGGTAGGAAGTTGAAATCCAGAACTTCCAGGGTAGCATTCTCCGAAATGCTTCCTGTTCCACGTGCAGGACCCAAAAGGCAGGCAGAGCTCCAGAGTCTCAATGCGTGGATGAGACAATGGTGCAGAGATGAGGGTTTTGGATTTGTTAGGAACTGGGGAACATTCTGGGGAAAGGAGAGGCTCTTCCAAAGGGATGGGCTTCACCTTAACCGGGATGGAACCAGGCTGCTGGCATTAACCTTTAAAAAGGAGATAGAGCAGCTTTTACACTAGATATTAGGGGAAAGCCGACAGTCGCCCAAGAGCGATGGTTCGGAAGAATGTATCCTTGAAGGATACTACCAAAAGCAGAAAGTTTCCACAAAAGAGTAAAGTAGCCCAAATGCTCTCAAGTATGGAGCAGACAGAGCTTAAAGATCCCAATTTACGCATGTCTAACAATAGCCAAATTAACATGAATAAAATACATTCCCTAAAATGCTTGTATGCAAATGCTAGAAGTCTTAAGAATAAGATGGGAGAGTTAGAATATATAGCACTAAATGAAAGGTTAGATATGATTGGAATATCAGAGACATGGTGGAAGGAGGACAACCAGTGGGACACTGTGATGCCTGGGTACAAACTATATCGTAATGACAGAGCTGATCAAATTGGTGGAGGGGTTGCGCTCTATGTTAGAGAGGGCATTGACTCAGAAAGGATTAAAGTTTTGCAGGAAACTAAATCTGCTGTAGAATCTATATGGATTGAAATTCCATATAAAAGGGGGAAGGCGATGGCAGTGTACTATCGAGCACCTGGCCAGAATGAACAAATGGATGATGAAATGCTCAAAGAAATCAAGGAAGCTAACAAAAGTTACAGCACAGTAATAATAATGGGTGATTTCAATTACCCCAGTATCGATTGGGTCAGTGTCACGTCAGGACATGCTAGGGAGATAAAGTTCCTAGATTAAATAAATGACTGCTTCTTGGAGCAGCTGGTTCATGAACCGACCAGAGGGGAAGCCATATTAGACCTAGTCCTTAGTGGAACACCAGATCTAGTGCAAGAGATAAGGGTGTTGGGGCCACTTGGCAATAGTGATCATAGCATGATCGCCTTTGATTTAATTAGTGGAGGAGGGATAGTAAGGAAATCCACAGTACTACCTTTTAACTTTCGAAAGGGAGACTATGATAAAATGAGGAAAACAGTTAAGAAAAAACTAAAAGGAGCAGTTGTGAAGGTTAAAGACGCACAGCAAGCTTGGGTGTTGTTGAAAAATACTATCTTGGAAGCCCAGACCAGCTGTATTCCACGCTTTAAGAAAAGTGGACGGAAGTCCAAAAAACTGCCAGCATGGTTTAACGGTGAGGTCAGAGAGGCTCTTGTTGCCAAAAAAACATCTTTCAGGAAATGGAAAAAAGAGCCAAACAACGAAACCTGGAAACAGCATAAGCACTGGCAAGTCAAATGCAAGGCATTGATAAGGCAGGCAAAGAGAGAATTTGAGAAGAAGCTTGCTGCGGAAGCAAAAACGTGAAATAAAGACCTTTTCAAGTACATTCGTAGCAAAAAACCTGTGAGAGAGTCAGTTGGTCCATTAGATGATAAAGGGGTTAAAGGAGCACTAAGAGGCGACAAGGTGATAGCGGAGAGACTGAATGAATTCTTTGCTTCGGTCTTTACTGAGGAAGATGTAGGGATGTTACCCATGACTGAAGTGGTATTTAAAAGTGCGGAAGAATTGAAGGAAATATCGATACATCGGGAAGATGTCTTTCAAATATTAGATAAACTGAAGAGTAGCAAATCACCTGGGCCGGATGGTATACATCCAAGGGTGTTGAAAGAACTGAAATATGAGATTGCAGACCTGCTATCAGTAATCTGTGAACTATCATTAAAATCATCTCTAATACCTGAAGATTGGAGGATCGCTAATGTAACACCAATTTTTAAAAAAGGTTCCAGGGGTGATCCGGGAAACTACAGACCGGTGAGCCTGACGTCAGTACCGGGAAAAATGGTAGAAACCATCATAAAGAATAAAATTACTCAGCATGCAGATAGTCACAACCTAATGGGAGACAGCCAACATGGCTTTAGACAAGGAAGATCTTGTCTTACTAATCTGTTATGTTTTTTTGAAGGAGTGAATAAACAGGTGGACAAAGGTGAGTCGGTTGATATTGTGTATCTGGACTTTCAGAAAGCCTTTGACAAGATCCCTCATCAGAGACTTTTGGCAAAACTAAAGAGTCATGGGATAGCAGGCAGTGTACTATTGTTTATGAGGAACTGGTTAAAAGATAGAAAGCAGAGGGTAGGGCTAAATGGCCAATTTTCCCAATGGAGAAAGGTGAATAGTGGTGTACACCAGGGATCTGTGCTGGGTCCGCAGCATTTTTGACATATTCATAAATGACCTGGAAAGTGGAATAACGAGTGAAGTTATCAAATTTGCAGATGACACAAAACTATTTAAAGTTGTTGAAACCCAAGAGGATTGTGAAAAATTGCAAGAGGATCTTGATAAATTGGAAGACTGGGCATCAAAATGGCAGATGAAATTTAATGTGGACAAGTGCAAGGTTATGCACCTAGGGAAGAACAATCCAAACTATGGTTACACGATGCAAGGTTCCACATTAGGAACCACCACCCAGGAAAAAGATTTAGGCGTCGTTGTGGATACCATGTTAAAACCCTCGGCCCAGTGTGCAGCGGCGGCCAAGAGAGCAAATAGAATGCTAGGTATGATAAGGAAAGGAATGGAAAATAAAACAAAAGATATTATAATGCCTCTATATCGTTCTATGGTGAGACTGCACCTTGAATATTGTGTGCAATTCTGGTCACCGTATCTTAAAAAGGATATAGCGATTTTAGAAAAGGTTCAGAGAAGAGCCACCAAAATGGTAAAGGGGATGGAAGGATACTCCTATGAAGAAAGGCTAAAAAGGTTAGGGCTCTTTAACCTGGAAAAGAGATGGCTGAGGGGAGATATGATAGAAGTCTATAAATTAATGAATGGAGTGGAATGGGTAAACGTAGATCGATTGTTTACCTTATCAGAATATAGAAAGACTAGGGGACATGCAATGAAGCTACAGGGTAAACTTTTTAAGACTAATAAAAGAAAATATTTTTTCACTCAACGTGTAATCAAACTCTGGAATTTGTTACCGGAGGATGTAGTAAAGGCTGTTAGTGTAGCTGGGTTTAAAACAGGTTTGGACAAGTTCCTGGAGGAAAGGTCCATAAACCATTATTAAGAAGTGACCGAAGATATCAATGCTTGATCCAGTACAAGCATTGTGGAACTTGTGTCTCTTGGGGAAACTGCTAGGTACATATGACCTAGATTGGCCACTGTTGGAAACAGAATACTGGGCTTGATGGACCTTGGTCTGACCCAGTATGGCATATCTTATGTTCTTATGTTCTTATTTTTCCACATCATCCTCTCCTGAAAAACAACAATCTTGACCCGGCAAGGACAGACTCATATCGCCCCATCTCGAGCATACCCTTTCTAGCTAAAATTATCGAGAAGGTGGTTCAAATGCAACTGCAGCAACACATCGACATATCAGCCCCTCCTGATTCCTGCCAGCATGATTTCCGAGAATCCCATGGTATTGAGACTTTACTCACCTTACTTATCAACACCTTATCTAGAGGTATTGACAGAATCGAAAATGGGTTTGTACTCATCTTCCTCGATATCGCTGCTGCATTTGATTCTGTTAACCATGAGCAACTCCTCTCTCGCCTTCAGGAAAAGGGAATTCATGGCTTGGCCTGGGAATGGTGCAAATCCTATCTAGCTGACCGTTGGCAACATGTACGGATAGGGCCATCAACATCTGAACCATTCCATCAACAACAGGGAGTACCCCAAGGATCCTCCCTATCTGCTTTACTTTTTAACATATATATGCAACCTATCTGTGATATAATCCGCTCCTTTAATATATCCAGTTTGATCTATGCTGACGATGTCTTGATTTTCACACCAATCAAAATCATGCACCCTGACCTCTCCCCACTAAGAGAATGCTTCAACGCAATCACTGATTGGCTCTTATCACAGAATCTATGCATGAACTTTAAGAAAACTGAGATACTATTCATAACCAAGAACAAGAACTTCTCTTCCCCCACTTCATTGAAGGTGCGAGATGCAGAGCTTCCATGTAAATCTGTAATACGCTACTTAGGTGTCACAATAGACAAACAGCTCAACTTCAAAGAACACATAAAGAACACCACCAAGTCCATCTACAATAAAATACAGACACTAAGGGGTCTGTTTACTAAACATTCCTAACGTGCGGGGCCGTGCTAGTGTGCCTGTGCCATATAAGGAGTGGGCGGTTCAGGCAGAAAATAGAAAAAAAACGGTAGTAAGCAACCGGACGTGTGTGCGTCGCGCTAATGTGCGGGGGTCGACATTAGCGCGTGGAAAGGCAAAGTGGCGCGCTGCTGAGTATACAAAACAACAGAGCCGTGGTACAACAGTGAAGACACTGACCAATGGTGCAGGGGCCATGGGTTCAATCCCCCAGTGTGCGCAACGACAAAGGTCAGCTGAGGCAGTAACTGTAATGATTAACATTGTTTTAGGAGGCAAATTAATTTGGAACGGCATAAGGCGGCGCACAGTTATTTTGGGCGGCAGAAGGCGGCGCACAGTGCTTTTTGGGCGGCATAAGGCGGCGCACAGTTATTTTTGGGCGGCAGAAGGCGGCGCACAGTGCTTTTTGGGCGGCATAAGGCGGCGCACAGTTATGTTTGGGCAGCAGAAGGCGGCGCACTGGTCCCCTTGGGCGGCAGAAGGCGGCGCGCTGATAGGCACAAGGCGGCGCGCTGATGCACAAGCATAGGAACAGAGCCACAGCACAATGGTTAAAACACTGACCAATGGTGCAGGGATCAGGGGTTCAACTCCTCACAATGCCCAGTGAAAAATGCCTGCTGAGGCAGTATGTATTATGTTGTGGAGTGCTGTAGGAGGCTGTATAATTTTATTTTGTTATCACTACTAGCAAACGCACTCTCCCAGCATGTTAACATACGGCGGCCCATAAGGCACATGTTACAGTGCACTGTTCGCCAAGGCACCCTTGAATGACCCCTATAGGGCAGCATGTATGTTGCGACACAGGATAATGTATAGTGCACCCTATAGGGATGGCAACCATAAGGTGGCCTACAGGGCGCCCTATGAAGCACCCTCAGAGGCACCTAATGGGTATAGTAAGCTGAGGGTGGTCTTGCCGGCATAGACATATGTACAGTAAATAAAAATAAAGCTGTGGACAGCCCTACCAAAGGGCCCCACTGTGGGTTTGAACCCATGACCTCTGGCTGCACAGGCAGTGATGTAACCATTGCGCTACAGCTCCATAGCTGTAAGCAGGCCCCTGGCTGGCTGCAGATAGCCTACACGTCACCTCACAGACAGTCTGCTGGTGTCAACAGGATAGGGTTAGGCCACCCGTACCCATGATGCACTGCACATGCAAATTAGCTGTCCGCAGATGGACACAAGATGGGGAATGCACCCCCACAGCACCTCGGCCCTGTTGGGGGAAGTGACCGGGTGCACCCACACAGCACCTTGGCCTAGTAGGGGGCACTGACCGGGTGTTTTACTGGCACAGAGTAGCCACACACCGTTACATCGTGCGGGTACTGTGCTCACCCTGACTGTGCAATGAGGTGGCCAGGACCAGGTCAACAACACCTGCCATGGCTGCTGGAGGCCAAGCGGGCGTTCCAAAGCAGTGTTAATGTGTAAGATAGCTAGTTTCTGCACAAACACCATGGATATCCCTGTCTGCCGCCATCAGGCACCCCCCCCCCCCGTGGCAAACATGGTCCCCATCAAGGGATCCACACTCTACCTCCCTGCAAAGGTGGCAGTAGAGGGCAACATCAACCCCAGTCCTGCTGAGGAACACCACCACCCCCCCCCCCAGGCAGGCAGGCAGGCAGGCAGCTCCATACACAGCCATAACACAATAGCAGACAGACATAAGCCCAGGGTATGGTAAGCTGCACTCCACCACCAGATATTCCCCTGCAGCAAGCCAACAGCCACTGCACCCTGCAAGCCATTATAGCAAGACATTTACCAACTACAAACAGTCTGCTGGTTAGTCCATAGTGCATGTTCCCAATGGAGATGCATGCACCCAGAACTGGGCTGTCTGCATACACAGCAAGCAGATAGATCAGTGACTGGGCCCCAAAGAGAAACCCATATCTATCACATGAGAGAACTACTATACAGCACTATGGGGGGGCCTAGCCATGCTGTGGTCACTGCACAGTCAGGGTGAGCGTGATCCCCCAGAACGACATGCTTTGGCCACCCTGTCTGTGTAGGTGGTGGCCGGACACTACAATATCCCAGCCAATGTCCCTGCCAGGGTCCTATGCCCAGTGCAGATGCATCCTGGCCACGCCACCCTGCCCTGGCTATACCCATGGTACCTTGCACCTCATTATGCACATTGACTGGCCAATACTGGCAACAGTGCTGGCAGTGCGGGCTGTTGAAGGGGCTTGCAGCCAACACCCACTGTATAGACAGACACACACTTCCACACCTCTGCCATCATGGTGCTACGATTGAGGGGGTAGGTAGCCTTGCCCACCAAACCGGTCCTGAGCACGGCAAGGCATGGATATGGTACGCATTACAGCTGGTGGTCACTCCCCAGGGTGGTAAGCACCGTCAGAGGCCAGGCCTGGAGCATGCCCCGCAAACACCTAACAGATTGTTTGGATGGGGTCAACTAGCAGTATATACGTAACGTATGGATAACTGCCTGCCTGTGCTCCTAGCAAACGTCTCCGAGCTGTGTACCGTATACCTCAGGTGTAGGGTGACATTGGTAAGTTATGCAAGTGCTCGTTTTGGGTGCTGCATGCACGGTCCAATGTTCTGCCTTTCCAGGAGACATTGGCCAATGGGGCCTGTGGGTGTGGGTGTGTCTGCCCTTGATGGCTGCTGCTTTACGGCACAGATTCCCAACTCCAGTCCAGGTTTGCATCACACTGTTCGGGTTTTCCTGCTATCCCTCATGAATATGCATGGGCTACATCTACATGCCATGGGGGTGGTGCATAGATATACAGCACAGGCATATGTATGAGTGTCAGCATGGAACTTGACTGGTGTGTGGCCCACCAGGACTGCATTTGGGTGATTCTGCTCTAGGTACTGCCCCTGTTCATGGTGTCTGTTCTCAGTGGGGTACAAGATAGATGTCTTACCATTGCATATGTCCCCGCCATGAAAGGTGTGTCCTTACTATCACTGTTTAGTTGTGGGAAAAATATGTGGGCAGGATTGGCAGTAGCCCCAGCTGGGCTTTGAACCTGTGACCTTCTGTTCCTGTATGCACTGTCTGTGTGCACTGCACCACTGTGTAGCCACAGATTGGTTGGATTCCCTGGACTGTCCATGACTGTGGATCCGGCAGGACCTGTCTGTTGCAGTGGACTGTGCCAGCCTGCACATGGCTAGGCCTCTGTCTTCTGTGGTTAGCAGCCACTGCCCCCTGCACCACATGTACGTGTCCGCCAACATGCTGGCATGAACTTCTCTCAGAAAAAGCAGTTGACCTGATTGCAATGTGGCAGTATGGGACTGCATTTGGGGGACCTGGCTGTAGGTAATGCCCATTGTTGTGGTGTGTGTGCGGTGTTGGGTAAAATATGGGTGTTTTCCCCATGCATACAGGGGTGTCTGCGCTATCTTTATTTAGTGGTGGGTAAAATATAGGGACTGGGCTGGCAGGTGCCCCAGCTGGGATTTGAACCTGTGACCCTCCTGTTTTGGAGGTGCTGGCTCTGTCTGCTGCATCACACTGTGGCTGCAGAGGCAGTGCAGTACCTGGTGATAGGACACCTGTCAGGATGGGTATGCACAGCTTGCTCTTCAGTCTTTTACTGTGGCCTCATTCACCTTGTCTGGTGACAAACATGCAGCTAAACCCCAGAAATAGACACATATACCGGGGCCTTACTTTTAAGCTGGGCAACAGTGATATTGGTGGGCAACCATTTGGAAGACACCCAGGACAGCCACAGGGCTGGGAATTATTTTTGGGGGAGTCTCAGCTCCATGGCCCTTCCTACATTCATATCTTTTTTTCTGGGACTGTCCTGGGTGTGCTTTTTATATTTGCCCATTACTGTAACTGTTCACAAGCTGCATTACTATTTTTATTATTGATTTTCTGGTCATTGTCTATTTTTACTTTCACCTTTCTGCTGTGCACATGTATCACACTGCTTACGTTTTGCAGGTTTCCCCGGTTTTGCTGTTCATTGCTAACGGAAATGGTTTCTCTTGCCTTTATATGACCTCTAGCGCGACTGTTTCACTCGCGCTATTTTTTCATGGGAAATTCGGCCCCGTTCATGTGCGGGGAGCCTCTCCCCTCCCCTTACCCGCCCATTGACCCCGTCTCTCCGCCCCTCGGGGACCTTCCTCCGCCCTCCGTTCGCCGTTACACGCCTCTTTCGGACATTTGCGGGCCCGTATTTGTGCGGGGCCCGTTAGTGTGTCGCGCACATTCACGGGGGTTCCTCGCACCTGTGCGGGGCGTTTAGGAGCGTTTGTCACCGTTTAAGTGGCGCGTTGCCGTGCGCTGATTTGCGGCGCGCACATTCCCGGACTTTAGTAAACATACCCCTAAGACACCTAAGACCGCTACTAACCCCAGATGACTTCAGAACAATATTCCAGACGCTTGTAACACCCCATTTTGATTATGCCAAAATCATCCTACACGGCCTCCCTAACAGCACCCTCAATCCACTACAGATGGTGATGAATGCAGCAGCCCGCATTCTCAGGAGCATATCCAGAAGAGATCACATCACACCCATACTTATGGAACTTCACTGGCTACCGTTACAATGCAGGATCACCTACAAGGCACTACTCCTATCATTTAAAGCAATTAACCGTCTATCCCCATCATCCCTCTCTGCACTCCTGACCATCACCCCTACAAACAGACTAAGGAGGTCAGTAGCTGCCAACACGCTGACTATACCACTTGAGTCTACTAAATGCACTCAAATAACTAGGAATAGAGCCTTTACACTCTATGCCCCTAGATGCTAGAACAATCTCCCACCTCATATCCGAGCAATCGGTGACCTCTCACAGTTCAGAAAAACCCTTAAACACCACTTATTATGACTTCACTTCGGCCACCTTAACCTAACACAGGATATAAATACTGCTAAATAAATAAATAAACTATCATTAAAATCATCTCTAATACCTGAAGATTGGAGGATCGCCAATGTAACACCAATTTTTAAAAAGGGTTCCAGGGGTGATCCAGGAAACTACAGACCGGTGAGCCTGACATCTATACCAGGAAAAATGGTAGAAACCATCATAAAGAATAAAATTACTCAGCATGTAGATAGTCATGACCTAATGGGAGACAGCCAACATGGCTTTAGACAAGGAAGATCTTGTCTTACTAATCTGTTATGTTTTTTTGAAGGAGTGAATAATCAGGTGGACAAAGGTGAGCCGGTTGATATTGTGTATTTGGACTTTCAGAAAGCCTTTGACAAGGTCCCTCATGAGAGACGTTTGGCAAAACTAAAGAGTCATGGGATAGGAGGCAGTGTACTATTGTGGATCAGGAACTGGTTAAAAGGTAGAAAGCAGAGGGTAGGGCTAAATGGCCAATTTTCCCAATGGAGAAAGGTGAATAGTGGTGTACACCAGGGATCTGTGCTGGGTCCGCTGCTTTTTGACATATTCATAAATGACCTGGAAAGTGGAATAACGAGTGAGGTTATCAAATTTGCAGATGACACAAAACTATTTAAAGTTGTTAAAACCCAAGAGGATTGTGGAAAATTGCAAGAGGATCTTGATAAATTGGAAGACTGGGCATCAAAATGGCAGATGAAATTTAATGTGGACAAGTGCAAGGTTATGCACCTAGGGAAGAACAACCCAAACTATGGTTACACGATGCAAGGTTCCACATTAGGAACCACCACCCAGGAAAAAGATTTAGGCGTCATTGTGGATACCATGTTAAAACCCTCGGCCCAATGTGCAGCAGCGGCCAAGAGAGCAAATAGAATGCTAGGTATGATAAGGAAAGGAATGGAAAATAAAACAAAAGATATTATAATGCCTCTATATCGTTCCATGGTGAGACCGCACCTTGAATATTGTGTGCAATTCTGGTCACCGTATCTTAAAAAGGATATAGCGATTTTAGAAAAGGTTCAGAGAAGAGCCACCAAAATGGTAAAGGGGATGGAAGGATACTCCTATGAAGAAAGGCTAAAAAGGTTAGGGCTCTTTAACCTGGAAAAGAGACGGCTGAGGGGAGATATGATAGAAATCTATAAATTAATGAACGGAGTGGAACGGGTAAACGTAGATCGATTGTTTACCTTATCAGAATATAGAAAGACTAGGGGACATGCAATGAAGCTACAGGGTAAACTATTCAAGACTAATAAAAGAAAATATTTTTTCACTCAACGTGTAATCAAACTCTGGAATTTGTTACCGGAGGATGTAGTAAAGGCTGTTAGTGTAGCTGGGTTTAAAAAAGGTTTGGACAAGTTCCTGGAGGAAAGGTCCATAAACCATTATTAAGAAGGGACCCAGGATATCAATGCTTGAACCAATACAAGCATTGTGGAACCTGTGTCCCTTGTGGAAACTGCTAGGTACATATGACCTAGATTGGCCACTGTTGGAAACAGAATACTGGGCTTGATGGACCTTGGTCTGATCCAGTATGGCATATCTTATGTTCTTATGTTAGAGTGACTCCTACTCCCGTGACTTCCCTTATGATCACCTCCCATGCCTTCCACATCCTCTGTATAACCGGGCAATCCCATACAAGATGCTTTAAATCCCCTTTCGCTTTACAGCCCCTCCAACATTCTCCCTACTCCTTCTCCTTGAAGGCCCTCAGCCGCCATGGCGTCCAATACATCTGGTACCGTATTTTCAAACTATTTTCCAGGTAAGATGTTCCTGGGGCCAAACTTTTAGACCATATATATATGTTATACCATCTCTCCCTATCCCAACCTCCCCCGAGGGCCTTTTCCCATTCCACCTCCCCCTTAATGTCCCCCCTACCCTCACCCCCTCCCTGTGATATCAATTCCTCATACAAGAGCGCAATCACCCCCCTCCCCATTACCTTCTCAAACCTCATTGCAGCTTTTTGCAGATCCTCCCACACCCCTCTAGTACTCATAAATGACACCACCTGCATATACGCAAAGTAATCCGTATCCCTCAACCCGTATTCCCCTTCTAAATGCCCCCAACTCTTTATTCCCCCTTTCTCATTCAGTAACTGCCCTAAGGCTTCCAACCCCTTACCCTGCCAGTCTCTAACCCCCCCCTCTCGCCCTGGCGGAAACTCCCCCATCCCCACTATTTGTGTACCCCTAGTATACCGCTTCCCCTCCAGGAGGAGGTCTCTTGATCACAACCACAACTCTTTGGTATACGCCCTAAAGGGATTACTCTCCCTCCCCTCCTCACGCTTTGACCCCAGATCTCAGATCCACGCCCTCAAGCTCCGACCCCCATGCTGCTCCTGCTCCAAGTACACCCACCTTGCCATCTCTCCACCTCCCTGCCAGCTCTTCAGGGCCCGTAATTGCGCTGCCATATAATACTTCTCCACCCATGGTACCCCCATTCCCCCCTCCTTGGTGCTCCTATACATCGTACTGCGCGCCATCCGCAAGGCTTTCCCATTCCATACAAACTCCATCAATACCCACTGCACTTGTTTCAGATAAGTCCTGGGTACCCTACACGGAAGTGAACTAAATAAAAAGATAAGCCGAGGCAAAACATTCATCTTAATGACTGCTATTCTACCCAGCCACATTAAATAGAGGCCCCTCCACCGCTGCAGGTCCTTCCGCACCTCCTGCAATAACGGCCCATAATTCCATTGCCCCAGATTACTAATATTCTTTCCCATGGTGATCCCCAAGTAGCGATATGTGCTCTCTACCCACTTAAACGCAAATCCTCCCTTCAGACTCGCGATCTACGCATCCCTTAGATTGAAGCCTAATATCTCCGATTTGCTCCCATTGATTTTATACCTGGCCACCTTACTATAGCTATCTATCTCCCTCATTAATACCGGCAGGGATAACAACAGTTCCCTGATTGTAAATAGGATATCATCTGCAAAGAGTGTAATCTTCGTTTCACAGTTGTTCATATGTATCCCCTTAATATCCTGCGTCCTCCGCACCTTTTCTGCCAGAGGCTCGACTACTAAAGCAAACAACAGGGGAGACAGAGGGCAGCCCTGCCTGGTTCCCCGCCCCAATCTAAATGCTTGGGAATAACTACCATTAATCCGAATCCTCGCCCTTGGTGCTTTATACATTGCTTGGACCCACTGAACAAAATTTGGTCCCAACCCCATCTTTTCCAGCACACTTATCATAAACGGCCACTCCACCCTATCGAAAGCCTTCTCGGCATCCACTGTGAGAACCACCGCTTTTTGGCCTGTCCTCTGCACTTGCCATGTGAGATTACAAATTTTCTTGATGTTATCCCCCCCCTGCCATCCCGGTATGAACCCCGCCTGGTCCCGGTTGATCAACTTAGGCAATACCTCCGTTAATCTATTTGCCAACACCTTAGCCAACAACTTTGCGTCACCATTTAGTAAGGAAATAGGCTGATAGGATCCACACACCATGGGGTCTTTCCCTGGCTTGGGGAGTACAGTTATTCCCGCCTTCTGCATCGAACCCGGCACCCCTCTTTCCTGCAATACCCCGTTAAACACCTCCACCATTAAGGGCCGCAGTGTAGACTGGAAGACTTTATAAAATCTTCCCGTCAGGCCATCCAGCCCCGGAGCTTTCCCACGCTTGAGCACACCAATAGCCTCCTCCACCTCCCCTCAGTTATAGGTCTATCTATCCATTCCGCCTCCGCCTTTGTAAGGGCTGGCACCGTGCACTCTGCCAGGTACTCTTCACTCTTTACCTTCCCCCCTCCCACCACACTACTATATAACTTTCGATAATATTCCTCGAACGTTTTCCTAATTTCATTGTTACCATGTACCAGCCTCCCCTCTCCATAGCGTATGCCTCCAATATTATTTTGCGCCACTCTCCCTCTCAACCGTTGTGCTAACTTATGTCCCACCCGGTTGCCGCCTTCAAACATCTCTTGCTTTAATACAGTTAACTCATGTGCTATTGACCTCGCCTGCAATTGTCCTAACTGGCTCCTCAGTCTTTTCAGCTCTCTTAACACCTCCCTCCTCCTTCCTCCCTGATGCACTCGTTCCAAACTCTCAATTTCATCCAGTAGTTGCCTCTCCTGTGCCTCCTTCTTCCGGCGCTCCCGTGCCGCCTCTTGCACTAGGCACCCCTTCACCACCGCTTTTAATCTGTCCCACACCATCCCTATACCCACCTCCCCATTTAAGTTAAAGTCCTGATATTCCACCATTACCTTCCTTACTCGCTCCACTATTTCTGGCTCTTCCAACAAGGATTCATTAATCCTCCAGAATTTAATCCCCTCATCCACATACCCCAGGCTGAACATCGCACACACTGGCGCATGATCCGTCCACGTAATGGATCCTTGCTCCGCTTCTACCACCCTATTTACCCACCCACCTCCCGCCCAAATCATGTCTATTCAGCTATACGTATCATGTGGGGACGAATAAAAAGTGTACTGCTTTCGCCCTGGATGTTGACCCCTCCAGATATCCACCAAACTGAGCCCTTCCTTCATCTTCAACAACTTTCCCCGATCCGTACGCTTGCCCATTCCTCTCCCTCCTCCATTGTCCAAGCGCGGATTCACCGTCAACTTGAAGTCCCTGCCTATTATTATCGATGCAGTCCCCAATCCCTCCAATTCCCCTTGCATCCGCTCAAAAAACTCCACCTGCCTCTCGTTGGGCCCATATAAACTCACAATCCATACCTGTTCCTTCCCCACCTGAAGTTTCACTCCCACACTCCTCCCATGTCTATCCCTATACTCCCCCACCACCTTCTCCACCCACTCAACCCCCACCATTATGGCCACCCCCCCTTCCGTGGCTCCGCTCTTTGTCCTGCCATTACTACCTTTGGGTATTTTTTGGTTTGCAGCATTCTTTCCTGCCCCACTTTCAAATGCGTTTCTTGTAAGCACACACAATCCGCCCTTAATCTTCCCCCCTCCCTCTCCACCATTCTCCGCTTCCGCCATGTTCTAAGGCCTCTCTCGTTAATAGTGGCTACTACTAGATTTTGTGCTCCTACCGGCCTCCCCCCCTTCCCCCTGCCCCTTCCCCTTCCCCCTCTCTCCCTGCCGACTACTCCTCCCCCTCCCCCTCCACCTCCCACCTGCTCCCTCCAGAGGCCTCCTCTAGAGTAGTGCCCATCAGCATGGAGCAACCCCCTCCCTCCCCTCATTCCCCCTTTCTATCCCCACACTTCTCCTTCCCCTATCCCCCCCACTCATGCCCTTCCATCCCTCCCCCCCCCCACCCTTCACCCCCTGTTGTGAAACCTTCCCCGGCTCTTGACACCTCCTTATTCACATAGTCCATATAGTCAGTATATACATTTTAAACATTGTAACTATAAACATTTTAACCAGATACACACTGTGATCCAACATCTTTAATCATGCAGCTATACTCTTCCAGTCCTACCCTCCTCCCTCCACCCCTTTCCCCTCCTCCTTCCACCTCCCCCCTCCCTCTATGTGCATAGTTTAACATTTACATCCAACAGCACCCCCCTCCACTCAAAGTCCATCACATAGTCCATTCCAGGGCCTCTTGTCCCTTCTTTCCTCAGGTGTCTTCCTCTCCAGGTTCTTGCGCCGGCTGCTCCATACCTACGCTTGTGGGGCTCCGCACACTCTTATCCCCCATCCGCCGTAGTCCAATAGAGTCCTCCCCCAGTCCCCCCTCATCGGGAGCCCATTCAGGCTATTCCCCAGCCCTGCTTCCTGCAACGCTCCCACTGCCTCCTTGTATGAGTGCACTTTCCAATTTTTAAGTCCCACAGTGAAAAGTAATCCAAAGGGGAACAGCCAACGATACCTGACATTTTCCTTCTGCAGTATAGTCATAATAGGCTGCATTTCCCATCTCCGCTGTAAGGTCCCTGCTGCCAAGTCCGGGTACAGTTGTACTGTGTAGCCTTGCCATACAAAGTCTCTTCGCTGCCGCATTAATTGCAGAATTTTCTCCTTTGCTTTGAAATCCGCCACACAAATCACAATATCTCTCAGGCGGTTCAGGCGCCTCGACCCCAAAGCACGGTGGGCTCAGACCAACTGCACCACAGTCCGCTCCATCTCCTTCCCCACCTCCTGCAAAACACCAGTAGGCATGGCCCGAGCCACCTTCTCACTGTCCATAAACTCCTTCTCGTCCGGGACCCTCCGAATCTGCAAATTGTTACGCCTTGAGCGATTCTCCAAGTCCTCCATTTTCAGCATTACCTGCCCCTTCCAGCCATTCAGCTCCTGCAACGACTTTTCCACCCCTGTCTGCTTTAATTCCAGCCGCTCCACTTTCTGCTCCTGTTCCTCTGCTCTCCGTGCCAGCTCACCCACCTCCTCCCGCAGCTCACTGCACATTTCTCCAACCTCCGCTTTGACCGCCAACAGCTCCAATTTGAGCTCCTCGAACCATGCTCGGAGCTCGTCTCGAGTAACATTGTGGACCACTGTCTCACCAGCTTCCGCCTCCACACTCCGCTGCCCTTTCCGCTGCAGCGCCTCACCACTGCTTGTGCTCTCCGCCACCATCTTTTTCTCCACTCCATCGGCCCTGCCACCTCCATACGCAAATTCTCGCAAATCCGCGGCCTTTTTCTGCGTCGTCATTGATCCCTGGCTTTGCTCCACGATCTCCTATGACCGTCTTTCTCCGTTTCCACTGCCTCCTGTGGGGATTAATCACCGTCTCCCGGGTTGTTCTCCGGAGCTCACCTCCTAGGCTGCCATCCCTACTGATGACGTCACTTCCTCCGGCTTCTGTCTTTTTAAGGTTGATTTTTAAACCATTACTCTTCATCTACTGCAAAATGTGATGAAAACAAACTCAACCAATCTTAAAACATTCTAGTATTAATACAGTATATCATCTGCATAGAGATGGAACGTCAGACTTAAATCACTCAGTAAAGAATAGAATGGAACTAAACAGATGTTAAAAAATGTTGTAGACAAAGCAGAGTGCTGAGGGACTCCACAATCAAGATTGCACCACGCAGATGTCCTGTTTGCAAATCAGAATTGCTGCTTGCGTCCAAACAAAAAATGATGCAAACCACTGTAGAACAACACCTTCTTTTCCCAAACTAGACAACCTCTGCAGTAATATAGTTGGCATTATGGTGTTAAAACCTGCAGATTTTTCAGCAAAGAGTAGTAAATGGGCTTCCTTTCCAATCTACAAGTTATTTAGCATTATATCCACTAAAGACACTATCAGAACTTTCCTCGTTAGAAACCATGTTGCCAACTCTCATGTATATAAAATGCAATGTGTGCCTTTGAGTCAGTCCTGACTCCCAGTGACCCAGAAGCTCCTGGGTTTTCTTGGCAGTGTCACTGGAAGTAGATTGCCAGGCCTTTCTTTTAAGGCAATGGAGGGTTAAGTGACTTGCCTAAGACTACAATGAGTACTAGTGGGACTTGAACCCTGGTTATTTGGTTACCAAGCCAGTGTCCTAACCACTAGACTACTCCTCCACTCCTTCATGTGTCTAAGTAGTCTCTAAAATAAATTTCTCTGACTGCAGGGCAAGTATTTGCTCAATTAATTTACATGAAAAAGGCAGGCTGGAAATGGGCCTACAATTACACTCATTATTTAGGTCTCTAGAAGGGTTTTAGATAACAGGCTGCACTGAGGCACACTTTAGGACATTCAGAAGTTGGCCAGTACTTAATAACATTTGCACTAGATAACTAAAGAATGGAGCAACCATCTCCTTCATCGCCTTTACCAAAGCTACAGAAATTAAATCTAATGGAGAAAAGGGGTTATTTATCCTCATTAACAATTGTCATGATGAAATCTCATAGTATCGGGTAACATTTTGTTCAGACTTGTGAGGAGAATGGATATAAAGTGGCAATAGTTCGCAGAAATTTGGCAATTGTCACTCTCACATTCACCCTTCTCAATAAACAGAGTCTAGGCTAGAAAACTATGTTCTGAACCAAGGGTTTACTCAAAATCTAGGGTCACTGATAAACAACTTCAACATTTAGAAATTTACAAAGAAACAGAACTAAAATACAAAATGTTAAATTCTACTTCTATTTAATTTACCCCATTCCTTCCCATCATGTACAGTACTATGTAGTTTATTTGATTTAATCCAACCCCATTCAGCTCTTCAATCAGTTAGTGGTACTTGTTATCTTGTAAGAACTTAAAATATGTCATACTGGGTCAGGCCAAGGTTCATAAAGCCCAGTATCCCATTTTCATTAGAAGCCAATTCAGGACAGAACTACCTGTCAGGTTACCATAAAGGTACACAGATTCCATGCTGCTTAGCCCAGGGATAAGCAGTGGACTTCCCTGATCCTCTTTGTTGTTGCTGAAGTTGTTAAGTGCCATCAAGTCAGTGTCGACTCATGGTGACCCTCTGAATATTTGTCTTAAATTGTGTTCAGTCTTCAGTCAGGCGGTTCATTGTACCCATAGCTGCTGTTATTGTATCAATCCATCTCATTGCTGGCCTTCCTTTTTTGCTTTGATCTTCTACTTTGCCAAGCATGATGTCTTTCTCTAATGATCTCTCTCTTCGCATGATGTGTCCAAAGTATAAAAGTCAGTCTTATCTGAGCTTCTAAAGAAAGCTTAGGCTTGATCTCCTCTAGTACTGATTTGTTTGTTCTTCGGGCAGTCCATGGTATACAAGTATTCATTGCCAGCACCATAATTCAAAGGCATCAGTTGTCTTCTTGTCTATCTTTTTCACTGTCCAACTTTCACATCCATATGATGTTATTGAAAATGCCATGGCTTGAACAAGTCAAATCTTTATATGGAGAAGAGACATCTCTGCTCTTGAGAATCTTGCTAGATCCTTCATAGCCATTCTGTCAAGAGCAATGTGTCATCAGATTTCTTGACTGTTTGTTGCTTCTTTATTGATAGTTGATTCAAGTAGGTTAAAGTTGTCAACTATTTCAATTTCTTCCTCATCAACGATAAACTTATTCATTTTGCCAGTTGTCAGGATCTCTGACTTCTTAACGTTAAGATGCAGACTCATTTTAAGACTACATTCCTTGATCTTAAGAAGCAGATGTTTCAAATCGTCTTCACTTTCAGCCAGTAATTTGGTATCATCAGCATAGTGAAGGTTGTTGATGAGTCTTCCACCAATCTTCACACCTCTGTTGTCTTCATACAGAACTGCTTCACTGATGATTTGTTCGGCATATAAATTAAAGAGATAGGGGAAAATTATGCAGCCTTGTCACTTTAATAATGGTTTATGAATTTTTTCTCTAGGAACTTGTCCAAATCTCTTTTAAACCCAGCTTCACTAGCAGCTTTTACTATATCCTCTGGTAACGAATTCCAGAGTTTGATTACGCATTGAGTAAAAAATGTTCTCTAATAAGTCTTAAATGTGCTGTATTGCAGCTTCATTGTGTGTCCCCTAGTCTTTCTACTTTTTGAAGGAGTAAACAACTAATCTACTTTTATCCATTTCACTCCAGTCATTGGCTTTTCTCCACCCCAAGATACTGGGATCAGGGCTATTATCCCACGGTTCCCCAGTGTTGTGAAGATTTGCATACCCTTCACTTGAGTACCTTGATGTGTTCTTTTCTGGTGCTGGTTCCTTCTCCTCCTGGTATTCTTTGACAGATAAACTTCAGGAACCTTTATCTGCAGGTTGAGCACCCCTCCTGCTTCTTGGCAGGGGCTCCAAGCCTCTTTTTATCTTCATTTGTTGGGTAGGATGCTTGGCACAGTTCCTCATTCTAGTGGATTGTCTACTATGGCTGTGTGTCAGAGGCATTTTCCCCCTTTTGGGGCAATCACCCACCTAGATCATCTTGGTGCAGTGGCAGTAGCCAAACACAAGTCAATCCCTTTAGGATAAGGCTCTTAGAGTGAGTGTCTTTCCCTTCTCAAGGGAGTTTCCTCCCATCCCAGAATGAATGGCAGGAGGGACCTCCCATGATCTCAAAAATACCAGTCCAGGGGGGGGGGGGGCCGGAGCCAGCCAGGGACCTGCATGGACGTCTAGCGGAGAGCTCCTGAGGACCTAACCTAAAGGGTAGCCAGACGGTCGCAATAGCTTCATCTACCACCCGAGATGGCATGCAGCAAGCAAACGAAGTTGGAGTTTTCCAGCCCGCAAGCCTCCAGGGTTAAGTGATCCAAAGCGGACCCTCCTTCCCCGCTCAAGATGGCGTCACAGCATGAACATGAAGAGGGACTTCAAGAGATCCTTACTGAATTGAGGGCAGTTCGAGCCCGGGTGGACACTAATGGTGAGTGTCTTTGTGAAGTTCAGGCGGACTCGAAGGAGTTCAAGGAGCAGTTGGTGTCGCTGGTCACTAGAGTGGAAAATATAGAGCTTAAGGCTCTAGCACATGAGGAAAAATTGGTGCAGTTTGGGAAGGCCATAAGGAAAGTGGACTATTTGGAAAAGACCCTGGAGGACATGAATAACAGGGCTCGTAGGAATAATATTTGGCTCGTTGGATTCCCGGAAGGTGCAGAGGGCACAGATCCTATCTCGTTTCCGGAGGATGTAATACCAAAACTGTTGAAATTAAATCTGGCTCGCCCGTTTGAAATTGAAAGGGCACACCGCATTCCAACAACATTAAACCGGCAGGCAAGTCTGCCACGGCCATTAATTTTTTGTGCCTTGCGGTATCAGCATGTAGTTCAGGTCTTGAATGCTGCGAGGGCCTGCAAGGAGCTTCAATTTGAAGGCCACAAAATATTTTTCTTTCCAGACCTCAGTAAGCCCACAGTGGCGAAGTGTAAGCAGTTCTTAGCGCTCAGGGGAAGACTTCAGCGTCTCCAAGCGCGCTATGGTCTATTTTATCCTGCCCGTTTTCTAGTCACGCTTAAAAATGTTACCAAGAACTTTGATGATCCTGAGGTTTTGGAGAGATTTATCCTAGAGCAAGAGGCGTTTCAGATGCAGTGACTGTATGGCTTGAGAGTGGTCGTGTGAACTATTCTCTCGGACTTGCCTGGAAAGGTCCAGCGGCCTGGGGGGCCTGCTCAGGCTAGTGGATGGGCTTAGGAGTGACATCATCGGACTTTATTATTCGATGTCTTAAGCTCGGTGTGCCTGAAGGATTGTTATGTGCGGGCTGGGGCAAATAAATATATGTTTTGTTTTATTTTTCTCAGTACGGGGGTCCGCTTGACAGCGTGCTTGGTCCAAGCTGGCTTACCCAATTCGGGGCATGTGTGGGGGGTTTTGTGTGGCTCTCCGGGGAGTGTCTGTATGTTAACATTGATAAGGCAGGACATGTAGTTTTTCTGGGGCGTCGCATATATTTTTGTTTGAATATGGGTAGGGATGTGCATCTGCTGTCTCTGAACGTGAAAGGAATTAAAAATCCAAAAAAAAGGAAGAAAATACTCACATATTGCCAACATCAGAAGGCAGATCTGGTCTTATTACAGGAGGCCCATTTAAATTTAAAAGAGACCAAGAGAGGATAGGTATTTTGTGTTATTGGGAGCTTCCCCTTCAGTGCAAAAGAAGAACGGGGTGGTGATATTGGGGAAGAAATCTTTAAATTGCAAGGTTACTGACATGCGATCAGATGTGGAGGGTCGCTGGGTGGTAGTCTCGGTAGTGATCGGGGAAGTGGCGGTTGTAATTATTAATGTTTATAGTCCTAATTCGGATGACCCCATATTTTTCATGGAACTACTTGCTGTATTGCAGGAACACTCCTCTTTGCCACTGATAATAGGGGGGGATTATAATGTCACTCTTGACCCATTGCTGGACAAACGTCCTGGCAGGGTGGAGAGGGTTGCCAGAGTACGTGTGGTTCTTCAGGCTCTCCTCAGCTCCTTAGGGCTGGCAGACATCTGGAGACTTATGCATCCTAAAGAGATAGATTTCACTTTCTTTTCATCTCCGCATAAATCTTGGTCGAGATTGGATTATTTCCTGATTTCTAAAAGTTTGGTCCCTGGGGTGCAGAGTGCAGAAATCTTAGGCGTGCATATTTCAGATCATGCTGCCATTTCCTTACGGGTAGAGTGGGTAGAGGGCAGTAGCCAATCGTGGGCCTGGTCTTTTAACAGATTGTTGTTAGCTGATCCTCTTTTTCAGGAGGAAATTTGAGCATTTGTTAAGGAATATTTTGAATTAAATGCTGTGGGGGACACGTCGATTTGGGCGTGGTGGGAGGCTTTTAAGGCCTCTCTGCAAGCAGCGATCACCAGCTTTTCTATTAAAGAGTACAGAAAGAGGAAGGCCAAATTGAAGATCCTGGAGGACCAAATTAAGGCTGGGGAGAGGCTCCTGCTTAAATAAGTAGATGCTGGCATTATATTGCGGTTGCGAAGGCTCCGGTTTCAGTATAACACGATTTTGAGTTCAGAGATTCAACATGTATTATTGAAACAGCAGTCTCAGTTTTATGGTGAGAATAATAAAGGGGGTAAACTTCTGGCCAACTCTCCAAAGAGAAGGCAGGAAAAAGCTAGAGTAGAAGTGGATCAAACCCGTGGAACTTTGCGTAGTACCGATCAGATTTTGGAAGCTTTTGCAGATTGCTATCAAAACCTGTATGCTTCTGATGGGCTTGCTGAAGCTGGGGTAATTGATGGTTTTTTGCAACAGCTTGATCATCCTCACCTCACGGCGCACGCGGCGAGTGAGATGGATAAGTCTTTTTCAAGTGAGGAAATTGGCAGGGCTATTGCAGGCTTGCCGTCGGGCAAGGCAGTGGGCCCCGATGGTATCCCTGGTGAATTTTATAAAGTGTTTCAGAATGATCTGCTCCCTTATTTACTGACATACTATGAGGCTATTGGCATTTCCTCTTTGCAAGTAGGCAACTTTGGGGAGGCTACGGTTGTTGTCTTAGAGAAGCCTGGGAGAGACCCCACTCAAGAAGTGAATTATAGGCTCATTTCTTTATTAAACGCTGATTATAAAATTTACGCCACAATCTTGGCGCGTAGGCTTGCTAACATAGTAGGGGGGTTGATTCACCCTGATCAATGTGGCTTTATCCCGGGGAGAGCCACGTCTGATAACGCCAGGCTCCTATGTAATCTCTTGGAGAGGGCGAAATATTTAAAGGATCCTTATGTCGGGGTTTCTTTAGATGCTGAAAAGGCCTTTGATAGTCTGGAATGGCCTTTTTTGCTCAAAATATTGGAATGGTTCGGGTTAGGGCAAAAAATTTATTAATATGATTCGATCCTTGTATTTAAATCCCAAGGCTCGGATTTGTGCGAATGGGGCTCTCTCTTGTTCCTTCTCCTTACACAGGGGTACTCGTCAGAGCTGCCCTCTTTCCCCTTTGCTTTTTAATCTAGCTTTAGAGCCGTTAATTCTCGCCATTCGGCAAAACAAGGATATCAGCGGTTTTGTGGTGGGGGATTGGCAAGTCAAAGTGTCAGCGTATGCTGATGATCTTTTATTATTTACGCAACCAGCAGCAATCCCCGCGATTTTGAATTTAGTTGATTATTATTCTGGGTTATCCGGCTACAAAATAAATTGGTCCAAATCAGTTGTTTTTTCGATGAATGGTTTGGTCACAGCGGATCAACTAGCGTCATTTCCATTCCAATGGGTGGCAGGTAGCATTAAGTATTTGGGTGTTAAGTATGGTTTCCCCTTGGAGCAGGCCGTTCAAGAGAACGTTGACGATCTTATATGGTCCATCAAGCAGTCTGTGTTAGCTTGGTCTCCTCTATACCTTACCTGGTGGGGGAGGTTGGAGGCTATAAAAATGACCTTAATGCCCAAAATCAATTATACGTTAGGAATGCTTCCGATTCTGCTGGCTCCGGGTGTTTATGTTGAAGTGGAACGACTCCTTTCGCGATTCCTATGGGGAGGTCGGCAGCCCAGGATTGCGCTTAAAAAATTGAAAGCTCCCAAGGACAAGGGGGGAGTTCATTTTCCTGATTTTCGGTCCTATCATCAGGCTTTTCTCCTGAAACAAGGTGCACTGTGGGCCTGTGAAGAGGATTTGGAGGTCAAGTCGGTGTGGTTAGAACTTGAAAAGCGGATAGCTGACCCCTGTCCGTTGAGGTTGCTTTTGGGTATGAAACACCCTGAGAAATCTCGAATAGGCAAAATGGTTTCTGCTACTCAGGAGGCCTACTTGCTGTTGGCTGGTCAGATGAAGCCCGATATTTCCCCATATAGGAGGTTTCCTCTATGGTGGAATCCTAAACTTAAAATTAATGGCAAGATGTTCTCCTGGAAGAAATAGCAGACATGCGGCATTTGGTCATTGAATCAGTTGTTAGGGCCCACAGATTGGAAAGATTTCTGCACTCTGCAACGCGACTACTCTCTTCCTGACTCTGCGCGGTTTTATTGGTTTCAGCTTCACCATTGCTTACAGGCAGCGAACATTTCTCCTAAGGTGACGTGCTCTGATAACTGTCTAGTTCAAGGGTTGGCGGAGATAGCAGGTAAGGCGGGAGCTGCATCTAAAATTTATGCTTTATTGAGAGACTGCAACCCGCCTCAACTGCTTGGGCTTGAGAGGCACCTGGGAGGCGGAGGTGTTAAGATCTGTACCGTGCAAGGTTTGGAGAATTGTATGGGGCTCCGTCCAGAGGGTCTCTAGGTCAGCTGCAATTACTCATTCTCTATTCTTCTTTTTCAATAGGGCTTACATTACCCCAGTCAAATTAGCCAAATGGGACAAAGCCACATCGGCTAAATGCTGGTCTTACTTATCGGATTTTGGCACATTTAAGCACATGGTCTTTGATTGCTTTCACGTTCAGAGATTTTGGCAGCTTGTTTGGAATAGGATGCAGGTTATATTGCAAATTTCTGCCACATTGTCCTGGGGTATAGTATGTTTGAGATCGACCTTTGATATACCCGGCTTAACCAAAAACAATTGCTTTATACTCAATTTCATGATTGCTTTAGCTTTAAAAGTCATTTTTGCAAATTGGAAAGATTCACAAAAGTTATGTATGGACATGTGGTGGAACCTTGTTTGTCAATCTGCCAGATTTGAGAAGTTATATAGTAAAATCCATTATCCGGATAAGGATGGCATTAATGTAGGCAGGTGGCAGGCATTGGACAATTTTGTGGGCCGGTCTCATATTAAAGGTGTGTTTTTTTCTGGGAAATAGGACACTGTTATGAGGTGTAATAGGATTCATACCCTTTGTGTATATGAGTGGTGCTTGCTAATCCTGCTTAAATTCTTTTCTTTTCTTTCCTTTCCTTTTTGTTTTCCCCATGATGGTGCCTCAGAGAGCCGGGGAGGGGGGGGGGGGGGCTGGAGGGGGGTTGGTGGGAAGAGGGGGGGGGGAGGGTTAGGTGGGTTGGGTGTTGTTGTATGCTTGGGGTGTTATCGCTGTTCTGTTAAATTTATAAATAAAGAATTAAAAAAAAATACCAGTCCATTTCCATCTATTCCTGCCAATAATTAGTAGAGACACTGGATGGCGCTACTGATCCCAGTGCAAAAATCCAAATAGTCTCTATATTGTTTCAGAGTTCAGGAGAAAGAATATTGCCCCTCAAGGTCAGTTTGAAGGCAATCCACCAGGTGGTGATAAATGTAGTTGACACTGTTATGCTGAAAGAAGAACCCCATAGCCAATTTCATGGCATCCTGAAACCCTTGCTCTAACATCTGTCCCATATGGAACTCCAGGAAGCTGGTGATTGGCTCTCTCCATGAAGATCCAGCTGAGGTATAACTGAATGATCCAATATTGTTATGGACAAGATATCTGCTTGAGTAATTTCCCACATAAGAGGGAGGAGTGGTCTAGTGGTTAGAACAAGGTACTTCAGGCCAGAGGGCCTGGGGTTCAAGTCCCACTTGGGGACAGCAATCTCAGGCCAGAGGGACTGGGATTTCTAGTCCTATAGGCACTCCTTGTGGTCTTGGGCAAGCCACTTAACTCTCCACTGCCCATGTTCCCTGTAAGTATTATCTTATGTGTCTCATATCCCCTCGTGTTAAATGTATTCCCCAATTGACCGCTTTGACCCGGTGAAAAGCGGGATATAAATACAGCTAAATAAATAAATAAAATAAATAAGACTAGTAGGTCCAAAAAATAAACAATTTTAATGCAAGTCTGATGTGTGATGGAGAACATAAATTCGTTATCAGTAGGGTAGAGGATGCTTCATAGATCTACTCCTAACAATTTATATATCAAATGTAAAAGTCTCTAGGTGGTCTCTTCTTATATCTCAACTGTATATCCAGGATCCCATCTAGTGGCAATTTAAAATCTTCTTATTGGTATGTTTCATTTTTCTAAAATTAATGAAGAAAATTTCCTGGATAATAAACATGACAAAAAGGAGATATGTGTATAGTTAATGCAAAGTATCCAGTCAGCATGGCTACCAATTTACTAGTCATGGATGCAACACTCTACCTAACTCCTTATGACGAGGACTGCTCAGCATAACATTCTATTCATTCACATATGCAGACAGTCCAGCACTTCCTCCGGGGCTCACTGAAACATAGAAGATTCCACCTGCTACTATACTTGCAGTGCCTCTATCCCTCCATATTTTCACACCACATTAGTATACAGGACATACTCATGTACCCACCCAAACAAACAACATTAATAACTCACAGCCACCATCAATGCACCCAGATAGGAAATTAGTTAACCATTCTTACAACTGGCCAAGATTAGTTCAGTGCAATGACATTCTTTATAAATGTTGAATTAACTCTACTTTTTTTTTAGTGCGGTCAAGTCAGTGCTGATTCAGCGTTTTCTTGGCAATATATCACCAGAAGCAGGTTGCCTGGTCTTTTTTTCCAAGGCAGTAGAAGGTAAAGTGACTTGCCAAAGGTCACAAAGAGTGCCAGTGGGAATCAAGCCCTTGATTTTCTGGGTACTATGCAGTTGCTCTAACCACTAGGCTACTCCTCCACTAGCCTAATTGAGCAGCTCCAGACACACATATCCATAATACACTGCAAAGCTCATGCTGCAGTGTGAAGCAGCATTAGCAAATCATAACTGACGCTTCTCCAGTATTGCCATGCATTTTGGTCTATCATGCTCCCAGCTCATTCAACCATACGCACCATTCACAACTTAGAGCTCCATGTCAGCATGAATTGGCTCTTGCCCAAACCTTAAGAAGAACATTCTCGAAACCTTGCACTGTTGCAGCTACATCATTTTGAGATGATCAAACGTTCTAAGCCCTTTCCCAAAAATATTCACATAAATCATCCACACAGCCCAGATACTGTTCAACATAGTAATTCTTATAGGCTGTTCTCCAGGTAGTGGTGCAGGGGAACATTTCAGTCCTATATTGAGTCCTGAAGTGAGTTCTTAGTCTTTCTATCTGCCCCTCCAGCTTTTTCAACGTAGGCTTAGAGTACTGCAGAATCATCAGTGGTTCACATTGTATTAAGAAGCATAACCCTCATACCTGTTGGGTAAAGTAGTCCGTATATGACTCCAAGCTTCTTGAGCAGATCCTGCAGAGCCAGCAGTTGCTTCCATTTGTGTTGTTTTATTTATGAAGCAAAATTACTGTAATTTATTGTAAATTAATATGATGTACTGTAATTTATTACAATGTCGTGTCTCTCTGTCCTCCATGCACCAATGTAAACCCTTTTGTTGTCCTGTTAACCACTTTGATTGAAGGATAAGGTGGTATACAAAACAGATTAAATAAATAAATGTATTTATGTTTTTATTTAAAAGTATTTATATTCTCTGTTATACAATACTCAGGTTTTGCAACACCAAGATCATTTTACTATCTATCTTTAGTAGTCAGGGAGTGCTGCATTTATTTATTTTATTTATTTATTTAACAGTATTTCTAAACCGCCTTATCTTAATAATCAAGGTGGTATCACAGCAAGCAATCAGGTAAAGTGTGTGTGTTATACATGCAGTGAGGGTGAAACTTAGAAGTGTGAGGGCTGTGTTGGGTGCTTGATTCGTTTGAGCTATGTACAAGGTGGGCTATTTACAGTGGTGCTAAAAACACATTTTATATACATACAGTGATTAGGAGGATTGGAGTGCTGTTATACATTCTCTTAGGTTATGTGATGTGACCATAGTGATCTATGAACAGCATGGTTTTCAGCTGTTTTCTGAAGTCTTTGAGGTCTGGATTTGCCCTTAGATCGTCCGGTAGATTGTTCCATATTGTTGGAGCAGCCATGGAGAGAGCTCTGTCTGTTGTGTCCTTGCGTGTGTGCTTGTATTCATTTGGGGTACTGACTCGGTTGCGTGTTTGACTTCTTCTAGGACGTGCGCTGGTTTCTGGTTGTATGAGCGTGTGGAGGCTGTTGGCTGATGTGTGCTGATTTATCTTAAATAGGTTTATGATAGTCTTGTATCTGATGCGAGCACTGATTGGGAGCCAGTGTAAGTCCTTTAATGTAGGTGTGATGTGCTCCTGCCTTGCGGCTCCGGATATGATTCGAGCTGCAGTGTTTTGTGCCAGCTGGAGTGGTTTGAGAGCTTGTTTCGGTAGTCCAAGGTATATCGGATTGCAGAAGTCCAGTATTGGGGTTATCAGTGCTTGACAGACGGTACGGAAGTGTTCTGGGGCGAGGAGTGGTTTCAGTCTCCTGATGATTCGCATCCTGTAGTAGGCTTTTTGGATTGTTTTGTCTATGTGTGGTTTGAGGTTGAGTTTACTGTCCAGAGTAACCCCAAGGTATCTCACCTCTGATCTTATCGGTATCGTGGTGCTTTGTATCTTTATGTTTGGTGGGTGTATGAAGCTTTGGTTCCGAGTGATGATTAAAGCTTCGGTCTTGTTGTAGTTTATTGCGAGGTTGTTGTTTTGGCACCACTTCGTCATTTGGGTAAGGCAGTCTGTTATCTTAGAGAAGTCCGGGTTGTCGATTGATATCGGGGAGTATACCATGATGTCGTCTGCGTATATTGTGTATTGGATGTTGTTCTCTTTCATAATTGTTCTATGTAAAACAAGCTCTGCATTGTTAATTGTTGTTAATTGTACACCGCAACTGATCGCTGGAAGATGCGGTATATAAATAAGTGTTAAATAAATAAATAAAAAAAATAATGTTGCATATTGGTTGGATGTAGATGTTAAAAAGGAGTGCTGAGAGTGCGGATCCTTGCGGTACTCCTTGTTGGACATTTATGGGTCGGGAGGTGTCATGTCCCACCTTGACCTGTAGCTGTCTTTCGGTTAGGTACGAGTGGAACCATTTCAAAGTGGTACCGTGTATACCAGTGATCTTTAGTCTCTCCAGGAGCGTATTGTTATCAACTGTGTCGAAAGCTGAGGAGATGTCGATGAAGATCATTATTATTCCATTCCTGGTGTTGTCATGCCTTAGATCAAGGTGGACTTGCAGGTACTGCAGCACCTTCATTATAATTGGCTGTGAAAAGCAGTGGAATGATGACTTGTGTGCTCACTCCACCTCAAAAGGATGCTCAAATGTGAGGCTTCATAAGTTTGGTAGCAACGCTTGTACACGTTTGTTTCTGGGTTTTCCATGTCCTTGGGCACTCTCAGTACCTGAAGATTACTCCTCTTATAGTGAATATTTAGATCTTCCAGGTTTAACCCTAGAAACTGTATAGATTTGCCCATATGCTGCAGCTATTGAATTTGATTTGTGTGGGCTTGCAATTTATTTTCCACAAATTCATACACTATAAGATATCATAAAAGAAGAAGACAATATCTGGAGAAGCTGGTAAAGTATTTAACAGGCCTTTTATACTGCTTTCTTATTTCAGTCAAAGCAGCTTATGTTGTAACTTAAACAGGGACATTGATAATGCAGATGTTTCAGAGCAATAGAGGGTCAAGTGACTTGCCCAAGATGTGCTAGGGGGAAACAAACACTGGTATTGGGGTTACCATGCTGATGTGCTAGCCATTAGGCTACTCCACCATGCTAAGCTAATCAAGAAAAAACACAGATCACCCTAATGCCGCAGAATTCCCAACATGTAATTGTTGGCAGTCATATTCAATTTTTTGAAGGAATTGATCGAGCTTTCCCATTGCACTTGAAGCAGAGGCGGCAGTGGACTCAAAAAGTGCACGTCATGATTGTGGGGGATCTATGGAACAAAAAAATCAATGCTTTGCCACATGGAGGATTGATAAGATAAGCAAATTTATTTTGGCTAAGGATTTTGGAACCTTATAATGATTAAAACGGACATGACCAGCTTTGGAGTTTGAGCAATGCTCTTCTCCTGTTGGCATGCCCGACAAAGAAATTAAATTTTGTGAATTCTGCGGCATTAGGGTGATCTGTGGATTTTGATATGATATTTATCACCTTTTGGTGAGGGCTTTTATTTTTGTAAAATAATCAAGAAAGCAAAGATGCAAATAGAAAAAAATAGTCAATACAGTACAATATAGGCAAAACACTATTTTTAGATATGTTAGTGATAGGAGGAAATACAAAGGTGGAACTGTGAGACTCAGGGGTAAAAGAGAGTAATATATAGAGGCTGATGAGGATAAAGTGGAATTGCTTAATAAATATTTCTGTTCTGTGCTCATATATGGAATGGAGAAGTAGTTTAGTGGTTAAAGGTTAGCACACTGGCTTGTTAACCAAGAGACCAGCATTTAATTCACACTAGCACTCCTTGTGGCCTTGGGCAAGTTGCTTAACCCTTCATTACCTTCAGAGAAAGGCTTGATGATCTATTTCCAGTTACACTGCCAAGAAACCACAGGAATTGCTGGGTCACCAGAATGTAGCACTAAGTCAAGGGCATACATTGCATTGTTCATAAATGAAAGGCCAGGAAGGGGACCTCAACAAACACCAATAGGAATGGAAGTGAGATAGAAGTCAAAGAATATTCTTGTGAGTAGCTAACTAAATTAAAAATAGAAAAAGCAATGAGACCAGATGGAATTCATTCAAGGAAAGTACTGACAGCTCTACTAGCTGATGTTTTTCAATGCTTCTTTAGAGTCAGGAGTGTTCTCAAAGGACTGGAAATGGGTGAATGCACTTCTTGTGCGGTGTCGCCCGCTCACCCTCCCAGAGGCCACGGGCGTGAATAGAGTGAGCGAGGTAAAGTTCCTTGATAACTGTGGAATATTATAATGAGGCTTAGCAGAGCCTTCTGGGTAGTGTAGTTCCACAGCCAGTAGAAATAAATAGTTGCAGTCAGAGTGATAAGGTCAAATAGGATTTATTTCCCTTCCCAGGGTTGGATTCTTAAACCATGAAAACAAAGTAACACAAAGACCATGTGTCTGGAACTACAAACAAAGAATTAACTTGAACTCAGGCAATGCTTATCTTCAGCCAAAAAGAAATGAAAATGCAGAGAAAACAGTTTCTTTCCCAAAACTCCTTTTGGCTGTTTTCTCCTGTGAAACAGCCCTTGTAGCACTTTAACACAAAGATTGTATGCTGTCAGAAAAAGTATATGTACAATCCATAAATACCTCAGTGTCCGGGTTCTCATAAAAATCACACTGCATGTGTTCAATGTCTTGACCAGTTTCCCGTGGGCTGAAACCTTTATCTTGCCTGCCGGGTTCCTCTCTATAGCCTAAGGTATTTCCTTCCCCCAACGGCTTAGAGGAGTATGGGTATTTACCGTAATTGCTGCTGTTTCTCTCAACTGAGTCACAGAGTTCCTGGTAAGTGCAGGGAATTTGGCTATACTCTTCTTTCCTGCTATTAGGGAGAATACTCCTACCTTCTAACAAGTTTCTTCCAAGCTTCCTCCCTTGAGCACAACTCTGCACGGGGAAAAACTCTTCCCTTCGTGTTTGCTTAGCTTTTCTTTTGGGCAACAAATTAGCCTCAGGAAAATAATCCTCTCTTGCTGGGTACCTTGAGCTGTAAGACTGGAATTGCCTTAACTGGGCTTCAGAGCAATTCTCTCTGCTTCCACGACAGCAGAGGTCTCCGGTGCAATGGTCAGCCGTGTACTGCTCTTCCAGGCAGTCTCCCTTGGGCTTCACAGCGCAGCACCGTCCTACCAGTCTCCTCTGGTCAGCATGTCTCTCAAAGCTTCCTTCCTCATTGAAGCTTTCTCTCTCAATGCTTCTCCTACGACTGGGACTTCCTGTGCTTGCCGTTCTCCCTGTATTTGCTGCCCTCTCTGTGTTGGCTGCTGTCTCTGTGTTTGCTGCCCTCCCTCTTCTCTCCGGTAAGGGATTTTTAAATGTGTTGCATTTGGTATTTGTTTGGGCTCCGCCCCCTATCAGCTGTCCCCTATCTCTTGATGAGCCACGAGGTAGCCTTTGGTTTGGGCGTTCCCTAGCACTACGTGAATTGGTTTGTGTACAGTTTCTATGCCAACCCTCCTCCATGTTTATTTCTGAACTGTCAAAGTTAGCTTTATTCTGATCCAAATCTTCTGACTCCGCGGGCTCTGATCTCTGCACTTCATGACAGCGGGCAGTATCCAAAGAGTAGGTTGGTAACTACTGACTGATTAATCTAACCTCTGTTGTGAATAAATGAATGGAAACACTGCTATAGCAGAGGATGGTGTTGTTTCTGGAAGCCAAAGGATTAGAGGATCCAAGACAGCATGGCTTTACTAGAGGTAGGTCTTCTCGGGTTAATCTGATTCATTTCTCTGGCTGGGTGACCAGATAATTGGCATAGTGAGAACACTAGATGTTGTATACTTTGATTTCAGCAAGGCCTTTGATACTTTCTGCATATTGTGGGGGCCCCTAGCCCAGGCCACGGCCTATAGGTATAGGGGTGCCACTGTTTAGTCTTTGAATAAAGAATTTGTCCTCGTCCAGAGCTTGGGGCTGCTGGGACTTGTAGTTGTGCTACCACTTAAAAAACAGTAGTATTGAGAACCAAGGGTTTTTTTTCAAAAGACACACAGGAATTTATTTCCTTCTTTTCACAAGCATATAGCTCAAACAAAACAACAGGATTCTTCTCCAAAACAAATGATCCTTAGGAAAATCACACAAAAACCCAACAGTGAAATTGCTTTAGCTGGCCTTTACAACATACGTAGCTGTTTCTCAAACATACAGCAACAAACACAGTTTATTTTCTTCAAATCAAAGTAAATGTCTTTTCTTCTTTCAACAGGGTACTTAGCAATTCAAGCTAGAATCATTCTCCCTGTCTTACTCACTGCTTTTGGTGGTTTTCAGGTTATAGACTTTTTTCTTTAACCAGCAGCTTCTATTCTGCATTTTTGCACCATGAACAGTCCATTAATAAATCCTCTGAGTCAGAATCAGGTTCAACAGATTCTACCTGCATTTCCTCCAGGTTTTCAACTGGTATGTCTGGCTCTAAGCCTTCATGCAATGCTCCTTGCTTGAAACTCTCTAAGAGCTCCTGAATTCTCCTCCACTGGGGCTTCTTACTAGGAAAAGGGTTTTCACCTGGAGTGAGAAGGTTCTTTTCCTAACTCAAACACCAGAATGCCTCTAACTGGCTTAGGTCACTCTTAGATATATTTTTATCCACCCAGTTCTAGGAACTTGAATCTTTTTAGCTGGTCCATGTACTGGAGGAACTGCACCTTGCCCCTTGTCTGCAATTCTTTCAGCTACAGCTCTACTGGCTTCAGAACCAATTGCAGTTTCCCTGCAAGCCTGGCTCTCTTTCTGGGTGCTGCTTTCACCTCTGAAATCCCCCTGGAAATCTCCACCGTTCTCCTCTTCGGTGAGTTCTCTGGGTCTTTCCCTGGTGCTTCTCCCTCCACGGAAGTCTGCAGTGCCCTCTCTAGTCAGCTCTCTCATGTGCTGCTCTCTCCCTGAGTACTGCTCTCTAATGGAATCCTCTCTCCAGCCGGTGCTGGTCCTGGTGCTGGTTCCAGTGCTGGTCCCCTTCTCACGTGTTTCTCTGGGTTTATAAGGCTGCCTTTTGCTTAACTTGCAATGTCCCTTACCCAGGTGTCTCTCATTATCCTCCAAGCCTGCCCTTAGATCAGCAGAGCTTGGGTGTGGCTTAGCTTCAGCAAGTGTGTTTTTTCCCTTTGCCTGCACCCTGAAAGCCACAGATACCTTGCCTGTCTCCTTCCTTAAAGGTAGATTTACAATTTTCCTCTGTTTGCATGGGCTCAGCCATGCTCTCCTCATCACAATATAAATAAGCTATGTGCCCTTGGGATGTACCTTGAAGTTACTGACTGAATAAGAAATTGGCTGAGTGAGAGGCACTAAATAGGGTTGCCAACTTTTCGAAAGAGAAACACCTGCCACATGTCGTGCCTGTGCCCCGCCCCTTGCCCCACTCCTGCCCTGCCCCTTGCTCACCCCCAGTCCCACCCTTTGCCTCACTCTCCAAAATAACTGCAGTGATGGCAGCAGTGCAAACTTCAGCACCTGCTTGCCACATCAGAGTGAGGGGTAGGTGGGGAGTACAAGAGGTTCAACCCCCACTGAATCGCAGTCCCCTTCCCCTCCTCAATCCTTCAACACACATATTCTCCCCCCATACTATATTAAATCCAAACCTATATTCTGTATCCCTGTACAAATGATTACTGTGCTGCCCCACACCCCCATGAATTCTAACGGATCCCTTCACAAATTTTGCTTTTGTTCCCAACAATAACTTAACTGTCTGAACACCTGCATTGGGGTTAGAGAAAGGGCACCAGATTTCTACACAGCTTCCCTCTAATGCCAACTGCCAGGTAAATTATGAAGTGCTCCAAAATCCTGCAAAAAGCTCAGAGCCTATAGCAAACTACAAGTTATCAGAATACGACACCTTGGTCACAAAAGCAAAGCCCATAAACAGATACAGAACAAAGAGCCACAAGTTAGAAGAAGAAATAGGCAGGCAAAAATTTTGCCGAAAACCTTAAGAAGTTAGACTCCAGTGCAACACTGGAAGAATAGAAACCAATGCATTTATTCTTGTATTGTGCAAAATGCAAATAATAAGAGGTACACATTTCTCAAAGATGGCAAATTCCAATTAATAAATTCAGAATAAAATAGTTTTACTACCTTTTTTGTTTGGGCATTTTATTTTTCCAGCTGTGTTGGTCCAAGTCTCTCTTTTTTGCTTTCCTTTATTTTTATGCTAACATATTAGTATTGTAGCGGGACAAACGTCAGACAGAACGAGACTAGGAGTCACTTACCAAGTCCAAGTACAGTTTATTGTGCATACACAAGACTCAGTGCATAAAAAACAGTAAAACAGCAACTGAGCCCCTAACAAAGGGCTCCAGTGATTCTTATAGACTAACACTAAGCGCTCTCTATTGATTACATTTTCAGCCTATGGCTATATTAGTTATGGATACGTCAAACTGGGGAAATCAATACCTACTTTCGGGGATATGCTGCTACTGGCGCATGCGTGGAGGGGGCTTTTGTGCAAGCAGGAAAGGGGCCGCTACCTCATTCCCCCCTTTTCATGGGGATGTGGGATGTGACAGGTATCGGGGTCGGAGACAGGAAGTGGCCTATACCGATAGAGGGTCATGACATGGGCGGCAGCCTTATGGTCCGCCACCTGCTCGATCATGGAAGAGACACAGGAGCGGGCAAGCAGAAGGAGGCAGGGGATCAGCAGACAGGCCCCCAAAAGGAGAAGGACCATTACTACAAGGGTTTTTAACCCACCCAACCAGTTGAACCATTCCGCAAACCACCCAGCACCTATAGAAGGGGTGGTGATATGATTGGCTAGGTCACGTAAGTCTTGGATAGAGCATTCAATGGAAACACTGCTATCAGTAAGATTAAAACAACACATATCTTCAAATTCCTCACAACCGTGATTTAGCCGTAGGAGCAGAAAATCAATGGTCAGCCTGTTCTGCAGAATTGCCGTCCGCAGACCAGACATTTCATGATTCATAGTGGCTAGGATAGTTGAAGTGAGGTTAATGGATTTAGCTAAGGAACAAGCAATGCAGCTTATTTCCATAGCGTTGTGCAAGGTTAACCCGGGTGCCCCCACAATAGATATTTCTAGACCTAGAGAGGTTTGATCACTATAAGGTTCCACATTAGAGTTACAGGTAGGGGGCAGAGGTTTGGATCCAGGATAGCGTGAGGGATTGCTAAACCTATGAGGGGTATGGAGGAAAGCGGCAGTGGTAAGTCTCCCCAAAGTGCAAGGACCGCCAGTAGCGTTTATGGGAACATAAGTATAAGCAGTTTTACCGCATAACAGAAACCATCCTAAAGGAAGATACATTTCTGAGTAAGTATAAGAGACCTTAGTAGTAGACTTGCATGATAAAACAGTGTTAGACACATTAAAAACCCCTTTAGTGGCATTTACAGAAATAAAGCAGTCTGTAGCATTAAGTGTGGAGACAACCTGCAAAGAGAAAGGGACCCTGTTAAAATAAGCTGAGGTGGGTCTAGTAACCCCAATGTGGTAGAAAAAGGTAGAAAAAGAAACATCGGACTGAGTACAGTGCAAATTGCCAAGTACAGTAAGGTTCTGAATTTCACACAAATTAGAGGGTACAGCAATGAGACATGTTGATAGAAAAGCTCCAGCTTGTAATGAACTGCGCATACAAAAGTCTGACATATTTAAGGCACCTTGGGCAAGCAATATTGCTGTATTAATAGTTCCTGAGCTGGACTGAAAATGGCACCACATCATGAGTGGTAGGAAAAAAGTCAATGTAATCCAACCCATAGTGGTCTGAAAGCAGGAGGGTGGTCAAAGTTCAAGAGCAGACAGTACACAAGTAGAGTCTGTAAACACGAATCAACAAGGTCCAAATTACCAATAAACAGTATCCTCAAGCTTCAGCCGTGTGTAGACCTGTCAGCTTCCGGTTGGTGGCAAGAGTAGGGTGTTGTCTCTGAAGGCGGAGTCGAAGGGGCTGATCTGGCACTTGGTTGGCTTCCCATGTCTCCGGCGGTGCAGCCCGCTTGAGTCGAGAACAGTGGATCCAGGGAACGATCTCGGCTACCTTCACAGCAGTAGAGGTAGATAACAGAACAGTGTAGGGTACTTTCCACAGTGGTCTCAGGGGTTCCTGCTTCCAGTCTTTTACTCACACGAAAGAACCCGGGGTAAAGGGATGCAGGGGCTCCGTAAGCTGGATCGGAACCTGGATTGGGATATCAGATTGTAGACCCTGAAAAACAGAACTAAGGGCCAATAATTCCTGGCGGGTAATATGAGCCCCTACTTGCGCTAGGTCTCCCTTAATGCCCTGGATGAGAGGAGGAGGCCTCCCATACAAGGCCTCGAACGGGGAGCAGCTCATACCTCTTCGGGGGACAGACCGGATGCGCAGTAGCGCATTAGGAAGGACCAAGGGCCACTTAAGTGATGTTTCTTGGCATAATTTAGATATCTGAGCTTTAAGAAGACGATTCATTCTCTCAACTTTACCAGAACTCTGGGGCCGATAGGCTGTGTGTAATTTCCATTGTATTGACAGTAGACGGGAAAGTATTTGTACAATTTGAGCTATGAAGGCAGGACCATTATCTGAACCTATGGCTAGAGGTAGGCCAAATCTGGGGATGATCTCTCTGAGCAAGGCTTTCACAACTTCCTGAGCTTTCTCAGACCGAGTGGGAAAGCATTCCATCCACACAGTATATGTACAAACAAGAACTAGCATATACCTATACCCTTGGGCTCATGGCATTTCAGTGAAATCAATCTGGAGGCTACTCATAGGGGTGAATCCGACAGTCTGAATTCCAGGGGGAGGAACAGGGCCTTGACGGGGATTATTCTTTATCTCCCTCTTCTCAGGTTGCTTCATGGAATTCCGGTTTATTGCACACCTTGGATCAGGTTGCCCCTCTCCGACCTTGTGCTCCACGCCGCATCGCTCATCACCCCTGGTTTCATGCTGGACTTCACCTACAGCGCTCCTATCTAAGGCGCACTGAGCACCTCTGGCGTAAATCTCGGTCTGAAGCTTCCTATCAACGCTTTAAGTCCTATCATGCTCAGTATCGTGCTAGTGTACATCAAGCTAAGTGTTCTTTCTACTCGGCTTCTATTGCTTCTGCTCCCAACCGTTCTCGGCACCTCTTTACCACCTTGCGTTCACTTTCTCAATTACACTCCTCTTCCTCTTCTGAATCATCCTCTGTTAGGCCGGTTCTGAGCCCTTCTAGGCTTGCATCTTTCTTCTCTTCTAAAGTCCAGAACCTTCGGTCACTTCTCCCTTCTCATCCGCAGGCATTGGCCTCCCCTCCTCCTGTCTCTCCCCCTTCCTCTCCTACGCTGTCCCATGCCTGGTCTAGTTTTTCTGCTGTTACCTCCCCAGAGCTTGTCCAATTGTTGGCCACCACCCACAAGACCACCTGTCCCCTGGATCCCATTCCCTCCTCATGGTTCTCTGAGCCATCTGCCACTTTCTTTCAGATTCTTCTCACCATAATCAACTCCAGTCTGTCCTCAGGTACTTTTCCACGTCCTTGGAAAAATGCCCTAGTTCTCCCCCTATTGAAACTTCCTTCCTTGGATCCCTCCGTGCCTGCCAACTATCGTCCAGTATCCAATCTGCCTTTTGCCTCCAAACCTCTGGAGAAGGTTGTTTTCTCACAGCTATCCCATCACCTTGACACCACACTTTACTTGCACCCCCGGCAATCTGGTTTTCGGTCTGGACATAGCGCAGAAACCACCATCACAGCAGTTCTGAATGAGATCCACACTGCTCATGATCGGGGTGACATCACGGTGGCAGTATCTCTCGACCTCTCAGCAGCCTTTGATCTGGTGGACCACTCTCTTCTTCTTTCTAGACTCCACGACACGGGTGTTCGCGGGCTGGTTCACCACTGGTTCCATTCCTTCCTTTCCTCCCGCTCTTTTGCTGTCACTTCTGCCTCATCCTCCTCCGATTTCTTTCCACTCCCATGTGGGGTCCCTCAGGGCTCTATACTGGCTCCTCTATTATTTAATGGGTTTTTTTGCCCCTTTAGCGTTAATTGTCCAAGAATTGGGGATATCAGGTTACTATTATGCTGATGACATTTTTCTGCTGCACCACACTTCTTCCTCTCACCCTGATATCACTCCCCTGGACACGTGCCTATCTATGGTCTCTTCTTGGCTCTCATCCAATTGCTTGGTGCTCAATATTGCTAAGACTGCAGCTATTTGGTTCTCCCATGGTTCTACTGTCCCTTCTCTCGCTCCTTCCTTTTCGGGTGCTCCCATCTCCCTAGTCTCCAAACTTCGTTACCTGGGTGTCATCTTTGATAATACCTTATCCTTTAGCGACCATATATCTCACATCTCTCAGCGCTCATTTTTCTGCCTACGGCAAATTCGTTCTATTCGGCCATTTCTTTCCTCTCAGGCTCTCACCACCCTCCTCCTTTCTTTGGTCATAACCTGTCTGGATTTTTGCAATTCCATCTACACTGGCATCCCACAATATCAACAAAGGCGCTTACAGTTAATACAGAACACAGCTGCACACATGATTCTCCACGCCTCCCCTCGGGATCACATCACCCCACTACTACGTCAGCTCCATTGGTTGCCCTTTAGGTTCCGGATCCCTTTCAAAATCCTTACGTTAGTGCATCGAGCACTCTATCTCCGCAAACCACAGTATCTGTCAAATTTACTGGTTTTTCATACACCTTCACGTAGCCTCAGGTCCGTTCACATTAACCGCCTGCACCTCCCGGCCCCCTCTCAAGCTCACCTTCAGTCCACCCGGAAATCAGCCTTCTTTTACCTAGGCCCTTCCCTCTGGAATTCCCTCCCCCTTGCCCTCCATCTCGAAGAATCCTACCCTAAATTTCGCTCCCTTCTCAAGACCCACTTCTTTTCCTCTGCCTTTGACACCTCCCTTTGACCTCCCCTATTTTCTCCTTTGTCCCTCCACTATTTCTACCTTTCCTTTTCTTTCCTGTATGTTATTGTAGTTCTTTTTCCTTTTTCCTAATGTGAAGATTTTATATTGTAAACCGCCCCGATGTAACGGGGGGCGGTATATCAAGAATCTGGTAAACAATAAACAATAAACAATTCCTCGCACAGGTAAGACAGTGGGCTGTGGCAGTGGCAGCTAGGGCCGAGAGACAGGAAAGGAAAAAGTATCTCCGTAAAAACTGCTCCAGGGCTGTTTTCCCATAATGGATGGACTGGTGGGCCGCGGTAACAAAGGCAGGGGTGATGGATTCTGGGATGACAATGAGATCTGGGGAGGGGATATCTGTTGCACTGGAAGGTTTTACACTCAGACAGGCTCCGATGCGGATCCATCCATCCTTGCCCAACACTCCACCCCATTCGGAACAGAAAAACTCAAGTTCTGCCAGGGAATACCGGGGGGTCCAGGCTGCCAGAGGGGTGGGGAAAAGGGTGGTTTGCAGTGCAAGGAAGGAGGGTACACAGGTAGAATCATCAGCGAGGGCTGCCGTTCGGGCCGCTTTGTCCGCCCGTGCATTTCCACGGGAAACAGGGTCAGAGGCATTAGTGTGACTGCGATAGTGCATAACAGCAAGTCGCTTGGGCAGCCACACAGCCTCCAGGAGGGCTAAGATCTGAACTCCATACTTGACATCAGAACCAGAGGAAGTGATGAGACCCCTTTCTTTATAAAGGGCCCCGTGGGCGTGCAGGGTAGTGAAGGCATATTGGGAGTCAGTATAGACATTCAGGACCAGGCCTTTCCCTAGGACCAGGGCTCTGGTGAGAGCTATAAGTTCAGCTTTTTGGGCAGATGTTCCAGGGGGAAGGGATGCAGCTTCCACAGATGTTACCAGCATCACCACCGCATATCCAGCCCTTCGGACTCCAGAGATGACCATACTACTTCCATCAACAAAATAAGTCTCATCGGGAGCAGGCAGAGGAGTATCCTGAAGATCAGGGCGGCTGGAGAAAACAGTTTCTATATCTTCGAGGCAGTCATGATCTGGTGAGCCAGAAGCTATGGGCAAAAATGTAGCTGGATTTAGGGCCTGGCTGGTGGACAGATGAAGTCAGGGATTACCCCAAAGCATACTCTGCTGTTTCAACATCCGGGAACTTGTGAAGCAGCGTCCCGCAGCATGTTCCAAAAGGGCCTGTACGGAATGAGGTACGATAACATAGAGCTCTTGTCCCAATGCCAGTTTGTCAGATTCTTCGACGAGTTGAGCAGTAGCCACAATGGCTCGCAGACAGGGTGGCCAGCCTTGGGCAACCGGATCAAGCTGTTTGGACAAATAGGCGACTGGCCTGGGCCAGGAGCCCAGGTACTGAGTAAGAACCCCCAGGGACAGTCCCTGTTGCTCGTGGACATACAGGGTGAATGGTTTTGTGACATCAGGAAGACCCAGAGCAGGACTGGAGCATAAGGCTTTTTTCAAGGTTGCGAAAGCCTGGTGATGTTCAACTTCCCATGGCAAAGGGGAAGATTCAGGACCTCTGGTAGCTTCGTAAAGAGGGCTAATTTTGCAAAGTTGGGGATCCATATGTGGCAATACCCGACAGCACCCAGGAAAGCACGGAGTTCTCGCCTCGTGGTAGGTTCAGGGATGCGACAGACAGCCTCAGTGCGTTCAGGTCCTAGCCGCCTGGATCCTTGAGAAATGTGGAAACCGAGATACTTGACAATCGGGAGGGCGACTTGGGCCTTCGATCTGGAGACTCGATAACCTGAAGTGGATAGGAGTCGGAGGAGGTGGGTAGTGGCAGACTGGCATACTTCAAAACTGGTGGCCGCCAACAATAAGTCGTCTACATACTGAAGAATGAGACAATCGGGAGTCTGTGGGAAGGATGCCAGATCCTGAGCGAGGGCCATGCTGAATAGAGTCGGTGAATTCTTGAATCCTTGAGGGAGGCGAGTCCAAGTAACCTGAGTGCGGGCCCCTGAGGCTGGATCTTCCATTTCAAAAGCAAACAAGGGTTGACTCGGGGCCGCTAGACGGAGACAGAAAAAGGCATCTTTGAGCTCCAGAACAGTGAAGTGTGTGGCTGAAGAGGGGATAAGTCCAAGTAAGGTATATGGGTTAAGTACCACAGGATGCAGAGTGAGGACAGCCTCATTCACCCGGCGCAGGTCTTGTACTGGTCGGTAGTCAGGTGTATGGCCTGGCTTGCGGACAGGCAGCAATGGCGTATTCCAAGGGGAAATACAAGGAACCAGAATGTCATAATGTAGAAGGCGCAGTAGATGAGAATGGATGCCGAGGAGTGCAGGCCGTGGTAAACGGTATTGCTTCACACAAACCGGCGTTGCCCCTGGCTTGAGGATCACGTGAATCGGCGGATTATTTACGGCCATCCCAGGGGGGTTATCCTCGGCCCAAACCTGTGGAACATCAATGACCAGGTTCAGAGGACTAAAAACGGCCGGTGTGGTGAAAAGGCGCCATTCCTCCTCCCTGGGGACAGACAGGTGAATAATTTTTGGCAGGTGCTCAGGGAACTTGAGTTCAACTTGCCCAACAGCATTGAAGGAAACTTGTGCTTGAAGTTTAGTAAGCAGGTCTCGGCCCAATAGTGGCATAGGGCAGTCAGGAACATAGAAGAACTTATGAGTCACAACATGACCTCCAATGTGACAGGTTCGGTCTTGGAGAAAGGGATGATGGGCTCATTTCCCCATGGCTCCCATAATGGTAATAGAATGAGGAGTCGGTGGTGCGACGGGGCTTGTTACAACAGAATGCTCAGTGCCTGTATCAACCATGAAAGGAATACGGTGGGCCCCGATACGTACGGTGACCATAGGCTCCTGGGGGACCAGGGGAATGGAGCCCGGTCGGTCTCATGCATCAGAGTCATATATTTCCATTGCCGCCACACCTTCAAAAGCTGGTGGGGGGGTGGGGAGTAAGTTTCATATGGGTATGATCTGATGTTTGCTGGCAAATTTCGGTGGCCCCCGGAACTCCATCCTGAGGCCCGTGGCGGTTGGGTGGCCCAGTCTCCAGTCTGTCTGTCATTCATGCACTGATTCAGGTACTCATTCTTCCAGCGTCCTTCTTCTTTGCAGTAGGCACATTGTGTGGGGGATAGCGCTGTGGCCCTTCCTTGACCACCCCATACAGCCCCCCCCTACTGCTCATACCTGCGGGCCCTCCCCAACTGGGACCGGGCCGGTATGGCTGGACCGCAAAAGCGGCTGCCAGGAGGTCACACTTCTTGAGCCGTCACTCAGCGTCTCTCCTCCTGGTCACGATTCACGAACACCTTCTGTGCGACTTCCATTAGTTGCGCGGCATTCATGCCAGCAAAACCTTCAAGCTTCTGTAACTTATGGCGGATATCACCCTGAGACTGGGCCACAAAAGCAGTGTTAACCATACGGAGATTCTCGGGGGCCTCAGGGTCATATGGGGTGTAGAGGCGGTAGGCCTCGGTCAGAAGTTCATAAAAAGCAGCCAGGCTCTCGTCGGAATTCTGAAGGACCTCACTCACTTTGGTAATGTTCATTTCCCATTGCACCCCTTTCCGTAGCCCCTCTATTAGGGCAGTGCAGAAACGTCGGAGGGCTGTCAATCCGTCTGCCGTGTTGTGGTCCCAGGACGGGTCTTCAGTCGGAAAATCCAAGACAGCGCGGCGGCAGGGGTCCACTTCCTGCGGGTCGACAGGAGGGGCCTCCAACCACCGGAGAGAGGACTGAACAATACGGGCCCGCTCTTCAGTATTGAACAAGGTAGAGAGTAGTTGGCGGCAGTCAGCCCAAGTAGGCTGGTGGGTAGACATGATACTGGTCATAAGGTCGGTAAGTTCCTGGGGCTTGGAGGTATAAGATGCATAATGGGTTTTCCAGTTGAGGCGATCTGTGGTTGTAAAGGGTACATAGACTAAGCTTGTTGGTCCCGGGACGAGATTTCCACTCTGGCCCATAACTGGTATGCCTTGAACTTGATGTAGTGGGAGTAAGTCGACCAGCTGCCTGAGATGAGAACGCAGACGTCTTCCAATGGGGGTATGGTGGTCCGGAGGCTGGTCGGGGCTGGAGGCTGGCAGCGAGGGCGGGGTGGCCAAGTCAGAGCCATCAGTATCGGAAGCAGAGGTGGGAGAAGGAGAGGTAGCGGGAGTAGAGGGTGCCACACTGGGGGGCGAAGCTACAGGCAGGGAGTGCGGGCTGAAAGGCTGAACATGTACTGGAGGCGGGGCAGCGAAGGAGTGGCCCATACGGGGATTAGGGTCGGGAAGTGGGTGGTAGATCAGTATCGGCGGGGCAGAGGGTGGTGCAGGTGGGTCTTCAAAGTCATTAGCCACGTATATGGGGGGGGGGGGGAACCAGGCTGGGGAATTTTATCAGCTGAGGTGCAGGAATCTTGAGTGGCCAGCATGATGAGGCACTCCTTCTCCTGACACCTAAGGAACCATTTGGGACGGGATTGACAAACTGATAGCCAAGAGTCAATATAGGGAAACTGGTTGGGGTGTTCTTTTAACATAATCTGGTGAAGCAGGGAAACAGTACTAAGATCAGTCGATCCCCCAGGTGGCCATTGTGGGCATAACAGGGGCCATTCCCGTTGACAAAGAATGCAGAGGCATGATTTGGAGAAAAATATACCATAGTCTCCGTTAAAGGCAGACTTAAAATTACGTAACATACAGCAGAGAACAGTGCCACCCTCCTTCCTGGAACTACCCGCCCCTATACTGACACTAAGGAAAGAAAAGGCGGTACAGTAACAGTGCGTCAAAGTGGGGTGATATTACAATAATACAAGTGTTATTAACAGGATTAAAATGACCAGTAATACAATCGTGAAACAACAGACAGGGAACAAAAACTGGACCGCAGAATACAATGAAATATGTGGCCCGTAATCAGGCCGACAGAGAACACTTTATCAAATCAGGGCAGTACTTTTAACAGACCGACATACAGAACAGACGGAACAATTACGCTTCCTCCCGGTCGTGACCTGAACGCGGTCGCAAGGCCAGGAACTGCACTACTAGGGAGTCCACACTCGCTTGGTTCAAGAAGAACCTCTCAGACAGTCACCAAATGCAGTACCAGAACAGAGCGTTGCCGGTTTCCGGACTCAGTAAAGACCGTACTCGGGGCGACGCGGGAGTTGATCAGACTCCCCAGGAGAACTGGAAGAAAACAGAAAACTTGCCCGAAAGACAGTGAAACTGTCTGGCTAGCAAAGCTGTCAGGCCAGGAGTCATTGAACTCGGGACTCCCCTCCCGTTGTGTATCCGCAGGAGGCCGGCCACCCCCGAGACAGGAAATTCCTCCGGACAAAGGACCGGTGGCGCCAGGAAGCAAGCCCGCAGTCGGCGAGTCGCCGGCCGTCCGGGATCCAATAGACAGAGGCGGCAAAAGTAGCATCGCCTGTGAGGCATTTGTCGCCAAAAGGATTTCCCGGCCAATGCACCAGGAAATGTAGCAGGACAAACGTCAGACAGAACGAGACTAGGAGTCACTTACCGAGTCCAAGTACAGTTTATTGTGCATACACAATACTCAGTGCATAAAAAACAGTAAAACAGCAACTGAGCCCCTAACAAAGGGCTCCGGTGATTCTTATAGACTAACACTGAGCGTTCTCTATTGGTTACATTTTCAGCCTATGGCTATATTAGTTATGGATACGTCAAACTGGGGAAATCAATACCTACTTTCGGGGATATGCTGCTACTGGCGCATGCGTGGAGGGGGCTTTTGTGCAAGCAGGAAAGGGGCCACTACCTCAGTATCTGCTGTCCGTTTACCATTTTTTTTCTCTCCTCCTGTTTTCATCAATTTCTCCCTTTCATCTTCTTAGGCATTTATTTTTTTCTTTACACTCTTTTCTCCATTTGTTCCTTTTCTGCCTATCAATTCAAATTGCACACACCTTATCATCCTCCATGTCTTAATCTCTCTTTACTTTTCACCTATCAAGTTTCCATTTCCTTCTCTCTTCTCTTCCCCAAACTATCTTCCCCTATTCCTAGCCTTCCCATTCCCCCTTTCACACATTCACTCCTTCCCAAGATTTGTATACCTTTCTGTCGTTTACCAATTCCCTTTCCTCCTTCCACTTACATCTTCTGTACTCACTCCCTTCCCAGCCTCATCTACTTTTTTCTGTCTCATACACCCTCACCAGCCCCATCTCCTTCCCTATCAGTTATTCTCTCCAGTCTCTTTCTTTTGTCTCTTATCCCACCCAGTCTCTGACTTCCCTCTTTGATTACCTTCCAGCTTTCCATCCACCTACCTCTCATCTCTTTGCTAACCTCCCATGCTAACTTCCCTCACATGGTTCCACCATGCCCAGCTCCTCTCTTGTCTCTCTTTTCTCTCCTACCTATAATACAGCATCTTCCCTCGCTCATTCTCCACAGTTCAGCATCCCCCCTTCCCTTTTCCCTCCCATCCCTCTAACATCCAGCATCATCACCCCCACTTAGTCCAGCTTGTCTCCCTTCTCCCTTTTCCCCTCCCTCCTCCAACAGCCTAGCATTTCCCCACCTAGCCTTTGTCAGCATACATTTCATGCAGCTATGGACTCTGTTTAATTCTAAACTCTGACCCCTGGGTGACGTCAGTCTCTAGGACCTGGCTGCAGCCACTCCTTGCTAAATCAAGATGGGTAGACCTTAAAGGGAGTGGCCAAAGACAATAGCAGACCTCAAGGGGAACTGCTGGAGAGGCACTATAAAGGACAGACACACTTCCTGTCTCTCTCTCTCCCTCCTTCATCGGACAGGTTTGGACACTACCATGAGGCTCTGATGATCAATTCCTTTCACCCCTCCCCCCCTCTCTCTCTCTACCCACATGTTCTGGCCTACCATGAGGCCCTGAGCCACATGTTTGGGCCTATCTCTCTATCTCTCTCACACTTCACACATGCACACCTGCACACACAGATTCACTGATGCACACTGAAACAGCTCTGTAACAATCACTATATACCTCTGTTCAATACCTATGTATTAAGCCTATTTGTACATAAAAACCTTTCTCCAAGCCACACCTGTTTGCTGGTCTTATTATAAGCCCTCCTGCGTCTGTGAAGTGAAATGAACCCAGGACCTACAGAAGAGTAACTGGATGCACATCTCACAGCCTTCCGCCCCCCTTCCCAATAACTTGCATATCTCCCTTTCCTTTCCAATTCCTGCCCCGTCCAACAGTACAGCATCATCTCCCCTGCCCCTCCTCAAACTCCACAGCCCTGCATCTCCCTCGCCTCCTTTTTCTTACCTTCTCTCACAGTCCTTCATCTTCCATCCCCTTCATGCAGTCCAGCATCTCTACTCCCCACTCTGGCACTGTTTCAGCCCCTTCTCTCCCTCCCCGGAGTCTCCAGCTGCTGCCGTGTCTGCTTTTTCTCTTGTTGCCATCAGTGGCAATAGCGGTAGGAGCCTCTAAAAATAGGATTTAAAAATAAATATGCAGGCCTGTGCATCATTCCATTCGTGTGCATGGCCCAGCCTGTTCTGCCCCCTGATGTGAATCAGAGGGAGCAGGACTGGCTGGGCTGTGTTCATGAATGGAATGACGCATAGGCCCACACTTTTTTTTTTTTAAGTCTCATTTACGGAGTCCCTGCCACTATCGCTACCAATGGCAACAAAAGGAAAATCAGAAGTGGCAGCAGGTGGGGATCCGGAGAGACAGAGAAGGTGCTGAAACAAGGCCAGAGAGAGGAGGAGAGATGCTGGACTGCAGGGCAGAGCTAGTACCAGATAAAATTGCTGATCTTCTAGAGGAGGGGGCGGTTTTATAGGCAGCGAGAGCTACCCCTCATTATAAAAAAAATGGCTTTTCCACGGCCAGTTTTATAGTTCTGCCAGCAGTCAACCTAGCCTTAAAAAAAAAAAAAAAAAAAACCCAGCCAAGCCAGTGGAAAACCAGCCAGTTAGCAACACTAGCACCAAAGGTTAGTAGTAAATGAAGTTCACTCTGAAGATTTGAGTGTTACCAATGGCTTGCCATGGCATCAATCCTTAGTCTGGTTCTTTTTAACATTTTTGTAAGCGATGTTGCAGAAAGTCTGTTAGGAAAAGTATGCCTTCTTGAGGATACTCCCAAAATCTGCAACAGGATAGACACACTGAACTGTGTGTATGACATGAGGAGGGATCTAGGGAAGCTTGGATGAGAATTGACAGCTAAGATTTAATGTTAATAAATGTAAGGTCATGCATTTCTGCTGCAAAATCTCAAGTGAGTGGTACACTATAGAGGATGAAGTACTTCAATACATGAAAAAGACCCCATGGTGGTTGTATTGGATGACCTTAAAGTTGCCAAACAGATAGAAGAAGTGATGACAAAAGCTAAAAAGTGTTTTGGAGGCATAGACAGAGGAATGGTCAGCACAAAAAAGGAGGTGATTGTGCTTTTGTATAAGTTTCTAGTGAAATCTCATTTGGAGTGCCTTTTATATCAAGAGCAAATAAACAAGATGGAGTCAGACCAGAGGACAGCTACTGGAATGGCCATTGGTCTTTGCCATAAGGCATATGGGAATAGACTTAAAGATCACAATATGTATACTTTGGAGGAAGGCTGGAGATGAGTGATATGATAGAGATATATAAATACCTCCATGATATAAATGCACAGAAGGTGGCCCTCTTACAGATGAAAGGAAGAACTAGAATTAGAGGGCTTAGGTTGAAGATCCTCACTTGGTTTGCAGCTTGTAATGCTGTGAGGACTTGTGCATCAGTGATGCTAAAGGCTAAGCTTTCGGTAGCTTAACCACTGGCAGGATCTTCCAAGATAAACAGGTCTCAGCTGAGGTTCCAGACCAAGACAAACCACCTATCTTGGCAGCAGCAGAATGGGATGGTGTTGGCAGCAGAGGATCACATTTCTGTGACAACAGTAACAACACTAGAATTACCTGTGTGGAAGAAAGGCCTGGCAATCTACTTCCTTATCTTGCCACAAAACCCAATGGATAGTCACAACAAAACAAATTGCCCTATAGTGCTGGAAGATAAGACCCCCAGGTTGGAAGGCACTCAACTTGCTACTGAGGAGGAACTGAAGACTTTTCAGAGTAAAGCCAGCATTTATGATGTGGTTAGGTCAAAGCGCTTGGGAATCTGACTGCTGATGTAACTGCGCATGAAATGAGAGTCAGAAACAGCAAAGATATCTTACATATTAGGACATGGAATGTATGAAGCATGAATCAAGGGAAATTGGAGGTGGTCAAGATCAATGTGCACATATTGATCTGTTGGGTGTCAGCAAACTGAAATGAATTAGCATTGGGTACTTTGCATCTGATGATCACATAGTCTACTATGCTGAAAATGAAAGACAAAGAAGAAATGGTGTTGCATTTATAATTTAGTAGAAACTTGCAAGAATTGCAATGAAAGACAATGCAGTCAGTGAACGCTTTGTTTCTATTCATCTATGAGGAATGCCCATCAACACAAATATAATTCACATATATTCCCCAAAAACAGCTGGAGAAGAGGATGAAATTTATGAGTTCTATGAAAAAGTACAAGCTGAAATTGACAGAAAATGCAAAAAGAATATTCTAATAGTCATGGGTGGCTGGAACGCAAAAGTTGGCAACAAAGAGGAAGGCAAAGTGGTTGGTAATTATTGACTTGTAAACAGAAAGGAAGTTGGAGAAAGACTGATAGAATTCTGCAAGAACAATAATCTATTCATCTCAAACGCTTTCTTCCAGCAATACAAGCGGTGACTGTACACATGGACTTCACCCAATGGATTGTACAAAAATCAAATTGACTCCATCTGTGGAAGTCAACGATGGAAAAGCTCTATAACATCAACAAAGACAAAACCTGGAGCTGACTGTGGTACAGATCACCAACTACAATATGCAGACTCAAGCTAAAGTTGAAAAAGATCAGGCCACTCATAAATGCAGAAAAAAAGACTTTGAACATATACCAGCAAAATGTAAAGACTTCCTGCAAAACCAATTTGATGCTTTAGATACAAATGACAGAGCTCCAGAAGACTTATGGGATGACCCCAAGAAGTTTGTGTTTGAAGTGAGAAATCTATACAAAAGGTGAAAAAGCAAAAACAGCCAAAATGGATGACCAAAGAAACTCTGAAAATTGTCCAGAAATGCAGAGAAACCAAAGCCAGAGGAGAAAGAGGGGCAATTGCACAACTCAACAGAGATTTCCAACGTACAGCAAGGCAAGACAATGAAAAATATTACAATGACTCATGCAAGAAAAAAGAAGCAGAAACTATTAGAAGAAGAACAAGATCATCTTTCCTAAAGCAACAAAAGTTAAAGAAAAAATTCCAGCCTCGAATTGGAATGTTACAAGATGCTCAAAGATCCATGTTGAATGATGCTGAGAAGATCAAGAAAACGTGGAAAGAATATACGGAATCATTATACAATAAAGATCTAGTGGACCAATAGCCATTTCAACCTGTACCTTATGATCAGGAACCATTGATGATAAACAAAGAAGTTGAAGCAACATTGAGAGCCTTATCAAAGAACAAAGCACCAGGCATTGATGGTATTCCCACTGAAGTATAACAGAAATTTTATGCTGCTGTTAGCATACTTACAAGGTTCTGCCAGGAAATTTGGAAGACAGCATCATGGCCAACTGACTAGAAAAGATCTGTGTTTATACCAATATTGAAGAAAGATGATACAACTGACTGGAAATTATCGCACAATCACTCTAATCTTACATGCTAGCAAGATTCTACTAAAGATCATTCAGCAGAGAGGACAACCATATTTGGAATGAGAACTGCCTGAAGTGCAAGAAGGGTTTGGGAAAGGTCAAGGAACGAGAGATATCGTCATGGATGTGAGATGGATCCTAGAAAAGACAAAAGAATACCAAAAGGATATTTATATGGGTTTTATTGACTACAGCAAGGCTTTAGACTGTGTAAACCATGAGAACATAAGAACATAAGATATGCCATACTGGGTCAGACCAAGCTCCATCAAGCCCAGTATTCTGTTTCCAACAGTGGCCAATCTAGGTCATACGTACCTAGCAGTTTCCCCAAGGGACACAGGTTCCACAATGCTTGTATTGGTTCAAGCATTGATATCCTGGTTCCCTTCTTAATAATGGTTTATGGACCTTTCCTCCAGGAACTTGTCCAAACCTTTTTTAAACCCAGTTACACTAACAGCCTTTACTACATCCTCCGGTAACAAATTCCAGAGTTTGATTACACGTTGAGCGAAAAAATATTTTCTTTTATTAGTCTTAAATAGTTTACCCTGTAGCTTCATTGCATGTCCCCTAGTCTTTCTATATTCTGATAAGGTAAACAATCGATCTACGTTTACCCGTTCCACTCCATTCATTAATTTATAGACTTCTATCATATCTCCCCTCAGCCGTCTCTTTTCCAGGTTAAAGAGCCCCAACCTTTTTAGCCTTTCTTCATAGGAGTATCCTTCCATCCCCTTTACCATTTTGGTGGCTCTTCTCTGAACCTTTTCTAAAATCGCTATATCCTTTTTAAGATACGGCGACCAGAATTGCACACAATATTCAAGGTGCGGTCTCACCATGGAACGATATAGAGGCATTATAAAATCTTTTGTTTTATTTTCCATTCCTTTCCGTATCATACCTAGCATTCTATTTGCTCTCTGGCCGCCGCTGCACATTGGGCCGAGGGTTTTGACATGGTATCCGCAATGACGACTAAATCTTTTTCCTGGGTGGTGGTTCCTAATGTGGAACCTTGCATCGTGTAACCATAGTTTGGGTTGTTCTTCCCTAGGTGCATAACCTTGCACTTGTCCACATTAAATTTCATCTGCCATTTTGATGCCCAGTCTTCCAATTTATCAAGATCCTCTTGCAATTTTCCACAATCCTCTTGGGTTTTAACAACTTTAAATAGTTTTGTGTCATCTGCAAATTTGATAACCTCACTTGTTGTTCCACTTTCCAGGTCATTTATGAATATGTCAAAAAGCAGCAGACCCAGCACAGATCCCTGGGGTACACCACTATTCACCTTTCTCCATGGGAAAATTGGCCATTTAGCCCTACCCTCTGCTTTCTATCTTTTAACCAGTTCCTGAACCACAATAGTACACTGCCTCCTATCCCATGACTCTTTAGTTTTGCCAAAAGTCTCTGATGAGGGACCTTGTCAAAGGCTTTCTGAAAGTCCAGATACACAATATCAACCGACTCACCTTTGTCCACCTGATTATTCACTCCTTCAAAAAAACATAACAGATTAGTAAGACAAGATCTTCCTTGTCTAAAGTCATGTTGGCTGTCTCCCATTAGGTCATGACTATTGTCACGGAGTAGGTCTAATAGAGCCCTTGAAAACCAGCAGAAATGCAGGAAATAGGACAGATTCTGACAGTTCAGAGGAACACAGGGTAGGATGTTGCCATAGGCAACCGAAACAAAACAGCTCACGTGCAAAGGAAACACGCCCAAGCAGCAGAAAGGCTAGGAAATTAGGGACTAATGGAAGCCAGCTGGGAGTTGGTGGAGCTGACACGCACGTAGAAAAGCTCAGTGCACATGGAGTTAGGGAGAGCCAATGTGAGGAGGAGAGCCAGCGTGTGCAAAGGAGCCTGTTTGAGAGACAGAGCCAGCTTGAGAATCCAAGCAAGAGATGGAGTGAGCGTGGGAGCAGGAGTGAAAGTGAGAGTGAAGGTGAGAGAGAGAAGACACACGCAGGACACAGCAGGAATGGAATAGAACCCGGTTGGAGCACGAGAGCAAGCAGCAGTGAGGCTGAAAGCCAGAGACATAAGGGGAGAAACTCTAATTGGAAGGGAGCTGAGGGCAGAGCTCTGAAAGCGTCAAAGCCCAGCAGAAGCTATCAGAAAGGTAACCAAACATATAATTGTGAAGTTAGCTGGAGGAAGCCAGAAGAAAGTTTTTATACAAACAACTGGCATAAAAAGAGTAAAGCTTTTATACGTGAGCATAAGCCTGTGTCCAGAAGAAGTTTCAAAGACAGGAGCCAGGAGAAGTTTTTACGGGATTTTACTCCGGCGTCTGTAGCAGCTGAGCACAGCCTGAGTCAAAGACTGTTTAAAGCTAGCCCTACTGTTTCTAGTAGAGGGAAACTAATAAATTCCTCTATCTCCCACCACATTTGAGAGTCTCCCAGGGTAGACACTCCAAGGAATACGGTAGCAGCTTAGCCAGCATTCTCACCCAGAAGGAAAGAGACTTCCTGAATAGTAGGGGGAGACTGTTCAGTAACGTACCATATGCTGCAAGGGATGAGTCCTTAACGGAAGAGTCCGAAGAGATGCAATGTGAGGTGCAGGGAGATAATGTAAGTAGTGATTACATGGACTGCACGCTCACGGTCTCTGATAATATATTGTCTCTGAGATAAACAAGTTGAATTGCCAAGCTTGAAAGCCACAAAGGAAATGATCTTTATATGCTGGAAAGAACTGTTTTGAATACTTTTTCCTTTACCTGTTTAAAGCTGAAAATAAGCAATTTCTGTTCTCATTTTTACTTTGTTTTTGCCCAAGTGTTTTTTGCCCAAGTGTTTTTGCTCACCCAAAAGAAACCTCTTGGAAGGGGAATAAAACCTTTTGAGCCTTACCTCGGTGCCACAACTTTGACTACATATCCCAGAGGGCCTAGGCTTGATGATGTGATGGACTATGATAGATGGCGTAGAATTGAGGATTTTTTGGGGGGGAGTGATTTTTGAAAAAGAAAGGAAGGCAAAGTAAAGATAAGATACGGAAGACTGCTGTTACAAAGAGCACTGGTGAGCGTAACTTTCGCTGGCAGGTCGGCCAGGGAGGTGGAAAAGACCTTTCTCACATGCTGGAATCTACCTGAAACCTGAGGTAAAAGTAGCCTGGGTGAAAGGGTAGGATAACGTGAGAAAGGGGTACTGTTGCTCACAGTGAGGGATTTTAAAAGAAAAGTACCGCACTTGGTGGGTCTTTCTTTTTCTTTTATCCACAGGTCCAGCAGACTCCAGAGGAGACATGGAGCCACGCGACGTAATGATGTGGATGCAAACGCAATGGGATAAGCAGGCGGAGCTTGTCCACCAACTCCAAACACGGCAAGCAGAGATACTGAAGGAGCAACAACGGCCTCTGCTAGAGACTATGGAAGCCCTCTTGAAGAAGTCGCAGACAACAGGAGGAACAGGTTTCCATATGTTTCCTCAAGCAGGAATGGACAGTTGCAATGCATTTTCATTAGGACAGTTGACACAACAGGACAATTTAGACGACTATATCAATGCTTTCGAGAGAATAGCGGAGACCCTTAAATTGCCGATAGAGCAATGGGCGATTAGGTTCGCCATGACTCTTACAGGAAAGGCTCTATCCGCATTTAAGGCCATGCCGGCTAGTCTCGCTGCAGATTATGTAGAAATAAAGAAGGCAGTGAAAGACAGGTTGGGTCTTACCCCTAGGCACTATAAACGTATGTTTAGGGAAGCAAAGATTAATCCTAAGGAAACTCCTAGAGCTCTATACCAGAGGCTTAAGAGTCTGGCGTACAAGTGGCTTACCCCAGAGAGAAGGTCACTGGAGTCCATTTTGGATGAAATTGTTTTAGAGCAATTTTTACAAGCGGTATCCCCAGAATTGAAGACATATCTCACCCTACAGGATTGCCACAGCACGGAGGAGATAGCCAATATGGACGATAGATTTTATGAGGCAAAAAGGGCTGATACCTCGGGTATTGGGATTTTAAAGGTGGCTGGTATGGCAAATCCTGGTAGCGTGAGACAGTTTGATAGAGTGAAAATGTCTAATGTGTACAAGTATGATAATGCTAATAATGATGTCTCATATCCTGTTAAAGGAAAATGTTATGGCTGCGGAAGGACAGGTCACTTCCAGCGAGATTGTAAGGCACGTACAGTCCTCATCTCTGAAGCAGGAAAACCAGTCCCGAAGGGCCTCTTTCTCCAAGTTATGGTAAATGGAGTAGATGCGTTGGCACTACTCGATTCGGGGGCTGAGCAAAGCATGGTCTCTCAGGAGTTTTGGGAGGCCATGGAACCACCTCGCTCGTCAGCTCCGAATCGAGTAGAAAACCAGGTACGAATAAAATGCGTGCATGGCACACACTCTCACTATCCCCTATACAAAGTGCATGTAAGAGGTATGGGTATAGAGAAGGAAATACAAGTGGCAGTGGTCCCGAAACTGTCACAAGAGCTTATCCTTGGGCGAGATTGGCCTCCATTTAGGGGAGGACTGAGAGAGGGTTTAGATATTAGGACGAGCCTAGTTTCAACCCGGTCACAGGCCAGAACCTCAAAGGACAGAGAACCGTCTGTAGAGAAAACAGAGGAGCCTGAGAGGGAGGAGGCTGAAGGATTCCCTGAGGAAGGGGTAGAAGATAATGAGGAAAATATACTTCCTAACCATGATGAGCTAATTCAAGCTCCAGCTAAGGAAGATAAAAAGACAAAGGCCAAGAAGCGCCAGGAGAGATATAAGAGAACCCGGGGGAGGGCAGAACTAGAGGCAGGAGAAGGGTTACCGTGGGTGCCCGCAGCCCTAGTTCAAAAGTTCCCTTTGTTTCCCATGGAACAGAAGGCAGACCAGTCGCTCAAAAGAGCGTTTGAATGGGCCCAAGAGGATCGGCATGTATTTCCCCGATTCCTGTTAGACGGGGACATTCTATATAGGGAAGGTATAGATCCCTATACGGATGCGGTGCGAAAGCAACTGGTGGTGCCAGTGACTTTTAGGTCCATTGTTTTACGCCTGGCACATGACCACCCGATAGGTAGCCATAAAGGTGTTCAAGGAACACTTGACCAAATACTTGCGCAATTCTACTGGCCAGGAGTTTATAAGGAGACCAAGCAATACTGCGAGTCGTGTCCCACCTGCCAGAGGGTCTCAGTGGCGAGACCAAAGGCTGTACCCATGGTGCCTCTGCCCACCATATCGGTGCCAATCCGGCACATGGGGATGGACATTGTGGGTCCTTTAATTAGAACACCACGAGGCTTTCAGTATATCTTAGTGGTCGTAGACCACGCCACACGGTTCCTGTGGGCCATTCCCCTTAGGAACACCTCCGCCAAGATGATAGCACAAGAACTAGTTAAGCTATTTTGCGAAGTGGGGTTTCCCCAAGAAATACTGTCTGATCAGGGGAGCAACTTTACATCTAGGTATTTAGCTAGAGTTTGGGAGGCATTTGGCATACGCCATATTAAGACTGCGGCGTACCACCCCAGTCAAACGGTCTGGTGGAGCGCATGAACCAGTCAATAAAACACCTGTTAAGGAGGGGTTTACGGAAACGGGAAATGCAAGAATGTGACACCTTACTCCCATTCGTTATGTATGCATGCAGGGAGCGAATACAGGCATCCTTGGGGGCGTCCCCATTTGAACTCCTATTTGGTAGAGCCCCGAGGGGTATTTTGGACATATTACAGGAAGAATGTGTAGAGCCCGACATACCAGAGGTAGGGGTACCTCAATTTTTAAAAGACTTGAGGACGCGTTTGGAGAAAACGTCCAAAACCTCATTGGAGAATTTGAAGAGTAGTCAGCTACATCAGAAACACTACTACGATAGGGGCACAAAGCCCAGGCAATTGGCAGAAGGGGATAAAGTTATGGTCCAAGTAGCGGACCCAGGTCCTAAATTCGAATCCCACTGGAAAGGGACGAATACAGTAGTCAAAAGGGTTGGGCCCGTTTCCTACCTCATTGAGAATGAGAGAGGACATAGGCAGGTATACCACCTCAACGTACTTAAGCCTTGGAAGGAAAGGTCGGCCACTGCCAATTTGGTCTATAAGGAGCAGCACAGTAGTACCCACAAGTGGATTACGTGCTGTCCGCCAGGTGTGGCGGCAGCCCGTAATATTTTAAGGGGGTGAATCTGTCACGGAGTAGGTCTAATAGAGCCCATGAAAACCAGCAGAAATGCAGGAAATAGGACAGATTCTGACAGTTCAGAGGAACACAGGGTAGGATGTTGCCATAGGCAACCGAAACAAAACAGCTCACGTGCAAAGGAAACACGCCCAAGTAGCAGAAAGGCTAGGAAATTAGGGACTAATGGAAGCCAGCTGGGAGTGGGTGGAGCTGACACGCACGTAGAAAAGCTCAGTGCACATGGAGTTAGGGAGAGCCAGTGTGAGGAGGAGAGTCAGCGTGTGCAAAGGAGCCTGTTTGAGAGACAGAGCCAGCTTGAGAATCCAAGCAAGAGATGGATTGAGCGTGGGAGCAGGAGTGAAAGTGAGAGTGAGAGTGCAGGTGAGAGAGAGAAGACACACGCAGGACACAGCAGGAATGGAATAGAACCCGGTTGGAGCACGGGAGCAAGCAGCTGTGAGGCTGAAAGCCAGAGACATAAGGGGAGAAACTCTAATTGGAAGGGAGCTGAGGGCAGAGCTCTGAAAGCGTCAAAGCCCAGCAGAAGCTATCAGAAAGGTAACCAAACATATAATTGTGAAGTTAGCTGGAGGAAGCCAGAAGAAAGTTTTTATACAAACAACTGGCATAAAAAGAGTAAAGCTTTTATACCTGAGCATAAGCCTGTGTCCAGAAGAAGTTTCAAAGACAGGAGCCAGGAGAAGTTTTTACGGGATTTTACTCCGGCGTCTGTAGCAGCTGAGCACAGCCTGAGTCAAAGACTGTTTAAAGCTAGCCCTACTGTTTCTAGTAGAGGGAAAAGTGAAACTAATAAATTCCTCTATCTCCCACCGCATTTGAGAGGCTCCCAGGGTAGACACTCCAAGGAATATGGTAGCAGCTTAGCCAGCATTCTCACCCAGAAGGAAAGAGACTTCCTGAATAGTAGGGGGAGACTGTTCAGTAACGTACCATATGCTGCAAGGGATGAGTCCTTAACGGAAGAGCCCGAAGAGATGCAATGTGAGGTGCAGGGAGATAATGCAAGTAGTGATTACATGGACTGCATGCTCACGGTCTCTGATAATATATTGTCTCTGAGATAAACGAGTTGAATTGCCAAGCTTGAAAGCCACAAAGGAAATGATCTTTATATGCTGGAAAGAACTGTTTTGAATACTTTTTCCTTTACCTGTTTAAAGCTGAAAATAAGCAATTTCTGTTCTCATTTTTACTTTGTATTTGCCCAAGTGGGGCTGTGTATGCTTTTGTTTTGCTCACCCAAAAGAAACCTCTTGGAAGGAGAATAAAACCTTTTGAGCCTTACCTCGGTGCCACAACTGATTCTTTGACTACACATCCCAGAGGACCTAGGCTTGATGATGTGATGGACTATGACACTATCTACATGCTGAGTAATTTTATTCTTTATGATGGTTTCTACCATTTTTCCCGGTACTGATGTCAGGCTCACCGGTCTGTAGTTTCCCGGATCACCCCTGGAACCCTTTTTAAAAATTGGTGTTACATTGGCGATCCTCCAATCTTCAGGTATTAGAGATGATTTTAATGATAGTTCACAGATTACTAATAGCAGGTCTGCAATCTCGTATTTCCGTTCTTTCAACACCCTTGGATGTATACCATCCGGCCCAGGTGATTTGCTACTCTTCAGTTTATCTAATAGTTGTAATAAATCTTCCCGATGTATCGATATTTCCTTCAATTCTTCCACACCTTTAAATACCACTTCAGTCATGGGTAACATCCCTACATCTTCCTCAGTAAAGACTGAAGCAAAGAATTCATTCAATCTCTCCGCTATTGCCTTGTTACCTCTTAGTGCTCCTTTAACCCCTTTATCATCTAATGGACCAACTGACTCTCTCACAGGTTTTTTGCTACGAATGTACTTGAAAAGGTCTTTACTTCGCGTTTTTGCTTCCACAGCAAGCTTCTTCTCAAATTCTCCCTTTGCCTGCCTTATCAATGCCTTGCATTTGACTTGCCAGTGCTTGTGCTGTTTCCAGGTTTCGTCGTTTGGCTCTTTTTTCCATTTCCTGAAAGAAGCTTTTTTGGCAACAACAGCCTCTCTGACCTCACCTTTAAACCATGCTGTCAGTTTTTTGGACTTCCTTCCACTTTTCTTAAAGCGTGGAATACAGCTGGTCTGGGCTTCCAAGATAGTATTTTTCAACAACAGCCAAGCCTGATGTACGTCTTTAACCTTTGCAACTGCTCTTTTTAGTTTTTTCTTAACTGTTTTCCTCATTTTATCATGAGGAGCCCTGGGCCACATTAAAAAGCATGGGCATACCAGTACACCTGATCATTCTCTTGTACAACCTTTATATTGATCAAGAAGCAACAGTTAGTAGGGAACAAGGAGAAACAGAATGGTTTAAAATCAGCAAAGGTATATGACAAGGCTACATACCTTCCACCTACCTGTGTAATTTATATGCCAAGCAAATCATCAGAGAAGCAGGACTGTATGAAGACAACCAAGGTGTGAAGTTTAGTGGAAGACTCATAAACAACCTTCACCATGCTGATGATATCACATTACTGGCTGAAAGTGAAGATGACCTGAAACATTTGTTTCTCAAAATCAAGGAACATAATCTTAAAATGGGCTTTCACCTTAATGTAAAGAAGACAAAGATCCTGACAACTGGCAAAATCAATAAGTTCATCATTGATGGAGAAGAAATTGAAATAATGGACAACTTTAAGCTACTTGGATCAACTATTAATAAAGAAACGACAAGCAGTCAAGAAATCAGATGGCACATTGCTCTTGGCAGAATGGTTGTGAAGGATCTAGACAAGATTCTCAAGAGCAGAGATGCCTCTCTCCCTACAAAGATTCAACTTGTTCAAGCCATGGTATTTTCAGTAACGTCATATGGATGCCAAAGCTGGACAGTGAAAAAGGTAGACAGGAAGGAAATGGATGTCTTTGAATTATGATGCTTGTGCCGAATACTGTGTCTTTGGGCACATCATATGAAGAGAGAGATCATTAGAGAAAGACATCATGCTTGGCAAGATAGAAGGTCAATGCAAAAGAGGAAGGCCAGCAAAGAGATGGATCGCTACAATAACAGCAGCTACGGGTGCCACTCTGTCAATGAGCTGCCTGACTGAAGATCGAGCACAGTTTAGGACAACAATGCAGAGGGTCGCCATGAGTCAACACCGACTCGATGGCACTTAACAACAACAGAGTGAAGATGAAAAGGGACAGACTCAGGAGTAATCCAAGAAAATATTTCTTTATGGAGGGGTGGTGGATGCATGGAACAGCCTCCAAGTAGAGATGGTAAAGGTGAGAAATGTATCTGAATTCAAGAAAGCATGAGACAAATACACAGGATCTCTGACAGGGAGACAGTGATCGTAGAGCATAATAGTTCTTATGGATGGGACAACTGAATGGGTCATGTGATCTTTTCTCATTTCTATGTTTCTATGGAAATTTAGTTTGTGCTTGCACAAATTAGAACTGATGTTTCAGCCCCACAACATCCTCTTTCATTAAGTTTTTTAAATGAAGCAGTTCTTTCATGATAGATTTTAATGTGATTCCTGAATCCTCTGTATGGTTTCCATGAGTGCTTTACTCCTTATGAAATCATGTTGGCAAAGTTCAACTTAGCTAGTTGTATGGGCAAGCCACTTAAACCTCTGTTGCCTCAGGTACAAAAGCATAGATTGTGAGCCCTTTGGGGACAAGGGAAAAATATATATACAGTACCTGAATGTACACTGCTTTGACTGGTAGAAAAGTGGTATATAAGCCTAGTTAAATAAATAAATAAATAGAGGCCATCGTACAGTGGATTTTGGTACAGTTCCTGGTCAGCAATTGCTAAAATTCAAGCATACCATATCTCTAAGCAATAGGATCCCAGGACGCTCTGTTTCTATGCAGCCAACTTTGCTTAAGTTCACAAGCACCCCTGAGGCTACGATTTTTTATTTTTCAACCTGGAGGAGGTGATAAATAATGGGGGATTAAGGAGAATCATTCCCTTATTTCCTCGTGCAAAGCCCTGACTGAAACAAGAACTTATTAAAAATCCATGTATGCCTTCCAGCAGGTGTAAAGCCACACATGCAAATTCTGAGACATAACGTGGATTTCTTTAACAAAATGGGAAATATGCATGTACATTTTGGCCCACCCAGTCATTCTCACTTGCCATTTCTAAGTGTTGTCGATCTCCACATGTAAATTGCACCTTTCTAAAATTGTCATTTGCACATATAAGCAATTACTCTACATATGGAAATGCTAATATTTCTACATGGAAAAGGCACATAAGGGCTACTAAAATAACTCCCTAAATGTATTTATTACCCAATGGCAAGCATAAAACTTGATCTGAATATCAACAGGTATTTCTAGTCATTTGACCCTATCCTTAGACCCTGCAATAAAGGAGCAGAGCACCACAGGCAAATCCAGAGAAATAACACAGAGTGCTATTGTTTGGAAAATGACTGCCGAAAACATGCCCTCAGCTGCCTGACACTTTTTAGTAGCCTCCATTACATCGAGCATAATATTAAACCTCTTGCTATCAATTGTAGCTCATTCTCATTCTTAAACACAGATAGAATGGTTAATAATGTTCTTTAAATAAGATAAGTACCAATAAGATAAGTACCTGTTAAACATAATATATGATGTTCTTTTAATATAGGCTATTTCAACTAATATTCATTTCTGTGTCATAAACAGGAAAAAAATAGTGGTCCAGGGGAGAATACACTTTCAACAAATCACACAGCGGGACAACATTTATTGAAACAAAGCCTGCAACATGCAAGATTTTTTTTTAAATTTTATATTTTGATGGTGTTTTCTCAAGTGTTCAAAGCTTGCCTTGGTGGTTTGCTGAAGTAATTGAACCACTCTTGAACTGTTTTATGTAGGACATCTTATCTTGTTTCCATTATCCAGTTTGTGGCTTCTGTTCTATTCCCATGAAATCCATGTACACACTTTAGAAGCCTTCCTCAACAGGCTCACTTCTAACTTTCACAGAACCCTTGGCATAATTTGAATATGAAAGAGATACTGAATAAAAAGCTTTAATCTCTTGTATGCTATTCTCCTTTTTTTTTTAACTTCAACCCTCCCTCTTTCGATAGAAGTTTCTTTCTAAGAAATGAATATGTTTTGTTTGTTTTAAGTCTTAATGCATAAGAAGACGCAAAGAGAAAGTGAAATGCAGTTGTACAAAATCTCTGTCACAATTTGGTCATGCTATGCTGTTTTTACTGATGCTTAAACTTATGCAGTTAAAGATTAGTAAAGAGCTCTCCTTAACAAATAATTCAATCAGTGCCAAATAGGCAGTATCAAATGTGCCCTCCACCTCAAATATAGTGGAGCCCTTTCTTCTTTTACATCTTCCCTCAGTTAGATGGAATTGCTTTCAATGGGCTTTCTGTTCTCTGGCCTCTTGTCAATTTGAATGCCAGGAAATGAGCCCTCTTTGTGAGATTAATTAATAGCAGGAGCTGATCGGCCCAAACCCAATCACCACGCAACAGGGCTGTAATTGCTACTTTATAGAAAGGAAAGAAGAAAGTTGTAGTTGCAGTTTAAGAAGAGGGTTTAAGGAAAGTTCTTTGAACTGAAGGTCTCCATGTACTGGATTAAGGTAAGAAGCAAGATGCCCTTTGAAGGTTTTAAGAGGTTTCGAAAGGAGAAAAAAGTTTGGGTGGCGAGCAAAAAGTAGCAATGTCAAAAGAATTTAACATGTCCTCTCACCTACATTTTAGGGACTAAAACCAGTAGCATAATTTTTGTTTGCTTTGAATAATTTTTACTTGTTTTGGTGATTCAATAGAATCACAAAGAGATAAATAGAATATGATATGTTTTGAAATCCATTTTTCATTGTTTAATAAGACTTGTACTCACTCGCATAATCATATTTTAGACCAAAGGGAAACAATGGAAATTAGGGGTCCTATTAACAAGTGAGCTAAAGTTTTACTGTTACTGTACAGCAATAGCTAAAATTAATGTGAAATCAGAGTCGGCCCATCCACTAGGAAGACTAGGCATCTGCTTAGGATGGCAGGCCTCAGTGGCCAGCTGCATGGCACTGAAAGAGCTGCCAAGACACCCTGTCGGCTCGTTAGTGATTCTTTGAGCACCCACACACATGCACACAAGGCCTGCTGCTCCCACCCTCTCCAACAGGAAATTTGAGTTGAAGAAAGCAGGACCAGCAGGCCATGAGGATACTTGCAGTGCTCAAAGTCCCACCACTGCACTGCTTTTAATTTCATGGCAGCCTTGACTGAATCATCTGTGGCTGAGGACAGAGGTATGCCAGAAGCTGTGTCAGAGGGAAAATGATGGATACCCTTGTATATAATTTCATTAGTTTCATATAATGCTCATTGCAAAAGTTCTAAAGTTATTCATAACATAGAAACATTGAAACATGATGGCAGAAAAAGACCACATGGCCTATATAGTCTGTTCTTCCATATCAACCACTACAACAGTCCCTTTTTTTCCTTTAGAGATCCTCTGTGTTTGTCCCATGCTTTCTTGTATTCATATACTGTCCTCATACCTACCACCTCCACTGGGAGACTATTCCATGCATCTATCACTTTTTCCATAAAGAAATATTTCTGCATATTACTCCTGAGTCTATCCCCTTTCACCCTCCTCCTATGTCTCCACATAGCAGTGCTTGCTTTCAATCGAAAGAGGCTCTCCTCCTGTGCATTTATGCCATGGAGGTATTTAAACGTCTCAATCATATCACCTCTATACCGCCTTTCCTCAAAAGTATACATATCAAGATCCTTAAGTCTGTCCTCATATGCTTTATAATGAAGACCACTGACCATTTTAGTAGCCACCCTCTGCACCGACTCCAACCTGTTTATATCCTTTGGAAGGTGCAGACTCCAGAATTGCACACAATACTCCAAATGAGGTCACAGCAAAGACTTATATAGAGGCACTATCACCTCCTTTTTTCTGCTGGCCATTCTTCTCCATGTGCACCCAAGCATCCTTTTAGCTTTTGCCATCACCTTTTCTATCTGTTTAGCTACTTTAAGATCATCAGACACAATCACACCTACGTCCCGCTCTTTTTTTGTGGACAGAGGTACTTCACCTCCTATAACATATCACTCTCTTGGATTGCAGCCCAAATGCATGACCTTGTATTTTTTAACATTAAATCTCAGCTGCCAAATTCTAGACCATTCTTTAAGCTTAGCTAGATCCCTCCTCATGTTATCTATACCTTCCTGGGTGTCTACTCTATTGCAGATTTTGGTATCATCCACAAAGAGGCAAACCTTACCCGACAGCCCTTCCGCTATATCACTAAAGAAGATGCTAAAAATAATCGGACCATGGACACATCCACTGGTAATATCATTCTCCTCAGTGTGAGCTCCATTTACCTATACCCTTTGCTGCTTCCCAATCAACCAATTTCTAACCCAAGCATTAACTTTAGGGTCCAATCCTACGGTGCACAGTTTGTTTATAAGTCACCTGTGGAGACCTGTGTCAAAGGCTTTACTGAAATCTAAATACACCACATCTATGGCTCTCCCCCGGTCCAACTCCCTAGCCACCCAGTCAAAGAAATCAATCAGATTTGTCTGACAAAACCTGCCTCTGGTGAATCCATGCTATCTCTGATCCGGTAATCCATTGGACTCCAGCAGCTTTTCCAATAATTTACTCACCACAGAGGTTAGACTAACCAGACTATAGTTTTCAACCATATCCTTACTTCCGCTTTTGTGTAAAGGGACTACATATAAATCTCTCCAATACTCTGGCACCACTCCTGACTCCAAAGAGGCATTGAAAAGGTCAGTCAGTGGAGCTGCTTGAATGTCCCCAAGTTCCCTCAGTATTCTAGGGTGTATCCCATCTGGTCCCATCGCTTTGTCTATGTTAAGTTTAGCTAGTTCCTCATGAACACAGTCTTCTGAAAATCATTCAAGATGCCCCTCACTTCTGTTCCTGTTTGTGGTTGTTTTCTGAGGTCCTGTTCCTGGTTCTTCATCTGTGAACACAGAACAGAAATATTTGTTAAGCAATTCCTCTTTATCCTCATCAGCTTCTACATATTCCTCCCCTTCACCCTTGAGTCTGAAAATGCATTGGCTATTTCCTCCTCTTTTTGAACCTTTGCTTTCCTGACTACTTTGCTAGCTTCTCTACTCTTTTCCATATATACCTGTCTTCATCTCTTTGTGATCTCTTAAATTTCCTGAAGGCCTCCCTCTTATTTTCCACATTTTCAGGTACTTCTTTCGAAATCCATAGCGCTCTCCTTTTCCTTTTACCTTTTTTTACCATTTTAAGAAAAAAGTTGGTTGCCCTTAAAATATCTCCTTTCAGTTTTGCACGCTGTTTTTCTACATCCCCCAGCTATTCCCACCCCGCTAAAGACTCCTTGAGGTAATGGCCCATCTGGGCAAAGTTAGTTTTTCTAAAGTCTAAGACCCTTGCTTTTGGATGGATTTTATCAGTCCTAGTCCTAATTCTGAATGACTCCATCTGGTGATCACTGGATGTGAGATGATCTCCCACTATAACATCAGAAACAATTCACCATTGGTAAGCACCAAGTCCAGTATGGCCCCTTCACATGTGGGTTCTGTTATCAGTTGCCTGGATAGTTCTCCCTGTAGAGAATCCAGGATCTCCTTACTTCTAGATGATACTGCTGCAGGGATGTGCCAATCAATATCTGGCATATTGAAAGCCTCTATCAGTAGCATTTTCCCTTTCCTGGCAATGCTGAATATGAATTCAATTAACTCTCTGTCCACCTCTTCCTCCTGTGAAGGAGGTCTGTATATCACACCAATGCAAATATATTTCTCTTTCCCTCTTTCTAATTTAACCCACAGTGCCTCCTCTCTCTCTTTTAAGCCCTCCATTTCCATAGCTTTAATATTATTTGTTACATATAGTGCTACTCCTCCTTCCCTTCTTCCTACCCTGTCCTTTCTAATAAAATATAGACTGGTATAGTTACATCCCAGTCATGACTGTTCATGAACCATGTCTCTGCTACCACCACTAAATCCAAGTCAGCCTCTCCCATTAAAGCCTCAACATCTGGGATCTTATTTCCCATGCTACGGGCATTTATACACACTGCTCTTCATACCCCTTTTTACCCATTTTCATAAAGGTATTTAATGTTTCACTTACCCGGGGGCTTTCTTCACCCATCCCTAATAACGTGCTCATTGTAAGAAACCTAGTTCACTGTAAAAGTTCTAATGTTGTTCATAACTTGTTCATTGTAAAAAAGACTTAGTTCAGTTTAAACCGCTTTGACTTGTAGAAAAGCGGTATATCAAATTTGTTAAATAAATAAATATCTTGGGGGAGTGGAGGAGAGTGATACTAAACACCTTGGGGGTAGGGGAGGAGAGAGGTGCTGGACATCTTAGGGGAGAGGAGAATAAGTGAGATACTGGACACCTGGAGGGCAGTATGAGAGGTAGAGGGTGATGCTGGGCAACTGGTGGGAGTAGGGAAGGAAAGGGGAGATGTTGGATAACTGGGGGAATAGTAAAGAATGGGAGATGCTGTACAACTGATGGTGTGGTAGGGAAGGGAAGATGCTGGACAAAACCTACACATCAACTGCTGAGTAGTGTTTCCAGCATTTCTATGAGGACTTCCATGCACTTAACATGGAGAAAAGTCACTTTTACACCTAATGACAAGACGTATAGCATGTGATATAATTAGTTACACTTTTAAAGGTATGTTAACTCTTCTGTGTTATCTTCTGCATTAACAATTAACACACAGTATGATACACAGTCCCCACTCATTCCCTGCTCCAAAATGGCAAGCTCTGTGCTCTTAAAGGGGGAAAATTTGTATGTTAAGGGTTAATGTGCTAGGCTGTTGGGGTGGGGGTTGAGTGTTGATGACCAAGTTGACTGGGTTTTCTTGGGGTAGATTGCCAGGCCTTTTCTTCCAAGGAAATGGAGGGTAAGGCCACTTCCCCAAGGTCATCAGGAGTGCTAGTGGAAATTGAACCCTTGATTTTTTGGGTACTAGGCAGTTGCTCTAACCACTAGGCTACTTGTCTACTCTGCCATATTGTTAGCATGTATTAAAAGTTGCATTAAATAACTACCATAGCTTAGTAAATAGGCTACTAAGGGAGCAAAAGAATAGCACATGTTATTTGGTCTTTAAAGAGCATTATTGTTCATGGCCTAGTGGTTAGGGCAAGTTTTCAGCCAGGGATTCAAATCCCACTAGAAGGTAACAACCTTGGGGTGGTGGGACAAAAGTTTCAAGTTCTTTGGCAAGCCCCTTAATTCTCCATTGCCTCAGGTAGAAAAACATAGATTGTGAGCCATTTAGGGCCAAGGGAAATATATATACTGTACCTGAACATACACCATTTTGATCTGGTGAAAAGGAGTATATAAGCAATGCTAAATAAATTCTACTGTAACGCACAATTTGCCACTACAACATTTGTTGAATTTATTTATTTATTTAACAATTTTTCTATACTGCCTTTTCATATAATCAAGGCGGTTTACAATAAACTAACTTATACAAAGAACATGCAAATATCAGCGGTAACATCATGACTTCAGAAATGTATTATTAATGAGATGCAAAATGCCTCATTAGTATTGCTGTGTTATTCTTAGAAAATAATAGCAGCTCAAAGCTGCCATTTTCTTTTCCTGCAGAGAGCATCAGTTCACTAACATGTGAACTGATGCTGCAGGTTGCAATTTTAAAGGAGACTCCCTACAAAAATATGGCACCACCAATATGTGCCCCAAACATTCCCGTGGTGGCCAGAATAGGTCCCTAGGATGGCCCGACGTGCCCTTGTCGCCTACAGGGATGTCCTCCCTGCAGATGCTGCTGACTTCTGTAGTTCCAGCCCCCCCTTTTCCCTGCTGCCTGATCCAAGGCTGGCCTGCCATGGCAATGCCCTTTAACCTTTCCCATCATTCGCGGCTTCACACAAACAGCCGCCAGCGTGAGGGAAAAGGATCTTCACGCCGGCGGTTGTACTGAGGGAGCCAGGGCCTTGCGCGGGCTTCCCTGGCTCCCTTTGAAGCCCCTCAGACAGCAGTGGGGCTGGTCGAGGGGGTGGGGGGAGGCAAAGGACTGGATGGGCTGTGATGGGGGGGGGGGCTAGGACTGCAAATGGGCTGTGATGGGGGACGGACGGACCTGGACTGGAAATAGGCTATGGAGGGGGGGGGGGACGGGACTTGGACTGGAAAAAGGCTGTGATTAGGGGGGCTAGGACTGCAAATGGACTGTGATGGTTGGGGGGAACGTGGACTGGAAATGGGCTGTGATGGTGGGGGGAACTTGGATTGGAAATGGGCTATAGTTGGGAGGGAACCTGGACTGGAAATGGGCTGTGATGGGGGCTCTAGGACTGCAAATGGGCTGTGATGGTGGGGGTGGTAGGACTGGAAATAGGCTGTGATGGGGGGACTTGGACTGGAAATGGGCTGTGATTGGGGGGGCTAGGACTCGAAATGGGCTGTGATGGGAGGGCTAGCACTGAAAATGGGCTGATGAAGAGCTGGAATAGGACTGGAAATGGGCTGATGGGGGCTGGAATAGGACTGGAAGTGGGCTGACGAGGGGGCTAGAATTGGAAATTGGCTGATGGGGGAGCTTGGAGTGGAAATTGGCTGATGGGGGGCTGGAATGGAAATGGAAAAGAACATATGTGGGGCTAGGACTGGAAATGGGCTGATGAGGAGCTGAAATAGGAGTAGAAATGGGCTGATGGGAAGCTTGGACTGCAAATGGGTGATGGGCTAGAATAGGACTGGAAATGGGCTGATGGGGGCTGGAATGGAACTGGAAAAGAGCATATGTGGGGCTAGGATTCAAAATGGGCTGATGAGGAGCTGGAATAGGACTAGAAATGGGCTGATGGGAGGAGCTTGGACGGCAAATGGTTGATGGGCTATAATAGGACTGGAAATGGGCTGATGTGGAGGCGTGGGAGAATGGGACTAGAAGGGAGCGAATGCTGAGTGGGTCTAGAGGTATAAGGGAGCTGATTTTGGGGGAGGACTAGAAGGGATGGGAATGGGGATGGGGAATGAGAATGGAGGGGGAAAATATATTTTGTGTGGAAGAAAAGTCTACGATGGGCCGGGTATTGGGAGAGTAAGAGGGGATTGAGAATGGAAAGGTGAAATTTGAGTGGATGATAAAGGAATAAGGAAAGAAATGGGGGAAAGAGCAAAAGGGAAATGATCAGTATGTTAAAGCAGATATAGAGAGAGAATGGAAAACATCTAAAAGACAAGAAAGGACAAATGGATAGATCGCAGAAGACACAAAGAAACAAGAAGAAAGTGACTGGAGCAATTTCAACTGAAAAATAAAATGCCCAAACAGAAGGTAGAAAAATACTTTTTATTTTGAATTTATTAACTGGAATATGTCTGGTCTGGGAAGTGTGTATTGCTAACATCTTTCCGTCTTTGTTTAGTGCAAGAGGAAATTACTTTACAGTTTTATTTCTCCAGTGTTGTACATTTCATGTTTGGCTTTTGGGGTTCCCAGTTTAATTATTATCTTCCTATTTCTAAATTGTGATCCCTTGTTCTTTTTGTGGTGATGGTCTATGTTCTGTGTAACCGAGCTGAGGTATTCTGTTCATATAGTTTCTGTTTGACAGTCCCACTTGTTCTCTTTCCCCCAGTGAGATGTATTGGTATTCTCTAAGATGTATTGATTTAATATCTGCAGTGTTGCCTTTTGATAGGTAGGGTTTGGTGTTTTGTGAGTCCTGGCAGAGCTGTTATGATATGGTGGATTTGCTATGGATTCTAAATGGTCTGTGTTTATAGTACTTCCTAATGGGCCTGGCGGTTGTCACTGCAATATGGTAATGTAGAAATCTGTTAGTCTTTCTTTATCCAGACACTCATTAAGAGGCATGTTTACTAAAAGTGCATGTTAATATTATGCAAATATTAATGCAAATGAGACTCCTTATGCAAATAAGGCCCACAATGTATCTCCACACATGGCCCCGCACCCCTCTTGGGCCGCCCCTGGGGCACGCGATCCCCTTTGGTTGATATGGAGAGTTCTTAGTGATAGCGCCAGGGAGAGTAGTGGCAGCAGGTTTTATTGTGCGGATCAGGAGAAGACTTGCGTGGTGTGGCAGAAAGCCAGCTGGTGGGTGTGGAGGAGAAGTGTCCTGCTGGGCATCAGCCGTGCACATGGCTCCAGGCCCAAGATCCGTTCTGGGCAGCTGCGGTCCAGCGGAAGCCTGCTAGAGCGTCTGTCCAGCCCCTTATCTGCCACTTGCACATGGATTTGACTTAAGCGGTCTCTTCTTCTGGAAATTGTTGGTGGATAGGTCTGATCCAGCCCCCAGCAGCGAAAGGCAGGCAGCTTTGTTCCAGGTGTACATGGGGAGGGCCTTCTATTTTAGGGGACATGGGATTTTAGAAACATCCAAAAAAAAAAAATAATAATTAATAATAATAAACTAAAATAAATGGGGGGGGGGGAACGAGGCGCCGCACGGTCTGCTTTACCGTGGAACCCCCACTTGGGAGGCTAATGGTGCAAAGGTCAAGACGAATGCGCTGTGCAAATTGTCGCTAATGTTTCCTTAGTGTCCTGTGGTAATGCTGCACTAGGTTGGGGAATGCTGCTGTCCACTGGCAGCTGGGAGATACTGCATGCTGCTGATATGGTCCATGTGGGGTGAGGCTGCCATCTAGTGGCATTTGGTGAGTGCTATGATTTTTGCTAATCGTTCTTTAGCTTCTTGTGGTAATGCTGTACTAGGTTAGGAAATGCTGCCATCTGGTGGTGGTTAGGAGATACTGCATCCTGCTGATATGGTCAATGTGGGGTAATGCTGCTGTCTAATGGCAATTGGGGAATGCTACATCTGGTGTCTGGTGGTTTTAGGATGTGCATTACTCATCATGCACGCAGTTCGTTAATATATCTTAATGCACACAAAATCAATTTAATGTAGGCTAACCTATGAGCCATTTTGTATGTATTAGTTTTAGTATTTAGCTCATGCCTTTCCAGTGCCTTCTATAAGGCAAACAGAAAAGGAGCAGATATGTTTTGCATTGATTTAATTGTGTGGTAGATTCTGTGGGGCCAATTTATCATAGTGGTTGGGGCACAATCCCCTGAGGGGGAACAACACACTGGTGTGATATCCTGGGGCAAAAAACAAACAAACGTGTAGTTCATGGCAGTTTTCCTGTGTCCAACCTATAACCTTTTTTTTTTTTGCTCATTCCTTTTTGTAGCCGAATTTTCCCATACTGCAAATATGCCTAGGAAGTTGAGCCGTAACACTTCTGAGTCACAGGGAAGGTGACAAGTGGCAGGTCCTGGGTGCAGAAACTCAGGTGGAACATTGAATACAGCTGCGGCATCAAGAAGGAGGGCGACAAGTAAAATGGCGCCAATTGCAATGAGGGTGGTGGGTAGTATGGTTGTGACCTCGTCAAGTCACAGCAAGCAGACACTGCTACCACAGCCCATATCGTCAGCTAGCAGCCATGAAATGGAGGAATTGATTTGTGTACTGCAGGAGCAAGTTAGTCAGCACAGCCCTAGCATCATCAAGCAAACGCCATGCTCAACATGGCTGAAAATCTGTCAGTTATTCAGTCTTGGTGGACCTTGGGGGTGCAGGAGCTCCTATTATCGTTGTCACAAACATGATCCAAAGTGACCTAAAACAAATTTTAAAAAGCAAGTCAAGACAAAAGAACTTTGCTGATAGGTCAGCCCATGAGGGGGGAAGATATTGCCGCAACCATGGCACGGGAGACTGTTGTCGATCCAGGTACCTCAGGTATGGTGCCAGCGGCAGCAGTGCCCCTGGTGGCTACCGGGGGAGACACGCACTGCAGCATCAGTTCCTTAGCCAGTGCAATGAAATGAAAACTAAAGAAATAGATCTGGCGCAGGGATTTCATTGACATATTTTCACTATTGCTCAGGGATCCGAAAGGGGGAAAATAAAGAGAGCAAAGACAAGGACAAAATCAGGGATAAGGACAAGTAACTTAAAATTCTGAAATCCATCACAGATTGAATTTCAATATTCCATATATTTATGAGCGTCATAGTTGAGCACGAGCCCAAGCTGAGTCCTTTCTTATTCAATATTTAGACACAATTGTCCACACACATAAGCGTTCCAGTGACTGGGCTTGGCTGAACCATGACATCAAGTTCAGAAAAAGTATGGCCGAGGATCTCACCATCATGTAGCAGCATCAAATGATAGATTTATGGCTGGATGAAATGTCCCCCAACAGGCCATGGAACCAGGAGGGCCCCCACAGCCCTTTCAGGCATTCCACGGGCCGCAGTCTAGCCAGGTGACAGGACATCAATCCTGCCGCCAATATATTACCAGCATCAGTAAATGGAACCCATGTAAGTTGCGGCATGCATGTTCGGTCTGTGGAGCTAGCCACCCAGTTTACATGTATAGATCCGCTAAAGAAGGAAAGCATTTAAGGTCTCTGCCCCTGCAACCAATGAAGGCCATGGCCCCAACACCCATCAGGCTTGGTAGCATGTGCCTGTACCTGCGGTCGTACCCTTACCAGGACAGGGCATGCACCCTTAGCGATGGATTCAAACATGGTTTCCCTATCTCGTCCTCTGTTCCCCCTTTTCGCACACAATCTGCAACTCCTCTTCCATTCTTTAGCACATTCAGGTGGTCTGCTGCTCCCAGTACAGCCCAAGTCATTTCATTTACTCAGCTTCACTTTCGAGGGTGAATATTATTATGACAAATGTATGGCCATAGGCTGCTCAATCTCCTGTGCCTATTTTGAGCAGTACAGTTCATTCCTGCATTGGGTCGAAGAGGAAATTGCCGGGCCTAGCTCGGTGGTGCATTACCTTGATGATTTCCTCTTCATGGGGGCAGACTTTGAAGAGTGCAAAAGAATCCTGGATGTCTTCAAGCACATCGCAGAGGTTTGGCATACCTCTGGCAGCTGAAAAGACCATGGGTCCTGCAAAAGAAATCACATTCCTCGGAATTGATTGTACAGTCACAGTTGTAGTGGCTGCCCTGGGAAAAACTGGAGAAACTAAGAACCAACATTAGGCAAAGGAGGGGCCAACAAAAGGCTACACTGGAGCAATTTCAATCTTCGCTTGGTTTGTTTTGTTTTGCCTGTAGAGTAATGCCTATTGGGCAGGTTTTCTGTCGCCGGCTGGTGCTAGCAACATGAGAGATCAAAAAGAAGCACCACCACATCAGGGTTAGTAGGGACATCAGTGAGGACCTATGGGTATGGGAACATTTCCTGCAGACCTTTATTGACCTAGCATCCTGGCAGGACTCACCTATTTTGAACCTAGAATTGTTTTCAAACACTCTGGGGGGAGTCAGCTTCGGTATATACTTCAGGGGGCTTGGTGTGCCGAGCATTGGCCAAGCGAATGGCACTCCCCCAGCATTACCAAGGATATCAAGTTCCTGGAGTTGTTCCCCATAGTGGTGGCTCTCTTCATCTGGGCCCCGAAATTGGCCAGCAAAGCGATTGTATTCTGCACTGACAACTTGGTAATGGTACAAGCTGTGAACGGGATGTATGCCACAATGCTAGGGATGGTGGCACTGCTCCAGGAAATTGTTATGCTATGCCTTTTGCACAGCATCACCATTAAGGCCAAGCATATTCTGGGTCATTATAATAATTTTGCCAATGCCTTTTCTTGTTTCAAGATGTCGCAGTTCTGGGCAATTGCTCCCAACACAAACAAGGTCAAGATGGCCATTCCGCCAGCAGTCTGGGCATTTGGCCCGCCAAAGTTTGGGAGCTCTTGATGAGTTCCCTGGCTGAGTGCACCAGGTGGAAATGTTTGACAACCTGGGAGTATTTCCGGGACTTCTGTAGGCATAACAGGAATGGAGACATGGACCAGTTCAAGACGGACTCCATTCTACAATGGATACTCTCCTGCAAGGCAGCGGCATCAAGAAATCTGCAGTACAGACACGTCTGGCGACGGTCACCTTTGTCACCAAAGCAATGGGGAAGAAGAGTCCTTTGGCCAATTTCATCATATTGAGAGTGATGAGAGACTGGTCGACTGGGCGTTGTAATGAGCCAGATTGCAGGCGCCCGATCACACACTGGGTATTAAGGAAGTTGCTTGCTGTCATGGACGGGGTCTGCTATGACACCTTTGAGACCTGTTTTTTAGGTGTGCCTTCTCCCTGGCATTCTTTATGGTGTTCAGGGTAGGAGAGCTAGTTGCTTCCTCGAGGTGCACAACGGCACATGGGAGCTTCTGGCTGGAGGATGCAGTACTGAGCGTGGGCACTTTGGTGCTCCATATTCGCAGATCCAAGACGGATGGGGGGGGGGGGGAAGGGTGCCAGAGTATCCTTGTCCTCCCTGCTGGGTGGCCCTGTATGCCTTGTCCGGAATTTTGAGTCTCATAGGCAGCTGCACCCCTCGGGGGGGGGGGGGCAGTTGTTGGTACATGTGGATGGTGTGCCCTTGTCCAGCTTCCAGTTTGCCAGGGTGCTGAAGTTAGTCCTAGCGGAGGTGGGCCTGGAGGATGGCTTTTATAGCACTCACTCCTTCTGCATCGGGGCCGCTACTACAGGGCTGGGCTAGGAATGTCATGACCATGGGCAGGTGGCATTCAGACTGGTATAAATTGTATGTTCGCCCAGAGTCTAGGGGATGACGAATTGTGCCTGCACTGTTTCCTTGTCGATGATTTGTCCTAGGTGTGAGATGTTCCCTGCGGTCCCCATGATTGTGGATTTGTGGCCATTCCATTGTCCACTAGGCACAAAAGAGAACCCAGATCAGACCGCAGGGTCTTAATCAGGGCATGAATTCTGCAGAGGTGTTGATCGTCTGATTGGGTGTGCGGGGTATGATGTGGAAGCAGCTGGTCCGGTCCCTTATGCATAGGAGGAGGGTGAGCGTGAGCCCTTGAGTCATAGTGGTACATCTGGGGGGGAATGATCTGACCAATACCTGCAGTGTCAAATTAACCAAGAAGATGCAATGGAATCTGTTGATGCTGGCCGACATCTTCCCCAGAACTCAGCTGGTGTGGTCCCACATTATACCTCAGCAGGCCTGGAGAGGCAAAAGGTCACACCAGGTGGTTGAAAAAACAAGATGAAAAGTGAACAGATGGTTGACTCGCTTCATGGAGGCAACCAGGGGTCCTGCACAAGGCAAGACCTCATTGATGAGAGTTGCCCTAGCCTGTATCATACCAACAAAGTACACCTTTCGGATATTGGCATGGATGTGTTCCTATGCGCGATACAGGAGACAGTTGAAATACTGTGGGATAAGATGAGTGTTGGCCGCAGCTGAGGCACAGTGGGCCTCCCTTGACAAGTGAGGAGTCACGGTCAGTGGGGTGTGGTCAGAAGTGAAGGGTCATAGGACAGAGTGCACAGCCATACAGTTGAGTATTAGGGGGACTGGCCACAAGGAATTTTGTCCTGCCCCTGACAGGGTCGATGGGGTCGCAGTACGATCAGCAGGTAATAGGCCTCCCTATACTTTGACGGCGGGGGAGGGAGGGCTACACTTCATTGCCATATACTAAGCTGCTAACACCGACCTTTGACAGACCGGGTCAGAGACAGAGAAAAGGTAACATTGCTGCGGCCAGGGTATAGTGCACGCTTTAACGGCATGATGCCCCGCACAGCACATTACGAATGTGTATCAGTATGACCAGCAATGGTTAAGTATTTTGTGGTCCCAGGGGTGGGGAGGCTTTGACGGCACCTCCTTTAGACAAGTACGGGCTGTGCGTCTCTAGGACAGGGAAAGTGAGTTCAGACAATTTAATGTTGCATATATGTTGGAGAATTCTACTGTTAATTTGGTTATATTAACATTATGCTGTGGCCAACACTGTCCAATAAAATTCGTATTTGTTGAAGAAGCTGGCGTCTGCAATTTTGCCATGGTCAGGGCCAACTGAAGCAGTGGGAGAACAGGGCAAGGGGAAAGGGGGGGGGGTTAGGGGAAAAGGGGCAGGGGCATGAGAGGGGCGTGGGCATACCTACCCTGGGCCTACTTGGCCCTTGCCCGGTTGTGCATTAATGCTTGTTCATGCCTGTACTACTTTTTAATGTATGGCATTAATGTGCAATAACGAGTCTGCAAATAGTGTGTGTGTGGGGGGGGGGGGCTGCATCAAGTTGTATTACCTCTTATCCAATGTTATGTCACTCCTTATTTTTGTAATTTATTTTGTGTAACCCACCATTTTGATTGCAGGAAAAAGTGGTATACAAATCTAAATAAATAAATAAATATAATGACCTGATTAATATTAACCAACACATTTACATGAAAATGCTGTACAGTGATGCTGTAGTTGAAATGTTTGCATTGAACATGTATGATACTGCGTGTGTTTTATACACATCATTGCCACATGTTAACATGCTGGTCTCTAAAGGCTAAAAAAGTTGAACATTTTAGGAAATAGAATTCAGGCCAGAAAGAAAATCTTTCAGGCCACATTTCACATAATACCTAATTTAATATATGAATTAATAGGCAGGAATGTGTTGTAGATCTATAGCTAATGGACCCTAATTTCCTAAAATAATGAATTACTGTCTTGAGGGTTAGAGCCACTGTTCCCTCTAAGCTGTGCGTGTGTGCGTGTGCACACACCTCGCTGAGTGAGCGCACATACTTTTCAACAGAGCGCACAAAAATTACGGTTCTGATTCTGATAGAAAACAACACAGACATTCTTAAAATTGAAAAGTTGTTGTGTATTTATAGTTTTCACAAGTTCTACAATATTTTCTAGTGCAATCAATGTGGTGTACATACTGTATTCTGACATGTAGTCAAATTTTAAAGTATATAACTCCAAGTGTCGTTATGTGGCGCACAAAAATTTAACCTTCCTTCAAAAGCTGCACAGCTGATATTTTATGCGCACACAGCCTACAGAAAATTAGAGGGAACATTGGGTAGAGCAGCTCCTCCTCTTCCAACACCAGGTAGTATAAGGGCAGGATCTCTGCCCTTGAGTAGTCTGGATGTTTAGTGGCCATCCTGTTCTTCTATGCGCCCTGTAACACATACATGAACAAGGGAGGAGGGCATGTGTCATGCACATGGTCACATAAGAATCCCGCACACACATGTATGTTGAAAACAAAAATGTGGAAACCCTTTCATGTACATGTGCATTTTAACATGCAGTTGCATGCTGCCACAGCCGCAGTTCTCTATTTATTTATTTAACAATCATTTATATCCCGCATCTTCCAGAGTTCAGTTGCGGTTTACAATAAAACAAAATCCACAAAGCATGAGCTTGGTTTTACATCGAACATCATGTAACAATAAACAATATATTGGTTAACAGCATAAGCTAATACATAACAGCATAAAACTTGCTTTTAAACTATGTACAATAAACTATATGGGATCATTGTATGTGTGCAACGGCCCACTTTCCATTGCATGCACGTGCAGGCCCCTGTTGCGCTGGGATTTCTTTTCCACATGTATCTTCGGAGTCATAGATATGCCAATTTTGGAAGGCCTATGCATGTGCATGGTGCTTTTTCTTAAATCGTCATCGATTCACACACGTTTTGCTTTGCATGCCTCTGTTGCTGTCTAGACAGCCTTTCTAAACTGTGCCTTTACATGTACATGTTAACAAAATGTTGTCACGTTTATTACATCAAACTGATTTGCCATGCCCTGCACATGATTGCTTTAAGCTTGGTAAGGTTCTTGGGACTGGGAGGCAGGATTGTAGCAGTGTGTGCCCATCTATTACAAATTGGCTTCAGTTCAGAAAGCTTCAACAATTTCAAATGGAGCCCAGCAGTCTCCAGGCATTTTCTGAGCAGTTTGATTACAGGTGTAATACACACAGCCTTGTTAGCTCTCACTGATGAGGGACTCCTTGCCCTGATGGGTTCTGGCTGAGCTACTGACCACTGCTTTTCACTAACAATTCCTGTCTGCTCCCAGGAGATTCTTTAATGAGCCCCTTCGACATGGCCAAAGGCAAGAAATGTACTCTAGTGCAGTGAGGCGAAAAGCCAAAGCTTAGCCTACTAGGCAAGCAATAATTAATAAGGTAGTTTGATATTCTGCAATTCATTAACAAAGCTATATTATTGCCTATTGCTAATAAACAGCAACACATGTTTAGTCTGCTATACCACTTAAAAAATGTTAACTGTGAATCCAATCCAAGGTACATAAAAATAATTAAACTTCATTCATTTCAAAAATGAATTGGTTTGGAATGTTAATTAGAGACAAGATCTGAAAGTTATTCTGAAAGACCGGTTAAAGAAAAACAGATAATTGTGTTGTCTCTGTATTTTATTGCACAAAAGGGAACCTAATTAACGGGCACAGGAATAACGGGTATATGGTAGGGATGTGCAAGAACAAAATGTTGTTTGAGGTTATGTTTTGCTCTTGTTTATTGTTTCTGTTGTTTCACTTATAACAATGGAGAAGCAATGAGCAGGCTGTTTGCCAATAACACTGATTTTCCAGTTTTCATGAAATTTGCAGACATTGAAGGTCAGGGTAGTGGCAGTAGAGGCAACAACAACCTGAAATACTAAGAAATCAGTAGAGCAACAACAGTGAAGATAACAGAATCCTAAAGCATTGAATGAACGGCAGAGCGAGCAATGGGGACATCAATAGAGCAAGCTACTGAGGGCCAAAAGTCTGGGAGACCTCCAAAATGTGAAATTATTTATTGGGCTGAGTTTTCCTGCTTCTCAAATGGAAATTCTGGGAAATCCACGAGAGTGAGATTTATCTTAATGGTGACCAATTGTTTCACTAGCTGTGGTCCTAGATATTGATAATGTGGGCTCCAGGTACAATTTTATAAAAGGTTTGCCTATGTGTAAAGGCCAAATTGACACTTACTTCTAGACTATTTCATAAAATATATAGGTGCGTATGTGTCTTTATAAAGCAATACTCCCTTTGACCTGTTGATCACATGTAACAATTCACCTGGGTGCTAACTTTGTAGTTGAAGTCTAAAGCACCCTACTGGCACCTAAATATCATTCTCTGCTTCTGCTGGAAACCCATTTTCTCTGTGGCATCCTTCAAGAGTTCAGGACACATACTGCTAGCATCATGCGCAATCAGTCCTGACACCTAAAGGGCTAGTCAACCCCATCTCAGCCTCCAGAGACAACTCATAAACGGGTGCTTGCTGCTGCATCAATCAATCCAGAATGTGACTAGTGAAATTCCACCTGGCTCTCGATCCTAAATACAATTGTTTAGTGGTACTCAACCAATCTCTGCTTCTGCTGTACCATCTGCTCATGTTTCACACTCCAATTGAAGTACAAGGCTATATTCATGCATCTCTGTCAGCTCATGCGGGCTGATACTGCCATTATCCTTGCCACCCCAGTCAAAAAGATGCCCTCTACTAACAGGTGTTAACAATTGCACAATTTCCTTGTCTATCTTTTAAGTTCAGGTCACTAACTGGACTTCTTGGGAATGTTCCGCTCCACTCCAGAACACTCCCAAGAAGCCCTGATGCTAATGGGATAGCATCAGGGCACGTAGGGGACTTAGACGGGGATATTCAATGGCACTAACTGTGTAAGTAACGTTGAATGTCCCCATTTAAGGCATTTACACGGTTTACTGGGCTGTAAACGGTGTAAACGCCTTTCGAAAATTGGGCCCAATAAATCCACGGGACATTCAGAAGGGCCAATCAGGTACATGTGTGAAGAAGAAGGAAATGATTCCAAACGTTTTATGTATTTATTTTTCCATTTTTCAGTCCCTCTATGAATCCTTGGGTGCTGCTGGGAAATCTTTTGGCACAGCTGAGATTGAAGGCAAATAGTAAAAAGGCATCACTCATGTTTTCAATAACCGTAGGGGAAGAGGATCATGCAAGGGGTGCTTTTTGCCCAGGCAGTATGGGCTGTATCTATGTTAGCCTGTTCATTTGATATGAAATTACCCATGTCCTTCAAACCCTCCTGAGTTTCAAACCATCCTACCTTTCTTCCTGTAAGTCTCAGGTCATATCTTCATTCTCAGATTGAAACAGCTTTGGTGAGAACTGGACAAAGTCAATTTGCAAGGGCGCCTCGTTGGCTTTGGTAATTTCCTACTACCCCATTAACCTTTAAAAAGGAGATAGAGCAGCTTTTAAACTAGATAATAGGGGAAAGCCGACAGTCGCCCAAGAGCGGATGGTTCGGAAGAATGTATCCTTGAAGGATACTACCAAAAGCAGAGAGGTTCCAAAAAAGAGTAAAGTAGCCCAAATGCCCTCGAGTATGGATCAGACAGAGCTTAAAGATCCCAAATTAACCATGTCTACCAATAGCCAAATTAATATGAAAAAAATAAAGCATCTAAAATGCTTGTATGCAAATGCTAGAAGTCTAAAAAATAAGATGGGAGAGTTAGAATATATAGCACTAAATGAGAGGTTAGATATGATTGGAATCTCAGAGACATGGTGGAAGGAGGACAACCAGTGGGACACTGTGATACCTGGGTACAAACTATATCGTAATGATAGAGCTGATCAAATTGGTGGAGGGGTTGCGCTCTATGTTAGAGAGGGCATTGAGTCAGAAAGGATTAAAGTTTTGCAGGAAACAAAATTTGCTGGTGAATCTCTATGGATTGAAATTCCATGTAAAAAGGGGAAGGCGATGGCAGTGGGGGTGTACTATCGACCGCCTGGCCAGAATTAACAAATGGATGATGAAATGCTCAAAGAAATCAAGGAAGCTAACAAAAGTTATAGTGCAGTAATAATAACACAGGTACACTACCAAAAAACTGCCTCCAGTTTTGCAACTGATTCCTATAGATTTTGGGGTGCTGAATCCAGGAAAAATAGCCAAAATGTTCCATCACGTCACGTTTTCTTGCAAAATTAGATTTCTTACCCATATAAGGAATGTTCACATAATTTCTTTTTAGCCGACTGAAGTTTATTTTCTTGGCCCAAAATAGAGGTTGTAATGGTTAACTAACTAGAAACACTCCCTCATGATATTTTAGAGTGTTTTGTATTCATTTTATACATTAACAAGACAATTGGGAGGCGGGGGGCTAAATCCAGTACTCGCGCTGGCGCATGTTCTTTCCTGTTAGCCTCGCCTCGTTCGCTCGCTCAAACACGGTGGTTGCGACATGAACGTTCCTGTCAAATTTCAGTTTCTTGCAAGTTCATTATTACCTTTTGTTTGCTCAGTCGTAATCCAGCTTTATTCCGAAGTGGTTCACTACAGTTGTAGTTTGCAGTGCTGTGTATTTGTGGTGGCTCACAGAGCCAGAGGTTGCGTCAACTCTCCGGACAGTTTTTGTTTTATTTGTGGGGAATATACCGTGAAAAAGCGGCAGAGGAACATTTCTGCATTTATTAAAAAAGTATATTTTGCCTATTTCGGTTTGAAGTTAGGCGATCAAGACAAACCGTGGGCTCCTCACAAAGTGTGCAAGACATGTGAGGAAGATCTACGCTTATGGATGAAAGGTAAAAAAACAAGCATTTCGTTTCGGAATACCTATGATGTGGCGTGAACAAAGAGACCACAGCAGTGACTGCTCTTTTTGCTCTTGCATTGTGAAGGGATACAACTTAAAAAATAAGAACGTAATAAGTTACCCCAACTTTCCCTCAGCAATTAGGCCTATGCCTCATAGCAACGAAGTACCTGTGTCTGAACCACCAAAATCTTTAGATCATATTTGTGTGGACGGTTCTTTTTTTTTTTTTTTAAACGTTTATTTTCATTTTACAACAAACAAAGTAACAACACATCAAAAGAAACAAATACACACATACAATAAAGAAAGCAACCCCAATTACCCCCCACCCCAATGCTTCTTCTCTAAGCTGATTAGAATCATCATATGAGCGCCTACATACAACAATTATTGTACATCAAACAAACAGAAGGAAAATCTATGATACCGGATGAGCATGTGACAGAGATTAATACAGAATCAAACAGTCAACGAAGAGCATCAAAATTTTGAACATAATCGTTGAGCGTCTTCTAGCTAGACCAATAGTGAATAGTTTGACCGGAAGAGGCAGATATACTGGGTATTTGCGCACATTTACAATAAAGACAGATATGTTTCCCAATATGTCGTGATTGAGGAAATAGGAGACAGCAATGCCCAGCATAAAGACTAAAAGAAGTAAGCCAATTTAGGAAGAGAGGGGATCCCCGCAGCTAAGCGGAGCCCCACAAACTTCCCAAAGAGGGGATCCGAAATATATAAAATAGAATGAAGACGACCTCAGACCCGACTCCAGTAATACTGTAATGCGGGACAATCATACGTAACAGGAGTGTAGTAGACCGAAGGCCACATAGCATGTCCCGCATCAAGCGCACTGGATGGCATTCCAATTGGCTAACCTATCAGGAGTATTTGTCTACATGAGATAGCAGTACTGAGGAGATAGGAAAAATCTGATCTAGAATGTGAGTGATGGGGGGGGGCTGAGAAAAGGTGAGCTCTAAGTCTGGGGGGTGAAGCAACTTCCATATAGCAATTCACACAAAATCTGTCATCAGGGCTGGCAGGGTGTGGAGACTCTTGGGCGGACCACTCGTTCTAGGCGGCAGACTATCTATCAAAGGAACAAATACTTGGTAGAAGTCACCGCCGAGTAACAATAACAGGGTCATCCACATTCGGAGCATAAATACCAATACACGCAAATGCGCTATCTCTAACCTTAAAATATACACAGGCCCAGCTACCCTCCCCATCAGAGCTAGTATCCATTACAGTGATTGGCAAAATTTCTCAACTAAGATGGCTACCTCACCACGCTCAGAAACGGCGGGAGAATAGGCAGCCACCATATAAGGTTTGGCAGCAAGTTTCAGTGGTTCGACAGAAGTGAAATGGATTTCCTGAAGAAACACTAAATCAGTATGATCATGATTAAGATAACTAAGAATGGTCATTCTATTGATTGGACTATTGATGCCTCTTACGTTCAATACTAAGAGCATACATAAGGCCATACAACAAAGTCAAACATTCTGAGAAAGGAACATGATGGCGCACCGAGTTGCGCAATGTCCCTCATATCAACTATAAATGACTGTACACACGATATGATATTTATTTATTTATTTATTTATTTAACAGGTTTTCTATACCGCCTTTTCCTTAAATCAAAGCGGTTACCAGACACAAGAAGGGAGAACAGAGACAGGGGGGCATACACTGACTAAACTAAAGAGTGAAGGTAAAATTGGGATACGCAACATCAAGGAACCGTTACAGTAAAACAAGTTATATGCAGGCTATAATAATAGAGACTGTTAGATGTCTGTGCCATAGTACTCAGTGAAGAGTACAAATTTCAGTTGTTTTCTGAACTCCTTTAAATCATCCATGGATCGCACATCGGGAGGGAGAGAGTTCCATATAAGTGGGGCCGATAAGGAAATTGCCCTTTGTGTAGTACATTTACACGCTTTTCTGAAACTACTTGGGGTGCTGAGGGTGTTTGATGTAGTTATTCGTCTTGGCCTGTTGTTATTCTGGAGTAAGAGGTTATGAAGGCTAAAAGCAGAGCATTTATGTCTGATCTTGAATATATTAATTACCATCTTGTATTTGACGCGCTGGCTTATTGGAAGCCAGTGGAGCTCTTTGAGAGTAGGGGTAATGTGATCTTGAGATGCTGAGCCAGCAATAATTCTGGCTGCCGTGTTCTGAGCCATCTGAAGAGGTTTAAGTGAGTGTTTTGAAAGACCGTAGTAGATAGGATTACAAAAGTCCAGAATAGGAGTTATTAAGGCTTGGCAGACAGACCGGAAGTGGTCATATGAGAGTAAGGGCTTGAGGCGTCTAATCACTTTCATTCTGTAGTATGCAGACCTCACAGTTTTTCTGATGTGTGACTGGAGGGTTAGACCTTTATCGAGGGTAATTCCAAGATATCTAACTTCATCCTTAACTGGTATTGTAATGTTGTTGTATTTAATGAAAGGTGGGGGGGTTGAAGTCGGTGTTTCGAGTGACAATAAGCGCCTCTGTTTTATTGTAGTTTAAGGCAAGGTTATTGCATGTGAGCCAGGAAGACATGTTGTCAAGGCAATTTGTGATCTTGCTGTAGTCGGGGTTAATGAGATCAATCGGTGTATAAATCATGATGTCATCTGCATAAATCGTATAACTTATTTGATGGGCTGCCATAATTTGACAAATTGGCTGAATAAAAATGTTGAATAGAAGGGAAGAAAGCGCAGATCCCTGAGGTACTCCTTGCTTGATATTTGTAGGCTGTGAAGTGTTGTTTCCAGTTTTAACCTGAAACTGCCTGTTTGTTAAATAAGAGTTAAACCAACTAAGGACAGTACCAGAGATACCGATACTTTCCAATCTGATAGAAAATAAGCCAATGAAAAATCATGAAGCACCCTATATAACAGTAGAAGCACCAAAGTGCCTTAGAGAAGAAGCATAACCCCAGAAATTACAGGCGACCTGATGTCTGCGGGGTGAAACCCCAGAGAAGGCCTAAATTGAAACATATAACCGATATATCTGTGCGTGCTCCGAATCCAACCGAGGTGCACATCATGGAGGAAAAGGAGACCAAGAGAGGTAGATATAAAAGAAAGGAAGGTCCAGGCAGTCTCTATTCCAGGCAATAATCACCGCGCCGGACCATTCAAAATGGCGGGCGGTTCCAGCGGAGTCCATCCGAATTGTTGACTTAGCGCATCAGGTCTGCCTCTTTGGAATCTAAAAAGGTTGCTAGCAGAGCAGGATCTTCGAAGGTTCTAGTTTGGTTATGAAGAGTCACTCTGAGCTTCGCTGGATATAAGAGGCCAAAGCGAGCCTGTAACTGTTGAAGTCTAGGACGAAAAGCAAGAAGTCCCTTCCGCCGGTCAGCTGTGGGCTTTGCCAAGTCGGGGAAGAAAGAGACTTTATGATCGTCAAACTGCAGATGTGGCATCACCCGGGCGGCTTTAAGAATTTGCTCAACTTGCTGATACCTCAGTAAACGGAATATAATGGGCCGGGGGGTCGTCCGATTGAGTGCAATGTTGGTAGGAGCACGATATGCTCGGTCAATTTCCAGATCTCTGCGAAAGGTAATCTTCAGCAAGGAAGGGAGAGTTTTGACCAGAAATTCTCTGATATCTCCTGCTTCCGCCCCTTCTGGAACTCCTATGAGCCTGACATTGTTGCGACGAGCACGATTATTGCAATCCTCTAACTCTTTTTGAAGATTCTGTATGTGACGCTCAGCCTTGTCCAGGTTCACCAAACGCACCGCGTGCAAATCGAGGACCCCCGCCATGTTGTCCAGCCGTAGTGAAAGACCTTCAAGCCGGTCCTGAAGCATACCGAAGTCTTCTCGCATGGCTCGGAGCGCCTCTCCGTTGGACTGTACCAGTTCCTTCACACCACGTATTTCCTCCAAAATCTCCTGTTGCAGTTCAGGGCTTACCGAGGTGGAACCATCTTAGGTGGGGAAGACAACTCTGTTTTGGAGCGTTTTCCATGTGAAGAAGAGGGAGACCCGAAGTCCAAGCGCACTGGTTTGTGGGTCGCCATTCCCCCCAAGGCACCCCGGTAAGTTCGGTATAAAATATTAAGTTTATGCAGATATTAAGTCAGGATTCTAAGTAGGCCCCTCGGGAGCTTCAGCGCGAAGCGTCTACCCCGCTGGACATCAGGCTCCGCCCCCTCTGTGTGGACGGTTCTGATCATGATGAGACTCATCAGATGGCTTTTCCCGATGAGTCCAGTACTTCCGAGTTTGAAACTGAACCAGATCCGAAACCTGAACTTTTCTCTCAAGCTGAATTGAATGATTTAGTCCAGGATTTAGGACTTCCAAAAGATGCTGCCCAACTGCTAGGTTCTCGGCTTAAACAGAAAAATCTATTGTCACCAGGAACAACTTTTTATTGGTACCGCAACCGTGAGACACAATTTTTGAAGTATTTCAGCAAAGAGGAAGATTTGGTATTTTGCAACGATATATACGGAGTGATGGAAAAGTTTAAACTCAAGTATGATCCTGCTGAATGGCGGCTGTTCATTGATTCGTCAAAAGACAGCATAAAAGGTGTTCTTCTTCATAATGGCAACACATTCGCTTCAGTTCCTATTGCTCACTCTGTTATTCTCCAAGAAAAATACGAGAATTTGGCCCTGATTCTTCAGAAGATTCGTTATGATGAGCATAAGTGGATGATTTGTGGAGACTTTAACATTCTATCCATGCTATTAGGGCAGCAATCCGGTTTCACCAAATATCCCTGCTTCCTTTGCTTGTGGGATAGCTGGGCCCGCGACCTACACTGGGGGAAAAAAGACTGGCCAATTCGGGAGTATTTGAGACCCGGTGAGAAAAATGTTCTTCATGAGAGCTTGGTACCTCGTGATAAAATTCTATTACCATCCCTCCACATTAAGTTGGGTCTCATTAAGCAATTCATCAAGTCCCTTCCAAAAGATGGTGAGTGCTTTCGGTACCTTTGCTCAAAGTTCCCACGACTTTCTGAAGCAAAGCTAATGGAAGGAGTGTTTGTTGGCCCTGATATAAGGAAACTCATTTCAGATGGAGCATTCGCTGAAACGATGACTGAGAAAAAAAAAGAAGCCTGGGATTCCTTCAAGGATGTTGTTCTCAAATTCTTGGGGAACAGGCGGGATGAGAACTATAAGGATATTGTTGCCAGGATGCTCAATGCCTTCAAAGAACAAGGCTGTAACATGAGCCTGAAAGTCCATTTCTTGCACTCCCATGTGAACTACTTTCCCGAAAACTTGGGGGCGTACAGTGAAGAACAAGGTGAAAGGTTTCACCAGGACATCAAGGACGCAGAGAGAAGGTACCAAGGAAGATGGAACACCACTATGATGGCTGATTTCTGCTGGTTGCTGCTGCGGGAAACCCCAGATGAAAAATACGCCAAGCAGCGCACCAAGAGAAGCATTCAGGGGAAGAAGAAACGGGCCCACCAGGAGATTGATTGACCCAAGAATGACTTTAAAATCTAAACTGTGTTGACAAATATCGTGTTTTTACTAAACTTTGAAATAAAAATTTGCTAGTTATTACCACAGTGTCGGATCTCATTTATTAGAATTTTATTTTCACACCATCGGGTGTTTGTCTTCATGTATTGCAATGGTGCGGTTTGCGTTTTCTATTCTTACATACATACCTGTACAACATTTTTTGCACATTTCTTTGCTTTGCTTTGTGCCTAACCTCGCTCTTATATGCTCAATGTTTGTGCACATGTATGTGGCTGTTTTAAGTGCAGACAATTTTGCTACCATCACAGTGTGTTTTGTTGACATTACTCTATTCTTATGTGCTGCCTTGTTACAATTTTCTTTGTTCTTATTTGAATAACTACTAAACAATTAGTATAAAGAATTCATCCAAGAAACTTTTATCTCGATCGCACTCAATCTGAAACGTTCACCTCAAACTGCTAACCCAATGTAGCAAAAAATCTGTAGGTGATGGAGCAAATTGGTCACCAGATTTGGATTCAGCGCACCAAAAAACGTAAAAATCAATCGAAACATTAGAGGCAGTTTAAAAAAAATCTTTTTTAGTGTACCTGTGTAATGGGTGATTTCAATTACCCCAGTATTGACTGGGTCAGTGTCACGTCAGGACATGCTAGTGAGATAAAGTTCCTAGATGAAATAAATGACTGCTTCTTGGTGCAGCTTATTCATGAACCAACCAGAGGGGAAGCCATATTAGACCTAGTCCTTAGTGGAACACCAGATCTAGTGCAGGAGATAAGGGTGTTGGGGCCACTTGACAATAGTGATCATAGCATGATTGCCTTTCATTTAATTAGTGGAGGAGGGATGGTAAGGAAATTCACAGTACTATCTTTTAACTTTCGAAAGGGAGACTATGATAAAATGAGGAAAATAGTTAAGAAAAAGCTAAAAGGAGCAGTTGCAAAGGTTAAAGATTTACAACAAGCTTGGGTGTTGTTGAAAAATACTATCTTGGAAGCCCAGACCAGCTGTATTCCACGCTTTAAGAAAAGTGGAAGGAAGTCCAAAAAACTGCAGCATGGTTTAAAGGTGAGGTCAGAGACGCTGTTGTTACCAAAAAAGCATCTTTCAAGAAATGGAAAAAAGAGCCAAACAACGAAACCTGGAAACAGCACAAGCACTGGCAAGTCAAATGCAAGGCATTGATAAGGCAGGCAAAGGGAGAATTTGAGAAGAAGCTTGCTGTAGAAGCAAAAACGCAAAATAAAGACTTTTTCAAGTACATTCGTAGCAAAAAACCTGTGAGAGAGTCAGTTGGTCCATTAGATGATAGAGGCGTTAAAGGGGCACTAAAAGACGACAAGGCGATAGCGGAGAGACTGAATGAATTCTTTGCTTCGGTCTTTACTGGGGAAGATGTAGGGATGTTACCCATGACTGAAGTGATATTTAAAGGTGCGGAAGAATTGAAGGAAATAGCGATACATCAGGAAGATGTATTACAGCTATTAGATAAACTGAAGAGTAGCAAATCACCTGGGCCGGATGGTATTGAAGGAACAGAAATATGAGATTGCAGACCTGCTATTAGTAATCTGTGAACTATCATTAAAATCATCTCTAAAACCTGAAGATTGGAGGATCGCCAATGTAACACCAATTTTTAAAAAAGGGTTCCTTTGAACGTCAAAGGCATTAATTCTCCGATTAAACGGAAAAAGATTATGGCCTACTGCAAGCAGCAGAATGCTGACGTAATTTTTCTGCAGGAGACTCATTTGTCTTTGAGTGAGACTTCCAAATTGGAGAATAAAACCTATCAGCTGGTAGGCTCCTCCCCAGCAGTTCATAAGAGAAATGGTGTGGCCACTCTGGCCAAAACCTCCCTGAGCTGTAAGATCATTCAGGCTAGTAATGATGACGAGGGGAGGTGTGCGAAATCATTGACACTGCTTGGAGATGTTCAGTTGTTACTCCTTAATATTTATGGACCGAATAGGGATGACCCTGCTTTTTTCTGCAACTTGAATGAGACAATACAGAGGGAGGGTGAGCCTCTCATTATTTTGGGCGGGGATTTTAACCAGGTAAGGGACGCCTTGATCGATCGGAATCCAGGGAGGGTTGAGCGTCCCTCTCGAGCGAGCGTGGCACTCTCAGCTCTCATGGATGCATGTGGATTGGTGGATGTCTGGCGGCTGCTCCACCCGAGAGATAAAGACTATTCTTTCTTCTCTCCCATGCACAAGTCCTCATCTCGTATTGACTTCTTTTTAATATCCAAGGCCCTGGTCTCGGACAGCAGTGTGGCGGAGATTTTAAGTGTAACAGTTTCTGATCACGCAGCTGTCACGGCCACGGTGGAGGTCCCAGATAGCGTGAAGGCTCGCCCACCCTGGTCTTTCAGCAGAGTCTGGCTGGCAGAACCCACATTTCAAGAGGAGATAAGGGAGACTATTCTTGCCTATTTTCGGGAAAATAAAGTGGGGGAGACGGCCAGCTGGGCTTGGTGGGAGGCCTTTAAGGCCTCGTTGAGGGCCTCAATCACTAGTTTTCAGATCAAAGTGTCAAAGCGGCGTAAAGCCCAACTAGAGGCCCTGGAAAGTCAGATTAAAGCGGGTGAGCGCCTGGGGTGGAGACAGCCAGTGCCAGGTCTTCTTGTGCGTCTGCAGAGACTGCGATTCCAATATAACGAAATACTTAGCTCGGAAGTAGAGCAGGTAATGCTCCGTCAGGCAGCCAGGTATCATATAGAACGGAATAGAGCAGGCAAGCTGCTTGCAAGTTCCGCTAGAGGCCAGCGATGCAAGTCTCGAATTGCAGCTATCATAGATTGCCAGGCCGTGCGGCAAACCAAGAGTCTCAGTATAGTTGAGGAGTTCTCAAAATTTTATAAGGCCTTATACTCGTCAGAGACCGGGGTTGATTTGCAGGATTTCCGGCAGTTTGTTGATCAGTTGGATCACCCAGTGATATCAGCGCAGCAAGCTGCGCAGCTCGGGAAACCCATAACGGGAGAAGAGCTTCTCATAGCAATCAAATCTATGCCTCAGGGGAAGGCGGCGGGCCCGGACGGCATTCCTTCGGAATTCTACGCTGTTTTTGGAACCGAACTGCAAGCTTATTTATTGCAATACTACGCGGAGTTAGGGGAGAGTCAGGGCCAGACTGGTCTATTCTCAGACGCTATTATAACCGTCCTTGAAAAGCCTGGAAGAGACCCTGCCATTGTGGGCAATTATAGGCCCATCTCTCTTCTAAATGCCGATTATAAAATATACGCGAGCGTTTTAGCCAAGCGGCTGTCGGCACTTATAGGAGGAGTGGTGCACCCAGACCAGTGTGGCTTTGTGCCCGGGCGTTCCACGTCGGACAATGCCCGACTACTCTGTAACCTACTCGATCGGGCGGCCGTGGTACCCAGCCCTTATGTTGCCCTTTCCTTAGACGCGGAGAAGGCATTCGATCGATTAGAGTGGCCGTTCCTCTTTTATATCTTAGAGTGGTTTGGACTCGGTGGGGGGTTTATTAAAAAGGTTCGGGTGTTATACGCTAATGCGACAGCGCGTATTGCAGCGAATGGCGTCCTGTCTCGCTCCTTCTCATTACATAGAGGCACCAGGCAAGGTTGTCCTCTTTCCCCCCTGCTTTTCAACCTGGCAATGGAGCCGTTACTCCTGGCGCTTCGACAGCATCGCGGTTTAGCGGGTATTGTCGGGGGGGAGTTGCCGGTGAAACTCTCGGCATATGCTGACGACCTGCTATTATTTGTACAGCCATTTGAAATACCAGCAGCATTAGCTTTGATAGAGTCTTACTCAAGAATTTCTGGTTATAAAATTAACTGGAGCAAGTCAGTGGCCTTCCCGCTTAACAGGATCACTACTTCCGCAGAGATGGCCGGGTATCCTTTTAAATGGGAGGCGGACTGCATTAAATACCTGGGTGCTTGGTATTGTTCCTCGGCTGAGCTTATGATTCAGAAGAATGTTGCGGATTTGATGCAGGTGGTACGGGGGAAAACTTTGGGGTGGTCCACACTCCATTTATCTTGGTGGGGCCGACTGGAGCTCATTAAAATGATACTGATGCCAAAAATTAATTATGTGTTGGGTATGCTCCCTATCCTTTTACCGCGCAGTATATTTACACAGTTGGAGAAGTGCCTTGTTAGTTTTTTGTGGAAGGATTCGCAACCGCGTATTGCCCTTCGGAAGCTTAAGGCTGCTAAGGAGAAAGGTGGGGTGCAGTTCCCCGATCTTTATCTATATCATCAGGCCTTATTATTGAAACAAGGTGCCCTGTGGCTGGAGTCGGGGGAGCTAGCCTCACGCCCTGCATGGTTAGCGTTCGAAGCAGGGGTGGCCGAGCCGTACCCTCTGCCCTCGCTATTAGGCGCCCTTCAGCCCGACTGGCTTAATGCGGGGGGCGTTATTAAGGCAACGCAGGAAGCCTATCTGAACATGGCTCGCGGGTTGGGCAAGGACAGTTTGTCTTCTGGCTCGTCGCCGTTATGGTGGAATCCCTTGTTCCGAATTCGTGGCAAGATGTTCGCTTGGCAGGCCTGGCAAGAGCGAGGCATTTGGAGGATTGGCCAGTTATTAGGACCGAATGGATGGAAGGATTTCGCTGTCCTACAGTCGGAATACGCCCTCACTGACGCCAATTATTTTAAGTGGGCGCAGCTTAAGCACTGCATTGTTGCCTCCCGCATATCTGTACGGGAATTGGCTGGTGAGAATGGGGTACTGAAGGTGCTTCAGGGCACAATTGGTCAGCAGGGTGCTCTCTCCAAGCTTTATGCATCCCTTCGGGATAGCGCTCCACCGGGGCTGTTGGGCTTGGTGAGAGTCTGGGAGTCCGACACGTTTGACCCAGTGCCCACGGGCATCTGGAAGCTCTTATGGGGTCCCGTCACCAGGGTCTCTAGGTCGGCAGCTCTTACCCAGGCGTTATATTTTTTCGCTCACAGAGCTTTTATAACCCCAGCGAAGTTGGCCAAATGGGATAAGGGAACTTCCGGTAAATGTTGGTCCTGCCAGACCAGTGAGGGCACATACTCACATATGTTCTTCAATTGTCCCTTTGTAAAGAGCTTTCTATCCCAGGTCTGGGGGAGGATTAGTGTCATTTTAAATCTGTCCCATGAACTTACCTGGAGAGGAATATTCTTGAGATCCTTGGCGGTGCATCCAGCGTTGGGCCACGGGGAACGTTTCCTTTTAAACTTTATGTTGGCCATTGCGATTAAGCAGATTTTGGCAAATTGGAAATCTTTCCCGAAGCTCAGCCTGGCCCACTGGTGGAACTCGGTTTGCCAGTACTCTAAATATGAGAAGTTATACAGTAAATTGTACCGCCCGTGTGATGTTGCGTTAAACTTTCAAAGATGGGAGATATTGGACCAATATGTTGCGTGCGCTAAGGTTGTTATATAAGAGTAGCATTAAATGCCTGTTATGGCGGCCTGTTTGCCAGCCCAGGAGCGCCTGTGAATGCTCTGGGTTGTGGCCGACTGATACCCAGAGAGCCGGGTGGGGGGAGGGGGGAGGGCTAGGGCTATTTGTGATGGTTGTACTGTTTTTTCGGTTTGTTCAGGTTGAAGTGTCAGTGTGTTTTTGTTTGTTCTGAAACTATAAATAAAGAATTAAAAAAAAAAAAAAAAAAAAAAAGGGTTCCTGGGGTGATCCGGGAAACTACAGTCCAGTGAGCCTGACATCAGTACCAGGAAAAATGGTAGAAACCATCATAATGAATAAAATTACTCAGCATGTAGATAGTCATGGCCTAATGGGAGACAGCCAACATGGCTTTAGACAAGGAAGATCTTGTCTTACTAATCTGTTATGTTTTTTTGAAGGTGTGAATAAACAGATGGACAAAGGTGAGTCAGTTGATATAGTGTATCTGGACTTTCAGAAAGCTTTTGACAAAGGTCCCTCATCAGAGACTTTTGGCAAAACCAAAGAGTTATGGGATAGGAGGCAGTTTACTACTGTGGATCAGGAACTGGTTAAAAGATAGAAAGCAGAGGGTAGGGCTAAATGGCCAATTTTCCCAATGGAGAAAGGTGAATAGTGGTGTACCCCAGGGATCTGGGCTGGGTCCGCTGCTTTTTTGACATATTCATAAACTACCTGGAAAGTGGAATAACGAGTGAGGTTATCAAATTTGCAGATGACACAAAACTATTTAAAGTTGTTAAAACCCAAGAGGATTGTGGAAAATTGAAAGAGGATCTTGATAAATTGGCAGACTGGGCATCAAAATGGCAGATGAAATTTAATGTGGACAAGTGCAAAGTTATGCACCTAGGGAAGTACAACCCAAACTATGGTTACACGATGCAAGGTTCCACATTAGGAACCACCACCTAGGAAAAAGATTTAGGCGTCATTGTGGATACAATGTTAAAACCCTCGGCCCAGTGTGCAGCGGTAGCCAAGAGAGCAAATAGAATGTTAGGTATCATAAGGAAAGGAATGGAAAATAAAACAAAAGATATTATAATGCCTCTATATCATTCCATGGTGAGACCGCACCTTGAATATTGTGTGCAATTCTGGTCACCGTATCTTAAAAAGGATATAGCGTTATTAGAAAAGGTTCAGAGAAGAGCCACCAAAATGGTAAAGGGGATGGAAGGATACTCCTATGAAGAAAGGCTAAAAAGGTTAGGGCTCTTTAACCTGGAAAAGAGAAGGCTGAGGGGAGATATGATAGAAGTCTATAAATTAATGAACGGAATGGAACGGGTAAACGTAGATCGATTGTTTACCTTATCAGAATATAGAAAGACTAGGGGACATGCAATGAAGCTACAGGGTAAACTATTTAAGACTAATAAAAGAAATATTTTTTCACTCAACGTGTAATCACACTCTGGAATTTGTTACCGGAGGATGTAGTAAAGGCTGTTAGTGTAGCTGGGTTTAAAAAAGGTTTGGACAAGTTCCTGGAGGAAAGGTCCATAAACCATTATTAAGAAGTGACCGAAGATATCAATGCTTGACCCAGTACAAGCATTGCGGAACCTGTGTCTTTTGGGGAAACTGCTAGGTACGTATGACCTAGATTGGCCACTGTTGGAAACGGGATACTGGGCTTGATGGACCTTGGTCTGACCCAGTATGGCATATCTTATGTTCTTATGTTCCCAATGCTGCCAGTCCATTGCTCTGGCTACTTTGTCTTCACATTGTACCAATATTGAAAGGGGAAAGAGACTGATTTTGTGACAAAGAAATGGCCTTGGCCTTTAATTCAGCTTCAGCTTTCTTCCATTTTTGCCAGATAATAACATCAAGTTTGGAGTGTTCACTTTTTGCGCTAAGTAATTCAACAACTTGGTTTGTATTCCTGCTGGCTGAAGAGCGTGGTAGGCACAGGACTATCTTCTCTCCTTTGAACTGTGTTCCCAAGTTGGTGCCTCTGATGATGGAATCTCCAAATAGTAGTAGTTTTCTGTTTGGTGAGGTTTTCTTCATATTTGGTGCTTTAGCAGGGGATTGGACATTGTCTGACTCATTTAAGGGCCCTTCAGTTTCTTTGGATTGGGCATCCTCATTAGCCAAGGCAGAGAAGGCATTGTGCAGGGATATCTCTTGATGTACAGGATGTCTCTGTGTTACTGGTCGCAATCTACCAGAACCAACTGTGATCCATTTGTTCCTGGGGTGTTTGATTCTTTGCGGGAGCGGTGGTGGACTTTATTCAGTTTGTATCCTAGAAGAGGTGCACTTCATTGCAGCCAGTTCCTCCCTCAGTAGAGACACTTCTTTATGCATGGCAGCTAAGTCTTTCCTTAGTAGAGTCAGTTCTTCATGCATGGTGGCTGACTTTAGGCATATAGGACAAGCTCTTAGGCTCCAAATGATTCGTCTTGGAATGAAAGTACCACAGTTATTGCACTGAATACATGACATGTTGTTTATGCAGTCCCAGAAGAGGAAGAAGAAAAGATTTAGAAGATGTGAATTTTAAGCCAGGTTAGGGACGATAGATGGCACGTATGTGACTACTATATAGGTAATGTAGCCCCTGGAGTGGGTGGGGTGAGGGGTAGGGTGGGTGGGAACCTAAGTGTCTCTGGCCAGTAGGCTGTTCCTGAACTGTGGGCACAGGAACCCACCACTAAGGACAAATAGATACGTTGTAAACGTGGGTGCTGGTCGTGAATGTCCACAGTCTTGGCAAAGGCAAAATATTATTATGACTTGCAAAGGAGTGTGGGGGTTGTAGTTCATTCATACCAGAATCAGCCGTTCACAAAATAATGAGTTGTGATGCTCGAGAGTAAGCAAAGAAAAACAGATTTTATTCATGGGGTTAATTCTCCCACACGGATTTACTTGGTAACACAAAAGGACACTTGCTTCAAGTATTGTACTCAGGAAAAACAAAACATGATATAAGGTAACTGAACTTCTTAAGCAATAAATCAATAAAGACCTTGATGGGAAACAGAAAAGGTCTTTTTGATGGCACCTGCTAATGACCTTCTTAGCAGTGCTCCAAAAGGCAAAAACAAACCCAAAAGTAACAAAAAAACTGTTCTTTATCAAGGATAACTTTCTTCTATTCACACACACAAAGAAGAAGTTTCCTTCTAGAGCTCACGTGCACTTGTGCCTGGCTCAATTACCAATAATTAGCCAGCTGCAAACCCCTTTGCTGGTTCACTCTCTCTACGTGGCTCAATCCTACCCTAAAGCTTTCTTGCAGAGACTTTTCTGGGTAGATAAAAGAACAAGTTACAGTTCCTTTTGGTGGTTGTTGTATTAGTGAGAAACTACTTTAAAACAGCAGCCTAGACAGTGAGCAGTCCATGTATTCCAAATGATCATTTGATATATCTCCTTCTTCCTCAAATATCATGGAATCAATATCATGGTCTGGCTCAGAGGAATTCCTTAATTAATCACTCTCAGGATAATATTTGTTTCCCTGCTGTCTTCCAGGTGAAGAGCTAGGGCATAGATCAAAGTTCATACCTGAGCTTCCCTTGCTGTTAGGTTTCCTCTCCTGGTATCCTGGCCAGTAAGTAGTCCAGCTTTTATGTCCAGCCTTCCAATCAAGATCCCTGGACACTGGGTCTCTCTTCACATACCTTCTTGCACCGGTCTTAGGGCCCATTCCAAATGCAGCCGTTTCCCTCAAAGGTGCCGCTTGGAAGTTCCTGGCTCTATAACCCCAATCCTCTGGCTTCCTCCAGTCCAATGGAGTATGCTTGCCTCTGGAATCACTCCTAACACACGTACTGCTGTGGGCTCCTTCTTTAGACCTCCAAGATGTCTTTCTGGTCTTCCTTCTGCGTTGCTTCTGCTGTTGTAGTCCTCTCTCTTCTTTCTCCAATGGCTTCTGCTTCTGTCTCTCCTCGTTCTCACCGTTCTGCCTGTTCTGTCTCTGTGTAGAATATCTTTTACTTTTAAAGTGCTTAGAGGGACACTCCACCCTAGCACAGCCCAGGTGTGCTGAATCAAGCCCTGCCCTTGGAGATGAGTGATTGGGGATTACCTCATAGCTCTCCTGATTGAACACACGTTTCCCCACTTCAGCCCTTCTAGAGGCTGTTTGAAACCTGGTGCATTCTGGGACTGGTAGTCTTTTATGATAACATTCTGTTTTAGTATTTCTACCAGCAAAGACAGGTTGTTTGATCAGAGCCAATTCACCTCTTTTATAGCTCCCTCCTGAACTATGATAAGCTTCCTTATCACAACGTGCAGCACAGGAAATGGAGGTCCACAACACTAACTCAGCAGGGGGGGGTAGTCCCTTAGGTAGACTAAGAGAAAGTTTAAAACTCTACAGCAATGGAGTGGGTAAGGGAACCCACTACTAAGGACAGATATATAGATAAATATGTGGAGACAAACAGATTCACAGTTATTTGAAGACAAACAGACTCACAGTTATGCAGCAAACTCAGCAAAAATCACCTTTTGGGAGAGCTCTGGAAAGCACTCCTTTTCTTAAGGAACAGAAAGGCAATCTGAGCAAGCCCAAGTGCAGCACAGGAAATGGAGGTCCACAACACTAACTCAGCAGGGGGAAGGGGTAGTCCCTAAGGTAGGCTAAGAGAAAATTTAAAACTCTACAGCAATGGAGTGGGTAAGGGAACCCACTACTAAGGACAGATAGATAAATATGTGGAGACAAACAGATTCACAGTTATGCAGCAAACTCAGCAAAAATCACCTTTTGGGAGAGATCTGGAAAGCACTCCTTTTCTTAAGGAACAGAAAGGCAATCTGAGCAAGCCCAAGTGCAGCACAGGAAATGGAGGTCCACAACACTAACTCAGCAGGGGGAGGGGTAGTCCCTCAGGTAGGCTAAGAGAAAGTTTAAAACTCTACAGCAATGGAGTGGGTAAGGGATCCCACTACTAAGGACAGATAGATAGATAAATATGTGGAGACAAACAGATTCACAATTATTTGAAGACAAACAGACTCACAGTTATGCAGCAAACTCAGCAAAAATCACCTTTTGGGAGAGCTCTGGAAAGCACTCCTTTTCTTAAGGAACAGAAAGGCAATCTGAGCAAGCCCAAGTGCAGCACAGGAAATGGAGGTCCAAATATGTTTTTATTTTATTAATATGCTAATGAAGAAGCCTGTCAAAAACAAGAGAAGAGCTGTGGGGGAGGAGAGGGAAGGGACTGCTCTATCTCTTCCTCATATACCCATCTATGTTTTTCAGCCTCTGTGCCATCCCACTCAGTCTCAGGTGTGCCACCTCTTGCATGGTTATTAGGACCTGGCCCCTCTACTAGTCAGGACCATAATAAGCTAGAAATGCAACTTGTACAACTCAAGAACCCATGAACCCCCCCCCCCCCACCCCAACCACAAGCAGAAATGTGCTCTTGCTGGGCTTCCTAGAAGCCTAGTGATGACATCAACACCCCTTCCGTAATTACTCCTTGTGCTACATCACTGCTTGTGCTGTCCTTTGTACAGTTCTACTACTAGCCACAATACACAGGTTCTTCCATATCGCACTCTGTTGGAAAAGCTGGGCCTGGACTTCTGGCCTTCTGTATTGGACAGTTAAGCCTGTGCACTTGGGATTTGTTGGGTTATGGACTGTATAGACTATGGAGGTCATTCACGAACACAGGTTGTGAGGCTGCCCATCCCGGCGGGACGTGCAGCACCGCAAGCCATCCATGCTTGATTCCCCCTCTGACTCTCCCTGTATGTTCTGTGCATCAGGATGGTGAAAGATGGCGCTGGAGGGAGGGGGCAGGAACAGGGCAGTGTGGGGGCGGGCCAGTCTGGCAGCACATACAGGACCGATTCAGGTCACGGCCCTGTATGTGCTGCCAGGCCCATTGGGACGTGCTGCTTATACCACCTCAAAAGTGGTATAAGCAGCACTTTTGGACTGATTGGGCCCAAGTATCACCCTTCCCAAGGGCCAGGGCATGGTGCGGAGGGTCCCCGCTGCCTGATCCATGCTGCGGTAGGACAGCTGTGGGTCAGGGGAAGGGAAATGGGGAGCTGGAGCTATGGATGTTGATGGTGACTTTGGGGAGTATGTCCTTGCAGGTGGTAGGAGCATGGCAGGCTATCCTCGGGCCCGATTCTGGCTATTACAGGAACATTTTGAATTGGGTTCACACAACCCCATCTTCATTGGGGATGTCCAGATGGCCCCCTTCGTGAATTGGGCTCCACGACTCTGACAAAACTCAAGGATATAAACAACAGCTTTTTATATATAGTAGGATTAAAATCTCAAAGGTTGCTGCAGTCTGTGTCATCGGGTGAGGGGGACTCTATGAGTCCCCCCCCTCACCCCCTCCTCCCTCAGCCGTTTTTGCAGGTCTCTCCTATGGGGGATGGTTTGGAACCTTATCTTGGATTGTGAGGTCTTAGTGATTTGACACCCTGCCCTAAACCAGTGCAATGTAATTTGAGTAAAGTTCCTACTCCCATGATAGGTTCTACCATTTCTTTGCAAGGTATTTGGCAGGTGCTATCATGCACAGAGGCCTTTCGTACTACAGCAATTCCTCAGTTGTGTAAATTCTCCCAGGAGTCTACTGCTAAATTCTTTCAGGTAGATACCATTTTGGGGACTTTAGGGAAAAAGGTCTCCAACTTGGATACTCAGGTGACCTCCTTGAGTTCAATGTTTATGTCCTCTATTAAGGACAGCCTACTGATTCACTATAAGTAGGAGTCTCTGGAAAATATATCTCATAGTAAGAATTTGTAGTTTGTTAATTTTCTTAGGACACATTTGTTATCACTGGATATTCTGTTGAGAAAATACTTTAAAGAAATATTGTCTTTGTCTAATGCTGATGTAATTGTTATTTCTAGGATGTGTTATGTTTCTGTGCGGACTTCTTAAGGTTAGGAAGGAGAGGGAATTATGGAATCCAAACTGGAGTTCAGTCCCTCTGCCTTCCTCGAAGATTCGCAAGATATTATAAATACTAGAGCTACTTTACTTGTTTCCTTTGTAAATGATGGTGATAAGGCACTAATTTTGCAGAGTTATTTCCGACATAAGGAAGTTACATTCTGTGGAGGAAAACTTCAGGTGTTTCCAGATGTATCCAAAACTACCCAAGTGAGAAGGAAAGCTTTTTTGTTGCTTAAATCTCGGGTGCTGGGATTATCCAGCACCTTTTATTTACCATTCCCCTGTAAATGTTTAGTTACATTGTTGGGGGTGAGGTATGTTTTCCTTGATCCATCTCATTTGGAGAAGTTATTGGTGAGTAAGGAGGCGGCTGCACCTATGGCTGAGGAGGGTTGGGGGGTTGAGGTGTTTATGATAACCATATATGGTTCATATGGTTTCATTTAGGAGGAATTGTTTGTCGCAGCTTATTGTGAGGTATTTTGCCTCTTTTTTGCTTTTATTTGTGATATTTTTCTTACATAAATGCTCCATTGATGTGGGCTAATGTTCCTTTTTCTTGAGCTATGTATTTTGGAAGATGTTTAATCTTTCTCTTTCTTTTTTTTTTCCTTATTGTGTGCATTTCTTGTCATGACATCTAAAAAAAAGATATAGCAGAATTAGAAAAGGTACAGAGAAGAGTGACCAAAATAATATAGGGGATAGAAGGATACTCCTATGAGGAAAAGCTTAAAAAGCTTAGGGCTCTTTAGCTTGGAAAAGGGATGGCTGAGGGGAGATATGATAGAAGTCTATAAATTAATGAGTTGAGTAGAACGGGTAAATATAGAAAAGTTGTTTACTCCATCAAAAAGTAGAAATGCTAGAGGACGTGTAATTAAGCTACAATATAGCACATTTAGACAAATTGGAGAAAATATGTTTTCACTTATTATATAATCAAACTCTGGAATTCGTTGCTGGAGTATCTAGTAAAATCTGTTCATGTTAATGGTTTTAAAAGAGGTTTGGACAAGTTCCTGGAAGAAATATCCATAAACCATTATTAAAGTGGACTGGAGAAATCCACTGCCTACCCCTGGGATAAGCAGCATGGAAACTGTCTACCTTTTGAGAACCTGATAGGTACTTGTGACTAGAATTGACGGACCTTGGTCTGGCCCAGTATGGCATTTCATATGTTCTTTGGACAGCCATTCACCCATCCTAACTTTAACCACTTAAGCCACCCACAGACCACCCCAGCTACAAACCACCCTGGTTTTAACTGGGCATTTGTTTGGCAAGAAGATATTTCTCGACATTAACAGGTTAATGCTGTTGAATATCATGGTGGAAGCTTTTTAACTGGTTAGCAGGTCTGCTAGCTAGCTAAACACATCAAAATGCCCGCCATGTTCTTCAAATCTATCTCCCTTCAGTCATCATGCTGCTAAATTTTGAGTGACCTACTCATGAGACATCAAGAAAAATAGCATGCATGCTTGAAAGTGAATGTGCAGACTTCTCTTTCCCTCATGGCTAAGCCTCTTTGTTGCAAACATGCATATAAGTAGACTGGCACATGAGATTGTTTATCATTGCCCATACAATACTGTGATTCCATGCAGATTATAACAATGGTGTTATCAAGGTGATATGTGGTGTTTTGTGCTATGCCACTTATAATATTTGTTTATTGGTTATTAAAAAGTTGTTTTACCATCTTTTGCCTAGGCATCAAGAAAGTTTACTAAATATTAAAATTGAGATGAGAAGAAGAGGAAGGGAAAAAAGGAAATATGGGTGCAGAGCGAGGAAGAGTTGGCAGAAAGGAAACCAGCAACAGAGTTATGTCTACCACTGTCCCAAATGCCTTGTCCTCATTGAAGGTAAGCTCAAAAAATAGGTCTTGAGACTTTTCTTGAATTTTTTTTTCTGTGAGGATTCCATTCTAATATACAGTGGAAGACAATACCAAAGAACAGGGTGTAGAAAGAAAAAGCGGACTGGCGAGTTGAATCATAATGGACTAGGTTGACTTGGATTTAGTGGCAGTTACAAAGACATGGTTCACGGACAGCCATAACTGGGATGGAATTATGCCATGCTATACTTTATTCAGGAAGGACAGGATAGGAAGAAGGGGAGGAGGAGTGCACTATGCTCTGCTTGGGTGGTATATCAAGTGTTATAATAAAGATAAAGATAAAGCTGTGTAAAAAATAATATTAAAGTTATAGAATTACAAGATTTAAAAGGGAGCGAGGAGACACTGTGGGTTAAACTAGAAAGAGGGAGTGGGAAATCCATTTACATTGGTGTGATATACAGATCTCCTTCACAGGGAAAAGACATGGGCAGAGATTTAATAGAAGACACATGCAGTATTGCTATGAAAGGTGAAGTGCTACTGATAGGTGATCTCAATATGCCGTATGTTGACTGGTACATCTCTACTGCGGTGTCATCTAGAAGTAGGGAGATCCTGGATTTGCTATAGGGAGATCTATTCCAACAACTGGTAATAGAACCCACATGTGAAGGGGCCATAATGGACTTGGTGCTTACTAATGGGGAAAGTGATTCTGATGTTATATTGGGAGATCATCTTGCATCCAGTGATCACCAGATGATGTGGTTCAGTATTATGACTAGAACTGATAAAGTCCATTCAAAAGTGAGAGTCTTAGGGGTATGTTTACTAAACTGCGGTAATCATGAATAACGCACGTTATGTAACGTTAACGATCATAAGCGCAGCATAACGTGTGTTATGCTGCGCTTACGATCGTTAGCATTACATAACGCGCGTTATGATGTGCTAACGATCGTAATGCCCCGCGGCGCGGTAAAACACCGCAGAAGGTGGAGAGAGGGCGGAGAGAATGGGTCAATGGACAGAGAGTGGGCTGGGAGAGGCTCCCTTCACACTAACACGCTGATCTGAAGAGCTAAATCCCAACGCGAATGAAAACCTGCCGTTAAATGCACATTACAGGGGAGAGAAACCATTTCAGTGTCAGCAATGTACAGCCTAGGCAGGGAAACCCCCAAAAAATGATAAGTGTGATACATGTGCACAGAACAAAAGAGCACATAAACACTGAAAATGACCTCAACAAACTGGAAAAAACCATAACCAAGCTGGCCAATAGTGGTATTAATGATAAACAGCAACCCCCCCTCCCCCCCGGGAAAGCTCCATAGAAAAGATATAAATCGTGGAAGGGTCTACACTCCATCCCCCATACAAGGTGAATGAGCCCACAGTGAAATAGCGCTGCTCAGGGTTTACCACTCCATCGGACAGGGTTCCTATGGCGTGCACATGTCCCGCAACATCAGGGCGGGCATGTCGGAATGGCAACTGGACAGATGCCGGAAAGGGGGATACAGAGGGCCGCAGGCGGCACATGCTGTGGTGCAGGTGGGCCACAGTGCGGACTAGGATGATGCCTAGCTGGCCCATACGAATGCTGAAACAGCAGAGCAGCCAGACAGCAACTGCTGAAGGCCAAACATGGGCACGACTGTGTTTCCCACAGTGTCACAGGGGATAGTACCCAACAGCTACCCCCAAGGGCACAGAACATTGGCAGGCGGGGCTGAGGGGGAGCGTGGACGTCTATGCAGGCACCCCGACCCCAGAACCCGCACCATAGGCAGCCACCTACCTGCACACTGGATGGCCTGAGACTGCGCACCACCAGCACCACCTGCAGAAGGGCATGTCAGCATGGTGGATGAGGGATACTGGTGGTGGAGGGGGCAGTGGCTGCTGCCCAGAGCAGACCGTGGCCTAGCCCTGTGTAGGTGGGTGCTGTATACTGCAACAGACGGGCCCTGTCTGACCAACAGTCATGGTATCACCAAGGAATGCACTAGCTCTGTGAGAACATGGTGGTGCAGTGCACAAAACCAGTGTATTCTAGAAGCAGAAGGTCACAGGTTCAAGTCCCAGCTGTGGTTTCCACCAACCCAGTCCTCATATTTTACCCACTACTATAACGTGCTAATACAGACAGAACCTTTATTGAAGATGATGTAAACATGCCCAAGACACCTACATTTTACCCTACAGAGCACGGACACCATAAACATGCACATTACCTAGAGCAGAGTCTCCCAAATGCAGTCCTGGAGGGCCAAACACCATTCCGGTTCCATGCTGCCTCTGATAAAGATGCCTATGCTGCATTTCTATGCGCCACCCCCATGGTATGCAGATGTATCTCATGCATATTCATGAGGGACATCATGAAAACCCGAACAGTGTTTGGCACCGCAGGACTGGATTTGGGAACCTCTGCCGTAAAGCAGCAGCCAACAGGGGCAGACACACCCGCACCCACAGGTCCCATTATCCAAAGCCTCCTGGAGAGGCAGGACTTTGGGCTCTGCGTGAATCTCCCAATACTAGCACTTGCATACCTTAGTAATGCCACCCTAAACCTGGGAATATGGTACACATCTATCAAAAGGTTGCTATGATTACTGGCAGATAGCAATTCCTAGGTTAAGTACAATTTTCGGAGTGAGCTGCATCATAGCAACCTCTCTGATGTCTGTGGAGTGTGCTACAGGTCTTTTGTCTGACAGTGTTTACCAACCTGGGGAGTGACTCCTACAGTATTGCGTACCATAGTCATGCCTGCACTGTGCCCAGGACTGGTGTGGTGGCCTGGGCTGCCCAACACCTCTATAGTTGCACAATGCTGGCATAGGTGTGGGGAGTGTGTGTCTGTCTATCCAGTGTGTGGTGGCTGCCAACACCCTCCACAGCCCACACTGCTAGCACTGTTGCCAGTATTGGCCTGCCAATGTGCATAATGAGGAGCAAGGTACCCTGGGAATAGCCTGGATAGGGTGGTCTTGCCTGGCCGCATCTGCAAAGGTCATAGGGCAATGGCTCGGACATTGTAATGCAGGTACCACCTGCACGGACAGAGTGGCCAGAGCATGTCCTGCTGGGAGGTCACTCTCACCCTGACTGAGCAGTGACCACGGCATGGCTAGGTTCCCCCATAGTGCTGTATTGTATTTTTTTCATGTGATATTCATGGGTTCTCCTTTGGGGCCTGATCACTGACTTATCTGCTTGGTGTGTATGCTGACATCTCAGTTTTGGGTACATGCATCTCCTCCAGGACCATGTATTATGGACTAGCTAGCAGACTGTTTGCAGCTAGTATGTGTGTTGCTGGAACACCTTGCAGGGTGCAGCGGCTTGAGGCTTGCTGCTGGAGAATGTCAGATGGGGGGGGGGGGGCAGCTGTGCATTTCCAGGCCTTCTGTCTGCTATTGCTTTATGGATGTGTACAGTTCTGCATTGCCTGCCCTGAAGGGTGTTTGATCCCTAGCAGAACTGGGGTGATGTTCCCCTCTACTGCCACCATTGCAGGGGGGTAGAAAGTGGATCTGTTGGTGGGAGATCCTGTCCCCCACCCTGAGCCCCAGAGGGTGCATTGGGTGCTGGTATGCAATCTCCCTGTGGGTCCCTCCGCCCCCTTCACTTACATCATGTGACCATGGTACCCACACAGGGTATGCACATTTATGGGTGCATCATAGTCCACAAGGGCTAGATGTGACATACAGATGAACACAGGCATATCCTAGGGGTGTTTGCAAGGACTACCTATCACACATTAGCACTGATGGGGACCCTCACATGTGTTACCATGGCCACATACAGGAGGGCACATAGGATCATCCTCCAGATCCTCATTAATTTGGACAGGGATATGGTGCCTGAGAGCAATGTTGCGCAGGATGCAACAGGCTATAATGATCTCTGCCACAGTCTGTGCTTTGTATTGTAAGGCCCCGCCTGTCCTATACAGACACCTGAAGTGACTCTTTAAAACGCCAAAGGTGCGCTCTATGACTGAGCGGCTGGAGACATTGGCCTCATTGCAACTCCTCTCTGCACGTGTCCATGGTTGATGCACAGGGGTCAGCAACCAGGGGTGACACCCATATCCTGAATCACCTCCAGAAAGAAATGTGGAACGTTAAAGCAGGGGCTCACGTCTATCCAAATGGACACAGGTATGTACGTGCAAACCAAACACACAAAACATCCTGAAACAAACATATGACATCACATGATGGGACACCAAAACTATGCATCAGCGTGTGAAGTTATGACACACAAAACAAGGGGTAGGTGTAAGGATTGCAATCAACATAATCTGTAATCACGACACAAATGCTAGCGTCCATTCTACCATCAAAACACAGCACCGTAGCAAGGTAGAGCTGGAGGGCACTCCCTCCCCCCAACGTTAGATCAAACACAGACAGATGAGACACACACACAACTAGGGATACTCCTCAAAGACAGACATGTGCACATACGGTTAGTCACAGGATCACCATGTGCATGTCAGAGATGAGAAATACACACCCAGCAGTATACAGACCTCATACTGGCCTGCCTCAAATTGTCCGAATAGTGCTGAGTGATTCAGGATATAGGAGTCATGGGTGGACCCTGCAAAGCTAGAGACCACATTCATAATATGCATATTTGCATCACATACAACCTGAACATTCAGGGAATGGTAGTGTTTGCGGTTGCGGAACACTACCTCCCTGTCTCTGGGCGGAACAAGGGCAACATGTGTACAATCAATAGCTCCCATCACATGTGGTATCCTGGCAAACACCTCAAGGGCCTGGTTCAGTGTCCCCCACTATTGCCTAGTGTTGGAAATGGCAATGTAATTCTCCACCCAGCTGATCATGGTACGCAGTACCTGGTGGAGACAGCGTGAGACGGTGGGGTGGCTCATGCCACCCACTGCGGCCACAGATGACTGGAAACAGCCAGAGGAAAAGAAATGTAGGGCACCAAGGAACTTGACCAACCCCAGTATAGCATGTGACCAACCAGTCAGGGGCTCAAGGTCAGGTCGTAGATCCTCATAGAGTTCCCTAATAGCCCCCGTGCTCAGGTGGTAGAGGGAGATGACTTGGTCCTCACGCATATCCTGGAGCTGGGCCCTGGGCCTGTAGAGGCGAGGTTGGCGAGCCTGCAACTCCGCACACCTCCTGCACCATGCCGGCACAGCCCCTGCCTGGCCTGCCCCACAGCTGCAGGTCTGTGTTGCAGTGGGACTAAACCCATGCCCTGTGCCTCAGCCCCATGGACACCATCTCCCCCGTCAGGCAACCGCAGCCCCTGCTAACCTCCCACTGCACATGCAGCAACCACAAAGCCAGCCATAAATTCCACCCCCCTCAACTCCTCTAACTCACTCAAACTCAGACACTCACCTCAGCAACCTAGCCACACACCTCCCCCACCCTTCACCAACCCTGCCAGTCACCTCCCCCACTACACACCAACCCAGCCCAACAACCCCACCACCACTCACCAACCCAGCCACTCTCCACACAAAACCTGCCTCTGACACTCTTCTTGCTTCACCAACAACCAACAGCGCACCCTTTGTCTACCTCGCCTACACAAACCCCTCAGGGTGTACCAAGTGTGCATGCGTATTTATGGGGGGGGGGTTTATGCTGCGTGCGTTGCACATGCACTGTGGCGCGAGCGTGCGCCGCAGGGACATGGAAGGTGCGTGTGTGGGACACCATGTTACACATGTGATGTGCATGAGCGTGAGGCTTGGCGCATGCGCGTAACAGCACGCAGCACATGCTCATGTCTCACGCTTATGCACAGCACATGTGCAATGTAGTGTCCTGCACACACACCTTCCGCGTCTCTGTGGCACATGTGCAACATGCGCAGCTGACGCGCTTGCGCCACTGTGCATTCACAACATGCACAGCATAAAAAAAACATAAATACACAGGCACACCTGGTACACATTGAGAGGTTTGTGTAGGCGAGGGAGACAAGGCGTGCGCTGTTGGTTGTTGGTGAAGCAAGGAGAGTGTCAGAGGCAGGTTTCGTGTGGAGAGTGGCTGGGTTGGTGAGTGGTGGTGGAGAGTGTCAGAGGCAGGCTTGGTGTGAAGAGGTGTGTTGCAAAGCAGGCGAGAGAAAGAGGAGGGGAGGCGAGGAGCAGTAGAGAGAGACAGGAACTGAGTTGAGGAGCAGGCAGCAGGGAGAGGAGGGGAGGTGAGGAGCAGGTGAGAGGTGGAGCAGAGGAGCCGAGGGGCAGGGATGTATGACAGGGAGGGAGAGGGCACAGAGGGCAGGGAGATGGAGTGACAGGACATGGCAGGAGGGGAGGAGGGGGGCACCTGTTCAGCAGGACCCAGAGCCGGCAGGGCCTGTGGTGGTGGCTGTTGGGCCTGTGGGCCTGTGGTGGTGGCTGCAGGCCCATTGGGTGTGTCGCAGGCCACCCAGGGGCCACCCAGTGCCAAACGGAGGCATATACCGGTGCCAGCTGAGAAACGGAGGAGGGCTGTGAGATTCAGTCATCAAGAAAACCACATCCTGCTGGCCAGTGTGTTGGAGCGGTATGAGGTGCTCTATGGCCAGCTGAGCAACAGCACCACTGTGGCCACACATATACACGTGTGGGAGGAGGAGCAGGAGGCCATAGCCCAGGCAGGGGGACCAACCAGGGACCTGGACAGCCTGAGAAAGAGATTCAATGACATTAAGCATGGTGGGGGTGCCCCCTTTGCCCCAACCCTCACACCCATGGATCAGGAGCTCGCAGACCGTCTTGGCCCCATCTACCTACGTGGACTGCCATAAGCGCTGGACACCGCCCATCCACAGGCAGGTAGGTCGGCACTTTTCATTCTGCTGCTCCTTACTCTTGGAATAAACGTCCGTTGTCTACACGTCAGCAATCTTCTTTGCCCCTCTTCAGACTCAAGTTAACAGCTCATCTTTTTGCCTCTGCCTTTGGCTCATGAGTTTGCTGTTCTCCTTCCTTCCCCTCTTTTATTTCACCTTTCTGTCTTCCTCTCACACTTGTTCCTACCTCTTTCCTTTGTGCTATCTCTCCTGCTCTTGTCTCTTTGCTCTTGTTCCTAACTTTTTTCTACACCTTTTCTTGCTTTGTCTTTTTAGATTGTAAGCTCCTTTGAGCAGGGACTGTTTTTTTGTGTTTTCACTTTTACAGCGCTGCGTGTGCCTGGTAGCACATTATAAATGCTTAGTAGTAGTAGTAGTAGATATGCATCACATGTACAGGGCACACCCAAGCACATGCGATCCATGGAGGGGATTGGTGGGGTCCCATGTCCTGAGAGCATGCGTGCCCTACCATAGGCAACTGTGGGGTGATGAAACAGCAGCACGTGGCAGGGTAGGTATAGGGTGTGTGTGACAGGTACCTGGGCCTGTGTGCATGATAGGCACAGTCCTGAACGTAGTCGAGGACGGAAAAGCTGTGGAGAAGGAGGGGGCATGGCAGACAAGGCCCATATTTGATTGAACACTGCATACATCAATGGTCCAGAAAGCCTCCATGCAAAGCCCAGAGGGTTAAGCTGCACAGCAACATTTCACAGCACTACAGATCAGCAATGTAATAGTAATCTAAAAGACCTATCTGAGGAGTGGCTAATGATATCCCACCATAATCAAAGAGGATCACAGCATACATGAGCAGCAATGTAACAGTAAAGAGCCCTATTGGGATATCATTTGCCACTAGTTATATAACCTCCATGTATTAATATTACATTGGTGTTCTCTAGTGCTGTGAATTGATGCTGTGCTGCTGGACCCTCTGGCCTTTTCATATAGGTGATTTTGGCCACTGATGTATGCAGCATTCATGCGATTACAGATCTTGTCTGCCCTTCGAAGGATTCATCCTCCTAAGGATTTGTGCTTGGGAGACTAACTGAGATCTGTTTCCTCTACTACTGGAGTTATCCTACCCAGATTGGTCTAGCGTTCCTTCATCACATATGGCTTATGAGGGTTTATATTGATTTGTGTATTTGTGCCTACTCTTTTTGGGGTGTGCTCATTATTATCAGCTTGATTTTTCTGTCCCCCTGAGGTCTACATGCTAAAATAGTACCTGGCATATAAGTCACAACCATTCATCATACATCTGCAGCCAGTCACACAGCACATTGTGACAGGGGGAAACATACAAGAGGGACATACAACTAGCCCAGAACACATTGGCCTGGGGGCACCCACACACACCACCAAAACAGCTATGACATCTGTATGCTCTTACCTATCCAGAGACATATCCCAGACCACTGACGGGGAAAGGCCCAACACACAGGGATGATGACGTAGAAGCAAACAAACGTTAGCAAACACATCATACACATGTCACACACTTAACACTGTGTCGGGGCCCACATACAGTGGGAATCCCCCATCCACCCTCACCAGACATTGGTGTGCACATTGCCATACCCGTACCAACTGCACATAGCACAACCCCCACACCACCTGGGATTAGTCCTTATACATGTCCCGCAGTGCCACAGACACATTCCCATACCCCCACACACGGTGCAACCCCATGCCCAGCAGTGCTCCATCCATCCCCCGAGACACCCCACCACACCCACGGAGTATGGGATAGCTGTCCACCCACACCGCACAGTGTCTTGCAAAGCAGAGGGACCCCACACATGTCTGGCTGACACAGACACATCCTGCTACACCTAACATGCATACCACTCAGGGCAATGAAAGCACATCACTCACACACACAATAATGGCACACAATCCCACTCAGGGCTCCCACATGCACCACAGCCATATGTATTGCTGAGGCCACATCCAAGGTCAGGCGGCCAGTCCATACCTGATGCTGCAGATAGGGGGCGCGACACTCAGCACACACCATATCCCATGTGGCACAGCTACACCAGGGAATGAGCCTGCTCCCCCCACCCCCTGCCAGGCACAACACACTGTAGGCACATGTGCTGTCCCCATTGTAGGTGCACCAACATCAGGCACAGGCGGACAACACATTGATGTTGGCAGGGATGTACTACACAGGTGTACATAAGTGCGCTGTGCTAACTCATCTGTGCTGTGTACCCTTTTCCACCCCCCAGGTGACTACCAGACCATGGAGGCACATGAGGAGGAAGTTGTGGCAGGGCCGCAGGATTCTGAGGGGCCAGAGGCCGCAATGTATAGGGACACCACCAGAAATGCTGAGGGCACAACAGGAAACAATGTGCTGCCCGAGGCAGAGGACAAGCCACCGGATGTCAATGCTACAGTGGGGGCCACTAACAGCAACTCACAGGTTGTAGAGGGTATGGAGATGGAGGGGAGTCACCACACCGTGCAGGCACCAGGGACATCAGCCACCCCTCCCACCAGCATGGCTACAATCCTGGTGGAGCTGTGGGCCCACAGTGCCTCAGCAAGGCACGATGCTGAAGGTGGATAACAGCATACACAACAATCTCTATGGGGGTTGACATAACATCCACAATGAGATTGCATGTGCACCACAATATGTTGTCAACATAGCAGATCATTTCTTATGTTGGGGGGGTCTGTCCCATGTGCGTTCCCCCCTCTTGTAGCATGGCTTGTCAATTGTCAGCATGTTGAGGAGCTAAGACATACACACACTGTTCAAGGCCATATACCCCCAAGGAAGCGCACAGCGGTAAACACCTATCCCAGGTCACCTCGACAGCTTACTTGACTGACCCCTCACCATGGGTATTGGTACCTAGCATAGCTTGTCAGCATAATCTGTACTGTGCGCCAGCGTTATAGAAAACAGGGCCCCCCAGATATATGTATGTGTGTGCCATGACTCCCCACATCATCTGGCTTATCTCATACGACCAGTGCGCAGATCAAGCATTGACACATTGAACTGCGACACTGTACCATGTGTACGATCTGTGATTCACATGACCCCTCATCAGGTCCCTTTCCTGGCATGAGAATGGCTCATGGGACACACAGATGTAAACATGGTTATGCGTTGCTAGTCGTCGCGTGCATGATTTTTCTGAAGACTGGTCTGGTGGGATATGCCTGACATGTGCTTGTGTCACAGTGGGGGTTGTAACAGGTGTCTCACACATCATCTTGTGTCCCACCGACAGGCACTCATCAGGCTCTGTTGGCTATTCACCAGGAGATCCACCAGCTGTGTGCCACAGCAGACACAATGGCAGGGGGCGCTACTCCATTTTGTGGATGCCCAGGAGGCCATGGCTGCCCATACACAGCAGCCAGCACCGGCACCAGAGGCGGCACCAGCAGTCCCGGGACAGAGGGGTGGGTTGGACTGTGGTCACCGTGGCCAGCCATGGAGGATATGAACATTGTAAATAAAGACATCACAACCTATTACTACCTATGTGTTTGTTTCCAATGTGTCGTAAAACAACTCTATATGGTCTATTCTTTGAACGATCAATTTATCACACTGTAATACTCATTCGCTCAAAATACAACTAAAGAGTCCAGATATACTTGCAGTGATTTCAGTGGTCAGACTTACTTCCGTCTCAATCAACTAATCCCTTAAAATATTATTAGGGAAGGTCTCAGACTCTATGGCACTAATTCAGACATTAAATAAGTCTAATGTAAGTGCCCATTCGCATCAATGACCATTCCCTTCTTGTGATATAAATTGTGTTATAAAGTTATCTTTCACGATACTTCAAAGTGATGTCGGAGATATGTTTAACTTATTTCCTGAAAAATTTCTTATAATGTGAATTGTATTAAAAGGTTGTCTCTCATGATACTTCAACTGATATCGGAAATATGCTTAACTTATTTCCAACGCCGTTCTTCGGTACCTCATCTGCGTTTCACTTTATACAAGTTTCATCAGGGACTTTTTATAACACAAAGATCTATAAAAGAATACAAATACCCACTGAAATAACTTTAAACGTCATCTCCTCTAATACATATCACAGCTAATACAAATGTACGCCGAATCACCCATCAACTCACAAAACAATGCTGCACATGTTCTACTTTCCACAACATCGAGTTCTCTCAAGAATACCCATCTTGCAAAAGACGCTGCGCTTGCGGATTCAGTGCTCCACCCCTCTTTTTATTACCATTTGTTCTTGACTCTATCGAAAACAGCTGTACACTAAGGACTATCTCCTTTTCTCAGGTAATCAATTTAACTCCCAGTCTTATTCCTTCTCACTTTAAGAATTTGTCAAAACAGCTATCAGATAGTTTCAAGGAGTGGGGTTATCCTACATTTGCTATAAGACGAGCACACCATAGGGCCTTGTACAACAATAGACAGTTGCTACTGGAGCCTAGAGAAGGGAAAGGAAGTGAGGCCATAGAAAACATAAATTTAATTACAAAGTATTCCCCCTTGAGCTTTAGAATACAACATGTTTTGAGGAAACATGAAAATGTATTAAGTACTGTTCCAGGGTTAGAACGTAAGAAAATTAGATGCGTGTGGCAATGCAATAGAAACCTGAAGGAATACCTTAGCCCAGCAGTATTAACATCCAAAGGGGATTTAAGAGTGGCATCAGCTATGGAAAAAGGACATAGAAGATGCGGCACATGTGGGATTTGTGGTATTACTAAGGAAATGGATAGCTTCCAGAATCATGTGACATCGCATACTTTACGTGAACGGACAACATGCGACTCAACATTTGTTGTGTATGTAAGCCAATGCCCCTGTGAGTTGATTTTCATGGGTAAAACCATTCGACCTTTTAAAATAAGGATGAGTGAACATAGAAGTCGTTTGAAACGTAATGTAAAAGAGGCACCATTGGTGCAACATTGCCTAGAAAAAGGGCATATTTTTGAGGATTTAAGGTGCTTCTGTATCGATAAGGTAAGGTCAGGTATAGCGGGAAAAACATAAGAGCAATCTTTGCTTATAAGGCAGCAGTGATGGATCTTTAATTTAAATTCAGTGGCGCCCAAGGGTCTAAATACATATATTGATTGGAAGGCCTGTATATGAACTAGGGGTTTAGGGGTATCTGTATGGAATCAAGGGAACAGAAGTAGACCTTTAATTAGTTTTACTTGAGTGCAGGGAAGGAGTTCATACTCTAGAAAATTGGATGTTTTTGCACATGATAGCACTAAGTGTGCTTATTTGAAGAGGTGTAGAGAGCTAGTTAACTTCAGTGCAAGTGGTCGTGTGTAGTGAAATGAGTTTGGATTAAGTTTGGAGGAATAAGAATGGGAGTTAGATTGATAATTTGAAAATAAGGTGATGGGAGGGTGGATGAGTGTGGCGATGTGTGTTGGGATAAAGTGAAAAGGAATAAGACTGGGAGTTAAATTGATTACCTGAGAATAAGGCGATAGTCCTTAGTGTACAGCTGTTTTCTGAAATAAATAAAAAGAGGGGTGGAGTGTTGAATCCGCATGCATGGCGTCTTTTGCAAGATGGGTATTCTTGAGAGAACTCGAGGTTGTGGAAAGTAGGACGTGTGCAGCATAATTTTGTGAGTTGGTGGGTGATTCGGTATACATTTGTATTAGCTGTGATATGTACTAGAGGAGATGACATTTAAAGTTATTTCAGTGGGTATTTATATTCTTTTATAGATCTTTGTGTTATAAAAAGTCCCTGATGAAACTTGTATAAAGTGAAATGAGGATGAGGTACTGAAGGACGGCGTTGGAAATAAGTTAAGCATATCTCTGATATCAGTTGAAGTATTGTGAGAGACAACCTTTTAATACAATTCACATTATATGAAGTTTTTCAGAAAATAAGTTAAACATATCTCCGACATCAGTTTGAAGTATTGTGAAAGATAACTTTATAACACAATTTATATCACTAGAAGGGAATGGTCATTGATGCAAATGGTCACTTACATTAGACTTATTTAATGTCTGAATTAGTGCCATAGAGTCTGAGACCTTCCCTAATAATATTTTAAGGGATTAGTTGATTGAGACGGAAGTAAGTCTGACCACTGAAATCACTGCAAGTATATCTGGACTCTTTAGCTGTATTTTGAGCGAATGAGTATTACAGTGTTTCCAATGTGTGGCACTATGATCCCCTGAGTACCCTGCACCCCATGTTGTCACCCTGCTCACATGTGCCTACCCATATCCCTCGGGGGTGTGGTGTCTGCACTGCCACCAATCAACACACATAGGTTATACCATGCCCTGTGTGCCATGGACTGTGCCAGGTGGTCACCCTCCTACCTATGCGTGGGGGTATACCCAACCTCACCCGTTGCCCAGCAAGATGTTCACGGTGGTACATGTCTGTTGTAAGGCTCTGTCACCCTCTCCCACCCCATATGCTCTCCATTATTATACACACATGTGTGACAATCCTCCCTGCCCACACCAGGGCCTACGTGCCTGTCTAACCACATAGGCTTGCATGCGGCACAGGCAGACAAAGGTAACCTGCTACAGTCAGTTGATCACTCTTCCCCAGCACTTGTAGTTCCCCACCGCTCATCCTCGGAACCTGCAGCGACCTGTCTCACCCTCACCAGCTATCCCCCTGTGCAGCTCCTGGGTACAGCAATCCCTCCTACCCTTCCTGCCACATACCTGCTGCTAGCCTTTTCCCCTATTGCCCCACAAGAATGGTGCATCAGATATGCAGCCTACACATCACAGGCAGCATGCATCTGACCATAGCTGTTGGAACACACTGCACATCGGCACATCACAGGGGCACCAGGGGACACAGATGCCTACGCACATGGGCAGGCCCCACACCTGCGTGTGGAGACGGTCCATGTATGCTACCTATGTCTACCATGCATACACATAGAGATCTACACACATGTCCTATGCTCACGTCCACAGTCTGTCTGTAAGGGAGACACGTGACCATTGTACCGTGCGTACAAACTTGTTTATTTACATATTTACATTGGTTAATAGTTACAGAACACATCATGTTCTGTCCCGGTTGACAGGATAGCACAGAGCACGTGTATGGGCACCCCTGTGGCCCTTAAATGCTCTAGAGATGCCCATCAGGGGATGGCTGTCGAGATGCACCACCCATAGCAGCTGCACACTGCATGTGCATCACGGCAGCCAAACACTGAATGGTGCCTGCCAGCCACCTGATGGTGCAGTCCTGGGTCCGCTCGTGTTGCAGCACACCACCCACTGCCACATACAGGTCCCGCACACACCTGCCACCACATCCACGCCAGGTGCCCGGTGTTTGTGTGGTGGCATGAGCATGGGTCCTGTCTATTGCAATGGGTGGGGATGCTACTCCCAGGCAGACAGCATCACCGCAAACATGTGGCAGCTGGCAGGGACCCACAGTGCCCTATGCTGTCCTGTGTCCCCTCCCACCCACAGATTCACCCTCCCCCATCTGCACCCCCCTCCTCCCCACTGACCCCTCTCAACAACCCTCTCTCTCGCCCCCTCCCTGCTCTCCTCCTCCTCCTCTGCCACCTCCCCCTCGCCCTCCTCACCCCCTGCCGCATACAACTCCCCCTCCCACTCTCCTCCCTCATCTCCATCCCACCCCACCCCACCCTCCGCCCCCTCCATGTTGTCCTCTTCCTCTTCGCCCTCTGCCTCCTCCTCCTCTTCCTCCTCCTCTGGCTGGACTTGCGCTGTGGGGCGTGTTCTGGGGGGCCCCGATGTAGATGGGCCTTCACCAGCAGCAGCATCCTCTGTGGAGGAAGACAGTCATTAGCACACCATCATGTGCGTCACATACCACATGTACATAGTTTGGCCTCCCACAGGCTGTTGGGCAACTGTGACATGCTGTACTGCACTGCAGAGGCCGCAGCACTCACCGCCACTTTGCTCCAGTGCCCTCCTTTGGAGGCGGGCAAGGACCTCTGGGCAGTGAAGCCGCAACTCCCGACCCTTTTTACGTAGATCCTCTAATTGGGGGGAAAGCAATGGGTGGAAGCATTAGGGGCCAGATATCTCTGGTGGGTGCCCAACGCATATCACACACCTCTGTGAGCAGCAGCGTTCTACTGCTGCTGCTGCTCTGGCCAGTGTGTCCTCTACTACCTGTTGCCAGCACCCCCTGCATGTGTGGCTGTAGGTCTGGGCATGTGTGAGGTGCCACTTATGTGTACTGTGCGTAACCCCCCGGACCTCCTATACCCTGTTCCTACACTCTCCTTGCATGACATGGCAGCACCATGTCACGTGTAGTTTGGCCATGCTGGTGTCCAGGGGAGGTGTTCCCTAACTCCCTGTGTGGTCCGGCACACACCTGTGTGTTTGCCTGACCTACACACATCATCCAACATACCCGCCATGGCGCCATGATATCCTTACAACACATGGGTGATGTGTTCTAAGATAGAGCGGGAGGTGGGTGGCCCTGAACACATCGCCAGGCACCACTACCATGACACTAGGCTTTCTACTATACCTCTATGGTCACGACTAAGGCCTCCTGTGAATAGGGCAGTTGTGGGCGACTGCAACAGGCTCATGGACCACCACACCTAGCTGAGCTATTAACATCTGTGATATGGTCTGGGACCTCCTGGAGTTAGGGCAGAGCTGTGAAACCCCAACACCAGCTGTGAAACCCTATCACCAGCATCTATAATGGTCCTCTGCGATCACGTACGGGCCTCCTGGGGAGAGGTCAGATGTGTGACCTGAAACTCCATACACTATCTGGATTTATTACAGACCTTTGTAATCAAGTCTCAGGGCTCCTGGGGGTGGGGTGGATTGGAATACAACCACAGCTGCACCTACCATACCATCAGGATCCATAACAGACCTGTGTAATCAGGTCTGGGCCTCCTGAGAATAGGGCAGATGTGTGACCTGACCCTGCATAACCTACCACAATATATGGATTTCATACAGACCTTTGTAATCAGGTCTCAGGTCTCCTGGGGGTAGGTTGGATTGGAACACATCAACAGCAGCACATACCATAACACCAGGGTGACTGACAGATCACTTTGATGAGGTCTCAGGACTCCTGGGGGTAAGGTGGATTAGAACACATCAACAGCAACAAATACCATAACACCAGTGTGACTGACAGATCACTTTGATCAGGTCTCAGGATTCCTGGGGGTAGGGTGGATCAGAACATATCAACAGCAGCACATACCATAACACCAGGGTGACTGATAGACCACTTTGATCAGGTCTAAGGCCTTCTGGGGATAGGGCAGATGTTTTAACCTGCAGCTGCATAAACAACCATACCATCAGGATGGATAACAGACCACTTTGAGCAGGTCTCAGGACTCCTAGGGGTAGGGTGGATTAGAACACATCAACAGCAGCACATACCATAACACCAGGGTGACTGACAGATCACTGTCTCAGGGCTCCTGGGGTTAGGGTAGATTTTAACACATCAACAGCAGCAGGTACCATAACACCAGGCTGACAACTGGACCTCTGTGATCAGGTCCTTAGCCTCCTGGGGATAGGGCATACCTACACACAGCAGCTTACGCAGCTACATTCAGCACTGGATGGCCCAAAGACTGGTGTCTATACCATGTTGTATATGTATGATGTGTGTTCATTGCTGGATAATGTGTTGCACACCTTGCATTGTGTGACCTGTCCCATACACTTACCTCACGTGGGTAGTCGGCAAGACGATTATATTGCCTCATGACGCACTCCCATGCCCTTCTAACGCGGCAGAGGTCCTGGCATTTGGAGGAGCATGGGAATAATTTGTGCTGCCTAGCGCAGATTAGTCCTGCAAGGTATTGCAGCTCCCGAGGGGTGAAGGCAGGCTTCCTTGACCGTGTCGCCATTTTCTCCGATGCCTTGCTGATGCATGCACGCACGTAGCATATGCACTGCCACACATCAATGCGCGCTGCCACGCATCACTACGACATGCTAGCTATGTGCCCGTGCCACGGCCGATACACGGCGAGTGGTGGCGCCACAGGCTTTCTGCCCTTTGTCCAGGTGGCTTCATAAGGTGCCTTATGACACATTTCCTGCCACGCCATACTGTGAGGCACCTTGGGGTACACGTCTACGGTGAAAAGATTAATGCTGCAGACATGTGTCTGACTCTTCTTACAACAATATACATCTTAGACATTTATCTTGATGTTGGTGCACTGGGGTCTTGAACCCATCACCACTGGCTGTGAAGGCATTGTATTGACCAGTGTGCTATGCCTTTTAACATAGCAATGGCTGGCTACACAGCTACACCAGGTCACCTGCACACACTTTCTGCTCTGCTTACCGGGATAGTGTAAGGACACAGCTAGGGCACCTTAGTTTGGGCAACTGAGCTGAGGGTGCTTTGGGGTGTGCACACTGATTTCAGATCTATGTCAAACTGTTAAAGGCATAAACGTCCGTAACCTCGAACAGTTTTACTGATGGACACACTTTGTATATAGCTCACCAGCTAATCTAGCAACCTGCAGCCCACATCACTCTTCCAACATATCCACTGCATGCGACTTGCCACATTTTTAAAATGTTTTGCATGTGGTAAAAGGCTCTGATGTGATGATAATATGGTATATCATATCCATCCAGATACATCAACATACAGGCCCACTGGGGTATTGAACCCATGTTTTCACCCACTGAGGTCATTGTATTATCCATTGTCCTACATCAATATTGGTTGCAACTAAACTATGGCTAGCTACTGAACCAGTGCAGGTCACCAGGCACTGTCTGGTTTGGCTACCAGGATAGGTTAGCACCAAGAGTACCCATGATGCAATTCACATGCAGAACAGCAGTCTACATCTGCTCATCAGATGGGGTTTGCACCTATGCAGCACGTCAACTGGGTAGGGGGACTGCCGTGCGTGTTACTAGCACAGTGTGCCTACTGACCATGCCATTGTACGTGTTCTGTGATCACCCTGAGGGTAAAGTCGTGTGGACAGCACCAGGTCCACAGTACCTGGGTTGTTTGTGGTAGGTTTTGCTGCAGTTCACCATCACTGCCAGTGTGTGGGGTATTCTTTGCAGACAGCCTTGGATGTTTTCTATGTCCATTTCTATTTGCCAGTAAGGTATAGCCTGTGTGGACCATGATGCTCGCAACATAATGCATGTTCAGTAAGGTTGCCATGGACACCTGTTTTGGAGCAGGGGTGTGTCTGGACTCACATGATGAAGATAGATGTAGCAAGCCTGCCCTCTGTGGGTCAGGGTAGGGAATATGATCTGCGAACAACAGACACACACTGTCACTGTTTACAATAGGGCCAGTTGAGGTAAATGATGACAGACTGTGGGACCAGCAACCCCCCCCCCCCCCAGCCCCAGCCAACATGCAAACAGAGAGCTGATGCAGATCTGCACATAGAACTGGACCACTGGCAGTGTGCCTGGTCAGCTCAGCTGCCCCCCACTGCATTCTGACATGCACCAGCAGAGGGAAGTCAGTGTGCACCTGCTGCATCCTGCAAGGTATGGCAGCCATGCACATGCTAACTGCAAACAGTCTGCTAGCAGATACATAGTGCATGTTCCAAAAGGAACACTGTGCACCCAGGCGTGGGATATGGCACACACACCAAGCTGGTTTGTCAGTGATTGGGCCCTAGAAATGGGAACCCAGATATATCACTTATAAAAACTGTGTATAGCATTATGTGAGAACCTGGACATGCCATGGTCACTACTCAGTCAGAGTGGGACTGACCTTCCAACATGACATGCTGTGGCCACTGTGTCCTTGCAGGTGGTGGATGCACACTACAATATCACAGCTATTGCCCTATGCTCTGTACACATGCATCCTGCCCAGACCGCCCTGTCTGGCCCATACCCACAATAACTTGGCCCTCATTATGCACAATGGCAGACTAACGCTGCAAACTGTGCAAGCATTGTGGGCTCAGTAAGGTGTAGGCATCTGCAAAACACTGGATAGACATATTCACACTCTAACACATATTTCTGCATTGTGTAACGGTAGAAGTGCCTGCCAGCCCTGGCCGCCACACCAGTCCTGGGCACAGTGCAGGCAGTGCAAAGATATGCAATCCTATTAGGGTCGCTCTCCAGGGTGGTAGACAGTGTTGTAAACACATATGCAGCACACTCCACAGATATCAGAAAGGTTGGTATGATGAATCTATTTTACAAAATTGTTTTATGTTAGGTTTTGCGATCTCACATTAATCATAGCAAGCTTTTGATACATATATGGAACGTGCTTCCATGGATCTGACTGCATTGCTAAGGTATACAGGTGCAGGTGTTGGTAGCTGCTGCTCTGCGCACGGCCCAACAGCCTGATTCTCCATGAGGATTTGTATAGTGGGGCCCGTGGGTGTGGGTGTTTGTGCATCTGTTGGCCGCAGCTCTGGTGCAGAGGGTCCAGACTCCGGTCCTGGTGGGCCAAACACAATTCCAGTTTCCTGGATGTCACTAATGAATATGCATGGATACATTTGCATAGAAGGGGGGCAGTGAATGTAAATGCATCTCAGGGATATTTCTTAGTAACATCCTGACAACCTGAATGGTGTTTGCACCTCCAGGACTGGGGTTGGAAACCTCTGCTCTAGGCAGTGGACATGTTTATGGTGTCTGCACACTGTAGGGTAAAATAGTGGGGCATGGTCTGCAGGGGCCCCTGCTGGGATGTGAACCTGTGACCTTCTGCCTTTGGGCACACTGGCTGTGTGTACTGTACCACACAGGCAGGTTGCTCCCTGGGGATCCCATGACTGTACCTCAGACAGACCTTATCTGTTGCACTGCAAACCACCCACCTATACAGGGCTTGGCCTTTCTCTGCTGTGGGCAGCTGCCACTTTCTCCTCCGGCGTTGGCACCCCCCTCTACCACCATGCTGACATGCCCTTATGCCGGTGGTGTGCAGTCCCATGCCATCCAGTGTGACACTAGGCGGGTGCCTATGGTGTGGGGTCTGGGGTAGGGGTGCTGACATGGACATCAGCACATCCCCCCGGCACCACCTGCCAATGTTCTGTGCCCTTGGGGTACCTGCTCGGTGCTATCCCCTGGGACACTGTGGGATGCACACTCGTAGCCATATTGGACCCTGGTCAGTTGCTGTCTTGCTGCTTTTCATTTTCTGCATTCCTATGTGCCAGGTAGGCATCAGCCTAGTCCACACTGTGCCCCAGCTGGCTCACTGCATGTGCCAACTGCAGCCCCCTGTACCCCAGTTACACCATCACCATAGTGCCCTTCCCCACGTGCCCACTCTGCTGTTGCTACACATGTGTAAGCCACAAAGGCAAGCTACCCCATGCACACCACAGACAACCCTCATCAGAACTATTTCTAGGTTGGCATATTCACTTTGTGGGGGCTGTGAATTGACCCTTCCAAATGTGAGCTTGTCCTTTTTCCTCTTTATAGGTTGTGTTCATTACCACTTGTCATTATTTGTTCTATTGGCCAGCTTGGTGTTTTGGATTTCAATTTTGGTACTGGTCATTATTTATGGTTTGTGCCTTTTTGGTTGCTGCACATGTATCACTACTATCACTTTTCAGGATCTCCCTGCCTTTGCTATACATTGCTGACTTAAATGGTTTCTCTGTCCTGCAAATGTACCTAGCACAAGGTTTTCACTGGCGCTAATTTTCAAAGCTTCATTTCACGGCGTTAGTGTGCATGGATCCACTCCCTGCCCACTCTACGCCCATTAACCCCTTCTCTCTGCCCCTGGGGAGCCTTACTCCACTCTCTGGGAAGCCTTACTCCATCCTCTGCGCACCTTAACTTTGCCGCAGACATTATCACGCGATACGTGATGTTCTCACATGGTAAAGCACCATTATCGCGCGATAATGTCACGTATCGTGTGATAATGTCGCAGTTGCGACATTAGTGCCATTTAGTAAACATACCCCATAGTTGTTGCCTTGCTGATTCTGAAGATTTAGGGGACTGATAATGTGTTTTTACTGTTGCTTCTTCTTAGTCTAGTTTCCGGATTGGTATAAATTAATGATCTTAAGGTTGATGGAGAATAATTTTGCAAAGTCTTGAATATTGTGTGTAATATTTTGAAATGTATCCTGTTGGCTACTGGTAACCAGTGTAATTCCTTTAAAATTGGTGTTAATGGCATTTGTGTGATGACTCTTGCTGCTGTGTTTTGTGCTAGCTGTAGTCCGCAAATTGCTTATTTAGGAAGACCCATTAATACACCATTGCAGAAATCTAGGTGTGGGAAGATCATAGCCTGGACTGTTGTTCTGAAGTCACTTGATGATAGTAGAGGGCTTAGGTGTTGAAGCATTTTCAGTTTTGAGAATACGGCTCTTGATATATTGCTTATATGTTTAGAAAAGTTCAGATGTTGGTCTAGTGTGACTCCCATGTATCTTACTTCCTTTTTTTTACTTGTAGTATTAATTTGTTTATTTCAATTGTTTCTGGGGGGGGGGGGTGAAATTGGTATTTTTTGAGATAAACAAGACCTCTGTTTTCTTATAGTTGATCTGTAGGTTATGACTGGCTAGTCATGTGAATGTGTCTCTGAAGCATTCTTCTATTTTTTCGTGAGTTGGTTGGTTGATGTCAAATTGTGAATACATCATGATATCAACTGCATAAAGGTGATGTTGGATGTTGTGATTTTGGAATATTTTGCAGACCAGTTGAATATAAATATTGAATAATATGGCTGATAGTGCTGAACCCTGGGGAATACCTAACTTTTGGGAGAATGGTATTTATTTTATTTATTTATTTTATTTTATTTAAAGTCTCTTCTATACCGCACTATTCAGCATCAGCGCGGTTTACATGGAACAAAAATGCTCAGTACAATTAACACGTATGAGTTCACAGATAACAGGGCAAATAACTGGGATAACAGGGGTAACTATTTACATATCGTGCAACATAGAGTCATATAGGTATAGTCATATCTTTTCCTATTTTCACTTGTTGGGTTCGGTTCGATAGGTAGGATTTGAACCACATCAGCATTTTGTCCATTAGACCAATTTCTTGTAGTCTGGTTAGGAGAATCTCATGAATTATGGAATCATATGCTGCTGTGATATCTAGGAAGATTAGGATGAAACCATTTTTCTTGTTTTCCATGCCTTTTAGTAGACTATCTGTTAGCGTTAGGATTAGAGTTTCTATGCCATAACCTACCCTAAATCCATGTTGTTGAGGGTCGAGTGGTGCGAAGTTATCAATATGATCTTGTAGCTGAAGTTGAACTGTTTTTTCTTAGATTTTTGGCATAAAAGGTAGACTCAAAATTGGTCTATATGCACTTGGATCAGATTTATCTAGATTTTTGCCCTTGTATATAGGGTGAATTAAAGCTATTTTTTAATTCATTGGGTATGTACCCTTGCTCTAATGACGTGTTGATTAGATGTAGTATAAATGGTGAAAGTTTTTCGCTTGTCATTTTTATCCATGCTGCTGGACATGGGTCTAGAGGTGATGTTGACGAGTTTAGCAGCTTTATGGTGTTATCTAATTGCCTTTTAGAAACCTGGGAGAATTTGTTCCAGATGTGTATGTTGGTTAAGTTAACTGCTTTAGGTGAAGGTTCTTAGGAAGAATATTGGTCCATTCTTTCCTTGAAAAATTTGGCCATTTCGTGAACGTTTGGAGATTGTGATGACAAATCTTCCTTTGTATTCGATATTAAGGATTTGACAATATCGAATAATTCTCTTGGCTTATTTAGAGCTGATAATATAAGCTTTGAGTGATAGTCCTTCTTGTTAATGCAGTTTCTGTATTCTGTCAATTTGTCCAAGTAGGATAATTTTTCTGCCTCGCTTTTTGATTTCCTCCATCTCTCTTTGACTGGGTGACCAGAGAGTTGGACCGTTTGAGAGCCCTAGATGTGATAGACTCGGATATCTTTAAAGCCTTTGACAATTCTGCACAGGAAAACTTATAAATAAACTGAGCACCCTAGAGATAGCCCCTAAAGTGACTGGGTTAAAAATAGGTTGAGTGGGAGGTGACAAAGTGTACAGGTAAATGGAGCTCACTCTGAGGAGGAGGATGATACCAATGGTGTGTCACAGGGATCTGTCCTTGGTCTGATTCTTTTTTAACATCTTTGTTATTGATATGGCAGAAGGGCTGTCGGATAAGGTTTGCCTTTTTGCAGATGATTCCAAAATCTGCAGTAGAGTGGACACCCAGGAAGGAGTAGATAACATTTGGAGGGATCTATCTAAGCTTGAAGAACGGGCAAGAATTTTGCAGCTGAAATTTAATGCTACAAATTGCAGGGTCATGCATTTGGGTTGCAAAAATCTAAGGGAGCAGTACAGAGTAAGGGGTGAAGTACTTCTGTCCATGAAAGAAGAGCAGGACCTGGGTGTGATTGTTTTTGATGATCTCAAAGTAGCTAAGCAAGAAGAAAAGGTAACAGTGAAAGCCAGAAGGATGTTTGGGTGCATAAGGAGAGGAATGGCCAGCAGAAAAAAAGAGGCGATAGTGTCTCTATATAAGTCTCTGGTGCAACCTCATTTGGAGTATTGTGTGCAATTGTGGATACCATACCTTCAAAAGGATAGAAACAAGTTGGAGTCAGTGCAGAAGGTGAATACTAAAATTGTCAGTGGTCTTTGTTATAATGCATATGTGGACAGATTTAAAGATCTTAAAATATATATGTTAGAGGAAAGGCGGAATAGAGGAGATATGATAGAGATTTTTAAATACCTCTGTGGCATAAATGCACAAGAGGAGAGCCTCTTTCGTTTGAAAGAAGCTCTGCACCGAGTGGACATAGGTTGAGGGTGAATGGGAGTAGATTCGGGAGCAAGATGTGAAAATATTTATTTATGGAAAGAGTGGTAGATCCATGGAATAGTCTCCCAGTGGAGGTAGTAGAGATGAGGACAGTATCTGAATTCAGGAAAGCATGGGACAAACACAGATCTCTAAAAGAAAAAAAGGGACTATAGCATTTGATATGGAAGGGCAGACTGGATAGGCCATTTGTTCTCTTTCTGCTGACATGTTTCTAGGTGGTTATACAGACTGACTAATCTAGCTCTGTGAATGGTGCGTTCTGGAAGGTGTGTAAGGGATTAAGGAATCCGATTGACAGGAGGACCAGAATAAAAGGACCTATGAGTTTAGTAGAATTTTAAATTTTATATGATAAATGATAGGAAGTCAATGGTAGTTTTTCAGACATGAAGTAACCTGGTCAAATATCTTTGAGTGTGTTATTAATTTACTGTAATGACAGCATTTTGAATCAGTAGATGTTTAATGGAAAAAAGAGAAAGGCTGTTGCATGGAGAATTACAATAGGTATGACAGCTGATGACCAAAGAAATAACTAGCATGAGTAATGCTTAATTAGGTAGGAGAAGATGAATAGAACAGATAGCTCTGATCATCTGTGCACAGAAATGAGAAATTGTTACTTTGGTCTCATCAGATCACAAAATCTTCTCACACACATGTGCAGTGACTCCTAAGGGGTATGTTTACTAAACTGCGGTAACGGTACATAACGCGCGTTATGTAACGTTAACGATCGTTAGCACATCATAACATGCGTTATGATGCGCTAACGAGCGTTAACGGTACATAACGCACGTTATGATGCGTTAACGATCGTAAAGCTCCGCGGCGCGGTATAATACCGCAGAAGGTGGAGAGAGGGCGGAGAGAAGGGGTCAATGGGCGGAGTGTGGGTGGGGAGAGGCTCCCTGCACACTAACGCGCTGGTCTGAAGAGCTGAATCCTAACGCGATTGAAAACCTGCCGTTAAATGCACATTTCAGGGGAGAGAAACCATTTAAGTGTCAGCAATGTACAGCATAGGCAGGGAAACCTAAAAAAGTGATATGTGTGATACATGTGCACAGAAAAAAGGGCACATAAACATTGAAAATGACCTCAACAAACTGGAAAAAAACCATAACCAAGCTGGCCAATAGTGATATTAATGGGTAGCATCAACCCCCTCCCCCGGGAAAGCTCTAAAAAACGATATTAATCGTGGAAGGGTCTATGCTCCGTCCACATACAAAGTGAATGAACCCACAGTAAAATTGCGCTGTGCAGGGTTTTCCTCTCCAATAGACAGATGTCCTATGGCGTGCACATGTGCAGCAACAGCAGGGCGGGCATGTCGGAACGGCAACTGGACAGATGCCGGAAAAGGGGATACAGAGGGCCGCAGGCAGCACATGCTGTGGTGCAGCTGGGTCACAGTTCGGACTAGGGTGATGCCTAGGTGGCCCATACGAATGCCGAAACAGCAGAGCAGCCAGACAGCAACGGCTGAAGGCCCAACATGGGCACGACTGTGTGTCACAGGGGATAGTACCCAGCAGCTACCCCCAAGGGCACGGAACATTGGCAGGCGGTGCTGTGGGGAAGCGTGGACACCTATGAAGGCACCTCTACCCCAGAACTCGCACCAAAGGCAACCGCCTACCCGCACACTGGATGGCCTGAGACTGCGCTCCACCAGCACCCCCTGCAGAAGGGAATATCAGCACGGTGGCAGAGGGTTACTGGTGATGGAGGGGGCAGTGGCAGCTGCCCAGAGCAGACCGTGGCCTAGCCCTATGTAGATGGGTGTCATGCACTGCAACAGACAGGCCCTGTCTGGCCAACAGTCATGGTATCACCAGGGAATGCACCATCTCTGTGAGAACATGGTGGTGCAGTGCACAAAACCAGTGTATTCAAAAACAGAAGGTCACAGGTTCAAGTCCCAGCTGTGGTTTCCACCAACCCAGTCCTCATATTTTACCCACTACTATAATGTGCTAATACAGACAGAACCTTTATTGCAGATGACATAAACATGCCCAAAACACCTACATTTTACCCTACAGAGCACAGATACCATACCCATGCGCATTACCTAGAGCAGAGTCTCCCAAATGCAGTCCTGGAAGGCCAAACACCATTCAGGTTCCATGCTGCCTCTAATAAATGTGTATGTGCTGTCTTGCTATGCACCGCCCCCATGGTATGCAGTTGTATCTCATGCATATTCATGAGGGACAGCATGAAAACCCGAACAGTGTTTGGCACACCAGGACTGGATTTGGGAACCTCTGCCGTAAAGCAGCAGCCAACAGGGGCAGACACACCCGCACCCACAGGCTCCATTATCCAATGCCTCCTGGAGAGGCAGGACACTGGGCCCTGCATGCATCTCTCAATACTAGCACTTGCATACCTTAGCAATGCCACCCTACACCTGGGAATACGGTACACAGCTATCACAAGTTTGCTATGATTACTGGCAGATAGCAATTCCTAAGTTAAGCACAATTTGCTGATTGAGCTGCAGCATAGCAACCTATCTGATGTCTGTGGAGTGTGCTACAGGTCTTGTGTCTGACAGTGTTTACCACCCTGGGGAGTGACCCCAACAGTATTGCTTACCATAGCCATGCCTGCACTCTGCCCAGGACTGGTATGGTGGCCAGGGCTGCCAAACACCTCTATAGCTGCACAGTGCTGGCATAGGTGTGGGGAGTGTGTGTCTATCCAGTGTGTGGTGGCTGCAAACACCCTCCACAGCCCACACTGCTAGCACTGTTGCCAGTAGTGGCCTGCCAATGTGCATAATGAGGAGCAAGGTATTGTGGGAACAGCCAGGATAGGATGGCCTGGCCTGGGTCCATCTGTACATAGCATAGGGCAATGGCTCGGACATTGTAGTGGCTGGCCACGACCTGCACGGACAGAGTGGCCACAGCATGTCCTGCTGGGAGGTCACTCTCACCCTGACTGAGCAGTGACCATGGCATGGCTAGGTTCCCCCATAGTGCTGTATAGCATTTTTCTCATGTGATAGTTATGTGTTCTCTTTTGGGGCTCGATCACTGACTTATCTGCTTGGGGTGTATGCTGCCCTCCCAGTTTTGGGTACACGCATCTTCTCCAGGACCATGCATTATGGACTAGCTAGCAGACTGTTTGCAGCTAGTATGTGTGTTGCTGGAACACCTTGCAGGGTGCAGCGGCTGGAGGCTTGCTGCTGGAGAATGTCGAGGGGAGGGGGAGGGGGAGCTGTGCATTTCCAGGCCTTCTGTCTGCTATTGCTTTATGGATGTGTATGGCTCTGCATTGCCTGCCCTGTAGGGTGTTTGATCCCTAGCAGGACTGGGGTGATGGTCCCCTCTACTGCCACCATTGCAGTGGGGTAGAAAGTGGCTCTGTTGGTGGGAGATCCTGTCCCCCACCCTGAGCCCCAGAGGGTGCGTTGGGTGGTGGTATGTAATCTCGCTGTGGGTTCCAATGCCCCCCCCCTTCACTTATATCATGTGACCATGGCACCCACACAGGGTATGCACTTTTCTGGGTGCATCATAGTCCACAAGGGCTAGATGTGACATACAGATGAACACAGGCATATCCTAGGGGTGTTTGCAAGGACTACCTATCACACATTGGCACTGATGGGGACCTGCAGCATAGCTTATCTCAGCAAAGCCAGGTGCTGTGAGAATGGTGCTGGGCACCATACCTCTCCGTCAGGGTGAGCACAGGACCCGCACACTGTGACGGTCTGTAGCTACTCTGTGCCACTAACACACACCGTTGGCACCCCCTACCAGGCTGAGGTGCTGTGGGGTGCATACCCCATCTTGTGATCATCTGTAGACTGCTGATTTACATGTGCTGTGCATCCTGGGTACGGATGGGTTGACCCTATCCTGGTAACCACAGCAGAATGTGGCTGTGGTGCCATGCAGTCCTCCTGTAGCCAGCCAGGTGTTTGTTAGCAGCTCTAGCCCACTGGTTACTTCACTGCCTGTGGAGCCAGAGGTCATGGGTTCAAAACCCACAGTGGAGTCCATTGATAGGGCTGTCTTAGGCATTGTCAATTTTTATTGTATATTAGTGCTGCTAGCAGAAACACCCTCAGAGTACTGTCACCTTAGGGTGCCTCATAAAGCGCACTATAGGGTGCCTTATACGGCACCCTATAAAGCGCATTATAAGGTGCCTTATATGGTGTCCTATAGGGGACATTATAGGGTGCCTTAGCAGACAGCACACTTTATAATGTGCCCTATGGAGTGCCTTCTAGGGTGCCTTATGTGGCACCTTAGGTTACGCCACTGTGAGGGTGTGTTTACTGGCAGCACTATTAAAGTACAACTAAACTTCCTCACAGCCCAATACTTAACCCTTTCCAGGCCAAGCCCAAAACTTTCGGGATCCAAACCTCTGCCTAAATATTCCTATCAAATGGTATATAATACATGACCATGGCAGAGGGAACGTCACTATTGGAACATATTGAATAAGACGGGTACAATTTTCCTGAAATATGCAAACATTAACCCAGCTGCAGAATGTGGATTAAAATATTATAGTTGGCCTTCAAAGGGTTACACATGATGCCTCAGCCAGTCTTATTCATTAGGCACACTGGGGAATCAAACCCATGACTCTTGTACCATCAGTCTGTGCTACATTGTGCTACAGCTCTGCTTCTGTATTTGGGTGTCTGCGCGTCTTCTTAAGCTTAACGCGCAGTAACGCGCCCTGTAACGATCGTTGCTGCGCGGCACCTTATAACGCGCGTTATCGGTAACGATGTACCACCCATGTCCTTATTTGGGGTTTCTGCCTCTAACGCGGATCCTAACGTGAATCACACTAACGCAGTTTAGTAAACATACCCCTAAGTGTTTCCTTAAAAATGCTATGGAAAATACCATAAGGCTTTTCCTCATCAGTGGCTTCATTCTTGCTGCACACCCATCCAGGTCATGTTTGTAAAATAATCTTGAAATTATTGAATAGTCGGCATTTCTCCAAGTCTCATCCAGCAATGTATACAGGTCTTTTAAAGTAACCTTGGGGATTCAAGATGGCAGCAGGTAGCATCCATGAAGTAGCAGCGCTGTAGTGTTCTGGTCTCCTGTGGCATCTATTCTGCTTCGAATTACCTGTGACAGGGAGAAGTAAGAGAAAGCAGCAGATGAGCCTTCCCTGGGGTTCAGCATTTTCTACCACAGAAGCTCAGCGGACCTTGGACGCTTGCTGATTTGTTCCCCGTGGAGTTGGAGCAGCGTCTTCAGTGGAACTGGCTGAGTTTTCGACGTCAGCTCTGGATGCGTCGGGTGTTTGACTCTCCCCAGAGCAGTGCTCTCCTCCCTTGTAACCCAGAAGTGTCAGAAGCACCAGAGTAATGTATCCCGATAGTCTGCAAATGAGCACACCAAATTGGGTGGGTGAAGAGGGCTCTCTGGCAGTGGCAACATTAGTTTAACAACAGGATTCACCAATGTCCAAAGAAGTGCAGTCCTCCTTTTCTTTGATAGAAGTTGCGCCTGGAACAGCAGATGTAGTTCTGCCTCTTCAAGTGGTGGAGGTAAAGAAGCCTGCTCATAAAACTTGAGAAGCACTTTGGGGAATTAACGGTGAATTTGCATTCCACCCTTAACTGTTTTGCCATTTTGGTGGGCAAAGACTTATTACAATTGAAACAAAATTTCTAAGGTCTTTCTGGGACAAATGTTGCTCAAGCGGAAAGGCTCTCACAAGTGGAAAAAGATATGGGACTTCTCCAGGATCTGCAGGCAGCCCAGGTTAGGAATGGAATGCTGCAACAGAAGAAGCTACAGCATTTAGAGAACCAGGCTCACAAGAATAATCTGTGTTTATTAAATTTTCTTAAATCTCCAGTTCTCTCTCCCCTTGAGATAGTACGCAGATATTTCAGGGAGGCACTTAAAATCCTCCTGGAGTGCTTGCCACCCATCTCACGGATGCAATATCTATCATTTGGCTCAGGGATTCAGGGAAGTGGGTCCATGCCAGTGGATATGAGAAACCTTGAGGTTTTCCTAGAAGATTCGCTTGAAGTGGTCACTGTGAGAACTACTCTTCTGGTCCCCTTAGTCCTCGTGCCTGATAAAAGTTTAATTCTCAAAGCTTATTTCAAGAACTTCCATGAGACGTTTATGGGTTCTTTTGTACATATGTTTCTAGATTTATCTCGTTTTACCCAAGTAAGAAGGAGGGAATTCCTGGTCTTTCGGCCTAGGATCCTTTCTCTTGGGGCTTCATTTACCTTAAAATTTCCTTCACGTTGTAATGTTTCCTTTAAAGATAAGGTTTATCTGTTTTTTGAGCCAAAACAACTTTTGGAATTCTTAACTGCTAAGGAGGAACAAAAAATAGTAATTGAGTCCCCTATGGCTGACATGTAAGTCTCTGATCTGCCTAGTTAGGTTAGTTTCCTTTTTTCTTAATGGGTGTCGGTTAATATTTCTGTATACCCTCTCTTGTATTGCTTCTTTAGTGGACTAATTTGTATGGTGACTTGTTTGCTTTTTATTTTTATTTCTTAAGAATTTTGTTTGTTGTAACCATTTACATTTCATTCATGTTAATACTGGATGTAATAATTTGAATGCAAATAAATATAAAATTAAAGTAACCTTCACAGTAACCTTTCCAGAAGTTTCCTTAACTGACAGCTACAAGCTTTTGAGGAACAGCTAGGTTGAGGCAGTGACTTGATGATGCTGTATTGTTTCAAGTTAACAATAATGGACATGACAGGTCCTCCAAGGAATATTTAAATATGCTGAAATTTTCTTATAGCCTTCCTGAAATGTATACCTTTGAAAAACTTGATCATAGTATTCCTGTGACAGCTGTTTTCAGCATATTTAGACCTTTGCTTCAAGTTCACTTCATATAACAGAAACAGATTGATACTTAATTCAGGAGTATTTGAATCAGCTCAATTATAATTACAAAACTACTGTGACTGGGCACAGGTGGGCTTTATTAAACTTATTATGGAACAGTTTTTTGAAAATCAGCTAATTTATGTTTGTTATGGCAAAGGGTGTAAAAAACTATTCCACAGACACTTTTTGGTTTCTTATTTTCAATTAGTTTTTGAATATTTCTATATTTGTTCACATTACAAGAGTAGAGTATGTTGTGTATAATAATAAAACAAATGCATACTTTAATGCATTTTAAAACTGTATTTTTTAGAAAGCAGAAAGTGAAAAATTTACAAAGGTATAAAGGGTCCAGTAGTTAAAAGGTTTTATGCTATTACGTAGCAGGACCTAGTAACTGCATAAACCCCACGGAGCCTGATATTCGGTGTCACTAACTGCCTACAGATCTCCGCAAATAGGGTCAGGAAAATCCACAGGCATTACTGGGGTGGTCCCAGCACTTCTTCAGTCAATGGAGATTGTCAGTCAATGGTTGGCCTAACTTTATGTCGTTTTGCTATCTGGTTAGCGGCTAATATTGCCACTGAACAGATAAGCAATGGAAGTTGAAGGTGAAAGTGAATGTGCGTCTGGCACTTTCACTTTCACCTAAGGAGGACATAAGCACAGCCCTAACCCACATAGTCAATGAATTTCTCAAGCAAGGACACATGCCAGACACCCTCAAAACATCCATCATTCGCCCAACAATCAAGAAACACACCCTAGACCCCCTCGACCCCGCCTCTTTCAGGCCAATAGCAAGTCTCCCATTCACTGCTCAGGTCATCAAGAAGATAGTTTAACAACAGCTTCAAGACCACCTAGATACCAACAACATCCTGGACCCACAACAACACGGATTTCGCCCATCACATGGAGTTGAGACCCTCATGATATCACTACTAAATACCTTAATCAAAGGTACACAGACAAAACACTCTGGGTATGCTATGATCTTTCTAGACATATCCGCAGCATTTGACACCATCTACCACAACACACTCCTACAGAGACTACAAGAGATTGGCATCAAAGGCATTGTACTACAATGGTTCCACTCCTACCTGACCAATAGACAACAGCTAATCCACACAAGCATGGCAACTTCCCCCCCTCCCTTTCGACAGCACCAAGGAGTACCTCAAGGCTCCACACTATCAGCGATGCTCTTCAATATCTACCTACAACCACTCTGCTCAGTAATATGTGCTCACAACATCAACTACCACATCTACATGGATGACATAATGCTTTATGGACCCATCAAAACCACAAACCCAACAGACAATCACCTATCAGACTCCTTTATTAATGTCTCCAACTGGCTACAAGAAAACAACCTCTCCATCAACATTAAAAAAACAGAAGCCCTAATTGTAACCAAGGACACAAACTTCACCCCACCGCCACACCTCACCTTGGGAGCCACCCAAATACAAGTCCAACCCCACATAAGATACTTGGGAATCATCACTGATCAAGCACTTACATTTAAACAACAGATCAAAAAGACGGCCAGAACAATATTCCACAAAGCAAAGACAGTATAACGGCTCAGGTACTCATCGATCCACAGGACTTCAGAACAGTCATGCAGGCCTACACGCTCCCCCACCTGGACTACTGCAATGCAATTTATCACGGACTATCAGCCACCCACACCAACCCACTACGAACTGCCTTAAACACCACTGCAAGAATCATCCAGAAGGCAAAAAAACACGATCACATCACCCCAGTCCTGAGAGAACTCCACATCCTGCCCCTCGAAGCAAGGATCAAATACAAATCCCTCCTACTTATCCACAAAGCCCTCCATCAAACCCAAACCACACAACTGTGGACCCTACTACCTCACCCTACTCTCAACAGACTAACCCGTCAAACCACCAAAAACACTCTCACTATCCCCCATGAATGAACTAAGTTCAACCAGCAAACATGCAACAGAGCATTCAAACTATACTCACTCTCCCTCTGGAACTCCCTCCCGAGACAGATCAGAAGAACCAAAGACCTCTTCGCATTCTATTTTTATTTATTTATTTAACAAGCTTTTTTATACCGCAACCTTCCGATGATCAGGTGCGGTTTACATAAAACAGATAAGGAGACAAAAGTGTATTTCTGTTTTTACATTAAACAATATCATGAACTATGTACATTAACAGTTGAACTTTTAACTATTAAACTTTGTAGAACTATGTACAATTAACTATGTACAGTTAGTAAAAGAGAGTTCAACAGTATAGACATCGTAGACAGTGTCAAGGTCAAGTTATCTTGAGGCATTGCGGTATTGGTCTCCGTGTGTTAAATAGATTATCCTTTTTTGTTTTGAGGTTGAGAATTTGCCATTGGTCCGTAGTGGGAGATAAAAAGGTGGGTTTTTAGGTTTTTGCGTAGGTCTTTAAGGTCTGTTAAGGCTCTGATTTCATCAGGTAGAGAGTTCCAGAGTATAGGGGCTGCATGGGAGAATGCTTTTTTATTTGTTGTTTTTTTGGTCTTTGTGAATTATTTTGGGATCCTTATTTTATTGGCGTTGCCTCTTCTATATGCACATTGGGGTGTGTCTTTAGTGATTAGTTTATTTAGGGTAGCTGGGGCGGTGTTATTTAATGCTTTAAAAGTGGTTATTATTAATTTATAGTTTATTCTACATTGAATGGGGAGCCAGTGTAGTTTGGCTAGATAGGGTGATATGTGGTCAAAAGGGTGTGCCTTCGTTATGGTTCTGGCTGCAGCATTTTGAGCCAATTGGAGCCTTTTGATGTTTTGGTTAGTTGTGCCTAATAGAGAGAGGTTGGCAAAGTCAAAATGTGGGGTGATAATGGCTTGAATGATACTTAGGAAGTCTTGCAGGTGGACTAGAGGGCGTAATTGTTTTAATACTTTGAGTTAAAAGTATTAATACCGGAAACAGTTAAAAAACATCCTGTTTCATGAATATCTTGGACCTGACACAGACATCTCTCAATAACTGTTCACCCAAACCCTCAAACCCTCTGACCGACCCCCCCCCCCAGCAACCATCTAAGAGACTTCCGTAAAATGTCAGCTGTCTAGTACTGTTACTTTCTGTGAAGATCACCTATATGTTATCTGTAAACCGAGCTAATTTTGAAGAGCGCGGTATAGAAAAGACTTCAAATAAATAAATAATAAATAAATAAATATATTATCCCCCTGGTGACGGCCCCTCTCCCTCTTTCTGTCAACTTGATTATTGCCCCCCTCCTTTTTATGTTAAACTGCTTTGACCTAGTGAAAAGTGGGATATAAATGCAGTTAAATAAAATAAAATAAATGAATATCCGATTTCACTTTTGCAAACGTCAACCTCACACTTTGCAAACACTGATAGCCACAGTCTGAATATCGAGCTCAAAGCATTTTACAAAGCACTGTACTTAAAACACAAATGTCTTTATCTAGAGAAATACTAGCAGCACTCGAATCAGAAGTTAATATGTAACAGATCCTATTTGGCCATTGTGATGTCATGTTATAGTTATCGACTTTGATAGTGGTTAATGGCATAAAAAAATAACTTTTCTTCAATACAGATTTTTCCATATTGGCATAGATTGTTAGATACTGTAAGCCCTCTTTTGAATAAGGACCACAGGCAGCTCGAGATGACTGCATTAAAGCATGGTGTAAGATATTTTAACACAAAAGGAAAAAAGGTGCCTATAGTTAAAATCAAATATATACTGTTTTTTTCATTAGATGTAGTGATTCTCCTATAGATATAGAATTTTCAATATCTCTGCCACTCTGTCAGTCACTTTCAACAACTGACTTTTCAAACTTTCTACTATGTCCTCTTTTTCCCTTTGCCATACCTAAAACTCACCATTTCTAGGGTCCCAAAAAGTCTAATTTTAATAAAAATAAGTTTTTAGTGTTGTAAGCTACCCCACAAGCAAATGGGCTGATGCAGAAAGCTGACACTGAAGTCACTATCAGCATTTAATGCCCATTTGCAACACACTGATGGCGTGCAACTTCAGCACGCTGACGCAGAAAGAGGTGAGCATGCAAATTAGCCATGTGTTAAACCGTGCACATATAAATGAGCCATCCAGTAAACTGGGCACAAAATAGCAGTGTTAAACTGGGAGAGAAAGCCAAACACATGCGCACAAGAAGTCAATGCTAGTTTGGTATGCTGTCCCAAAGAAACGGGCACCGCATGGCTAATTTGCATATCAGCTCCAACAGTATTTTGATGGCATCGGGGGCTTTGTCTGATGCCTGGTTCATAAGAACATAAGAGTTGACATACTGGGTCAGACCAAGATCCATCAAGTCCAGTATCCTGTTTTCAACAGTGGCCAAGTACTGTGATGAGAAAGCCCCTCAAGAAGAGATGGAAATAGGAGAAAATCCTGATGAGGTAAACAATACTGCACTGACAAACAGGATTTTCACCTCAGGAATAAAAACACAGCCAGTTGATGATCTAAAGCCACACCTCCCCTCAGGGGAGGAGACAGGTCTGTTCACTGATTGGGCACACCCAAGGGAGAGTCAGGGAGTGCAAGGAAGTGAGGGCTTGTTAAATACTCAAGCAATGAGGAGAGAGGGAGAGAGGAGGAGGAGCGAGTGCAAGCACGAGGTCAGGAACAGCAGAAGGGAAAACGTTGGAACAGCTGAGAGAACTGCTTGGAGGAGAAGTCAGCTAGAATCTGAGACCCGAGCAGAACCTGGGAGCACTGAACAGTGCTGCAAGGATTCACCCTGGAGGAAGTCTCACTGTAAGGTAGAGCCTTTGGTTGAGGGAGCCAGTAGGTCAGATACCTGGAACAAGGACAGCCGGACTCACAGCTGTAAAAGCCAAGACAGTTTCAGAGAAAGCTACAAGGAAACTGTTCAGCCTGACCTTTACCTGCAAGGCACTGGAAGTAAGGATAAGAAAGCTGAAGTACAAAGTCTGAGAATTAACAGGAGAAAAGGTACCAATGCTTATCTAAAAGAGCTTGGAAAAGGTAAAGCTGACATTTCTTGTTATAACCCCTTGTTTAAGAAGTCTCCTGCATGTGTTAACCTCCTGAGAACAAACCCAGCATATTCAACTAATGATAAGTGGGGGAAGGGATTTACCCTTACTGAGAACTGTTCCTTTGACAAAGGCAGGATAGCTGATTACCCTGAGCTGGGAGTCCTAAGTAAACGTTTGTTAGAGAAGAAGGAAGGCTATCAGCCTGAAAATGTGCACAAGCAAGCTGAATTACTTCTAAGTCAGTTTAAGGAATTTCTGGAGAAAAGGGCAGAGCAGAATAATAACCCTGACCAGAATTCCAGTAACTCTGAGGAAGCTATGCAACTGGACGTTTGTCTGCCTTCAGTAGAGTTTGACTCACCTATGGATTGTTCTACTTGTGTAATTGAGAATAACCAGGTTAATGAGCACTGAAAGCTATATGAAGTAATATAGTATAAAGTTTGCCATACCTGCGGTCATTGTGAGAAAACCTTATGAGTTGTTTAATAAGCTTAATCACATGGTAAAACTGAGAAGCCGTGCCATAAGGAAGAGCACCTGTTTCAGTTTGCTGAAGGATCACATGATTGCCTAGTCTGAGACTAAAGAAACTGTGAAACAGCCAAGTAGAGCAGAGTCATTTTGTTGCATCTTTTGTGTGTGTTTATTTTCAACCCTTATGTTGGAATTGGCATTCTTTTGCGTCTGAGATACTGAATCTTGATGCGCTGGAATAAACCCTCTTAAAAATAAATATTCTTGCATGCCTTTTTCTACTCGAGCTACAACTACAACTCAGTCCCACAGGAGGCCAAGCAACTACATATCCCAGAACTCCTGGGGCCAAGTGTTAGAGCTTCACTCCTAAAGGACACTTAAAAGGCCGTCCCTACCTGTAAGCTCTTGGGCCCAGGTAGCAAGGACATCGCAGTACCTAGCAGTTTCCCCAAAAGACACAGGTTCCACAATGCTTGTATTGGGGCAAGCAGTGGATATCCTGGGTCCCCTTTTTAATGGTTCATGGACCTTTCCTCCAGGAACTTGTCCAAACCTTTTTTAAACCCGGCTACACTAACAGCTTTTACTACATCCTCTGGTAATGAATTTCAGAGTTTGATTACACGTTGAGTGAAAAAAAAATATTTTCTCTTATTAGTCTTAAATAGGTTACCCTGTAGCTTCATTGCATGTCCCCTAGTCTTTTTATATTCTGACGACGTAAACAATCAATCTACGTTTACCCATTCCACTCCATTCATTAATTTATAGACCTCTATCATATCTCCCCTCAGCCGTCTCTTTCCAGGTTGAAGATCCCTAATCTTTTCAGCCTCCCTTCATAGGGGGATCCTTCCATCTCCTTTAGCATTTTGGTGGCTCTTCTTGGTGCCTTTTCTAATAGCGCTATATCCTTTTTAAGATATGGTGACCAAAATTGCACACAATACTCAAGGTGCAGTCGCAGCATGGAACGATACAGAGGCATTATAATATCCTTTCTTTTATTCTCTTTTCCTTTCCTTATGATATTTAGCATTCAATTTGCTCTCTTGGCCGCTGCTGAACACTGGGCGGAGGGTTTGAACATGTTTTCCACGATGACACCTAAATCTTTTTCCTGGATGGTGGTTCCTAATGTGGAACCTTGTATCGTGTAACCATACTTTGTGTTTGTCAACATTAAATTTCATCTGCCATTTGGATGACCAGTGTTCCAATTTATCAAGGTCCTCTTGCAATTTTTCACAATCCTCATGGGTTTTAACAACTTTAAATAATTTTGTGTCATCTGCAAATTTGATCACCTCACTCATTATTCCCATTTCCAGGTCATTTATGAACATGTTAAAAAGCAGTGGACCCAGCACAGATCCCTGGGGTACTCCACTATTCACCTTTCTCAACTGGAAAAATTGGCAATTTAGACCTACCCTCTGCTTTCCATCTTTAAACCAGTTCCTGATGCACAATAGTACACTGCCTCCTATCCCATGACTTTTTAATTTTGCCAACAGTCTTTCATGAGGGACCTTGTCAAAGGCTTTCTGAAAATCCAGATACATTATATCAACCAACTCACCATTGTCTACCTGTTTATTTACACCTTCAAAAAAACATAACAGATTAGTAAGACAAGATTTTCCTTGGTTAAAGCCATGCTGGCTGTCTCCCATTAAGCCATGACTATCTACATGTTCAGTAATTTTGTTCTTTATAATGGTTTCTACCATTTTTCCCGGTACTGACGTCAGGCTCATCAGTCTGTAGTTTCCCAGATCACCCTTGGTACCCTTTTAAAAATTGGCATTACATTGGCCATCCTCCAATCTTCAAGTATTACAAATGATTTTATTGATAGTTCACAGATTACTAATAGAAGGTCTGCAATCTCATATTCCAGTTTTTTCAACACCCTTGGATGTATACCAACCGATCCAGGTGATTTGCTACTGATTAGTTTTTCAAATAGTTTTAATACATCTTCCCGGTGTATCGATATTTCTTTCAATTCTTCTGTGGCATTACCTTTAAATACCATTTCAGTCATGGGTAACAGCCCTACATCTTTCTCAGTAAAGACCAAAGCAAAGAATTCATTCAGTCTCTCAACTATGGCCTTGTCCCCTTAGTGCCTCTTTTACCCCTCTATCATCTATTGGTCCAACTGACTCTCCCACAGATTTTTTTGCTATGAATGTACTTTTAAAAGTCTTTATTATGCATTTTAGCTTCCACAGCAAATTTTTCAAATTCTCTCGTTATCTGCTCTATCAATACCTTACATCTAACTTGCTAGTGCTTATGTTGTTTCCAGTTTCGTCATTGGGCTCCTTTTTCAATTTTCTGAAAGATGCTTTTTTGGCAACAACAGCCTCTCTGACCTCACCTTTAAACTATGCTGGCAATTTTTTGGACTTCCACTTTCCTTAAAAGCATGGAATACAGCTGGTCTGGGCTTCTAAGATAGTATTTTTAAACAACACCCATGCTTAATGTAAATCTTTAACCTTTGCAACTGCTCCTTTTAGTTTTTTCTTAACTATTTTCCTCATTTTATTATAGTCTCCTTTTGTCACTTAACCCTCCATTGCCTCGGAAGAAAGGCCTGGCAATCTACTTCCGGTGACACGGCCAAGAAAACTCAGGACTGACTTGAAGACACACATTGCATTTTTTTTTGAAAGTTATAAGGTAGGACTGTGGATTTCCTCATTGTCCTTCCTCTATTTATTAAATCAAAAGTGATCATGCTATGATCACTATTGCCTAATGGCCCCAACACCCTTATATCTTGCACCAGATCTTGTGTTCCACTAAGGACTAGGTCCAAAATGGCTTCCCCTCTGGTTGGTTCATGAACCAGCTGCTCCAAAAAGCAGTTATTTATTTCATCTGAGAGGAATGTCAAACTCCCCTTAGATGGTGCGGGCATGGGCAAAAGCTCCTGATACCATCAAAATACTGTTGGGGTCAGTACCCCAACAGAAACTGAATCTCTGGTGGCTCAGTGGCCCCGATCCCCCACTCTCCAAACCAAAACTAAACTCTGGTGGGCCAGTATCCCTGAACCCTGAACCCCACCCCTTCCCGGTATCTTCAGAAACGTGTTCCTGCTCTTATCCTGCCATCTTGAATAATGGTGGTTCCTGGCCCTGCTCAGTGCATCCTTGGATACAACATGCAGGGTTAGACTGCCATATAAGGCATATTCTCCCTTATATGGCAGTCTGACCTCACCCGGTGTATCAAAGGATGCACCATGTGGGATCAGGCACCATCATTTCTCAAGATAGTGAGGCAATAGAAGGAGTGTGCAGCGGCACTCCCACTCATTTCTGAAGATACGGGCTGGGGGGTTCAGGTCCTCTAGGCCACCGGGGTTTATTTTTGGTTTAGCCTGTGGGGAGATTGGGGCTGCTGGGCCACCAGGGTTTATTTTTGGTTTGGTGAGTGGGTGGTGAGATGAGGGCCAGTGGGCCATCAGGGTTTATTTTTACTTTGGGTGGTGGGGGGGGGGGGGTCAGGCCATTGGGCCACCAGGAATTGGTTTCGGTTTAGAAGGTGGGGGGATCATGGCTGCTGGGCCACCAGGGTTTATTTTTATTGTGGGGAGGGGGAGGTTCGGGGTCACTGGGCCACCAGGAATTTGCTTTCTGTCTCAGGCAGTGGCCCCCGACAGTATTTTGATAGCATTGTGGGCTTTCCCTATACGCTGTCTGTGATCTCCCTTGCACGGTCTATTTTCTTATATGTCCTTTCCTTCTGGCCCACTTAAAACCAAGCTGCACAAGGAAGCCCAGATATACATGCTGTATCTAAGGACTCCCCAATCCCCACAATTCTTATAGGCACCTTATGCTGCAGAAAAAGGGCATGCCAGCAAGCACAACTAACTTTAAAAGCCCAGTGAGACTTTGAAAGGTTCTGGGGTCTGGCTGGGGAGTCTGGGGAAGAAAGTGATGGGGTCAAACTGAAAAACTTTGTCTAAGAAAGTGCTTGGGTCAGACTAGGGAAGTGTTGGAGAGAGTACTATGGTCGGGTTGGGGAGAGGGGAAAAGAAAGTAGGATTGGGTTGGGGTCACTGTTCCCTCTAAGCTGTGCGTGTGTGCGCGCGCACACACCTCACTGAGTGAGCGCACATACTTTACAACAGAGCGCACAAAAATTACGGTTCTGATTCTGATAGAAAACAACACAGACATCATAAAATTTAAAAGTTGTTGTGTATTTATGGTTTTCACACGTGCCACACTATTTTCTAGTGCAATCAATGTGGTGTACATACTGTGTTCTGACGTGTAGTCAAATTTTAAAGTATATAACTCTGAGTGTCATTATGTGGCGCACAAAAATTTAACCTTCCTTCAAAAGCTGCACAGCTGATATTTTATGCGCACACAGCCTACAGAAAATTAGAGGGAACATTGGTTGGGGTAGGAGAAGAGAGATTGGGTTCAGGCTAGGAATCAATAAGGCTGCAGGTCCTGTACCTGGCCAGCCGGTGGTAACCGGGCCAGCGGCGCGTGGCGATCTGGCCCTTCAGCGGGCTGTGGGGGAAGGAGGCATCACGGGAGGCCGGGCGGCATCATTTAAATCGATTGGCTCCCTCGGGTGAGTGGCGGTGGCGGGAGCCAATCAGGAGCGAAGGAGAGTGAGGGGGGGTGGGAAGAAGATGGAGGGCAAGCTGGTGAGTCCTTCACTTGGGCGTGCAGGACGAGAGGAAGGCAGCAGGCGTGATTGCTGGTCAGGTGTGAGAGGATGGGGGCCCGAGTGACGGAGAATGGCTGAAGCACTACGGGAGCAGATCTAGTGGAGAGGCGAGTTGCGGGGACCATTGGACGCACGAAGGTGGCCTGCAGGAGCCTGGCTGAACATGTGGGGGCTGAGCGATGGGTGCTGTTGTGGAGCGGGTGAGTCAGCAGGAGCCCAGGCAAGTGGTGTCGCTGCGCACAGCTAACATTAAGTAAAGAGCAGCAGAATGCCGACTCGCAGAGGCCAGGCAGTGAGAGGGAGAGGGGCAGGGAGGAATAGCAGTGCAGGGGTAGAGGGAAACGTGGGTCGGCAGCCTCATCGGACAGGGCTGCTAGGTCTGGGGGATCCAGGTGGTGGAGAGGTGTGGGTTCAGGTTTGCCCACGAGGGTCAGGGGTCAGGCAGGAGCTTCTGAGCCCTGGGGGCCGGGGCATGTGGGGCCTGCTGGTGAGGCACCAGGAAGAGTGGGCAGTGTATCTGGGGTGGGGGTACAGCTGGGGGGATGGTGGTGGGGCACGGGCAGGGTGTGCTTCCTTCTCAGGTGTGGGGGAGTGACATAGAAGGGTGTGGGGGGGCATACAGGCTAGCCCAACGTGGCAAAGTAACTCGGGCCTGGGGTTCGGATCACTGAGACAAGAGGGATATTTCCCGGTGTGCGGACCCACGGCATTGGATTATTGGAGGGGTGGGGGGCAGGGTCCATCCAGGGCAGACTGGCTTGGAGCCTGGCAACCCACCTGGCCTATGGCAGTTCCCGCCCCCCCTCCCTGTGTTCCACTTTTTATCTCCACAGGCACCTACGGTGTGGCAGCAATCTGGTGGGTTCGGAGCGGGTAGTTCAGGGAGAGCGGAGACCGGGGTGGCGAGAACGACCCCAAGAATGGATGAAGATCATGATGAGGGGCCACCAAGCGAGCAGGAGCCAGAGCTGACAACAGAGCAGATGGATGGTGCACCGGCTGTTGGGGACACGACGGGGCTGGCAGGTGAGTTACTGACAGGGGGCGATGGGGGCAAGGGAAAAGGGGAGGGGCCGAGCGAGGGGGTGGGGGGTAAGGCGCAAAAGAAATGGAAGCATGCTGCTCAGCGGCACCGCAGGGACGAGACTCATTCATCTTCATCCGGGGAGTCCTTGTCAGCTACCTCGGGAGAGGTACAGCGGGCGATGGTTTAGGTGGCCGAAGGAGTTGGGGGGAGCGGGAATACCCCTACATTGGCATCCTTTTTGGAGTTATGGGAAGGGGTCCCATGGGCTTTGCGGCAGAAGATCCGGAAGAGGAGATATATAGACATTTTCTGGTTATTGGAGGGGCGGCATTGGTCGGGCGAGAGCCGTAAGAAGAGAAAGGAAGATGAGAAGGCGGGAATGATCAAACGAGTTTCCCATAACATGGTAAATTGGGCAAGGGATTTTTTGAGGCTGGCAAGAGTGTGGGGTCACCAGTATCCGGAGCACTATGGAATGCTACTCGCATATGCAGATTCTATTTTGGAAGCGGCTCAGACACATGAAGGTTGGGCCTGTCTCAACTACGATGAAAAGTTTCATGACAAAATGGAAGAAAATAAATTGTTGTCCTGGGGGACACAGGATATTAGTTTGTGGTTGACCCAAATGTTGGCCAGAACCAGAGGGTCAGGGGGGCCGGAGGGACCTGGGGGGGTGAAGGGGGGGAGTAGGGATAGCGGGGAAGGGATGATCCTTTCGGGCAGAGGGGGCGTCCGCGTCACAGAGAGCCGGGGGCGATGGAGCGGGAGATATTTGTTGGCGATTTAACAAGTCGTCGTGTCTATTTCCCGACTGCAAGTTTCAGCATGCCTGTTCCATCTGTAGTGGGGTGCATTCCACCCTCAAATGCGCAAAACGCGGGGCACCCACTCCCTCCCTCCCAGCTCCCAAGTAGTATAGACTTGGGGGGGCTGGCTTCCACACCAATATGGTTGGAAGCTTTACAGCCTTGGCTTCGGCATTACCCGAGGCGGAAGAACCGGGTGATGCTGGAGGAGGGCTTTAGTTCCGGGTTTCGTATCCCAGTGATAGGGACATTGGAGTCGGTACAGGCGACTAATGCGGTCTCAGTTAGACGGTTATCCCATATTGTGCAGGTCAAATTGCGGAAGGAGTGGGAATTAGGCAGAATTGCCGGTCCGTTTGAAAGCTGGCCGTTTGAGAATTTGGTGGTTTCTCCATTGGGAATCATACCAAAAAAGGAACCAGGGAAGTATGAGGCTGAACCACAACCTGTCCTTCCCTGTAGGTGCGTCAGTAAATGATCTGATTCCGAGGGTATGCGTCCTTTGATGCAGCAGTGGGCTTGGTATGCAGATGCGGCACGGGAAGTTTGATGGCAAAGGTGGACATCGAATCGGCCTTCTGATTGCTGCTGGTCCACCCGTCAGCCTTTCCGTTGTTAGGATTTTGTTTTGAGGGTGGCTGTTATTTTGATAAATTCATGCCGATGGGCTGCTCTGTTTCGTGTGCATACTTTGAGATGTTTAGTATGTTTTTGCATTGGGCAGTGGTTCAAACAGTGGGATGCGCGAACGTGTTGCACTACTTGGATGACTTCCTTTTCGTGGGCGAGGCGCAGTCGTTGCAGTGCCAGGCACTTCTTGAAGGATTTGTGGCATTGTCATGTGAGTGGGAGGTGCCCTTGGCGGCGGGAAAAATGGAGGGTCCAGCTACAAGCATCATTTTTTTGGGCATTCAGCTGGATACAGTGGCAATGGTTGCACGCTTACCGGGAGAGAAGGTAGGGCGATTGTGAGTGTTGGGATTGCGCAAGATCACATTGAGGGAGTTGCAGGCCCTGATAGACTCTCTGAATTTTGCTTGTAAGGTGATACCAATGGGCAGAGTGTTTTTGCGGCGCTTAGCAGTGGCTACGTCTGGTGTGCGGAAGCCTCATCACCGTATCAGGTTGTCACAGAGTATTCACGCGGATTTAGGAGTCTGGGATGTGTTCTTGCAGGAGTTCAACGGCACATCGGTGTTGATGGAGGCGGTGATCTCTACTGTCGAACTGCAACTTTTTATGGATGTGGCGGGTAGTGGAGGATTGGGTATCTACTTTGGAGGTGCATGGTATGCGGCGTCCTGGCCACAGCCTTGGCGGGATGAGGGGTTGACTACTGATATCACTTTCTTGGAGTTGTTCCCATTCTTATTGGCATTGGACCTCTGGCCAGACAGGTTGCGTAATCGCAGAGTGGTTTGGTGGTGTGACAATGAAGCAGTGGTTAGCGTGATTAATAACACAGGTACACTAAAAAAAATGTTTTTTAAACTGCCTCTAATGTTTCGATTGATTTTTACGTTTTTTGGTGCGCTGAATCCAAATCTGGTAACCAATTTGCTCCATCACGTACAGATTTTTTGCTACATTGGGTTAGCAGTTTGAGGTGAACGTTTCAGATTGAGTGCGATCGAGATAAAAGTTTCTTGGATGAATTCTTTATACTAAGGGGCATGTTTACTAAAGTCCGCAAAATAGCGCCCCACAAAATAGCGCACGGCAACGCGGCACTGAAACGCGCAGAAACGCGTTTAAACGCCCCGCACATGTGCGTGTCACCCCCGCACAGGTACGCGGCTCACTAACGGGCCCCGTACAAGTGCGGCCCGCAAATTTCCGATAGAGGCGTGGAACGGCGAAAGGAGGGCGGAGGAAGGCTCCGGAGGGGCGGAGGGACGGGGTCAATGGGTGGAGAGTGGGAGGGGAGAGGCTCCCCGCACAGTATCGGGCCCGAATTTGCATGTAAAAACTACCGCGAGTGAAACACTCGCGGTAGAAAGCATTTAAAGGGAAGAGAAACCATTTCCGTCAGCAATGTACAGGAAAACCGGGGAAACCAGCAAAACGTGAGCAGTGTGATACATGTGCACAGCACAAAAGTGCAAATACAAATAGAAAATGACCACAACAGAACTATTAAAAACAGTAATTCAGCTGGGGAACAGTTATAGTGATGGGCAAATACAGAAAACACACCCAGCAAAGCTCCAGAAAAAAGAAATGAACTTTTGAAGGGTTTACGGAGCCGAGTCTCTTCCAAAAAACATTTCCTTTGTTTGGAGCTTTCCTGGGAGTGTTTGGTATGGTTGCCCATTAATATCACTGTTGCCCAGCGCGGTGATATCTTGTCCCCCATTTCCCGTAGCCATTTCCGGGGTTTATGTGCACGTTGGTCACCAGACAGGGTGCATATGCCCACAGAAAAATTGCATAGAGCAGGGTTTGTGACTCCATTCTGCTAAGCTTACTACCTCCAGGGGCTGCACTGTTTCTGTGGCCATAGTGTGGTGCAGCAGACAGAGTCAGTACCTCTAGAACCAGAGGGTCAGAGGTTCAAAGCCCAGCTGGGGTACATGCCAGCCCAATCCCTATATTTTACCCACCACTGAACACAGATAGCGCAGACACCCCTGTATTGCAGGGAACATGAGCACCCATATTTTACCCAAAAACGCGCACACACACCACAACAATGGGCATTACCTACAGCCAAGTCACCCAAATGCAGTCCCGTACTGCCACATTGCAATCAGGTCATCTGCTTTTTCTGAGAGAAGCTCATGCCAGCATGTTGGCGGACGAGGACATGTGGTGCAGGGGGCAGTGGCTGCTAGCCACAGAAGACAGAGGCCCAGTCATGTGCAGGCTGGCACAGTCCACTGCAACACAGGCCCTACCGGATCCACAGTCATGGACATTCCAGGGAAATCACCCAATCTGTGGATACACGGTGGTGCAGTGCACACAGACACTGTATACAAGAGCAGAGGGTCACAGGTTCAAAGCCCAACTGGGGCAACCGCTAATCTTTTTCCCCCAATTAAACAGTGATAGTAAGGGCACACCTTTCCTGGGGAGGACATATGCAATGGCAATACGTCTATCTTTACCCCACTGAGCACACACACCATGAACAGGGCCAGTACCCAGAGCAGAATCACACAATGCAGTCCTGGTGGGGCACACACCAGTCAGGTCCCATGATGGCACTCATACAAATGCCTGTGCTGTATATCTATGCACCACACCCATGGTATGTAGATGTAGCTCATGCATATCCATGAGGGACAGCAGGAAAACCAGAACAGTGTGATGCAAACCTGGACTGGAGTTGGGAATCTGTGCCGTAAAGCAGCAGCCATCAGGGGCAGACACACCCACACCCACACCCACACCCACAGGCCTCATTGACCAATGTCTCCTGGAGAGGCAAACCATTGAACCCTGCATGTCCTACCAATGTCACCCTACACCTGAGGTATATGATACACAGCTCTGAGATGTTTGCTAGTTCCACACATACTGCTAGTTGACCCCATCCGAACAATCTGTTAGGTGTTTGCGGTGCGTGCTCCAGGCCTGGCCTCTGACGCTGTTTACCACCCTGGGGAGTGGCCACCAGCTGTACTGCCTACCATATCCATGCCTTGCCGTGCTCAGGAGCGGTCTTGGTGGGCAAGGCTGATTACCTTCTCAATAGTAGCACCATGATGGCATAGGTGTGGAAGTGTGTGTTTGTCTATACCGTGGGTGTTGGCAGCAAGCCCCTTCCACAGCCCACACTGCCAATGTGCATAATGAGGTGCACGGTACCATGGGTATAGCCAGGACAGGGTGGCCTGGGCAGGATGCATCTGCACCGGGCATAGGGCACTGGCAGGGACACTGTAGTGTCCGGCCACCACCTACACAGACAGGGTGGCCAAAGCATGTCCTTCTGGGAGATCACGCTCACCCTGACTGTGCAGTGACCACAGCATGGCTAGGCACCCCCATAGTGCTGTACAGTCTTTCTCTCATGTGATACATATTTTGCCACAGAAGACAGAGGCCCAGTCATGTGCAGGCTGGCACAGTCCACTCATGTGATACATATTACTGACCTCAAACAATTTAGAAATGCCATAAAGCATCACCTCTTCATTCTACATTTCCAAAGCACATCATCAACCCTCTAATGCTTTCAGATAAAGTGTAACTGCCCTATTTAAGATGATGAAAAGAAACTCTATCCCGTGTATATAGGTCCTATACATGCTACAAATATGTACATAGTTTCCCTAAGTTATAATCCCAGTTGTATATTTCCTGTTATATGTAAGCTCACCACAGTCTGTTGATTGAAATGAGTATTCCTGTTTAATGTAAACCGCGCTGATGAAAAAGAGTGCGGTATAGAAGAAATACAAATAAATAAAATAAATAAATAAATACATATGGGTATCTATTTGGGGCCCAGTCACTGAGTTATCTGCTTGCTGTGTATGCTGGCAGCCCAGTTCTGTGTGCATGTGTCTCCACTGGGAACATGCACTATGGACTAACCAGCAGACTGTTTGTAGATGGTATGTGGTTTGCTGGAATGGCTTGCAGGGTGCAGTTGGCTTGCTGCAGGAGAATACCTGGTGGTGGGGTGCAACCTACCATACCTGGTCATATGTTTGTCTGTTATTGTGTTATGGCTGTGTGTGGGGGGTGTTCCTCAGCAGGACTGGGGTTGATGTTGCCCTCTACTGCCACCTTTGCAGGGAGGTAGAGTGTGGATTTCTTGATGGGGGACCATGTTTGTCTCTGGGGGTGGCCCAGGGGGGGGGGAGGGGCTATGGCTGTGCCTGACTGGGATATCCATGGTGTTTGTGCAGAAACTAGCTATCTTAAACATTAACAATGCTTTTGAACTCCTGCTTGGCCTCCATCAGCCATCGAAAGTGTTGTAGACCTGGTCCTGGGCGCCTCATTGTACACTCAGGGTGAGGCCAGAACCCGCACGATGTAACGTTGTGTAGCTACTTTGTGCCAGTAAAACACCCGGTCAGTGCCCCCTACCAGGCCGAGTTGCTGTGTGGGTGCACCCGGTAACGTCCCCCAACAGGGCCGAGGTGCTGTGGGGGTGTATTTCCCATCTTGTGTCCATCTGTGGACAGCTAATTTGCATGTGCAGTGCATCATGGGTACGTGTGGCCTAACCCTATCCTGTTTACCCTGGCATACTATCTGTGAGATGACGTGCAGGCTATCTGCAGCCAGCCAGGGGCTTCCATACAGCTATGGTTAGGTCACTGCCTGTGCAGCCAGAGGTGATGAGTTCAAACCCACATTGGGGTTCTGTGAGACAGGTGTTCAAAGCATATTTTTTTAGTTTACTGTACATATGTTGATGTCAGCAATAGCACCCTCAGTGTACTGTACCCATAAGGTGCCTCTGAGGGTGCTTTATGGGGCGCCCTATAGGGCACTGTATGGTTGCCATCCATATAGGGTGCACCATACATTATCCTGTGTCGCAACATACATGCTGCCCTATAGGGGACATTCTAGGGTGCCTTGGCAGACGGTGCACTGTAACATGTGCCTTATGGGCGGCCCTATATTAATATGCTGTGAGAGTGCGTTTGCTAGTAGTTATCATAAAACTAAAATTATAGAGCCTCCTACAGCTCTCCCCAACATAAAACATACTGCCTCAGCTAGCCTTTTTCTCTGGGCTTTGTGAGGGATTGAACACATGGCACCTGCACCATTGCTCAGTGTCTTCACCATTGTGCTGTGGCTCTGTTCCTGTGTTTGAGCAGCAGCGCGCAGCCTTGTAGCCATTGGCGCGCCGTCTTGTGGCGCACAAAATTACAATTAACAGCGCGCCGCCTTCTGGCGCGTAACATTAACAGCGCCCAACATGGGCATGCCCCTTAAAATACTGCCTCAGCCAGCTGTCTTCAATGGGCACTGGGGGGAATTGAACCCATGATGCCTGCATGGGTGGTCAGTGTCTTAACCATTGTCCTATGGCTCCATTCCTGCTATTTGCACATCAGCGCGCCACTTATCCCTCCCACTATTGGGCTGCCCCCTCACACATCAGCGCGCCGCCTTCTGCCCACCGGCTCGCCGCCTTCTGTTGACCAATTTTATCAGTGCGCCGCCCTCTGCCGCCCAACCTTAACAGCGCGCCGCCCTCTGCCGCCCACAATAAACAGTGCGCCGTCTCATGCCGTTTAAAAAAATAGGTGCGCCGCCTTCTGCCGCCCATAATCAATATGCCTCCTACACCACTTTTGCCCATAAAATTTGATGCCTCAGCTGGTCTTTTTGTTGGGTGCAATGGGGGTTTGAACCCCTGGACCCTGCACCATAGGTCAATGTCTTCACCATTGTACTACGGCTTTGTTGTTTGGTTGTGCAGCAGCGCCCCACTTAGCCTTCTCACGCGCTAATGTGGGACCCGCACATTAGCGCGACTCACAAACCTACGGTCCGTTTTTTTCCTTTTTCTGCCTGGCCCGCCCACTCCTTATATGGCACCAGCACACTAACGGGGACCCGCACAGCAACGGACTTTAGTAAACATGCCTGTAATTGTTTAATAGTTATTCAAATAAGAATAAAGAAAATTGTAACAAGGCAGCACATAAGAATAGAGTAATGTCAACAAAACAAACTGTGATGGTAGCAAAATTGTCTGCACTTAAAACAGCCACATACATGTGCACAAACATTGAGCATATAAGAGCGAGGTTAGACACAAAGCAAAGCAAAGAAATGTGCAAAAAATGTTGTACAGGTATGTATGTAAGAATAGAAAACGCAAACCGCACCATTGCAATACATGAAGACAAACACCCGATGGTGTGAAAATAAAATTCTAATAAATGAGATCCAACACTGTGGTAATAACTAGCAAATTTTTATTTCAAAGTTTAGTAAAAACACGATATTTGTCAACACAGTTTAGATTTTAAAGTCATTCTTGGGTCAATCAATCTCCTGGTGGGCCCGTTTTTTCTTCCCCCGAATGCTTCTCTTGGTGCGCTGCTTGGCGTATTTTTCATCTGGGGTTTCCCGCAGCAGCAACCAGCAGAAATCAGCCATCATAGTGGTGTTCCATCTTCCTTGGTACCTTCTCTCTGCGTCCTTGATGTCCTGGTGAAACCTTTCACCTTGTTCTTCACTGTACGCCCCCAAGTTTTCGGGAAAGTAGTTCACATGGGAGTGCAAGAAATGGACTTTCAGGCTCATGTTACAGCCTTGTTCTTTGAAGGCATTGAGCATCCTAGCAACAATATCCTTATAGTTCTCATCCCGCCTGTTCCCCAAGAATTTGAGAACAACATCCTTGAAGGAATCCCAGGCTTCTTTTTCCTTCTCAGACATCGTTTCAGCAAATGCTCCATCTGAAATGAGTTTCCTTATATCAGGGCCAACAAACACTCCTTCCTTTAGCTTTGCTTCAGAAAGTTGGGGGAACTTTGAGCAAAGGTACCGAAAGCACTCACCATCTTTTGGAAGGGATTTGATGAATTGCTTAATGAGACCCAACTTAATGTGGAGAGGTGGTAATAGAATTTTATCACGAGGTACCAAGCTCTCATGAAGAACATTTTTCTCACCAGGTCTCAAATACTCCCGAATTGGCCAGTCTTTTTTCCCCCAGTGTAGGTCGCGGGCCCGGCTATCCCACAAGCAAAGGAAGCAGGGATATTTGGTGAAATCGGATTGCTGCCCTAGTAGCATAGATAGAATTTTAAAGTCTCCACAAATCATCCACTTATGCTCATCATAACGAATCTTCTGAAGAATCAGGGCCAAATTCTCGTATTTTTCTTGGAGAATAACAGAGTGAGCAATAGGAACTGAAGCGAATGTGTTGCCATTATGAAGAAGAACACCTTTTATGCTGTTTTTTTTTTTTTTTAATTTTTATTTATACATTTTCCAACAATACAACAAACACAAGAAAACAACCTGTCTTCACACAGCAACACCATTACAGAATACAAATACAAAACTCCCACAACCCATCCACTTCCCAACCCATTCTCCCCCCCCTCCCGTCCTCCGGTGATCCCTTACCCCCCCCCCACCAAAACAATCCCTCCCGTAGCCAAAACAGTGGCCACCAGGAGGCAGGAATTGACATTAAAAGCTGCACCTTGCTCTCGCAGAATATTCATCTAGATAAGACCATTTAGAAACTCCTTGCTCATCCCAGGTTGAACATCCTCGGATCTGCCGACTACCACTACCCAGTCTCCAGAGGGCTTCTCGTTTCTCCTGCGCCTTCTCGTAGCTCAAATAAAGGCAGACTAGGTTCCACCAATGCAGGCAGTCTAGTTTCGATAAGTCCTTCCAATTAGTGACTATCAACTTAAGCGCAATGGCCATCATAAAGTTGAATAGGAAGGACTTCTTCCTCTCTAACTCAAGCCCATTCGCACAGGAGCGGAGAATAACTGTTTCCCACCTCAAAGGAGACTGGATTCCCAACACTCTGCTAATCTTGTCCCAAACCGAAAGCCAGTATCTCTGAACAAAGGAACACTCAAAGAGCACATGTCTAAAGGTGCCCTTAGCAATATTACAGGACCAACACTTATTTTGAGCCCCCGGCACCCACTTTACAACCCTATCAGGGGTGAGGTATGCTCTGTGTAATAGAAAGTAAAGAGTTTGCGTCAGGGCAGCCGCCCTGGAAACTCTAGTTACACTACCCCATAAAATACGCCACGTCTCTCTGGGAATGGGGGTAGCAAACTCCTCCTCCCACCAGTGCCCCGGAAGAACAAGGGGTCGCGCTGCGTTGTCCCTAAGAAGGGCATAGAACTTGGACATGATTCTTTTCCCACTAAGACACACCTCCACCTCCTTCAGAAGCTCCCATTGGGCCGAGATACGGTAGGTATCACAAGAGAGACCCGAAAGGCAATGTTTTAACTGCATCCACTGAAAATACAACGAAGCCGGAATACCATATTCAACCTGCAAATCCTCAAAGGACTTCCATGCCTGTCCCCTAATTAGCTGCCCTACTGTCCAAATACCACGATCTTGCCAAGTCTTCCAAGCAAAACAACTACGACCAATTTTTAAATGAGGGTTGAACCAGATCGGGGAATCGACCGAAACGCAGCCCCCATGGGCCAATCGGCAATCTAACATCTGGAAAGCTTGTTGCGTGGCCTGCAGCACCTTTAAGTTCCTCTTATGTCCGGGCAAAGACATCCCAACTAATAAATTCATCGGGATGGGCATTGTCCATCTTTCCTCAACGTGCACCCATACAGGCCTACAACCCTCCTCCCTGTGAGCAAGCCATTTGGAGCCGTGCTTCATCAAAAGCGCCGCATGATACCACATGAAATCGGGGAATTGCACCCCCCCCCTCCTGTTTGCTCGCTTTCAGTTTGCACAACGCGATCCTGGGGGGCTTACCCTGCCACAGAAAATCGGACAAAATACGCTCAAGAGACTTAAAGAAGCTGGCGGGGAACTCTAAAGGGATCATTTCCAAAAAATAGTTAATTTTGGGAGCGAGCACCATTTTAATGGAATCCAATCTGCCCCACCAGGACAAATGCAAGGGAGACCATTGCATCGTGAAATCCTGAACCATTTCCTTAACCGCTTTAACATTCATGTCTATCATTTCTTCCAGTGAAATCCCATACCGGACCCCAAGATATTTGATGGCTTTGGCCTCCCATCTAAACGGATACTGCGATACCAACGATGAGGAGGTTTCTAAATTCATAGGAAAGGCGATTGACTTATCCCAATTAATTTTATATCCCGACAGCCCCGAATACTGCCCAATTATATCAAGCACCACCCCTATTGAAGCAGGTTGCAGGAATAACAAAAGGTCATCCGCATAGGCTGATAACTTTATTTGCAAGCCTGCCACCTCTACACCCCGCACCTCCTGCGACTGCCGCACAAGAATGGCTAAAGGTTCTAGGGCCAAATTAAATAGGAGGGGGGACAAGGGGCATCCCTGTCGAGAGCCCCGATTCAGGGAAAAGGGGCCAGAGAGGGAGCCATTGATCAGGATCCGTGCCGACGGGGAAGTATAAAGCACTCGAACCATACCTATAAACGTCTCCCCAACCCCAAACCATTGAAGCACTTGAAACAGGAAATCCCACTCCAGGCGGTCAAAAGCTTTCTCGGCGTCTACAGAGAGCCCAACAAGGGGACCTTGTATACCCTCCGCGACCGCTATTAGGTTTAGAAAAAGACGCGCATTATCCGCGGTAGACCGCCCGGGGATAAACCCGCACTGATCAGGGTGGATAATATCAGGCATAACCTTGATGAGTCGATGAGCAAGAACAGATGAAAACATTTTATAGTCGGCGTTTAAAAGGGAAATTGGCCGATAATTCCCGACTTTATGAGGATCCCTGCCCGGTTTTTCCAACACTACTATCGTCGCAGCGCTAAAGGACCCTGTTAGAGGAGCTTGCGCCAGGAGTTCCTGAAAGAATATGAACAGATAGGGAAGAACCTCATCCACAAAAACTTGGTAAAACTCGACAGGAATAGCGTCCGGGCCCGCAGCTTTCCCCCCCTGCAACCCAAGGAGCACCTCTTTGATCTCCCTACACGTCAGCGGCCCGTCGAGCTCCTCTACCTGACTATCCTTCAACACCGGGTGGGCGACCTGCCCAAACAACTTAAGAAAGGCTGCAGAACTAGAGGACGTTTCGGAAGAATACAGATCCCTGTAAAAGGACTGAAAACAGCCAGCTATATCAGCATCTTTCGTGAGAAGTCCCCGCTGCTCATCTTGAATAGCTTCGATTCTACGCTTGGCCGCACGGGGCTTCAGGGTCCGAGCCAACAAACGCCCCGCCTTATTACTATCACAATAATACCGCCCGTGAGCACTACTAACCAGCCGGCTTGCTTCAGCACTCATAATATCATTGTATTGATATCGAAGCCTCTGCAAACAAAGAAGAACACATGGGTCAGCCTTAGATACCAAAAGTCTCTCCCCAGCTAGGATTTGAGCCTCCAACTCCTTAAGTTGCACTTTCCTTTGCCTGCCTACCCTGATTTTATAGCTTGTAGTAACATCACGGATAACCGCTTTAAAGGCCTCCCACCATGCCCAGGCCGGAGACTCTGAAAGAGAATTCCAGGCAAAATACTCCTTTATTGCCTCCTTAATCTTATCACGGAACTCCGGTTCATGCAGAAAGCCCCTGGGAAAAGACCAGGCATACCCCCCTCGGGCAGCGTCTGTAAAGGCTATAGAAAAATGCACAGCTGCATGATCAGAAATATGCATGCCAGAAATATCCGCATGAATGACCTCCGAAAGTAAAGTACTAGAGACCAGAAAATAATCTATACGGGAGTGAGACTGGTGGGGTAAGGAAAAAAAGGTAAACTGCTTGTCTTTGGGATGCCATAGCCTCCAGACATCAGAGAGCCTACACTCCCGAATGATGGAGTGTAACACTACTGCAGCTCTGCTCTGCCGCTGGGGGCGATAGGGCTGCCGATCCAGCAACGGATCAACTACCATATTGAAATCCCCCCCAATTATCCATTCCACCGAATCCCAAGCCTTCACCTCCTCCGCAACGCCCTTGAAAAAGGAAGCATCATCCTGATTGGGCCCATAGACATTTAAGATAGCGAGAGCACGGTTACCAATCTTAAGCTTCACCTTAGCCCATCTACCCGCCGTATCTGACCTGGTTTGCATGATTGAAGGGGCTAATGCTTTACTAACCAGGATGGCAACCCCGTTCTTCCTGGCCACCGCCGGGGAGTGCCCATCTAGGATATATTTCCCCAGTCCCAGTTTAGCCGTTTCAGTAGACGATAAGTGCGTTTCCTGCAACAAAACTATGTCGGCTGACTCGTGCTGACAATAAACTAGAATTTTCTTCCTCTTAATTGGATTGCTTATGCCCTTAACATTCAGAGACACAAACTTAACTGGCTTCATGGAACAAGGTTATCATAATGAAAAAGATTGCGATGAGCAACAAAACGAGAAAGGTAGCAGCTTAAAAAAGGACTTAATACGAGATCACAGGAGGACATACTGACCCTCCGTAAAGGAGGAACCAATTGGCTAACCAACCCAAGCAAAATTACCACGTCCCCCCGCCCCTACTAGAAAGTCTACGCTCCCTTGCGTATTAAAACAAAGAATGCAGGTTAAACACTCCCCACAGGTGAAATCCCCCCCCTATACATCTTAGTCCTAACAAAACCCAACAACACATTCCATTAATAGGATCCCCCAACCACTCCCTCCCAACCATCTAAAACCCCCCACCTTTCACACACCCACAACCAACCCCTCACACACTCACACATCTATCCTTGCACACACAGCCATTCTAACAACCCCTAACCCGACCCCCATACTACATCCTTCCCACATCTGCACAACACACCCAGGATATTACACAACATAATAGCACCCCTCTGCCCCCAGCCCCTTACAAGTCCAGTGGTCCGAAACAGCAGACCTCTGATCCTTCGGAAGAGGAGCTGCAGGCGCAAAACACCGAAGGCCCCGGAGGAACCCGTAGACCAACGGGGCCCGGTTACAGCAAAACTTCATCCAAATAGCAGGAGAGGACAAGACAGGGGGCTCACAAATCACCCTTCCCTTCAAGGCTCCAACCTCTGCACGGCCCCCACGAAGGGCCTTGCCCCCCTTTGCAGACCCAAGGAGATTAAGCGCCGCAGCTACTCCGAACAAGAACAGAACAGTTCCTTATTGCATTGCATGAGCCTCATTCTCTTCCAAAAAAGCTCTTAGGGCCTCAGGGTCTTCAAACGACCGGGTCTGATTATGGAGGGTGACCCTCATCCTCGCTGGATAAAACATGCCATATCTGACCTGCAAATGCTGCAAGCGCGGACGAAGAGCCAGCAGGAGTTTCCGCTTGATAACTGTAGTTTTACAGAAGTCTGGATACAAAGTTATATTATGCTCCTCAAATTTTAACGGGGATCTTGTCTTAGCCACCGCCAGGATTTGTGTCACCTGCGAGAAACGCAGGACCCACATTATCAGAGGCCGCGGGTATCTCTGTTGAGGGCTAGCTTGCGAAGGCACTCTGTGCGCCCTGTCAATCTCAAAAGTCTGTGCAAACTATAGCTGAAGAATCTTAGGAAGGGTACGCTCCAAAAACTCCACAGGGTTAGCACCTTCCGCTCCCTCCGGCAGGCCTAGGAGCCGTATATTATTTCTCCGCGCTCTGTTGCTCTGATCCTCAAGGGTCCTCTCAAGAGAATCCAACCGCTTACAGTTTTTAGCCACCTGCCGGAGAGAAACCTCGTGAGACTCCATTTTGAGATCCATGTCTCCCACTCTAGCCGTGAGGGGCCGCGACTTCGCCTTTAAGCTCTCTCAATTCAAGGACGTCTGCCTGAACCGCGGCTAGGGTCTCTCCGTTAGCAGCCACTATCTCCCGCACTGCTCGGATTTCCCGCAAGACCTCCTGCAGCTCGTCGCTGCGCTCCTGCCCACTTGCCAATTTCTGAGGCGAGGGAGGGTCAGGCTTCGATCGTTTAGTCGCGGGATTCATCCCCGTTCCGAATTCAAGCCTGCTGGGCTTACTTGTCGCCATCTCCCGCAACTACTACCTCCTAAGGGGAACTCCAACCGTGCGGTATAAAGCAAGGGAGCCAAAAATAAACACAGGATTCAGCGGAGGGTAAGGATTACGCGGCCATCTTAACTTGCAGCAGGCTCCGCCCCCCTTTTATGCTGTTTTTTGATGAATCAATGAACAGCCGCCATTCAGCAGGATCATACTTGAGTTTAAACTTTTCCATCACTCCGTATATATCGTTGCAAAATACCAAATCTTCCTCTTTGCTGAAATACTTCAAAAATTGTGTCTCGCGGTTGCGGTACCAATAAAAAGTTGTTCCTGGTGACAATAGATTTTTCTGTTTAAGCCGAGAACATAGCAGTTGGGCAGCATCTTTTGGGAGTCCTAAATCCCGGACTAAATCATTCAATTCAGCTTGAGAGAAAAGTTCAGCTTTCGGATCTGGTTCAGTTTCAAACTCGGAAGTACTGGACTCATCGGGAAAAGCCATCTGATGAGTCTCATCATGAACAGAACCGTCCACACAAATATGATCCAAAGATTTTGGTGGTTCAGGCACAGGTACTTCGTTGCTATGAGGCATAGGCCTAATTGCTGAGGGAAGGTTGGGGTAACTTATTACGTTCTTATTTTTTAAGTTGTATCCCTTCACAATGCAAGAGCAAAAATAGCAGTCACTGCTGTGGTCTCTTTGTTCACGCCACATCATAGGTATTCCGAAACGAAATGCTTGTTTTTTTACCTTTCATCCATAAGCGTAGATCTTCCTCACATGTCTTGCATACTTTGTGAGGAGCCCACGGTTTGTCTTGATCGCCTAACTTCAAACCGAAATAGGCGAAATATACTTTTTTAATAAATGCAGAAATGTTCCTCTGCCGCTTTTTCATGGTATATTCCCCACAAATAAAACAAAAACTGTCCGGAAAGTTGACGCAACCTCTGGCTCTGTGAGCCATCACAAATACACAGCACTGCAAACTACAACTGTAGTGAACCACTTCGGAATAAAGCTGGATTACGACTGAGCAAACAAAAGGTAATAATGAACTTGCAAGAAACTGAAATTTGACAGGAACGTTCATGTCGCAACCACCGTGTTTGAGCGAGCGAACAAGGCGAGGCGAACAGGAAAGAACATGCGCCAGCGCGAGTACTGGATTTAGCCCCCCGCCTCCCAATTGTCCTGTTAATGTATAAAATGAATACAAAACACTCTAAAATATCATGAGGGAGTGTTTCTAGTTAGTTAACCATTACAACCTCTATTTTGGGCCAAGAAAATAAACTGCAGTCGGCTAAAAAGAAATTATGTGAACATTCCTTATATGGGTAAGAAATCTAATTTTGCAAGAAAACGTGACGTGATGGAACATTTTGGCTATTTTTCCTGGATTCAGCACCCCAAAATCCTTAGGAATCAGTTGCAAAACTGGAGGCAGTTTTTTGGTAGTGTACCTGTGTAATTATACGCCGCGTTGTCTGCAGGTAGCGGCCTTAATGAGAGCAGTAGTTTTAACCTGTTTGCGTCTGAATGCGTCAGTTAGGGCCCACCATATCCCGGATAGCACTAACAGGATTGCTGATGCTCTTTCTCGTTTTAAGTGGGATCAGTTCTTGATGTTGGCACCAGAAGCAGATGCTGAGGGAGCGAAGGTCCCGAAGCACTTATGGCAGCTTGGCTGGTGGAGATGTTGATGCTGCTGTGACGGTTGGTGCCACCTGCGACATGGGTGAAGTATCAGCGTGGTTGCGACAGAGTGGTTGATTTCCTCGTGACTCGGGGGTGGCGGAAGTGGCAAGTGCCCAATTAGCTGATGGCGGAATATGTGATTGCAGCAAAGGCTGCGGGAGTGTCGAAAGCCACAGTGCGGGTGCATCTGGCAGGGTTTACCTTTTTTGCGTGGGCGGTGGGTTAGGGCTTCCAGGTTGGGGGTTCTTGACGCGGAGGCTCTTGCAAGGGTGGGAGCAGTCCCAGCCGACTCCGCGGGATGGGCGGATGCCAATCATGCATGACTTGCTGGTGCGGATCTGTGCAGCACTGCCACAAGTGACGTGCTCCCTCTACGAAGCTCAGCTGTTTCAGGCAGTTTTCTGCCTAGCATTTTTCGGCGCATTCAGGGTGGGGGAGTTAGTGGCAGATTCACGCCGGGTATCTCTAGATGCGCATATTGCTCGCAAGGTCCAAAACAGATCAGCTGGGAAAAGGTCAGTGGGTAGTGTTAAGGGCGATCATAAATTCCCCGACGTGCCCAGTGGCATCGTTAATGGACTACTTGATGATGCGACCAGCGGTGGAGGGGTGGTTATTCTTGCATGAGGATTCTAGCCTGCTGACGTGTTTTCAGTTTGCGGCGGTGCTGCGGTTAGCTCTGCGGTGGCTAGGTGTGGATCCTCTTGGTTTCACCCCACATTCCTTCAGTATTGGTGCCGCAACCAGTGCGGCGGCAGCAGGTTGCCTCAAGGAGATATCCAATGAATAGGTCGATGGCGTTCACAAGCATTTCAAAGTTATGTGTGGCTGTGAGCGGGCCGAAGGGTCATGGGGTGGCTGCTAACTGTTGCTTTGCTTTGCAGATGGGGAAAGGAATCCTGGTACTTGCTGGTTAATCGGTCACTCCTTTATGCACTGGGTGGAGCAACGAGCAGCAGTACGGCCGGTGGGGCCTAATCTTGGAATGGACCCAACAGAAGAATATGGCGAAGCCGGAAGAAGGGGTGGTAGGTTGGTAGCTGTGGACTCTCTGCGGTGGCAACGGAAATGACTTCACTTTGCTACCCACATGGCTGGTGAGACATTTCTGTTGGAGGTTTAAGTTGATTGTTTGGAATTGTTGTTGGATATGGTTAAAAGTTAATAAAGCTGTGACCGGTGTTATGCCAACATGGTAGTTGTGTGATTATTGCGGGGTGGGGGGGGGGGGGTGAAAGGAGAGCACCGCGTCCGCTGTGCCTCGGTTATGTAAGAAGAGAGAGAGTGTTGGGTTTAGGTTAGGGAGTTGAGGGTAAGAGACAGCTGGGACTGGGCTGGGGAGGTGAATGCTGGCGAAAGGACATTTTCTTTACTTGTGATGGGCAAGTCCCTCCCCCACCCGCCCCCTGTTTTCTCTTATGTTCCTTCACAGGCCCTGATGGTGTGGCATCCACCGGGTGGACTGTCGACGGGCAGTCCTGGAGTAGTGGCCGGAGTGGCGGGGATAGCTCCGATGGTGGCGGGTGTCGAGCGTGCTGAAGACCATCTGAACGTCCGAGCCCCGGAGGTCGCGGCGGAGCAGCCGGCAGGTGCAGGTGCAGCTTCAGTCAGCGATGCGGCTTTACGCACAGGTGAGTTGTCGGTTGGGGGAGGAGAGGGCGGGACTCCGGTGGGGGGGTCGGGCATCTGCGTGGGGGGTAAGGCCCAGAGGAAGCGGAAACATGCTTGTCGGAGGCATCATAGGGATGAATCGTCATCCTCGTTTTCCAGTAGGTCGTCGACGGACTCTTCGGGTGGGGATTCGATGGAACGGCCGCAAGCTCCCATTACCTCGGGGGGAGAGGGGCGTGGGGTAGTTCCGACACTCGCATCTTTTTCTGAACTGTGGGAGGGGGTTCCGTGGGCGCTGTGCAGAAAAATCCAGAAGAGAAAGTATATTGATATTTTCCGCTTGTTGGAAGGGAGGCGGCAGTCGGGCGAGAGCCGTAAGAAGAGGAAGGAGGACGAAAAGGCAGGGAGGATCAAGTGCGTTTCTCGTAATATTGTGAATTGGACTAGGGCTTTTCTAAGATTGGCCAGCGTTTGGGGCCACGAGTATCCGGAGCAGTATGGGATGTTGCTCGCGTATGCAGATTCGATTTTGGAAGCCGCACAGACACATGATGGTTGGGCTTGGCTCAACTATGATGAAAAATTTTGGGATAAGATGGAGGAAAATAAGTTGTTGTCGTGGGGGAATCAAGACATTAGTTTGTGGTTAACTCAAATGGCAGTGCGGTCTGGGGGAGCGGGGGGGTACGGAGGTTTGAAAGTTGCAGGGGCCGGCGTGGTGGGCAGGGGGCATTCCTTTCGTGACGGAGCTTCGGGGGCACAGAAGGCAGGGGGTGAGGGTTCCGGAGATCTCTGCTGGAGATTTAATAAGTCGTCGTGCCCCTTTCCCGACTGTAAATTTCGGCACGCCTGTTCCTTGTGTGGAGCGGGGCATTCGGCCCTCAAATGTACAAGGTGGGTCCCCACACCCTCTTCGGTCCCCAAGTAGTGCGGTTGCGGGGGAGCGGGCTCCCATGCCAATTAGGCTCGAGGCGATGCTCACGTGGCTCCAGCGTTTTCCGCGGCGTAGGATCCGGGAGATCCTTGTTGAGGGTTTTAGGGATGGTTTTCGCATTCCGGTGCTGGGTGAGGGGAGGGGGGCGTGGGGGGTAGGCAATGCGGCTTCAGTGCGGCGATTGTCGCAGGTCGTCCGTGTTAAGTTGCAATTGGAGTGTGCCTTGGGTAGGATGGCTGGTCCGTTTTCCTGTCGGCCATTTCCAAATTTGGTTGTGTCTCCTTTGGGTGTAGTGCCGAAGAAGGAGCCGGGTAAATATTGACTAATTCACAACCTGTCTTTCCCGGTGGGATCGTCGGTCAATGACAGGATCCCCAAGCGCTGGTGTTCCGTTCGTTATGCATCCTTCGATGCGGCAGTCGCTTTGGTGCATTGTTGTGGTGCGGGAAGTTTATTGGCCAAGGTTGACATCGAATCGGCTTTTCGGCTTTTGCCGATTCACCCGTCAGCTTTCCCTCTATTGGGATTTTATTTTGAGGGGGGATGGTACTTTGACAAATGTATGCCGATGGGTTGTTCGATTTCCTGTGCGTACTTCGAGATGTTTAGTACCTTTTTGCATTGGGCTTTGATTAAAAGGGTGGGTTGCGCGAATGTTGTGCACTATTTAGACGATTTCTTATTCGTGGGGGAGGCGCACTCCGCCCAGTGTAGGACATTGCTGGACGGGTTTGTGGCTTTAGCTCGGGAGTGGGGGGTGCCGCTGGCGGAGGGGAAAACGGAGGGTCCAAGTACGTGCATAACTTTTCTGGGTATACAACTGGATACAGTGGTGATGGTGGTGCGTTTGCCAGTGGCAAAGATTGTGCGTTTGCGTTTGCTGGTCGCCAACGTGCTGGGGGTGCGGAAGCTCACCTTGAAGGAGTTGCAGGCCTTAATCGGTTCCTTGAACTTTGCTTGCAGGGTCATACCTATGGGTAGGGTGTTTCTGCGGTGACTGGCGGCAGCTACGGCGGGTGCGATGAAGTCTTATCATCGTATCAGGGTAACTCGGAGTATCCGGGCTGATTTGGGAGTATGGGATGTGTTCTTACAGGACTTTAACGGAACGTCCGTGTTGATGGAGGCCGCCATTTCTACTGAAGATTTAAAGCTCTTTACGGATGCGACTGGCAGTGGGGGATTGGGCATTTACTTTGGGGGGGCATGGTGCGCGGTGGCTTGGCCTCAGTCCTGGCGGGATGCGGGGCTTACGGCGAATGTTACCTTTTTGGAGTTCTTCCCTATCTTGGTCGTTCTAGAGCTTTGGCCGGAGAGGTTGCGTAATCGCAGGGTGGTGTGGTACTGTGACAATGCGGCGGTGGTCAGCGTGATCAATCAATATACTCCGCGTTGTTTGCAGGTCGCATCCTTGATGCGGGCCATAGTACTAGCTTGTTTGCGGTTGAATGCAGTGGTTAGGGCGCGGCATATTCTGGGGTGCACTAACAGTATTGCCGATGCTCTTTCTCGTTTTAAGTGGGAGCGGTTCTGGAGTTTGGCACCTGCAGCGGACTGCTCCGGCATGCAGGTCCTGGAGTTCTTATGGCAGCTTGGCTGGTGGAGATGCTAGCACTGCTGCAGCGTTCTGTAGCCCCGGGGACGTGGAAGAAGTATCAGCGTGGCAGCGACAACGTAGTCAGCTTTTTGGTGACTTGGGGGTGGCGGGAGGGGCGTGTTCCTGACCATTTATTTGCAGAATATGTGGTTGCGGCAAAGGCTGCCGGGCGGTCGAGAGCGGCGGTGCGGGCAAACTTGGCGGGGTTTTCCTTTTTCGCGCGGGCAGTGGGCTGGGGTGGCATTGGTGGGGGGTGCCTAGCTAGGCAATTATTGCAAGGGTGGGGGTGTGCTCAGCCTCCCCGGCGGGATGGTCGCCGGCCCATTACGCACGAGTTGTTGGTTCAGATCTCAATGGCATTGCCGAGGGTTGTGTCTTCCATTTATGAGACGCGGCTGTTTTGGGCGGTTTTCAGTTTGGCTTTTTTCGGGGCTTTCCGAGTCGGGGAGCTGGTGGCGGATTTCCACCGTGGGGCGCGCGGCTTGAGTTGGCGGCACGTGGCCATAGGTGATGCGGAGACGCGGGTGTGGCTTGCACGGTCCAAAACAGATCAGCAGGGTCATGTTCAGTGGGTGGTGCTGTGGGCTATTGGACACCCCCTCACTTGCCCGGTGGCCTTGCTGCGGGCATACCTGGGAGTGTGCCCCGCTCGTGAAGGACATTTTTTCTTGCATGAAGATGCTAGCCCGTTGACTCGTTTTCAGTTTTTGGCCGTGCTGCGTTTGGTTTTGGAAAGGGTTGGGATGGAGCCGGTGGGGTTTGCCCCGCATTCGTTCCGGATCGGGGCGGCTACCAGTGCTGCGGTTGCGGGTCTGCCTCAGGGCGAGATTCAGCGGATTGGCCGCTGGACATCGCAGGCTTTTCAGGGTTATGTGCGTTTGTGAAGGGGATGTCGGGGTTTTGGGGGGGTGCTGTTGTTTTGTGTTTCAGGTGGGGGCCGGTGTCCTGGGACCTGTTGGTTGGTCGGCCACTCCTTTGTGCATTGGGCGGAGCGGAGAGCAGTAGTGCGGCCGATGGGGCTGAATCTCGGCATGGACCTGTGTGAGCTGGGGATCCTATGGCTGGGCTTTCGCGGACTGCGTTGGGTGCAGTTCCTGCCTTTGCTGCGACATCATGGGCGTTCCCAGGAGTGGCCGAAGTGGATGCTTATTCATCTGGGGGGCAATGATTTAGGTTCCTGGATCTGTAAGCAGCTGATCCGGGCTGTCAAGCATGATTTGAGTGAAGTGTTGCTAATGTTTCCTGGGTTACGGTTGTTATGGTCGGATATCATTCCACGGCCTGCCTGTCGGGAGCAGTGACGGTGGTCGCGGGGCTTAACTAAGATCAATCGCCAGATTGGGCAGTGGGTGGTGGAGCATGGGGGTTTTCAGATACAGCATCCCTGGGTTGAGGTTTCATGTGCAGGTCTTTACCGGGAGGATGGGGTGCATTTATCCCCTGTCGGACTGGATTTGCTCCTTAATGATTGGCAGGAGGCCGTGGAAGGGGTGGTATCCGGGGAGAACATCGGTCGCAGCTTGGGGGGGCGGTTCAGGAGTTTGTGAGTGCCTGAACCAGTGGCGGGATCCCGGAGGTTTCCGGGGTCCGGAGCCATAGGTATTAGTTGGGCGGGGGTGGGGTACCCCCGACCCGGATAACCCCGGTGAGGCTTTTGCTAGTAATATGGCGAAGCCGGAGAAAGGGGTGGCAACAGCGATGACCTCACTTTGCTACCCACATGGCTGGTGAGTCATTACTGTTGAGGATGAGGCGGAATGGTATTGTTTGGAATTGTTGTTGAAGTTTGTTAAGGTTAATAAAGCTGCGACCGGTGTTTTATGCCAACAATGAAGTTGTGTGATTTATTGGGGGAATGGGGGGGGTGAAGGGGGTCAAAAGGGGGATGCACTGTGTCCGCCGTGCCACGGTTACATGGTAACTGTCAGTATCCCACAGTTCAGACTCTGTTTTGACTTGTCACTGTTCCCTGTATCTCTGCAGAAAAGCTATTGGTGAAAGTATCTGTCAATCAAAACAAGCAAAGTTCTATCACAGAATTCAAGGCTGCTTAAGAGAAAAGCAGAAACAATTAAACAATCTATTGTGATGATGCATGTTTTTTAAAGATGCACATTTGTTAACCTGCATTTGATTCATTAGTGCATCTTAAAAAGTGTAGTGTACTGAAAATTGATTTAGTGCATATTAACCTATTGATTTGTATTCATTTCAAAGTCCTAGTGGGCATTAAATGTGTGAATTAAACAAACAATGCCCAAAAATCAGTGAAAAAGTATGAAACTTGCCCAAAAATGAACCAAATATTTTTTTTTCCAAGCACATCTCCAATGTGGTGTTTAAGAAATTTCACAGTTTTCAGCTTTTGGTACCTTTGAGAAGCTGCAGTAAGTTTACAAGCCCTGTTTTAGGCCCTCTTTGAGAGTATTTTCATATTACACCAAGTCATCTTCAAGTCACAATATCTCAGGAGCCGTTTGTTACACAGACAACCTCATTTTCAGGATTTCTAAGTGATGTAAGACATATGCTTATATGACAAATGAGCCCAGAGAAATTAACACTTATTATCACAGATTGTGACAGGATCAAAAATCATAGGTACTGAAACAAACAGCATAGGCGGATGGTGCCTTATTTTCTGTAAACTTGCATCTACTAGAGATTTAATAGCAGTCTGTTTTCTATAATGGGGAAATTCTAGCATGTTCTGCTTTAGAATTAACATTTAAAGCTTTTAAATACTCAATGATGAAATTATAGATTAATAAATACATTCAATTTATTTTCATTCTATTGCAAGAAGATTTTTTTTAACTCAAATCAAGAAACTTGTTTTCCTTAGTGTCAGTTCTCCTGAAAAATGACCAAAATCACTTTTTTAGGTTTTACAAAAGCAAATGGTTATTTGAAATCTCAGTAAAGAATAACAATAATAATACATGAAACATTATCAAAGTGGACTAGTAAATCCCAGAGTGGACAACATAAATATATATAAGCACTTCTCAAGTGTCAGAGGCATGCAGGCAAGTAACAGACTTGTGGCATTATACACATCTGGCTTTTTAGCTGCTATCATCCAGATTATCTACATGAAATGTATTGCCGTTATATACAAACTGGGATATTGCAGATATGTTCCTTCTTTCTCCCTCGCTGACTCAATGAATGCCTTTTGTACCTTTATGTATGTATTTAAAAGGATTTAATATATTGCTATTCAAGTGATTGTCAAAGCAGTTTGCAACAGAGGCCCTTTTACTAAGCAGTTACCATGGAAATTAGCACGCAACAATTGCTGTTCCCATGGGGACACGACAGTTAGCACATACTAATTCCCATGATACCTGTACATTGCATGATGTGGTGGGGAATGGGCAGGTTTGGGATGGACAGGGAGCATGGAAAGTGCATTGCAGTTAGCATGGGAGGATACAGTATATCGCATGCTATCAGTGTTGCAGTCAGCACAGGTGAACGCAATGGGTGGTATTTAGTGCACCCATATTACCTGCAAATGCTGTTGCCATGTGTTAGGATATGTTCCTGCTGGGAATATGCTGTCCATGCCCCCGGTAGTAAGCACATGACTTTGGCACTTTAGTTGAGTTTAATGCAAAATGTGTGATAAGTGCAAAAACTTAGCGTGCCTTACTAAAAAGGCCCCTAAACATTAAACTATATCAGATAAAAACATAATTTCATAAAACAAAAAGACCAAACAGTAGGAGGGGAGAGTAGCGAGATAACCATTTCTTCCTGAAGACATCAACCGCCTGAGGAGAAGGAAGAGGCAAGGGAGAGGATTCTTCTGCTAGGCCATTTGTCAGCCGTTATGTTGCAAAGGCCTGCATGAAAAACCATGTCCGCACTCCTGCTTTATGCCTTTCAGAAGAACCTTCCAATCAAAGATCAGTCAGAAGAGAATTACAAAGTGAGAGGGCAAGGCAACTGAAGGCTGCATTCCATGACGATTCAAATTCCAGTCTGAAATGTGAATGTGCCGCTAACACACCTTAACTAAATGAAGAAAAAAAAGAGAATTACCTGGTCAATCTTTAGCTGTTGCAGTCAGTGGTTTTGTTTTAAATGCTGGTTACTGCAGTTAAATAAATGGATATGGTAATCAGATAGTGGTGAGCACTGAATATCCAGTCACTGTGGCCGACACCAGAACCATCCATATAACGATGATTTTCAGTGCTGCTGCAGAGATAGCTAACTGCATAGTCATTTAGGACAGTGTTTGCTGTCCTAAGCCATCTGGCTTTCTATCCATGTAGAGAAGCTGAAAGGTTGAAGTCAAAGGCCAAAGTGGTATCATTTCTTTGAGGTCCATTTTATACAGAAATCGCAGTCCTACCCTTGCTCTGCCCCTGGACCACGCTGGCACTATTCAAACAGTGCTGGGGTGATCAGACGTAATATTTAGTGTCACCGTATCCTGTCAGCAGGTGCTGCACATCAGAAAAAATACCTTTGAATTTTGACCCCTGCGGGCTTATAACTCACATGACTAACAGAAGCTGCTCATACTCTTTATTGCATTCAGATATATGTGGCATTGTGACTTTTTTTTAAGTGCTGTTAAGTCAGTGCTGACTCCTGACAACCCAGCTGTCTTTGGGTTTTCTTGACAATGTTTTACCAGAAATAGATTACCAGACCTTTTCTTCCAAGGCAATGGAGGGTAAAGTGACTTGCCCAAGGTCACAAGGAGTGCCAGTGGAAATTGAACCATTGATCTTCTGAGTACTTGGCAGTTGCTCAAACCACTAGGCTACTACTCCACTGCATGGTTCTGTCCATCTCCTTTATATAACCGGGCTGAGCCAGATGTACACAGGCGAGCGTGATTCTGATCCCTACAGGGCACATCTAGCCCCACGGGATCAGAATTGTGAACAGGCCTGTATGTGCAGGCCGGGACTGTGATTCAGTCCCAGCCTGCATGTACAGCCATAGCCTGGCTAACTCAGCCAGGGCTTTGAAGTAGAGCCACGGCGCCATGGCATCCTGTTGCCATGCCACCATGGCTCCATTTAAAAGTCGCGATGCCAGCTGCTGCTAAAAAACATTCATTCCTCACAGCCCGACCCCCTATCAAGCGTCCTAGGCCAGGGTCGGGCTGTAGGGTATTAACTTTGCCCCCCCCCCCCTTCCAGCCCCTTTCAAGCCCCGAGTATTCCATAAAGAAACATCCAGGGAAGTTATTCCACCCCAGGGGTGGAATAACTTCCCTGGCCATTTTGCCAGCCCTAGACGTACAGGACCGACATTAGAATCGGCCCTGTATGTCCAGAGCCGACAACCGCCCACTGCCCACCCACACTCCACTCCCAGGCCACCTCTTTCCTGCCCCCAACTAACTTCCCCGCACATCCAACGGGGAAGTTAGTCGTGGCATGCAGTCGGCACAAATAGCCCCTTATATGAACACATCCCTAAAGTCACATATTACGAGCATATTAATGATGCTGTAAACTCTGAACTACTACTTCCATTGAACATAAACTGCCCTCCTTATCATGACAGCGTTCAAAGGACTTTGAACTATTGATATTTCTTCACAAAACATCATAACAGAAATCTGTAATCTTGCATGCTACACGCTTTACTGTAATAATGAGCTATACCTGTATATAAAACATAGCATAAATGCCAAAATACATACTGAAAGCTGATCTCCTGTTACTATTTATCCCTCAATTTTTTTTTCAGGCAAGCACAACAGAAGAAAGTTAGAGCCATACAATTTGTTTTAGTCAGGGAAGTTTTCAATTTCGGAGGATGGGACGGAGAATACTTGAAGGAGAGGAAAACCTTTAGATTGCCTTGAGGTATAAAGAAGGTTGTGGAAGGTTAGAGTGTATGACTTGAGAAGCAAAGCAGTATTTTGGCCTAATTGATTCAGGGTTTGATAAACTATAGACCAGGCTTTCCTCTGATCTCCACAGTTTCCTCTCTCTCTCTCTCCTCCTTTATTCCCAAATATTTCCTGAGTCTGTAATCCAGTTACCCAGGAAAATGTATTAATTCATGTATTTATTTGCTTGCTTGTTTATTTAGGTAAGAAGATCTTTTAGCTGTCAATTTAATAAAACTCCTTACGATTTAGAGGAAAAAAAGAATAAAAATACATTACATGACAATGTACAGATATATTATCCTACCATGGATGCTCACCTTACCTTTTAGAGATTTACATTCAGTTTGTTAGTGTGCTGTAAAAAATTAGGCAAATAAAAATAACACAGTCCTTAGGGGGTCTTTTACTAATGTGCGCTTGCTGACAGAGTGTGTTCAGGTGCACGCTGAAGGTGTGCTGGGACAAGCATTGCCAGCCAGCATGGGACCATGACAGGGTGGGATGATTCCCGCGCCAACTCTGCAACCCGCATTAGAGTTGAGGGGGTAGGTTAGGGGCACAGAGTGGACATGATGAGCAATTAGTGCTGAGCTCATACCGCACACTATCTGCATTAGCGGAGGTTCACCTAATGCCCCCTCAGTAGGTGGAGTTAAGCGCACCCACTCTAATGCAGCCCGTGTTAGGGGAATGTGCCCATGTTAACTACTGGAGAAACACCTACTGAGCTTATCATGCCCACTCTCTTCCTCTAACCGTCCACTCACTACCCTAATGTGGGATGAAGAATAGTTGGCACGGAAGTCATCCTGCATTACGTGTCATGGCCCATAGATGGCGACACAAATGCAGAAAATGCAACGCCAGCTAGCACTAGTTAACTGAAGACCCCCTAACTGTATGGGGACATACCATGCCTGTCCTCATTTGTCTACACAGATCCAGTGCTACCGGCGTGCTGGGTTCTGGGGGTGTGCACACGAGAAACTACTGCTTTTTAGTAAGCATATAACTATTTATTACAGATGAATGATCATTTATTGTATTAATAAAGTGAACCATTTAGAAGATTACAGATTTTGGGCCCGATATTGAGTTAAGAGTGCTATGTGCCGCTTGGGTGCATAGCCCTCCCCGCCGACCTCTAATCCCAGATATTCAATGACGGAGTCTTATGCGGCCCCGGCATTGAATATCCAGGATCGCTGCACTGCCTCTCAGCTGCAGTCGATAACCGGGCAGCAGGAGAAATATTGCATGCTGCCCGGTTAGCTCCTGCACTTAAAGATAGCCAAGCTTTTGCCTTGTTGAATATCCCAGAGAGTGGCAATTACAGGGTTTGCAGGGCTGTAAACCATGTAAATTCCTTTTGAAAAGCGGACTCTATATCTCTCTCCCCTAGGAACCCCTGCCTGTCTTATCAATGTCCTTTGTCTCTGTATCTTTTTCCTGTCTCTTATTGTAGTTCTTTTCCTACTCTGGCTTTAGCCATTTCCTGATTAATTTGTGTATCGTACACCGCTCTGGTGTAATGAAGGTGCAGTTTATCAAGGTGACTGAATAAACATAAACATATATCTAATATTTCTGGTCCTACATTTTAAAATGTATAAACACTTGGCTTGATTGTTTACTACATTACAAAATTTAGGGGCATGTTTATTAAACTATGCTAATAGTTAGCACATTAACAGTTACCGCATGCTAAAGATCCCATGCTCACGGCCTAGCACATAATGGGATTATCGGCAGACTGTGGGTGTGGCTAAACATAGTGGTTAGCGCACTGTATTTACCATGTGCTGTCGATTTTGCATTAACTACAGTGCATCTGCATTAATTGCAAATGAACCTAATGTGTGGTCGGGGACTTTTCTATGTGGTAACTGTAGGAAACATGCTGACCATGCCCTCAATTTAGCATGCAAGTAGCGCCCTTTAATGTTTATTTTGTTGGTTGCCTATGAACGAAAGATGTCACTTTAAATTATTGGTATTGATTTTTAAAATTTTGAGACATGGAAATAAATTCTATCAGAAAAATAGGCCTAGTTGTTATGAGACTATACAACACTTGTGTTCTTTGAAGAGAATTTTTTTTTAACAGGTCCAGATGTTGCAAGTTATGGATTTCATTCTGGAGGTCTTGGGCCTGTAGTGTAGTAGGGGCCTAATGTTGGAATAAACTCCTGTTGTATTTGCAGTAAGAAATCAATTTATTAACTTTCAGAAAAGAGGTTAAGACCCTTTTGTTTCCTCTATTGCTACTACTTATCATGTATGTAGCTCTTCAAGACATACACAGCGCTGTAGAGACATGTAAGAGAGAGTCCTTGCTCCTAAGAGCTTACAGTCTAGTCAGGACAGACAATACAAGTGTGGACTAGGATATAACTAGGGGAGTAAGGAGGTGACAGAAGAATTAGACATTATAACAGCTTTGTAAATCAGATGGTATTATAATTATGTCTGTACTTATTATCTGCATTAGCTCCTGAACTAGATAGCTTTTACTGGCTTGTAAACCGTTTTGAATGATGGAAATCACTAAGACGCTATATAAATCTTTTAAATAAATAAATAAGGTGCAGTAGTGCAAAAAAACCTATCACACTTTAGTAAACTTGCCCCTTGGTGTGTACAAAATTGGTTTAATGCACTTTAATATATGGATTAACAAATGTAAAATCAGTTTGTGTGTGTTAAGGTCTACCTTGCATCAAACATGTTTTTATTAAAACCAATGTCTCAAGCAAACTTAACCCTTCCCCTGAAAATCAAGAAAAAGCTTCCCAAACCTAAAAGCAAACCAAACATATTTTGTCTGAGCACATCCCTCATCTTTTGCTGTTATGTTTTATTTCTTCCTATGATTAGCAGCCTACAGTTATGATATTCCCTAACCTCTCTTTTTCTCTGAAAGTTACTATAAATATATCTGTGAGCAGAAAGAATGGATGCATCTATTCTCTCTTCAGCAAATGCAAAAGGAAAATCAAAAACATAATGCTTTTCGAAAGTCGGGGAAAGCATATGGAGGGATGTTGCAATGTCAAACCCTAATGTTTTCAGTGAAATGACCTTGATCTGTCAATACAACTGTGACAAACCGGATGTCTCCTATTAAATTTTAACCGTCAATGTTGTAGGTTGAGTATTATTGATTATAGGTAACTCCAATGACCCCAAGGGTGGAAAATTGACCTCAAAAGAATGATATCACGTTGGCCTTTGACGTCAACTTTTATAGCTTCCATTGCTCATGTTTTCATTCACCCAGTGCCAACAACAGCTTATGTAAGAAACCTTCAATACACTTACAACTAATAGAATGTAATTTTACGATACTGTATTTTTGTTATTACGATAAATATGAACTCTACATTCTGGTAAAGGAGTAGGTGCTTGCTGACAAGTTTCCCTTATGTCCAGGGTGAAGACAGAGAAGAAAATATATTGTTCGGAAAAAAAAGAAGAAATACAAAAAACTATGCATTCAAAATGAGGCTTTTTAAAGATAAGGAAAGGGTATCAATCACATCTGTGGGCACATTAAGCTGTTACACATTACAGCCATCTCAGTTAAGTGGTGTAAGGCTCATCTCATTTGCATTTTGTTGTGTTATAATCTTGCTTCAGGCCTGTCTCCACAGTGAATAAGGTGGCTGTGGAAGGCAGCATGTGGCTGGCATAAAGGATATGTCAGAGTCAAGCTGCTTCACTAATCAGCTTTACTGAGCTAGATACATGATAGTCTATGTGAAGAAATTTAGATAATAGTATACTGCATCCAGTGAAACTGTATATAGTCTGCATGAGTCTTCAACTAGCTGTACTAATCCTCCATTGAACATTTGTAAATATTGTAGTGAAGTTCTAGTGACCTCTAAAGGCAGATGGATTCAGCTATACAACTTTCAAATTAGTTTCAATTCCCAGAACAGTAATTTAATTTTATAAAGTCCATGTTGACTCCATCCAAAATCACACACCTTGTGTCTTCACGAAACTATTTCTATTTTGCTCGGCCGCTGGTATTTCTTTCACATCATTACTCTTATCAATTTGATTTTCAGGATAAACTCTCCCTTGCTGTTAATGAATTTTTCACATTGTCTGACTATGCTGGAGGTCAGATCAGTGCCACAGAACCAGACCTACTGAGACCACCCCTTGTGAGACCTTCGTTGAGCATTATCATAGTTACAGAATTTTGCAGTATACTGTGCAAAAGCAGTGAAATGGATGCCTTCCTCCTCACCACTACTGCTCCTCTCCCACTGAACAGCAACGACTGCTCTGCCATCATTTGTTATCTTTGCCAGCCTCTCAAGGTACACCCTGTACTATCACCCAGTCCACAGATTCCTAGGATGTGTATTCATTAGCACACATTTGTTTTTAATGTACCTTAAAAAGTTTGCAGCACACAAAATCAGTTTTAAAGAACATTAAACCATGAATTAGTGCACTTTTAAGTTGATTAGTATATGTTAAAAAGTTCTAACAGGTTAAATTATTTAAATTATTCTTTTTGTGAAACAAACTGAAAAACACAATTCAAATATGAGGAAAAAGCGTCCAGATGAGTCAAAAACTATTGCCCTGTGCATATCCCTAAGATATTCCATATGAATCTGTGACAAAGTCTTTTGCTTCCCTTTATATAAACAGTTTATGTAACTGACATCTTTCTACTAGCCAACAGGGCCAATCAAATGCTTTCCCCAGAAAGTAATTGTATTTTGTCATAGACACATCAGCTTGGTGCTAGTAATAGTTAGTTTTGACTGCAGTGATAAACTAACTGAACCAAATATTTCCAACATGCCAAGTAAGCTTTTAAATTTATAAACATTGAACAGATCCTCAAATAACCCTTTGCTCAATTATCCATGTAAACTGCATAAACTGTTAGAGAATCAATTTAATTATATCTATTAAGTATAAAATAGTATTTTATTATGAAAAGTAGGCAGGTAAATACCAGAATGGTTTCTGTTTTTTTCAATACTTGCACTAGTTTTGCAACTTTTGTATCTTATTCATGTTTGTGTCTGCAATTCGGCAGCAAGGTTAATCAGTGGTAGGTGAAACTAGGCTTTCATTTGCTTTTGAGACAATTAATTTCATAGTGTTTTGGTAAAATGTGATTATGGAAAAATGTTAGAATAGCCTTAGCAGCAGGCCAAAAGCATATTTTTTTATGCACATGATTACGAGCTGAATAAAATAAGAAATGCTACTCCTCATTTCCCACTGAACAAAATGGAAAAGTTGAAATGTGTCACACTGAAAGACCTGTGGAGTTCAATAGCAGAGAAGATAATAACTAAACGCAAAGGTTCTCGCATATGTAGACAACCCTGACTATGGCGCTAATACTGGCTTTTGGGGATGTGAAATTTCCTAAAGATGTATTAGTGTCTTATACACATGTGCTCTTGTGCACTTATAATCCTTTTCACTAGCTTAGCTGTATGCTTTGTATTTAAATTTCCCTTCGGACCAAGTAAATCCCTTTGGATGAAGTGACAGGAGCTTTTCAGCACCCATAGCTAGGTGACAGCTGGTGTACAAGTTCTGAAAGACTGCAAAATGTTCCTTACTAGCTTTCTTCAAGACCAGTGTCAACCACCAGCTGAGCGATTTGTTAGTCTCCCCCACCCCCTTTGGGCATCAGTCAGTTGAAGAGGCTCACATTAAATGCTAACAAAGTACAATAGATATTAATATAAAATACAATATCTGTGCATTTGGCTTAACTGTGCTTTTAACTGGATACTTATTTGTTCTATGTGAACATGGAGCATTTCCATTAACTTTGGTGTAACCCTCAGTCGGTACAGTACGAGTTGAAACATATTCTGATTCTTTCATCAAATGAAGGTAATTGTCAGCATCCTTTGAAATAACAGAAAATGAATAGTTTACTAAGCAATCATATGACAAGATGCTTGTATGTTTTTTTCCCCCCCCTCCCGCTCCGCAAGTAAAGTTTCCATGTGAATGACAGGTGCAAAACATTCTGTTCTTTAAATTCACATTTGAAGGTTTGCTTCTTCAGAATTCTGGCAAGTTCTTGTTACTGAAATCAGTAACAACAAGTGGTGGATCTGGGGAGTAAATCTTAACAAATGTCAAATGAGCTCTCATTTTTGAAGGTAGGTATTCCAACAATGGAATTATTCTAAAACTGTTTTTTTTTCCCTAGCAAACAGCCAATATCGTTTTGCACAAGCATAACAAAAAAATGTACTACATTATTATTAGCAACTGCAGATGGGAATTTTGTTGCAGTGAGCTCTCCAAAACAAATTTGCAGTCGGCTCGATTTTTTGAAAGCTAGCATTGCAATAATATGGATCTGCAAATAAAAGCAAGTGTAGGATGTTTAGAAGTTGGGAAAATGTTGTCTTTTCTAATTCATTTTTGACTGTAAATATGTCAATTTGCTTTTTGTACAAATTAAATTGTTTATCATATGTCTCTGTTTTTCCTAACTTTGTTAACCCAAAGTAATAGCAAAGGATTTATTTTCAACTTTTTTTTTTTTTCGTATGAAAGCAGAACTTGTAGATGTGAGGCTTATTTCCTAGGGAATGTTTCTAAGTTATAAACAAAACTGCATGTTTCCAAAGCTAAATAAATAAAATGAAAACATTGCTGGCTGCTGAAAGTATTGACACATTTTTATTGCTAACATTAATCAGGGATAGAAACAAAATAGTAGCAACATTCTTTTTATACAATATTTCCTTAGCATACAGTGCTGAGAAATACTGTCTGCTTTCAAAATAATTATTTCTTACACTGAACTTATTTGTTTTCTTGATGTATGCCCACAAGATACAAATTTACCAAAGTATCCGAAATGAAAACTGTGATATTGTTCACTTCTTTTAATACTTGCAAAGTGTTATTTAAAAAAACAAAACGAGAATAATATGTTTAAATGTAAGAAAATTAAAAATGATGTATTGACGAATTAATTTTGAAGTTTAGTATGGAGTCCTAAAGCTTCGAGAAATTGATTGCTAATTCTTTTATGGTTTATAAAGATATGTTTCCTTTTTATTATTATTTAAAAAAATAGAGGTAACAAAACTGTATTAATGAAATAGAGAAGGCTAAAGGTGCTAAATATTTTTCCCCAAATCTATCAACAGCCATTCAGTATCTATCTATCTTTTATTCTTCTGCTGCTCTCTTTTCACAAACACTTTACCTCCCATCCTTGTACAATTCTCTTTCTGGGGAGTTACAGCATAGACCAAATAAATGCAATAGAGGAACCTATAACTTACACAAAGAAGCCTATTTTTTTTAACAGATAAAGTATTTAGTTCAGACTAGGATCCCAAAGTTCCCAGCTTTGATTCCTGAAGTAATCTCTATATTTGTTCCACCTCTTAATGCTCCATCATATAGCCATATTCTGAGAACTTATTGATGCAAATAGTGAATTATACTTTTGTTTAATTCAAGAGCTGAATTTTCAAATACTTTCTATGCCTGTCCTACTTTCCAAAGAATGTCTGCAGTGGCTGTTTTCCCACAGTACTGACTTAGGAAAATGAGTTTACTGGGAGTTGTAGGAGTGGAAGGTTGATATGCTATACGTGTAGATTGGGTGGATTGATTTATTGGCCGCTAATTGGCAAGGAGGGATTTTATGATGTATCTGATCGATATTTTGCTTTAAATGTGTCTGTAATGTTTGTTTTATCCTATATGTGTATTTTGTTTGAAACCGAGCTTATTATTTGTAACCCATCTTGACCTCTGGCATTATGCAGGCTATAAACGCTGGATTAAATTAAAATTCTGTAATTTTTTGAAGACCTTGCCCCTAATTTCTTCAGAGAAACTGGCAAAGTGTGTGGGTCTTCAGTGCTCAATGAAATGCATTCTTATTTCTTATACTGATAAACTAGTCATCTGGCAGTATTTCTACCTAGTTTTAGTAGCTGTATGGTTTTATTTACTTTAAACTTAAATAGTATTAATCTATTTGCATATATATATATGAGGGCTGGTACACAGAAAAACATTCTTATCAGGTTTTCATGTCAAGAACTAACATCAAGTCAACCAGTGACCTTAATTGCCATTTGTTCTTAAAACACATCTTAAGAGATGTTGCCAGTGAAATTTAACATAATACAATTTCAAGTTTCTCATTATGATGGTATATTTAAAACAGACAGCAAATACTATACCAGGTAGCTTGGCCTATTCTTCATTTCCAGCATTTTTTAACATGATTTTAAATGTATTCTTGCCGTGACTTGGAATTTGCATGCAATTTTTTTGGTAATCCGGGAATGATGGAACTGAAACCTGGAATTGAAAACAAAAAGAAATCCCCGGGGGGAAGCATTCATTTCCGGTCTTGCTCTTAAACAGTCTTCCAGCATTTTTGCCCATCATGAATTATTAATATGTGGACAAAGTTGGGCTCAAGAATGGTTCCAGAACTGTACCTAGTAGATCGCTGCTCCATATTCTGGTACTGAAGAGTTTGAAATAGCATGTCATTCCCTAACTGCGCCTCTCACCCACCACCGCCCCTATCTTGCTTTTATTAGAGTTTGTTTGTGGTCTTCTGTTACTTGGAACATTTGTCTCATACTGTGCTCTCAAAGTCTAGTGCATTCCTTATGCTAGATTTAAGATATTGCTTATTCTTTTTTTAGTCTCACATAATTCAAAACTACCTAGAGGGAGTGAAAAATAGAGGGCATCCCTGTATGTTGGGTGTCTGTTTATATTTTCTGTAATGTAGTCATTAAGCATACAATGTAGAACTAAAGGATGTCAAAACTGACAACTACACTAAGATTGATGATCCTGTGCTAGACTAATTCTTTCCAGGTGTAGTGTGATGTGAATTCAAATGTAGTTCAGATTTCCTCTTTGAATTAGCAGAGTTATGGTTTGTCAAAGTTCCCTGACTTCCTAACCTATTAAATCCATCATCTACTACATGAAGGTTTTCCCCTCACTACTACAGCTTGTACATTGTTGCCTTAGACCTTGTGTTACCTTTAGGCCATACATGTTTTCCAAAGAATTAAGCTATGTAAAAGTTCACAACATAGTGAATGCTGGGTCTCATGAAGTCATGTCAAGTATCTGGACATAATTTTATTATTAAAAGGTATAAATTTTTATTAAAGCTTTTAAAGGGTGTTTGATGATTCCCAGTCCAGCTGCTGATATACAAGGCATGACAAAAAGTTACAGATAAAACAATTAAAACCGAATAAAGATATCCCTGAATTGGAGAATGGTTATCACAAAGAATATATTAAAAATGCTTTTTTATTTCTTAAATCTTCTGTAGTTAGCTAAACTGTGTTTGATAGTTTTAGTACAGCCCCTGCTGGACATCATTCAGAAGTGCAGTACCAAAAATGAGAAGTAAGAATGTAGAATTTATATATCTTTTAGGTTTAACATCACATATACTGATATGCAATAGACACTGATCTGATAAACTAAGAGGCATAGCGCGAAGAACACATTATTCAAGTGAAACAAATCTTCATGTGTGTCTTCAATATATAGTTGCAAGAAACAGAACTCACAGTATATGAATTAGGAGCATGCATTTGTTATCTTGCATTTGCTTCATTTCAGCACCTTAAAATTTTAGTGCACACAAAGGGGCACCTTTACGAATGGCTGCTAACCAGTTAGTATATGTTTTAGTGTAGCAATTGACAGCTGAGGACTCTAGCTCATCTGCATGCTAGCTACTGGTCATTAAAATGCATTGTAAGTGGCCATCAAACACTAGGGCAGAGAGAGGATGGGTTGGGGTAGAGTGTGGCCATGGAAAGCACATTGCCGCTAGCGCAAGGGCAATTGCCCACTGCTCATTGGCAACGTGGCAGTTAGCATAAGTGCACATAACAGTGCCTTTATGAGTGTCATTAGGTGTACCCACATTAATCATGCTGTGCGTTTGAGTACATGATGATGCACAAACTGCCAGGAACTTGATGGGCATGTGTGCAATGATTGTACTTATATTGCATTCATTTTGCCGCTAATCATGTGGAAAGTGCATACCTTTAATAAAATCAACGTATCTTGCATTAACCTATGTATTAATGTGCCAACAATAGAAGTGTGTTTGTTTAAAAGTTCTAAAGCACATTTTTTATTAAAACAAATATCTGAAACAAACAAAAAAAAAAAGCACCCATAAATTGGGAACAATTCTGAAAAATTGATAAACAAACCTAAAATGTGTTGGCCATGCTCATCCTTAATATCAAATCTAGCTGTGCTCTAATACAATGTCAACAGCCCATTTTCAATTGTGTTTGATATATTCAAAAGAACTGAAACCAAGCCACTCCTCCCCCCAGAAATAAAATGGAATAAAATAAATAAATAAAACTGCTAGCAGAATCAGAGTTCCATATTAGATAACATTAAGCCTTCATCACAAAATCAGAAAAATTAGCCTATTTTTTATATTTTTTTATTTAATGAATTTTCATTTACAATTCAAGATACAACTTTTGTACAGAAAATGATACATTTGTCAAATAGAAAAGAATAAGCAATTCCATAATATAATGACATCAGGAAATACCTGACAAAAGAAAAAATATAAAGTCCCCTAAATGGGGGTAAGCACAGCCCAAAATTCTAGAGGAAAAGAAAAAAAAGAGCATGCACTCTATAACAAGGAAAAACAGATGGATATCTAATTATAAAAATTCCTACGGTACCCTATCAAGACCTATCAAGAAGAGGAGTGGAGCTGATTGAGGGGGGAGGGGAGTTAGGAGCCCTTCCCAGCAAGGAACTGTGTCAACTGAAATGGTTCAAAATACACATATTCAATATTTTTATATTTGATCATAGGGAAAATTAAGCCAAAATAAAGCTCCTAGTTGCAATACTCCAGGGCACAGAAGTAAAAAATGGTGCCTTTTCTGCTGAGTGACTTTGAAACATCAGGATACATGCAAACTTTACAACCACAAAAAGTCTCTTATGACAAAGGTAATGGCGGAGAAGAAAGCCTCTATCAGATTCTAATACCAAAGTCACAAGCAACGTAGTGAGGGAAACCTTTTCTTCAGGAGTTTCCAAAAAGGTAGTCAAGCCTGAGGTATCAGGAGATTGTACCTGCTGACCACCTAGCTCCTTTAACACTAATGAACGGGCATTTTCAGGAATCTTTAAATGTTCCAGCATAAACATTTATTTATATTAACTCTCCAAATTATATTGTGACCCAAAAGGTAACAAACAAAAATAATCCAAGTAGTATATTTTATAGATTTTATATCCGTGACAGCACAGCTAAATTCATCACATCGTCTACAGAAACATGTAATCCAACATCACTGAGTAGTTTGCAGTACACCACCTATTTCAGCTAAAACGGCCTTAAGGTTATTAAATTAGTGTGTATGCTAACTATTCACATTTTAAGTGTCACAAACATTCAGCACTGACTTTTTGCAAGCCTTTGTGACTAAGATGTAGCTTCGGGCCTCAACAGACTTCCCTTTGCACTACCATGTCTCAGTTCCTTGGCTGCTAACTACAGTATGCTACTTTTTTTGCTTCTCAAGGTTTGGATTCGACAATCATTTTCAGTTTAGAAGGAAAACTGAATATATACTTCTAGATGGTAAGCCGCTGGAGCATAGGAAGACACGTTTAATAAATGTGTTGACTGCATTTGAATTCAGCATGCTTGAATACAGTCTTTTAGAGAAAAATATACTCTGGGCTTTGTGCAAGATTTCGATAGGGTGCTCAATGAGTAGTGTCACTTGTCCCTTATCAATTTAAATAATATATCACTGTCAAGCCATTTTTTAGACTTTTTTAAAATTCCGCTTCCCTGCAGTACCTCCTGAATTGCTAGGAACAGCCATTTTCAGAATGGTGTGACAATTTAACTCATGTTGAATTGAAACTAATTGTTTCAGACAATGTGTGATATGGACCAGTCCGATTCCTTGAGTGTTATTTGTGACTGTCTTGCTAGCATGACTGCTCTCAGGTATTTAGGCTATTGCCCATTCTGAGAATGTCTCCTGAATTAGATGATCAAATAATAAATATGCTTTCCTTTTTAAGTTTATCTTGCCAGGCTATTAAATCATTATTTCACAATGGCTATAAGGTCATCCAGCAGAATAAGTAAAAATCAAATTACAAGGATAAAAACCTATTCAGAATAAAGCTTACTTTACCAACCAGAGTAACACAACCACCATTAACCATTTAATATATGCACATGCGGTATCTGTGTGGGAAAAATACCATAATGTTGATCAGAAAAGATGTGTCATTTTTAGAAAGTAAGGCAAACTACCTTTTATCAGAACACTTTGGAATATCATGATGAAATAACAATTAGGATACAATGTACAACAGAAACATTTATGTACAAACGTCCCATGGAAATAACCTCCAATAGTTATTCCCATGAAGGGGAATTTTAGAAGGAATATCCAAGTGCAATCTGTGATATCTAAGCCAGAACATCTAAAAAAAATAAAATAAAAGCAGACATGTCCAGGTACAAACACAATTTTACAAACATGGACTTGCCGATCTACATAGATGCCCCAGGTCCATGTTTCAGGTCTTCAATGTCTAGAATAGCCTAATGGTTAGAGCAGTGAACTAGGAACAGGGCAGCCAGCAATAGTAATCCTGCAGCTGCTATTGTTGACATTGTGTTGAGTACTGGGGATAACGGAGTGCCTTCTTCTCTACACCCTCTGGATGTTTTTCAGCCAAAATGAACACTTTTCAGATGACTGTTCATGCCTGGAGCAAGTTTAAACTTAGAGGTCGCACAGGATCTCCATGACATTTTTGAGATCTTGTGTGAGGCCACACCTCCACATTGCCCCCGTTCAGACTTGGATATCCTCATACTGAGGACTTCCCGAAATCCGGCTTCAAAAATGGTTCTGGAGACGTCTCTGTGCTTTAGACGTCTCTTTGCTCATTTTCAGATGTCCAAAGAACAAATAGGGCTTCCAAAATGACCGCTCCCCCCCCCCCATAGTATTTCAACACCTTTGCTGTTTGACCTGATTTCTGTCCTTTAAAATAATTTTTCAGTAACAAAGATCTGGCTAAATAGCTTTCCACGTGCTGGGAGGCTGGGAGGGTGTAGAGTGAACTATAGACAAGCCAGAAAATGCTAAAAAAGAGGGATAACTGCATCATAAAGGAAGAAAATAACACATTCAAGAGTCAAAAGACAACACAGAGCTTGACACAGGAGGGAGTTTGGAGAACTGGTAAAGTCAGCCTCACGTAGATGTACCTTGTTGTACCACGTGATTGCAACCCAATCCAAGAAGACTGACTAGTGAAGGTTTTAGAGTATCCTCACAAGGATGCAGCCTGGCCTTTTGTGTGTGCAGAAGCAGTGAAAGAAGGGAGAAAACTATATCAGATAGACAGTTAGCAATGCAGTATCATCATCAGTGTACAGTAGATGTAGGCAGTGTACCATCATCAGTGTACAGTAGATGTATACAGTATACCTTTTATCAGTAGAGAAGGGGAGGAGTAGCATTGTGGTTAGAGCAGCAGGCAGGAACCAGGGAAACTAGGATTGAAACTCCACTGATATTCCTTATGGCTTTGGACAAATTACTTAACCCAGCATAGACTCAGAGACAAACTTAGGGGTATGTTTAAAAAATGGCAGTAGCGGACACCGTGCAATATCGGAGCTGCAGCCCCATTGATTTCACCTCCTGTCAAACAGGTAGACAAAGCTGAACCAGTTGCTATCATGCATCTCAATTTTCAGAAAGCCTTTGACAAGGTTCCTCATGAGAGATGCTTAGTGAAATTAAAAAGTCATGGGATAGGAGCAGTGATGGGATTCAAAAATCTTAGGAACAGTTTCTGTATCATCACCCCTTTGTCTCCTTATGCCCCCCCCCCCCCCCATGTCCAACATGACCTCTTTATCCCTATGTATCCCCCCCATGTCCAGCATCACTCTTTTGTCTCTTTATGCCCCTCCTCAGCCCTTTCTGATAGAAGTGCCCGTGTACCTCCCTGTCCCACCATCTTTGACTCATACATGTCACAACCGAATGTTGGGTTCAGTATGGGGCAAATTGCACTTTTCAGAGACCACCTCTTGTCAAATCCAGCCTGTTATCCACTGTTGGTAACAAAAATAGTAGAGGCACAGGGCCTTTCTGATACAAGTGCACGCTTGCCTCTAAGCCCCTGCTGACTCTCCTTGTCCTGCCTCCTTTGACTACCAAGTATGTGATAGACAGGGCAAGACAGGAAGGGCCAGCAGGGTCTTGGTGGCATATGCATGCATGCCTCTAAGACCTTGCCAGTCTTCTTTGTCCTGCTACCTCTAATGTACATCAGAGAGTTGGGATGGGGGTGAGGGGGGGCAGCTGGTAAAGTCTTAGAGGCAGATGCGTGCTTGTATCACAAAGGCCCCACGCCTGTACTTTCTTTTTTACCGGCGATGGACAATGGGCTGAATTTGAAAGAAGGTGACCCCCCGAAAGCATGATTTAACCTGTCCAACATGAGGCCGCGACTCCAAATGAAGATTTTTTTGACCCCATTTGAGGTCACAACCCACAGTTTGGGAAATTCTGGCCTATAGGTACCAGTTTGGCAAACTGATAAAATTCTAGTAACAGGTTTGTGTGAACCAGTGCGAACTGACTGAATCCCACCACTGGATAGAAGGCAATGTACTATTGTGGATCAGGAATTGATTAAAAGAAAGCAGAGAGTAGGACTAAATGGCTAATTTTCTTAATGAAGAAAGGTGAATAGTGGAATACCCCAAGGATCTGTGCTGAGCCCGCTGCTTTTTAACATATTCAGATATTACCTAGAAATGTGAATGGCGATCAAATTTGCAGATAACACAAAATTATTCAAAGTTATTAAAACACAAGAGGATTGAGAAAAATTACAAGAGGACCTTGATAAACTGGAAGACTGGATGTCTAAATGGTAGATGAAAGTTAATGCAGACAAGTGCAAAGTTAAGCACCAGGCCGATGCAGACAGCCGGCGCTGAAGTTGCATGCTATCAACTCTATATGCCTCTTTGCAGTGCACCAAAAGGTCGCGACTTCAGCACCAGCATGCAGAAAAGGGCACATATGCAAGTTAGAGATGCATTAAAATGTGGCGCAAATGGCAGCATTAAACTGGTAGAGCAAGTTAAACACATGTACAGAAAAGTCGGCAGAAGTTTGACATGCTCTTCCAGTGAAACAGGGGCACTGTGTGGCTAATTTGCAAATGCACCCCAACAGTATTTTGATGGCATTGAGAGCTCTCCTTGATACTTCGATCATCTGAGGGGAAGTATCAAACTTCCCCTTAGATGATCCAGGCATTGTGGAAAGCCCCTTATGTCATCAAAATACTGTTGGGGGGTCAGTGCCCCTACAGAAATCCCTGGTGACAGAGCGGCCCTGATCCCCCCACCCGCTCAACTAAAAGTAACCCTGGTGGCCCATTGGCCCAATTCCCCCATCCACCTAAGTAGAAAATGCCAGCCACTGCCATTTTTCAATATGGTGGTGCAAGAGTGGGAGCATATGGGGAGCACTCCCGCTCTTTTGTAAAGGTATTGGGAGGGAGGTGGGGGGTTTGGGGCTACTGGGCCACCAGGATTATTTTTAGTTGGGCAGGTGGGGGGATCAGGGATGCTAGGCCACCAGGGATTTGATTTCTGTCAGGAGCACCGACTCACCGACAGTATTTTGATGGCATTGGTGGCTTTCCTTAATGCCCAAATCATCTGAGGAGAAGTTTGACATTTATCCTCTGATGACCCAGGCATCAGGGAAAGCCCCTGATGCCATTAAAATACTGTTGGGGCACCCACTAGATGTTTAATCCACCTCAAGACCAGGTGTAGAGATATTGGTGCTAAGTCTGGCTATGGAATCCTCTACGCATTTCTCTGCATTGGGCACAGACAATATTAGCATGTCATTTTAATATGCATTGCTCATTTGCCTATAATTTTAAATACTTTTGACATTATGTGTGCGCTTGCTGTTCCTTTGCTGTTTACCATGTGTCCATCTCTTTTCTGCATTTGATTGTGGCAGTAATTGTGCCTAAAAGTTGCATTATCTGCGTAAAGGCCATGCTGGTTTTCTGCATCGGCCCCTTAGGTAAGAACAACCCAAACTATGGTTACATGAAGCAAGGTTCCACATTAGGAAACACCACCCAGGAAAAAGATTTAGGTGTCATCGTGGATAACATGTTGAAACCCTCCGTCCAGGGTGCAGCAGCAGCCAAGAAAGAAAATAGAATACTAGGAATCATAAGGAAATGAATGGAGAATAAAACAAAGTATATTATAACGCCTCTGTATTGTTCCATGGTGCGATCACACCTTGAATATTGTGTGCAGTTCTGGCCGCGGTATCTTAAAAAAGATATAGCGTTATTAGAAAAGGAACAGAGAAGAGCCATCAAAATGGTAAAGAGGATGGAAGGATAGCCCTATGAAGAGAGACTAAAAAGGTTAAGGCTCTTCAACCTGGAAAAGAGATGGCTGAGGGGAGATATGATAGAGGTCTATAAATTAATGACTGGAGTAGAATGGGTAAATGTAAATCAGATGTTTACTCCTTCAAAAAGTAGAATGACTAGGGGACACTTAAGTAAGCTACAATGTAGCCCATTTAGGACCAATAAGAGAAAATATTTTTTCACTCAACGCATAATCACACTCTGGAATTCGTTACTGAAGGATGTAGTAAAAATTGTTAGTGTAGCTGGGTTTAAAAAAGATATGGATAAGTTTGTGGAGGAAATGTCTATAAAGAATTATTAAAGAGAACCAGGGAAATCCACTGCTTACCTCGGGATAAGCATTGTGGAATCTGTGTATCTTTTTGGGAATCTGCCAGGTACTTGTGACCTGGATTGGCCACTATTGGAAACAAAATACTGGGCTTGATGGAGCTTGGTCTGACCCAATATGGCATTTATTGTTTAAAGAATCCTGAAAACCTGAAGGGCCTAGGTATGCCCCAAGGCCTGGGTTGAAAAGCACTGTTGTAGGAAATACATATTTAGGTATTCAAGTCTCTTCTCATACATCTTCTGGCACAGGCTCCAAATCATTTTGGTTACTTTCCTCTGAACCATTTCAAGTCTTTTTATATTCTTTGTGAGATATGGTCTCCAAAACTGAACACAATACTTCAACTGAAGCCTCACCAATGATTTGTACCAGGATATTAATACTTCCTCCTTTCTGCTAGTTATTCCTCTCAGCATGCAACTCAGCATCCTTCTAGCTTTGGCTACCTCCATGATACATTGTTTCCCCACCTTGAGATCCCCAGACATTATCACTCCAAGGTTCTTCTCCTAGAATGTGCACACCAACCTCTCGCCCCCTAACCCATACAATTCCTTTGGATTTCTCCCAAGTGCATGACTTTGCCCTTCTTTGCATTAAATCTCAACTGCCAAGCATTAGACCTTTCTTCCAGTTTTTTTAGTTCTTTCCTCATGCTGTCCACTTCCTCAGGGAAGTCTACTCTGTAGCAAATTTTCATGTCGTCTGCTAGAAGGCAGAATTTCCCCTTCAATCCTTCAGCAATATCACTCACAAATACATTGAACAGAACCGTTCCCAGGGCCAATAAGAGAAAATATTTTTCCTGAGTCCCGAATGAGTCCTGTTTATCACCACCTTTTGTTGTCTGTCAGTCAACCAATTTCTGATCCATTTCACCAGCTTGGGACTCATCCTTAGGCTACTCAGTTTATTGATAAGCGTCCTATGAGAAACAGTATCAAAGACTGCTGAAATCTAGGTAGATCACATCCATTGCATGCCTTTGATCTAGTTCTCTGGTATGTTCCGCACTGGCTTAGATATCAGACTGACAGTTACTTTCCTATTCCTACCTTTAAAAGAAAGCACTATCAGGCCGATGCAGAAGGCTAGCACTGAAGTCACATGATATCAACCTTGTACTCCTCTTTGCAGTGCACTGCTAGTACGCGATTTCAGCAACAGCATGCAGAAAGGGGCACATATGCAAATTAGCCATGCATTAAACTGTGTTCCAAATGGCAGCATTAAACTGGGAGAACAAGTGAGACACATGTACACAGATGTCGATGGAAGTTTGGCATGCTGTCCCAGAGAAACAGGGACACCACATGGCTAATTTGCATATGCACTCCAAGAGTATTTTGATGGCATGAGGGGCTTTTCCCAATGCCTGTATCATCTGAGGAGAAGTTGACACTTCTCCTCAGGCAATCCAGGCATCGCGGAAAGCCACCAAAGCCATCAAAATACTGTCGGGGGCTGGTGCTCCCAACAGAAAGCAAATCCCTGGTGGCCAGCAACTCCGATCCCCCCCCCCCCCAACTTAAAATAACCATGGTGGCTCAGTGGCCCTGATCACCCCACTCACTCAACTAAAAATTGCCCTGTTGGTCCAGCAGCCATGAACCCCCACCCCCTCCAGGTACCTTTACAAAGGAGCTGTAGGGCTACCTGTGCGCTCCCTCTTGAAAAATGGCGGCACTTGGCCCCATGCAATGCATCCTGGGATGCACTGGGCAGGGTCAGAGTGTCATATAAAAATGCCAGGATGCACCTTGTGGGGCCAAGTGCTGCCATTTTTCAAGATGGTGGCACAGGAGAAGTACTCTTGTTCCTTTGTAAAGGTACCAGGAGGGGGATGGGGGTTTGCAGCCACTGGGCCAACAGGGTTATTTTTGGTTGGGCGGATGGGAGATAGGGACTGCCGAGCCACCAGACTATTTTTAGTTGGGTGGGTGGGGTGATTGAGACCACTGGGTCACCAGGGTTATTTTGATTTGGGTGGGTGGATCAGGGCTAGTGGGAACTGAATCCTGTCTTTTAGTTCCCAAGTCAGTGCTCTAACGATTAAGCACATGAGAGGGTTTTGCATCAACCAGAGGACAGTCCTAGCTACAGGATCACTTTCTGCTATACCACATGACCTCTCTCCTCCAGGGCAACAGAGAAGCTGCCAGATTAGAGGTGGGATTTCATTATTAGTTCCTGTAGGTATCATCTATATACCTCTCTGCCTTCCTTAGCTCCTCTCAGTCTGTTACTCTAGTTTCCAGAGATCGGACTTGTTCCCTGAGAGCAAAGAGCTCCTTGCACCTAGTGCACATGTAAGACCCCTCACAGACTGGGAAAAAAACATACATGTGACACTCAATACAAAAGACTGGATAGCTCCCATCTCACTGCTGGACTGCTCTCTACATCTTATTTTTAAGGTTTAGTTAAGATATTTAAGTTGTTTATTTACTTTAAGTTGATAGGGATTAATATGCATAAGATAGATTTGCATACAATGAAATCATTACACACAAATTTATCTCATGCATATTCATTGTGGGGATCCTGTTAACCAAGAGGTTCCCAAATCCAGTCCTGGAGGGCCAATCACCATTCAGGTTTTCAGGCTGCCATTAATGAATATTGTGGTGAAGAGCACCCTCCTGAGGAAATGGAGACTGAAGGAAATCCTGAAATTCAGCAGGATTTACAATCCTAAAAGGAAAAAAAAGCCCTCTTCTGGTGAGCTGAGAATGAAGACCAGCCCAGGGGAGGAGTTGAGCAGTGCTGATTGGGCACACCCAGGGGTTGGACGGGGTGTGTCTGAGAAAGAATCCCTTTATGAAGTGGTGAATGACGCTGCTAAACAGAACTGGAGGGGAAAGACCCGGATTGAGATCAAGCAGATGTCCAAGCAGACCAAGGGGAAGCAGAAGCAGAAGAGCTGTGAGAAACAGGAAAGCCATGAGCAGTTGACCAGGAAGCAGTTTGGCTGCACGTCTGAGCCTGGTAGCAGCAGAGGACCTGCAAGGATCTTAACAGGTGCTTGGAAAGGAAGTCCTACGAGAAGTGGACGAAGCCCTGGTTTAGAGTCTTGGGAAAAGGCAGAGCCCTCGTGGATACAGTTTGGACCGGAGAGACCCAGAAGCACTCACAGCTACAAAGCTTTTGAGCTACCTAAAAGGAGAGGAGCCTGGCAGAAAGACAGCAGTTTCTATAGGAACCTGGATAGAGAAGGTAAAGTCCCATCTCCTATATTTAAGGCTGTTTTAAAAGATCCCAATTGTTACCCTGAGTCATTCCAGCCAAGAGCTGAAGGGGGAAACATTATTGACTGGAAGAAAAACTCAGTGTTGGCTGACAACTGTTTGTCAGGAACTGAACAGGCTGAATTGCTCCTTCAGGACTTTAAAGAGTTCTTAGAATTGAAAGCAGGCAGACAGTCAAAGCTGAATGAGGACAATAGTTCTGTGCAGTCAGAAGATTTTATGCAAGTGGAAAATGCCTTACCTTTGATAAACTCTGACGATAATAGCATGGACTGTTCAATATGCTGTAAGGAAATAGCAGTATAACAAAGCTTGCCTGTATCTTGTGTGAAAAGAATACAACGTGGCAGTTTCTGCTGCCGTGCTCTGAAAACCTAATTGTTTGCACCTGAGTTTGAGTTCACTGTGAATGGAACAGTGATTGCATGAGGCTGCAATACATGTAAGTCACCTCTGGAGGCAGAGCTCAGTTAAGCTCCATAGAAGAAAAGCTGATCTCACTTTACGTTGTCTTATATTCCTGAGTTTCTTCTGTTACCATTTAAAGCACCATTTATGTTCATGTATCTGAATTTTGATGCGCTGGAGGAATCTCCCCAACACAAATAAAATATTCTTGCAAAGCCTTAACGTCTCTGGCGCAACTACATTTATCAGTGAGAGAAAGGAGAACAAAACTACATCTCCCATCATTCCAAGGGAATAGTTTTAATCCATTCCTCACGGGACAATAGGCCACTCCTGTCCTTTAGCCCTAGGGCGGGGGCAGGAGCGTCGCAATATGCATGAAATACATTTGAATACAATGGGGGCAGTGCATGCAAATGCATCTCATGCATATTTATTAGGGACAACCTGAAAACCTGAATGGTGTTTGGCCCTCCAGGACTGGAGTTGTGAACCTCTGTGTTAACTCATTGGACCTAGGTGTGCCCTGAGAACTGTGCTGAGAAGCACTGCCCTAGAGGAGAGGAGGGACAGGTGAGGTATGATACAGATGTTTATAGGGCCCTGTTTCAACCCTTCTGTCCCAGTGAACTTGTGCCCCATCTCTAATCTCCCCTTGCTCTCAAAAGCCCTCAAGAAACTAGTCTTTTCGCAACTTTCTTCCCATCTTGGCTCCACTCTTTCCCTTCATCCCCCGTCAATCTGGCTTCAGATCTGGGCACAGCACCGAAACCATTCTCCTTGCACTCCTGAATGAGATTCATCAAACCCACGACTGCGGTGATCTTTCCCTTGCTGTCTCCTTAGATCTATCCTCTGCTTTTGATATCATTGACCACCACACTCTCTTTGCCCATCTTTCCAACCTAGGGATCCATACCTCAGCAGCACAGGCATAAATAGTCCAACCAGAGCTCTGTGATCCTCAGTCTTGAAGGACTAGAAAAGGGGACTGCTACTTCTGGAGAGAGATCTGCAATTGTGAGTATACACTTCTGGGAATTTTTCTGAAGGGACTTCTTTGGCTTAAAGCTGATTAATCTGTGAACCCAGTGTATTTGTTAAATCAGTCAGGGCCTAGTAGCAGCAGTTTAAGTTTAAATTTAAAACACAGAAGAGAGTGTTCTGGTTAGATTTCATACCAAGCAGAGAGCTTGTAGTTTAAATTTAATACTCACTCAGGGCCTAGTATCAGTAAAGTACTTTTAGTTTAAATTTAAAACACAGAAGAGAGCTTTCTGGTTAAATTTAGAACCCAGCAGAGAGCTTGTAGTTTAAATGTAATACTCACTAAGGGACTAGTATCAGCAAAGTACTTTTAGTTTAAATTTAAAACACAGAAGAGAGCTTTCTGGTTAAATTTAGAACCCAGAAGAGAGCTTCTAGTTTAAATTTCATAATAAGTCAGAGCCTAGCAGCAGCAAAGAGCTTTAATTTAAATCAAATCAGAATATAACTTAGCATAAAAGGCAAAACAGGGTCAGCTTTCTTTGAGCAACAAATAAAGTCTTCTAGAGACCTTTACAAAGAGGCTTTCTACCTAGGGGGCAAGAGACCTGTGAAACATTTTCAATAGGTGTTGACTGCGCGGGGCCGCCGGGCTTGTTCCCGCCGAGGACCAAGTCGGTGCACCCTCTCCAATGCTATAGGTGAGTCTGCTGCACCAGTCAAAATCTTGGACATCCATGCAAGCAGGTAATCGGAGAGAGCACTGTCAGCTATATTTTCAGAAACTCCCACAAATCGTAGATTCTTCCGGCGGACTCGATTCTCGAGGTCGTCCAACTTCTCTCCTTGGATTTTCACCGTCGCCTCCAAGGCCTGTACCCTGGCTACCAGGGACTGTTGCTCATCTTCCAGACTGGAGATCCGGGTTTCGGCATGCTCCATGCGGTCCGTAAACTCGTTAATACTGTGGGCCACTGACTGGATCTGATCACCTAGCTCCCGAAAGCGCCCATCGAGTGCCCGGGCTACCGCCGCGCTCACCTCTTCCACCATGCCCTGATCTCCATCCGATCCAGGGCTCCGCGGCGCCCCCTCCGCCATCTTAGGGTCCGGAGCGCGGGTCTTTCGTGCGGTTTTCATGGCCATCCGAGACACCCCGCTGTGCAGAGAAGGTACCAAGGCAAACTTTCCACACTCCTTGTTACCCCGCACTGGGATAGAGGGCATTTAATTACAGTAGATTAGAAAATTAAGGCTGTTGGGGGGGTATGGAGCCCAGAGCTGATCAGCATACGACCGGTCAGCTCATTACCAAACCGGAAGTCCCTGTGTAGCTGGTTTTAAAAAAGGTTTGGACAAGTTCCTGGAAGAAAGGTCCATAAACCATTATTAAGAAGGGACCCAGAATATCAGTGCTTGACCCAATACAAGCATTGTGGAACCTGTGTCTTTTGAGGAAACTGCTAAGTACGTATGACCTAGATTGGCCACTGTTGGAAACAGGATACTGGGCTTGATGCACCTTGGTCTGACCCAGTATGGCATATCTTATGTTATTTTAGTACCGTCCACCATTGATTCTGCTTTTATCTCTCATCCTGTACCTTTGCCGTCCAGTCTGGCCCCATCACTTCCCCGTCATTCCTCCTTCACTGTGATGTCCTCCAAGGCTCAGTCCTTGCCCCCTTCCTTTTCAATATCTTTCTCGCACCACTTGCCCTGATCATCCAGATGTCCGGTATCTCCACATATTACTATGCCGATGACATCCTCCTTTTGCACCACACTAGTCCCCTGGCTCCGGATCTCACTGCACTTGACACCTGTCTTGCCTGAGTTGCCTCCTGTCTAGCCAATAATTTCCTCCACGTGAACCCCTCCAAGTCCTCAATCTGATGGCTCTCCTTTAGTGCCCCCTCACCCGTCCTATTCCCCACTCTCTCTGCCACCCCAATTCCTCGTTTCCATCTTTCGCTATCTTGGAGTTATGCTGGACTCCTCGCTTACCTTTCACCAACATATCTCTCTGTTTACTCATCGCTCTTTTTTCCACCTTGCCAGATTCACTCCATCCGTTCCCTCCTCCCCCCCTCCTCTCTTGTTACCCTCATCCTGTCACTCTTCATTTCCAGACTCGACTATTGCAACACTGCTTTAGCAGGTCTTCCACAATATCAGCTTCGCTGCCTTCAACTTGTTTAGAACACCACCACCCACCTCCTTACCCACTCCTCCCCATCAGATCACATCAGTCCTTTGCTTATTGGTCTTCAGTGGCTCCCAATTCGCCTCAGGTTTGTCTACAAGTTACTCATCACCCACCGAGTCCTCCACACCAATGCCTTCAGTATTTAGCAGACCTGATTTGCCTCCAGCCCTCCCCTTGTCTCCTTCATTATGCTCATGGTAACCGTCTTTTCCTTCTCCCTCCCACTCAGGTCCACCTTGAACTCACCTGCCACTCCGCCCTCTTTTTTCTTGGTCCCACCCTTTGGAATTCACTCCCACACATCCTCCATACAGAATTATCCTTCCCCTGGTTTAAGACCATGCCCAAGACCCAACTCTTCCATCAGGCCTGTGATCTCCCCCCCCCCCACCACTAGCCCCTCCCCGTATTGTAGGTCACCTGCCCTTACCTTCCTACCCGCCTTCCCCTCCTACAACGTCTGGAGTCTTGGCCCCTTTTCTCTCTTTTCGTCTCCCACCTATTGGGATCTTAAAATGTACACCTTAGAGGAAAGGCGGGATAGAGGTGATATGATTGAGATGTTTAAATACCTCCGTGGCATAAATGTTCAGGGAGAGATCCTCTTTCAATTGAAAGCAAGTTCTGCTATGAGGGGACATGGGATGAGGGTGAAGGGAGATAGATTCAGGAGTGATATGTGTAAATATTTCTTTACGGAAAGAGTAGTGGATCTGTGGAATAGTCTCCCAGTGGAGGTGGTAGAGATGAGGACATTAACTGAATTCAAAAAAGCATGGGACAAACACAGAGGATCTCTAAAGGAAAAAAGGGGACTGTTGCAGTTGTTGATATGGAAGGACAGACTAGATAGGCCATGTGGTCTTTTTCTGTCGTCATATTTCTATGTTTCTGTTTCTATTGCTCTCCTATATAAACAATAGCGTTTCTTTTCTCTCTTGTCCTCCAACTGCAGCCTGCATTTTATTTTTATACACCGCCCTGACACTTGTGTCTGGGTGGTATATCAAGTGCTGCCAATAAAGATAAAGGGTATTAATGAACAAACCAACCTTTTTCAAAGAAGGGGAAGCTGTAAAACTAGAGGGCATAAAATGAAACTGCAAGGAGGCAAACTTAAAAGCAATATCAGGAAATACATTTTCACTGAAAGGTTGGTGGATGCTTGGAATGCCCTCCCGATAGAGGTGTTAGGGGCAAATACAGTAATGGAATTTAAAATGGCATAGGATAAACACAGTGGATGCCTTTATAGCAAGAGGATAAAATCACAATAAACTTAACTATCTTTTATATTTAACAAATAGAGGAAAGTGACCTGCACAGAGCAGCAGGTACAACCTTAAACAAAGGCATAGAGTGGGTGACCTGAATGGAGTGGTGGGTACACCTACTCTAGCCACCTTATTAGACAGACTCATTTTTATCTGCCATCATACTGTACACTATGGGCCAGATTCTGAGATGTGGCTTGCGGGGCTGTGCATCCTAGCAGGGCGTGCAGTTCTGCAAGCAATCCTGCCCCTATTCCCCCTCCAACACTCCCCACATGGTTAGAGCAGCAGGATGGGGAGAGCCAGCAGGGGGGTGGGATGGGAAGGGGTCTGGGCAGAGCAGGAGCGGGCCGAGGCAGCAGGATATATATAGGGCCAATTCTGGTCACGGCCTGTATGTCCTGCGGGATCAGGGGGAACGTGCTGATTATTCCACCTTCGAGGTGGAATAATCAGCATGAACTGGGAGATTAGAGGTGGTCCTCCCCCCCCCCCCCCCAGGGCCAGAACCAGGTGCAGGGAGGTCCCCGCTGCCCAATCCAGGCACCTTCTGACTAGCCATGGGTCAGGCAGTGGGGAAAAAGGGGGTTAGCGCCATGGGAGCCAGGGGAGGCTGCAGGGAAGACATACCCCCAGGCATGCAGGGGCATACCGGACAATCCTCAGGCCCAATTCTGTATGCCATGAGAACATTTTGCTCCTTCGGTATAGATTCGGGTCCGCCTATCCTGCTCAGCGCCATCTGGACAGCCCAGACATGCCCCTTTCAGAATGATATAATGCAGTTTATGGGTTTTGGTTTAATAGCACTTGTTATACTGCTTTTCAAAATGAAGCAAAGCGGTCTACAATAGACTATTCTAGGTAGCAGAAAAGAACTCCAGGAAATAAAATAGGAAAGGAGAGAGAAAGGAGAAAAGAAGCTCCAGCAGGTACAGTAGAAAGAAGAGGAGAGAGGTGCTCTAAGTGCAGCGAATGCCTTTTCAGCCCCAATGTTCAAAGGTCATTGAAGAACAATTCAAAAAGATGAGCTATCAAGCTAGCTGTTGCATGCTATGACTCTGCAGGCTGAGAAGGCATCTAGGAAACTGCCACCATTAGCTCTGCGTGCCCAGGATCAGTAGTGGTCAACTATGGGGTAAGCACAGTCATTCCAGCAGGCAAAGTAGACCACAAGCTGTCCATTACTGGTCATGAGAAAAAGACCATGCCAAGAGCAAGCCACTGCTGGATGAGAGGAAACTCAGTCATAAGTGCAGAAGTCAGACTCAAGTGTACCAAAGTGACCATGATAGCATAGTCCCACATCCACCTTTTCACCATGGCAGCAAAGAGCCTTGTTTCTGTCCTAATGTTATCCAGATATAACTGGATAGCGGACTGCATATCACCACTATCCAGATAGGTTCTAGGATTGCCTGCACACGGGGTAATTTTATAACCAGCTGTATAACGTTACACGCCATCAACACACATAAATCAGGTATTTTCAATGACATATATGCAGATGGGTACTTATGCATATACTTTATCCAACCACTATTCTATAAGCATGCAAGTCTGATGGTATGCACTTTTGGAGCCAGTGTGCACATGGGAGGTCCATGGGTAGAGCACGGATTTATGCTCATGTACCTTATAGAATACTATAACATACATGTATTCGTGACCAGTGTAGGTGCATGCATTTACAAGTCTAGGGCTGGTGTTAAGTGTTTGCACCTGGCTTTAATGCACGTATCTAATGGCTTACACCCCTATTTTAAAAAGAAAAGTAGGCATGCACTTATCTTTATAAAATAGGTTTGTTTTGCATGTATTGGAATGTGCATTGGTCTAGGCAGCCAGAGAGTTTTTATGAATCTGGTTGTCCCCACCTGATCTCAGAAATGTCCTGGATGTCCAGTATTGTTATTAAGTTTAGGCATGAATACACATCTGAAAAGTGCTTGTTTGGGCTGGAAAAACATCCAGAGAGTATAGAGAAGATAGCACACCATCACCCCCAGTATTCAGCAATAGCAGCAGTGGGATTTGAACCTTGACTTCTACCTTATTAAACCATTATTCTAAGCATTTGGCTATTCCTAGATGCCCAGGTTCTGAAATACTATTCTAGGGATGTCCATATTGGGCACAGCCATCTTTGTGAAGTCATGTCTACACCTGTCTGTTAATTTTGCAGACATCCTTGCTTAGACATCCCAGATTGCACTTGGATGTCCCTTCTAAAATCCTCCACATGAATAGTGCCAGGGTGGTCAGTAATGATTTTCAGTGGCTAGACCAGACCCAGCCAGTGACACGTATCCAGATAACAGGTGCTGTTATCCAGATAAGTGCTTTAGAATGTCAGGCCAAGGTTTTCCGCACATAAATGGCACTCTTGAAAATTGCCCAAAATCATATGCACATATGAATACAAACATGTAGCTAATACTCACATAGATGTATAGATGTGTCCTGGAGGCAGTCACAGGGGCAGGGGTTGGGGGGAAAAGTGCACTAACGCACACACTTTGGAATTTCCAAAGTTGTGTACATACGTTTTCATGGAAAAAATACCCGCTTAAATAGCAGGTGCAAATTTCAAATATATTTTCCCAACACAATTTTCAAAGGGAAAAGTTTCCCTTTAAAAACTGATATAAAGTCTGTGGACAAAATTTAACTGCTGATTTTACACATACACACATTGTTTGAAAGTTGATCCCTTTGTTATTAACTTTATTAAGAATTCTGCTACTGGCTATCCTTCTCCTACTCATCTAGTAAAATTGTATAGCTACAATTTTCTTTCAGGAACTATTTGACTATCCTACCTGTTGTTAAAAAAGTTAGTTTCCATATATCATGCTCTCATGCTAAAAAGGTGTCGGACATCATAATTTCTTCTAGCAACAGAAATGGAATGGTGTTGTTCATACTGGTTTTGTAGCAACAGTTAGTATTCTGTTACCTAACCAGGTGATGTCAGCAGTCTGCCTGCAAGGAATGTGCCTCAAATAACTGATCAAACAAGAAACAAATAATAAATGGACTGTATAGTGCATGACAAAGGAAGAGAGACATTTAGGGGCTTGTTTACAAAGCCGCGGTAGCGGTTTGCGATCGTAATCGGAGCCGCGGCCCCATTGATTTCAATGGGGCCGCGGCTGCGATCGCGATCGCGAACCACTACCGCGGCTTTGTAAACAAGCCCCTTAGAGTTTTAACAGGCAGAGAAAGTAACACATATTATTATTATTATTACTAAGCATTTATAAAGTGCTGCAACATACGAAGCGCTGTACAAACATAAAAAGAGACAGTCCCTGCCCGTTAGAGCTCACAATCTAGTTAAGACAAAATATGAAACAAATTAGATAATACAAATAACAATTAACAAGATAAGAGCAAATGTTTATGGAGAGAACAAGAAAGGACGAGTTAGGAACAAAAAGCAATAGTGAAGAAATGGGATTTCAATTTGGATTTGAAGATGGCCAGGGAGGAGGCTTGGCGGTCAGAGACAGGTAGAGAATTCCAGGAAAAGGGTGCAGCCAGTTGAAAGGAGCAAAGTCTAGAATTAGCAGTACGAGTAAAAGGCATAGATAAATGAAGACAATTAGATAAGCGGAGTAGGCGAGAGGGGGTGTAGGTAGAGATGAGGGACGAAAGGTAATGAGGGGCAGAAGAATGAATACATTTATAGGTTAGAAGGAGACGTTTGAACTGGATACGGAAGTGGATGGGGAGCCAGTGAAGTGACATGAGGAGAGGAGTAATGTGTGAAAAACAAGACTGACGGAAAATCCGACAAGCTGCAGAATGTTGAATAGACTGGAGAGGAAAGAGGTGGTTAGCAGGGAGGCCAGCAAGAAGAGAGTTACAGTAATCAAGGCAGGAGGTGATTAAAGAGTGGACAATCAGTTTAGTAGTGTTATCAGAGAGAAAGGGGTAAATTTTGGAGATATTGTAAAGAAATAAACGGCATGTTTTAGCGATGTATTGGATATGTAAAGAGAAGGAGAGAAATGAGTCAAAGATAACACCAAGGTTCCGTGCCAAAGAGACAGGAAGGATAACAAAGTTATCCACAGAAATTGAGAAAGGGGAAGGAGGAGGGGAGGCATTAGGGGGAAAGACAAAGAGTTCAGTTTTGGCCATGTTCAGCTTCAAGCGGCAATAGAACATCCAAGAAGCAATGTCATAGAGGCAGACCGAGATCTTAGCTTGAATTTCAGGAGAGATAACAGGCGTAGAGAGGTAGATTTGAGAGTCGTCAGCATAGAGATGATAGTGAAAGCCATGGGAAGAGATAAGGACACCAAGGGATTGGGTATAGAGAGAGAAGAGGAGCGGACCTAAGACAGAACCTTGAGGTACACCCACAGGTAAAGGGATAGAAGAGGAGGAGGAGCCACCGAAGTACACACTGAAAGAGCGGTGGGAGAGATAGGAGGATAACCAAGAAAGTACAGAGCCTTTGAAACTGAGTGAAGACAGAATGATAAGAAGAAGATTGTGGTCAACGGTGTCAAAGGCAGCAGAGAGATCCAGAAGAATGAGGACAGAATAAAAGCCTTTGGACTTAGCCAGAAACAAATCATTGTCGACTTTGGTAAGAGCAGTTTCGGTAGAATGTAGGGGACGGAAACCGGATTGTAAAGGATCTAGGAGGGCATGAGAAGAGAGGAAGTCAAGACAGCGGTGGTAGACAGCACGCTCAAGTAATTTAGAAATAAAGGGAAGGAGAGAGATGGGACGATAGTTAGAAGAACAGGTGGGATCGAGTGAGGGTTTCTTGAGGAGGGGTGTGACAATAGCATGCTTGAAGTCAGAAGGGAAGGTAGCGGTGGAGAGCGATAGGTTGAAAATATGAGTGATGGAGGGGACGATAGTGGAAGAAATGGAGCTAAGGAGGTGGGTGGGCATAGGATCAGAAGGACAGGTAGTCAGCTTAGAGGAAGAAAGGAGGAGCGTTGCTTCCTCATCAGAGACCAGAGGGAAGGAAGAAAGGGAAGCAGAAGCAAGGGGGAGAGTTGGGAAAAAGGGTGGGAGGAAGGGGTGGTAGTGAAATGGAGGGTGATTTTATGGATTTTGTCATGGAAGTACTGTGCCAAGGTATGGGCAGGAAGGGAGGTAGGAGCCAGAGGTGGGGGCACACTCAGGAGAGAATTGAGTGTATAAAAGAGACGACGAGGATTAGAGACAAGAGAGTCAGTCAGATGGGTGAAGTAGATTTGTTTGTTTGGCAAGTGCAATGGCTGATTGGAAGGAGAAGAGCATGAATTTAAAGTGGAGAAAGTCAGCATGAGAGCGAGATTTGAGCCAGGCATGCTCAGCAGAGTGGGCACAGGAGCGCAAATAGCAGGTAAAAGGAGAGAGCCAAGGCTGTGGAGGAGAATGCCTAACAGGACGTGAGATGAGGAGAGCAAGAGAATCCAAAGCAGACGAGAGTACAGCATTATAGGAGGTCACAGCCTCATCAATAGAATTAGAAGAAAGAGTGGATGAAAGGGGTGAGGAAATAGTGGAGGAGGGAGCTAAAGGATCAATAGCAAGAAGGTTTCTAAATAGATTAGTGGAAACAGGATGAGGCTGAGGTGGAGGATGATGAATAATAAGACTTAAAAAGTGGTGGTCAGATAAAAGAAGGACAGAATTAGAGAAGTTGGAGGGTGAGCAGTTAGAGAAGAAAATTATGTCAAGGCAATGACCATGTTGGTGAGTAGGAGCAGTGGAAGAGAGTTGAAGGTTATCCGAGGAGGTAAGAGAGAGGAGTTTTAGAACATGGGGATTGGAGGGGTCATCAACATGAATGTTAAAGTCGCCGAGAATAAGGGTGGGGGAGGAGGGCTGAAGAAAGGTAGACAGTCAAGAATCAAAGTCAGAAATAAAAGTGGAAATAGAAGTATCAGGAGGACGATACAGGACAGCTACTTGGAGTGGGAGAGGAGCGAATAGGCAGATCGAGTGGAGTTCAAAAGAGAGAGAGGAACGAGACTGAGGTAGGATGAGAGACTGGACATGATAAGAGGGAGACAGAAGAAGCCCAATACCCCCACCACGACCAGTAGGCCAAGGAGAGTGGGAGAACTGGTAGCCCCCATGACAAAGAGTGGCAATAGAGGCACTGTCTTCAGGAAAGAAGCCAGGTCTCAGTTAAGGCAAGGAGGTGAAAAGAGTGGGAAATAAAAAGGTCATGTACAAAGGCAAGTTTATTAGAGATAGAGTGAACATTCCATAAGGCACAGAAAAAGGGGAGAGCAGACGGGGAGAGGAGAGGAATGTGAATAAGGTTAGAAGGATTGCGAAAAGGCCTAGTTCTAATATGAGAGAAATGTTTAGGGAGGGTAGGAAACCTCAAAGAGTGAGAGGTAGATTTAGGGAGACCAGAATTGGGGAAGTCGTAGATCAGGTTAGCCAAGTTACGTAGTGGCCACATCATGAAATAGGAAGGAAGAAGGGACTTACCAGAAGAGAGAAGGATGAGGAGAAACAGAGAATGAGTTGAGGAGAAAAGTGAGAAGGCTTTGGAGTAGGTAGAGTCAATAGGGAATGGAGCAGAAGATAATCATAATCAAATGCAGAGAGAAACCAGCAAGCATGATAGGAAGACAATGTCATAATTCAAGATAAAGTCAAGGCTGAAAGCTAAGGTCCCGCTAAGGTCCCGCGCCTGAGGGCCACGCCAAAGGGCCCTTTGGGGTGGCCCTTAGGCGTGGGCGCGCCCATTGGTAGAGCAAGTTTAAAACACGCCGAGACAGCTGTGCACGGGAAGGGGATTCTCCTCCTGCTTCAGTCTTTGCCGCTCAGGTGGAAACGAATGCAGGAGCATTGCTTGAAGTGCCCATTGGTAGAGCAAGTTTAAAGCACGCCGAAATAGCTGTGCACGGGAAGGGAATTTGGAGTAGGTAGATGACAATAGTACTGAAGGCAATTTTTAAAAGCCATTTACTGGTTTAAATGGCTCTTTTCTCAGGTAAAAGGGCTTTTAGAAGATTGCAGGTAAACGTATGTGCCTAGTGCATGGAGGCATTCTTCGGGCAGTATTAGGTCAGGGGAAGTAACAACATGGGCAAACTTTAGCACTTACTGCATTTTAGGAACAAATATTATCACGCAGTAAGTGAAAAGCCTGTGTGGTATCTGTTGGCGGCATGACTAGCATCTGCCCAGCAGTTACTGTGCAGGGCAGATATTTAGGAGGTAATTTTAGAAGGAACTACATAACGTTATGCACCATCCACGTGTGTAAATCCTGTATTTTCAGTTACTTACGGGCATGCACAGGCACCTACCTCCATGCTCTAGACGGTCGTTATTCCATAAGTATGCACATCAGTATACTTTTGGAGGGGACATGGCCAGGGGTGGAGCTTTGGAAAAGCGCAAATTAATGCACACAAGTTATAAGAGTAGGCGCCTGATTTTCTTTCTAAAATAAATGGTAGGCGCATCCATGGGCACTCATTCCCCCAATCAGCATTCCAAACCTGCACCCAACCCCAATTAGGATCCTCTAAAGCCTGCCAGTCTTCCGTTCACATTCCAAATCCATCACAAAACTAGGTGACCCTCATAAAATTACTCTCTTACTGCATGGTAAATGCATTGGCAGGTAGCACAGTATATCTGTGTGTGTGTGTGTGTGTATGTGTGTTAATTCTATGAACTCTTGCACAGTTAACGGGCATTGCCATGTGTGTATGTGGGTCCTATGCTCTAAAGTGTGAGTGGAGAATAGTGAAGTACTTAGGGGAATACTGGAGCACATGAACCTAGTTGCCACATTTACATCTTTTCTAAAGCAGATGTAAATACCCTTACCTAGACCGGTCAGCAATGTGTATAACTTATATTAGTCTATAACTTCCGTGCATATGTTTAGATCCCACCTATGCTCCTCCCAAGCTCTGCCTCTCTGCACATCCAAATTAAAGTGCACATGATGGGACTTACATATGTGCTTACAGAATGACAGCTGCCTAAAACACGCCCTTAAGGGCCCATTCACTCATGTAAGTCCTTTAGAATATGGATTTATGTCTGTAAATAGTGCCTAACTTCCCATGTGCCTTTTATGGAATCAGCCCCATAGTGTCCCTCTAGCTGCAAACTCGGACATGTCTGTACATGGGATTTGGATGAAACAGTCATGCTAAAATATGTCTCAGCAGGGTAGCAGAAGATCTATTTTAGCAAGTAAGTGCTCAGAGTGTAAGTAATGACCAATGGTGCATGTGAAGGGTTGGAGGGGGGTGTATCTCTCGTATGATGTGTATATCTCTATGGACAGAGTTTAGCTGTTCATGTGTGGGGATGTGAAAATGACTTGTCAAAGGTTAGGGGGAATGTGTGTGTGTGTGTGTGTGTGTGTGTGTGAGTGTGTGTGTGTGTGTGTGTGTGTGTGTGTGTGTGTGTGTGTGTGTATGTGGATGTGTGTGTGATTGATGCGTGTGTGTGTTGGAGGTCTGTGCTTGTTGGCAGTGTATGCCTGTGGGGAGAGAAGGCCAAGGGTAACTGTGTGGTGAGGGTGGGGGGTCATGAGGGCGGGCCAGGGCTATCTTTATCTGGGACTGCATGACCATGGCCCACCTCTTGCCCCTGTGTGAATCTGTGTGTATCACGGGGAATGTCAGGTGGCATGTGTATGTTGAGGAATGTGTTGGGGACCTGTGTGTTTCAGGGCATGTAGCCTTTTTGCTCCCTTGCACTTTTTCCTGACTCCCCCTCCCTATGCTTGACAACTCTCCCTCCCCTTCTTTCCCCAATCCCTTTCACATCCTTCCTCTATTCCTACCTTCCATACCCTCCTTTCACTCTCCCAATTCTTCACCACCCCTCTACTCTTCTGCATTTGATCTTTCCTTATCTCCTCTCTAACCCCACCTCTTACACTCTTCCATTGCCTTACCCTGCCCCTCTTTTTCCTCCTTTCTAACCCCAGCCCTTCTCTTTTGCTCTGTCCCATACGCTACCCTCTCATGGCACGCCTCTCCTTATTTACGATGGACAACTGTTCCATGTCAGTGGGAGATGATGCTTCATTGGTGCCAGGCTTCTCTGCATCAGTGGGAGATGGGGACTTTCACTGGCCCTTCATCAGAGCCAGGAGTCTGTCTGTGTCAGTAGGAAATGAGGCCTCCATTGGTAGATACTGTTATTTTTGGCCACAACAGAAGCTTTGCCCTATTTTTTTTACCCATATGGGATGGATCCCATCAGCAGACACAGTCATTTTTTAGCCACAGCTCTGCCTGCCCTTAAGCATAGAATTTCATTTCATTTGCTATTTATTAATTACTGCTTTCAGAATAGACATAGTTGTCTGTGCAAGCAATGGCAAACCTCTGCGTATGGATAAACAGGTGGATGGAGCCTTCCTAATAGGTGCTATCACATCAATGAAACATACCTAAAAAAAGATCCCCTGATCAGCACACTGAACCTGCCCCCAGTCCCAGTCAGAATCTTCTAAAGCTCCCCAGCCCCTGATCAGAATTCAAGCCCACCCCCAGCCTGATCAGCATCTTCTGAAGCCCTCACCTCCCCATTCAGCATCTCAGACCTGCATCAACTCCAATCAGCATCTGAAGCCCCCCCCCCACCCCTCACATCCCAGACCCATCCCCATGTTGCCACTCTTTCTGGCACTTACTGAGGTTAGACTTGTGGGTTAGTGGTGGGACATGAGAGATCCTGGAATGTTCCTGCCCCACCACACACAGGTTCAAAAGGCAACATTGACTCCTAGTGGTACTACTGCTAGGTATCAAGCTGCCAAAAAGGAATGCACTGTTTATCACACTTTAGAAACATGACCCACAGTTTTGCACTTTCAAAACAACAATCATTTTCTGATTGCACAACAGAGTAGTAATCAACCGAACAGCATCAACATCAGCTAGGGTTTATTGATATATCTGAAGAAATTCAGTGTGTGTGAACATACATTAACCTATGAATTAATGTGGGTTCTAATGCACATTAGAACATTCTAACACACATTTAAAAACTTTGCTAAAACAAATATGTGAAACAAACTGAACAAATATTCTAAAATAGGGACCAATGCTCGAAAAGAAACCGAAAAATCTTCCTGTACACATTCCTAACAAAAGCAGCAAAAACAAAACATTATTTTTCAGGAAAGCTTTATGGATATAAAGAATAATCACAGGTTGATCTGGACTATGGGCAGGAGATGATTTGCCGCATGCCAAATCATTCCCCAAACTATTTCACCGTGAACAGGGCAACAAGAAGAATTTCAATCTAGTAACCTATTCCTCCTGCCAATACCAAAAACCTAATGATAGAGCAAGAAACACCAAAATAGTCCCTCGTAAATACAAAAAAGAAAACAAGGCCAGAGTTCACCTGCCGAGCCTGAGAGTTAGAAAGAAAAGAAAAGACAGGACCCCTTTTACTAAAGCCGTGTGTTTTACTATGAGGTAACCGGACACAGAGAAACCTAATGCACATGCGTGTCAGCTACAAACTGCTAAAATGCACGTTAAAGTGGCCATTATGCACTAGAGCACAGAGTGGGTGGGTTAGGGGTGGAGTGTAGACATGGAGAACTCATTGCTGTTGGTGTGAGGGTGATTGATGCGTACTTAGTGGCAATGTGTCAAATAACATGAACGCATGCGCTGAGTGTTCGGGCATGCGATTGTGTGCTGCCGGAAACTTGCTGGGCCTGCTGCTGACAGCAGACAATAGTTGCATTAGTTTTGCTACTAATCATGCAGTAAATATACATCAATAGCAAACGGGCCCCTTAATGTCTCTTTGTGGTGATGGTAATAATAACACTGCATGCTTCAGGAAGCAGATCCTTCTGTTGCACACATAGTTATGGTCCTGAGAAATTGAGAAGGTAAGGGCGAGGGCATGACTCATAGCTCTTAGCAACATGCATTTGTTTGTGCATCTTAAAATATTTAGTACATACTAACATGATTAAACATACACTAATCCATGAAACCATACAGGTTAAGGCACATTTTAAAAATGATGTCTAGATGCAATCTGGGACATGCAGGCCTGATTTCAGAAACTTGCACATGCAACCATGGCCACATAAACCTCTCCGCAACCAAACTTTAGTACAGGGACATCTGCCCTATGCCGCACACGTATCACGCCTGCTATTTTGCAAGTAGAGATTTGGCCTGGCGTGCTGACCAGAAAGCACGTGTTTCCATTTCTCTTCAGTTGTCCTTATGGTTGTGAAAAGTATTGCAGATATCAGAGGACTTCCCTTCTCTACTCCCTTCAGGCTTTTGGTAGCAAAACAAGAGCTTTTCTGATGTCTATTCATGCCTTGGAACCGCTGGTAGTTTGAGATGTGCTTGCTGTTTCTGAAATTGGGCGTGCACATGAATCTTTTTCCGGAAAGCCCTGGACGTGCCTCCGCCATGCCCCTATGCAACATGGATGTTCTTGCCCCAGAGACATCCATATACCTGGCTGTCTAAAATGGCCCCTGGGACATTTTTGTGATTTTCACTTCTATGAGCCCGTTTTCAGATGTTCAACTCATGAACAGGGCTTCTGAAATGGCCCCAATAATGCTGATTAGCTTGCATTAAAATGCTATAGCACCCCTTAAAAAATAGCTCTTGTAAGTAATGTGTGAAACTAACTCATCAAAACATCAGAAAACTGGGAAAAAATTCAGGAAAATACAAAAACAAACTCAATTTGTTTTTCCCTGCGCACATACCTAATTGTCAGTTCTAATGCTAACATGCAATTATTGTTTTCAAAGCCATTAACACTGAGAAGCAGGAAGATCGCCATGTTACATAGAGAAACAGAGGAACAGGAAAATAACTCTTCTCCTGCTTGTGTACTTGTATTTGACAGTGAGGATGACACTGATACATCCTCTTCCTCCTCCTCATGACCATAATTATAATTACGACAAAATGAATCCAAGCGGTAGTGAATAGGATACAAGATGCCGTAATGAGGCATCGCAAAAAGGACCAGAAGAAAGCCTATTAATAAAAACAGAGTGAAAACTTAAAAAAATGTGTTATTCTGTTTCTGAGACTGTTTACTATCTTCATCCCAATAATATTTGATGGACACTATGCTGCTTGCATGATAAGAGTTTCCAGCGGTGGGTCAATCCTGAAAGATAACAGCACTTGCAAAGCTCTTTGAATATCACCTACACAACTAAACATTCTCTCAGTTTAAACACTGACTGATATGGATAGCTGAAATATTTTATAACTACTCTGTATAAATAATTTGACTTTAACTTGTAACTTCAGTAATAACTGTATTAGTCAGTCAATTATGTCATTTTCTCTGGTTACTCTTCAGCAATCCAAAAACCCGCTCTGATCGAAGGCGTCATCAGGTTCTATTTGTTGATGAAAATACTGGCAGCGAGATGGTAATAGTATTGGTGATGATGATGATAATGAAGACAATGGGGCTTCAAGTATTGATTATGTACATGACACCGAGCAGATGAGGTTTGACTTCTTTTTTATTGCTACCTAGCTCTTTACTCTATTCCTGTTTCCATAGAAGCTATATAATCAACTTTCTGTGCCAAAGCTGAATGCCACCTTCTCTCTTCAGTGCCTGTTTTGGAAGATCTGATTTTTTTTTTTTTAGTTCATATACCATAGACGAAGCGTGATAGAAGAACCTTGATAAATCAAGCACATGTGTGGAGAAAGTAAAATGGGGGAAATGGAGCACTGCAGAACAATTTCTTCAAACCCAACTATCATTTTTTCCAAGCTTTGACTGCATTAAAGGTTTTGAGGAGTCCAGATTTTTCACTTTTTCCTCTTTACATGCCTATTCTTTTAAATTCAGATAGACTCAATTTACTACTACTACTATTCCGCACTTGTAAAGCACCATGCACGCAGCGCTGCACAGCTGACCTACAAGAGGTGGCCAACATACAAGAGACAGTCCCTGCCCGTCAGAGTCAAGCTCATCGGAGCTTACAATCTAGTTAGAACAAAACATAAACTAGAACAGTATAGAGCATTAGTCCATTCTGTGCAAGGTAGAGCATTAGTCAGTTCTGTGCAAGGTATGGTTTTGACAGTAGTTTGGTCATAAATGATGACGGGGGTTAGGGTAAGATGAGGAAGGAGTCAGGATCTGAATGCAATAGTGAAGAGGTGGGTCTTCAATCTGGATTTGAAGAGGGCCAAGGAGGATGCCAGGTGCACAGACGCAGGTAGGCTGTTCCAAGCGTAAGGTGCAGCAAGGTGAAAGGAGCGCAGTTGGGAGTTCGCAGTGCATGTGAAAGGCATTGATAGAAGTAATTTGTTAGCGGAGCGCAGGTTTCAAGAGGGGATGTAGGGAGAGATAAGAGATAAGAGGTAGTGAGGGGCCATAGAGTGGATGCACTTATAGGTTAGCAGGAGAAGTTTGAATTGGACGCGGAATTGGACAGGGAGCCAGTGAAGCGACATTAGAAGAAGAGTAACGTGGGCATGGCGAGGTTGGCAAAAGATTAGTCGAGCGGCGTGATTTTGTATAGACTGGAGATACCTGACTTTTCTGGTTGGAAAATAATAGTCCTTAGATTTGACTAACAAAGGTCAATTTCATCAATGCAAATTAAGATTCATAATTATTAGCGATGCACATTTGTTTGAAACACGGTGTTTTGAACCTGGAATGAGAAAGAAAACACAAGAACATTTTGAGTTTTTTTCCTGTGTCATCAGTAAGATGTGCTATTGCCCACTAGTGGACACTATCACTCAATAGCGTGTACTGTTGATCGATAGCATGCACTGTTCAGTTGCAAGCACTATTATCATTAAGCACATTATTGAAGAATAGTGTGCACTTGGGCTCACAAGTGAATACTAATGACCGACAGTGTACACTATTGATTACATTGTCCCAAAAATGAAAAAAGAAAAATTAAAAACCGAAATCAAATGAAATAGTCCATAAATGGGAAACTAAACAAAATGAAACAAAATTGGTCTGCACACCCCTCATAATTATCTATCTAAATCATGAGCAGACAGTTTTGATTTAAAAATGAATCCAAGCTAACAATTTACGGGACTGCAAATTCTGCATCACAGATCTTGGAGGCTGCGTCGACTCATTACATGCATTTTATTCTTACTGAGACTAGTCAGCATAATCCTGCTGATTTTTGACATACATCAGTAATAATTTATGATTCATGACAACTTACCAGACTAGCAGTACTGCAAATAATAAGGATTCAGGTTCCAGAACTATGAAAAGAATCATCTTGCTGTCCTTTTATTTAAGAGGCTGCCTGAAGAATTATGGGAAATGCTTTTTTTTTTCTAATTCCCAATTCTTCTCATAGTCAGAGAGAGATTAATCATATTTATGCATTCTACTAGATTATGAAGGAGATTTTAGAAAGGATGCCCAAGTTAATTCAAGGACACCCAGGGCAGAACATGAAGAAAAACAGCAGGGATGTACAGTATATGTCTCCGGCTGATTTCAGGAACATAGACATTCACACATGGCCATGCATGTAGGCAGCCAAATAGACATCCCCATTAGGGATGCTTGGGTCAGGAACGTCCATCTCGGGCAAGGGGATGTCCAGCGGCATAGCAGAGTGAAAACATGAAACCCTCGTTCCCTGTCAATGTTTGTTGACATAATGTAAAATACAGGGAGGGGGCTATTAGTTTAGCTCCTTCTTCACACCTTCCCGACAAAACAAGCTCTTTTCACATACCTGTTCGTGCCTAGAACATGTTTAACAGTAGATATGATTTGGGACATCAAAAGCATTTCTGAGATAAGGCTGGGATGTCCAGGTTCTTAAGAACATCCTGGCCATTCCTCTGCCACCCCCCCATTCAGACGTGGATGTCCTTGCCCTGGGGATGACCACAGACCCAGTTTCTAAACTGATTCCCGGGGAAGTCTCTGTGATTAGGACATCTGCATGCTTTTAAAATAACCCCCAATGGGCCCAGTTCTGCAAGGCGCCTAGCGGGGGTGCATGTCCCAGTGGGATGTGCTGCTCCGCTAGCTCTCCTGCCCCAATTTTGCATCCCTCCCTCCCCACACTGCCAGAGCCACAGTATGGGCAGAGCCAGTGGGGGTGCAGGAGGGGACAGAGGGTGGAGCGGGGGTGGGCCAAGGCGGCAGGGCATATAGGGCCAATTCAGATCGTGGCCCTATACATTCTGCGGGGGTGGACTGGATGTGCCGCTTATTCCACCATGGAGGTGAAATAAGCAGTGAAAAGGATGTCGATCGGGTCCGGGAACAGCTCACAGGGCCAGAACAGGAGTCAAATAGGACCCTGTTGTCTGATCTGGACTCCGGCTGCCCAGCCCATGGTCAGGCAGCAGGGTAAGAGGGCGTTGGCACTGCAGGGGCCAGAGGAGCATGTGGGGAGGATATCCCCGTGTGTATGCAAGGGGTACGCTGGGCCATCTCAGGGCCCAATGCTGCACCGGTGTGAACATCTGGCTCCCATGGTGCAGAATCAGGTCCTAACAGGCCCATCCTGCATGGGGGTGTCCAGACTGCCCGGACGTGCTCCTAAGGGAATCGGGCTCCATATGTCCTTCAAAATGTCACAAGAGTCTTAATTCTGAAAAGGAAGGCACACAAGAAAGGAAGGTTGGCTTACATAAGCCAGAACATAAGAAAAGTAAAAGAAATCTGTTGCCCAGTATTCAGAAGAAGTATATTTTCACCAATAGTCGGTGAACATATAACTTCACTCTGTGTATTTCTGATAGTCGATGGCCGAAAGTGTGCTTGAATGATGCAATAATGGAGTAGAAAGAGGGTGGGACAAACATATGTCTGGATAGCATTACTCAGCTGCTATCCAAATTACTTATACAGTTTATTGTTCCGATCTCCTCCTCTTTGGAGGATTCATTGAAGCATGTGAATTTTTGTATTGCTTTAGTAAAATTTTGGATGACCTGCAATAAATTAGCTTTAAATGTTAAAAAGACAAAGGTTTTGTGTCTATCCTGGGCTCTGCCAGATCCTGTATCTTTCTCTGTGCCAGCACACAGTCTGTTACCAACTGTCAGCTCTGTTTTTTGGGATTTGGGCGTTTACCTTGACACACAGCTAAATATGCAATCTTACATTCAAAAACCTGCCAAAATTGCTTTCTTTAAATTACATCTCCTTCTGAGACTGAAACCGTAACTGTCTGGTGATAATCTTCGTTCTGTTGTCCAGACCTTGGTGCTAGTCCCTTTGGACTATTGTAATAATCTCTCATTGGGTTTACCACTTTGTGCTCTTTGACCTTTACAATCTGTTCAAAACGCTGTTGCCCACTTGTTAATGGGCAACAGATGTTTTGATATTTCATGATATTTGTACGACCTGCATTGGCTCCCTATCAAATTTTGTATATTATATAAAACAACTATGCTCACATTTAAATGCCTGCACCATCAGGCTCCTCTGAGCCTTTCAGCTCTTTTTGCAAGTTTAGTGACCTTTGTGGTCGCTTCACTCCCAAGAGGCGTTTCTATTGGATGTACCTTTATTAAGGAAAATACATTTTCAAACACTTCGTCACAAGATCTTCGCTATGATTGCTCCTAGGATTTGGAAATCTTTACCACAAGATTTGACTTGTGTGTCTGAAATGTTGATATTCCATTGAAAATTAAAAACACACTTGTTTCAGCAGACTTTTCCTGTAGCTGCTTTATAATGTGATCTCTGGTAATCTAATTTAGCGGTTGTTCAGCAATGATTGTCTGCTTTCTTTTCTTTTACGTATAATTTCTGTATGTTTGTTTGTGATCCACCTAGGTTATACAGCTGAATACAATTTTTTAAAAATAAATGCATACATGCATATATTTAATTTAGGCTTACTAAATAGCAGGTCTAAACTAAATGAATGACGCTGGCACAGTGACCACTATGGGGGTAATTTTATAACGAACCGCATAAATTTATGTGTCCTCCGTGCATGTGAATCATGGTAAATGGGTCTTTATGCACACATTTTAGCTGGGTATTATTTTAAAAGTACTCACCCAAGGCTGATGGTACATTTTTTAACTGTGGGTGTGCGCATGGGTAGAGTTTGGATGCAGCATGGGTAGAGCACACAAGCACACACTTAACTTAGAAAAATACTGCAATGGAACATGGAGATTGCTCGGGGAGTTCCAAGATGGCGGATTGACGCGAACGGCTTGCAGTGGCGTTTTTCCTGCTATGGGTAAAAGAAAGGCTAAGGGGGTTAAGAAGCCCTCCATTACCCCGGTGGCCTCGTCTTTGTTACCTTTACGAGTGGTGGGTCCACTTGATCCTTTTCTTATGCCGCAGTGGCAGCCGGGAGTAACGACGGTGTTGAGCCTTTCTGGCCTCCCGCTGGAGTTGGACAGCTCGCCGGGAGGCTCTAGGCCTGAGATCTCGCCACTGGAGCAGTAGCGCCCTCCCAATTTATTTTATTTATTTAGCTGCATTTATATCCCGCTTTTCACCGGGTCGAGCAAAGGGTCCCAAGGACCCTTTGCTCGCGAGGAGTCCAGCATTGTTGGAGGTAGCGTCTCCTTACGGTTCGGGAGGAGGTGCAGAACCTGGAGGGTCGACTCCGCTGAGGAGTAGTGGAGCAGTTAGATCATCTCTCCTCGCCAGCTCGGGAGTACCTGCTTTGAGGAAGGTTGTTAGCAGGACGGCTGATGCCTTATCTGCAGCTGGGACGTCGGCAGTGGAGCGGCGGCCCTCGGAGGACAGCGCAGTTATGGCACAAGTCCCTGTAACCTTTTCCTTTGAGAGACCTGTTGAATTCACTCTAGAGACTATCTGGTCAGCCATTGTAAAGCTTGGGGAAATGTTTGCACCCCAGGTTTCTGCTTTGGCGGCTCAGTCTCAAATTCACACCAATTTGCTTCAGCAGCACACTTTAGAAGTTTCTGTTTTACAGTCTTCGGTGTCGGATCTTCAGCAGAAAGTGGCCCAGTGTGAAGACGGCAGTACTTCCTATTTGAAGGACGCACTGGCTTTAAAGACACGGATTGAAATGTTAGAGAATGTATCAAGATATCCTAATCTTCGTGTTATAAATTTTCCGACGATTTCAGGCATTAGTTCAAAGGAGATGTTTAAGAAATATTTGGTAGAAGGTTTGGGAGTTCTTTTGGAGTCTCATCCCCCTATGCTTAAAATGTATTATCTCCCTTCGGGTATAAAGATGGTTGGTGGTGGGATAATCCCTGGAGTAGAACAAAGTGATATTTTAGATATTTCTGCTATTTTCGAAACTTCACTAACTGAATCTGTTTCTCCTTCTACTTTGATTGTAACATTTGTTTTTTCGTCAGATAGGGATTGGTTCCTGCATATGTTTTTTAGGAAACATAATGTATTATTCTATGGGCTAACTGTGCGGGTTTTTCCAGATTTATCTAAGGAAACGCAGAGACGACGGAAAGAATTTCTATTGCTTCGTCCAGGTGTGCTCTTATTGGGAGGACAATTCTTTTTGAAATTCCCTTGCAAATGTATGGTTAAGTTAAATTCTGTTTCTTATATTTTTTTTGAGCCATCACAGTTGCTTGCCTTTCTGAGTGCTTGCCGCCCCGTTGAGAATGACTCAGCATCACTGTAATAGTTTTGGCCTGGTTGTTTGTTCCCATCAGGTTTTTTCTTCTCAGGTTTATGAGTTATATAAGTTTGATGGTTCTCCCCCTGCTGTTTGTGGGCTATAATAGGGGCAGGACTGTATATGCTTCTTTTGGTTTTCTTGCTATAATATTGATGTATCAATGTTGATTTCTTTCTGTACCCTAATTTTTATACAAGTGTGTTTATGCTTGGATTTATTGTAAAATGATAAAGACAAAATTTAAAAAAAAAGAAAAATACTGTAATTTATGTGATTCTTTTTTCTTGAAAAATCTAATTGCAGGAATTTACATCAGCCATGGGACTGGTGTAAATGACTGCTCCTTAATTTAATACACGTTTTTGACCACTTTTGCCCCTATTTTATGAAATCAAGTATGCATTAAATATGTGCAGAAAAATGCATGCTAACTATATGGGCCTTTATAAAGTTATCCTCTATGGCAGCGATGGCGAACCTATGGCACGCGTGCCAGCTGTGGCACGCGAAGGCCTTGCAGCTGGCACGCGTGAAGGTCCGCAAAAAAAGAAAAAGCGGGCTCTGGCTGCTGCCGCGGACGCGGCAGCATGCAGTGTCCCACGGGGCCCCCTCCGCCCGCTAAGCCCCTCTGCAAGGGCTTTCAGATTCGCGAGGGAGACAGCGTCTCCCTCACGTCTCTGTTAAGCCCGCAGGGGTTAATGGGAAATTTCCCATCAGCCCCTTTAGACGCGAGGGACTGATGGGAAATTCCCATTAGCCCCTGCGGGCTTAACAAGAGACGCGAGGGAGACGCTGTCTCCCTCGCGAATCTGAAAGCCCTTGCCGAGGGGCTTCGCGGGCGGCGGGGGCCCCGCGGGACACGGCATGCGGCCCCGTCCGCGGCAGCAGCCAGCGCCCGCTTTTTCTGTGTTTAATTTTGCCGGGGGGGGGGGTGTTAGGACTGCTAATGGGCTGGGGGGGGGGGTGTGTTAGGACTGCTAATGGGCTAGGGGGGGTTAGGACTGCTAATGGGCTGGGGGCGTTAGGACTGCTAATGGTCAAGGAGGGGGGGGGGGATTAGGACTGCTAATGGGCTAGGAGGGGGGGGGGGTTAGGACTGCTAATGGGCTAGGGGGGGGGGTTAGGACTGCTAATGGGCTGGGGGGGGGTTTGGACTGCTAATGGGCTAGGAGGGGGGGTTAGGACTGCTAATGGGCTAGGGGGGGTTAGGACTGCGAATGGGGTGTGGGCTGATGGGGCTGTCTGGAAATGGGGTGATGGGGGGTTAGGACTGCTAATGGGAAGGGGGGGGGGTTAGGACTGCTAATGGGCTAGAGAGGGGGGTTAGGACTGCTAATGGGCTAGGGGGGGGGGTTAGGACTGCTAATGGGCTGGGGGGGTTAGGACTGCTAATGGGCTGGGGGGGGTTAGGACAGCTAATTGGCTAGGAGGGGGGGTTATGACATCAAATGGGCAAGGAGGGGGGGGGTTAGGACTGCTAATGGGCTGGGAGGGGTTAGGACTGCTAATGGGCTAGGAGGGGGGGGTTAGGACTGCTAATGGGCTGGGTGGGGGTAGGAGTGCTAATGGGCTAGGAGGGGGGGTTAGGACTGCTAATGGGCTAGGGGGGGTTAGGACTGCTAATGGGCTAGGAGGGGGGGGGTGGTTAGGACTGCTAATGGGCTAGGGGGGGGTTAGGACTGCTAATGGGCTAGGAGGGGGGGGGTTAGGACTGCTAATGGGCTAGGGGGGGTTAGGACTGCTAATGGGCTGTGGGCTGATGGGGGCTGTCTGGAAATGGGGTGATGGGGGTTAGGACTGGTAATGGGCTATGGGGGGGGGTTAGGACTGCTAATGGGCTAGAGAGGGGGGGTTAGGACTGCTAATGGGCTGGGGGGGGGGGTTAGGACTGCTAATGGGCTGAGGGGGAGGGGTTAGGACTTGAGGTGGGCTGTTGGGTGGGGTTAGGACTGGAAATGGGCTGATGGGGGGTTAACACTGGAGGTGGTCTGATGGGGTTAGGACTGGTAATGGGCTATGGGGGGGTTTAGGACTGATAATGGGCTATGGGGGGGCTGGGACAAGAAATGGGCTGATGGGGAGGGGTTAGGACTTGAGGTGGGCTGATGGGGTTAGGACTGGTAATGGACTGTGGTCTGATGGGGGGGTTAGGACTGGCAATGGGCTATGGGGGGCTGACTGGAAGTGGGGGGTTAGGACTGGTAATGGGTTATAGGGGGGGGCTTAAACTGAAAATGGGGTGATGGGGGGTTAGGACTGGAAGTGGGTTGATGAGGGGGGGATAGGACTGGTATTGGGTTGGGGGGCTGCTAGGACTGGAAATGGGCTGATGCAGGGACTAGAAGGGAATGGATGCTGGGTGAGGCTGGAACTAGAAGGGAGCTGGTGTTGGGGGAGGATTAGAATGGGATGGGGCTGGGAGAGTAAAATGGAGAGGGGAAAAATATTTTGTGTGGGAGGGATAAAAAATCTACAATTGGCCGGGTATTGGGAGAGTAAGTGGGGATTGAGGATGGAGGGGTAAATTTTGAGTAGATGAAATAGGAATGAGGAAAGAGCCAAAGGAGAAAGATTAGTATGTTAAAGCAGATGTAGAGAGAGAATGGAAAAAAAAAACAAGAAGACAGAAGAAAGGACAAATGGACAGCAGATGGAGAGTTAGCAGAAGACACGAAGAAACCAGAAGAAAGTGGCTGGAACAATTGCAACTGAAAAAAAATGCACAAAAGGTAGAAAAATATCTCTTTATTTTGAATTTATTAACTGGAATATGTCAGCTCTGGGAAATGTGCATCATTAATTTTTGCGCTTTGTTTAGTACAAGAGGAAATTAATATATAGTTTTATTTCTACAGTGTTGTTGTATATTCCAAGTTTGGCTTTTGGGGTTCCCAGTTTAATTATTGTCTTCCTGTTTCTAAATTGTGATTCCTTGTTTGGTGATGGTCTGTTCTGCATGTGTAACTGAGCTGAGGTATTCTGTTTATATAATTCCTATTTGACATTGCCACTTGTTCTTTCCCCAGTAGGTCATGTATTGTTGTTCTCTGAGATGTATTGGTTTAATATTTGCAGTGTTGCCTTTTGATAGGTAGAGTATGGTGCTTTGTGAGTCCTGGTAGTGCTGTTAGGATACGGCGGGTTTGCTATGGGTTCTAAATGGGCAGCGTATGTAGTAGTTCCTAATGTGCCTGGCGGTTGGTACTGGATTATAGTAATGTAGAAACCTTTTAGTCTTTCTTTATCCATATACTCATTAAGAGGCATGTTTACTAAAAGTTAGTGTATGGTAACATTATGCAAATATTTATGCAAATGAAGCACCTTATGCAAATGGGGCTTTAATTGACGTGCTGGCACTTTGAGGAAATTCTTTGGTTTTGTGCGGCAGTTTGGGCACTCGGGCTCAAAAAGGTTAGCCATCACTGCTCTATGGGGTCTATTCTGAGCAACGAATAGCAGAGATGTCCATCCCCCCTATTCGCCTGTCTTTCCCATCCCTGCCAAACCTCTCTGTACGAATAGGGAAGCTAGATGGGGCAGGAAAGTGGTGGCATGGAGGCGGACATGGGGCGGCTGGTGGGAGGTCTGCGGCCCTGGACGTACAGGGCTGATTCTGATGTTGGCCCTGTACGTCTGGGGCCAGCAGAATAGATGGGAACCTATTCCACCTCTGAGGTGTGTCACACCTCATCCGCCCCAGCCGTGACTCCTGGTATTGTTGGGCTTTTATGAGGGTGGTAGTTGTGCCTTGCTTCTATATATATATCACACAGAAGAACTTTCTTTTCTTTTAGGGTTTTATTCCCCGTCCCTTGAGGTTTCTTCTTTTCAAACAACAGAAATTAATTGCCCACTTGGCTTCAAACAAAAGATAACTATGTAACAAAAATAGCTTCCTTCAGCTGATAACTTTAAACCAAAGGTAAATAATAAACAGCCTAACTGACTGCTTGGCTTGGAGAGAGGGAGAGAGTTGCAGCTCTGCCACTTGTATACTAGAATTTAAGGTTACACAAATCACATTTACCTTAATGATATCTCTGGCTCTATCACAGAGAAAGAACAGTCCATCAATTCTGTATTTGTTAATACTTCAGAATTCTCATATTCCATTATTTCTTGCTCATTGGTATCTCCACTATCCACTTCCAACGTGGAATAAAAATATGGAAGGCTTGCCTCGTCAGTCAAGAAGTTTCTCTTCCTGTGATCAGCACTGCCTCTCTGGGGAGTATCACCAAACTGAGTGATGTCTTTCAGAGCCCTGCCCCCACTGGTGCCTCAATGCATAGCTCCGGTCCTTGTTTGACCTGCTAGCTGGGTAATTTTGATAGGGTCCCTGCCGGGTCTGCCCTAGCTTTCCAGGCCCAACTGTGCCTGATTGCAGCCGATGTAACGGTGTTTCCCTAGAAGCTGGGAACTCACCGTGAGAAGGGATTTCTTCAGCTTTTCTAGGTAAGTGAAGCCCTCTTCTTTTAACACTTCTATAATCAGGAGAAAAGCTATTATTTGCCTCTGAATATCTGGGCTTTATATGGCTATTTCTAAGCCTCCAGGTCCCTTCCCTTTCAAATGGCAAATAGCCCTTGTATCTACTCTTTGCCCTGTACCTGCTGTTGCAGTCTTCCTGTATTCTTCTTGCTTTCCAAACACATTCACACTGTCAGGGTGTTGCCTTCTCCCAGAACCACACAGGTCCCTGGACTCTTTTCAACATTCACACCGGCTCCCCTGCTGCCTTTCAACTTGTGACCTCTGCTGCTTTAATTCCTCTCTCAGGGATTCTCTCCTTGGCTCATCCCTCCAGGATTCCCTCCTTGACTCCTTTCTCCAGGATTCCCTCCTTGGCTCCTCTCTCCAGGATTCCCTATCTCCAAATGTTTGGTAGTCTGTTTTATCTGTGTATTTCCTGACTCCACCTTCCCTCAGGTGCACTCTATTAGGTAAAGCAGACTCCCTTGCTTTGCTCTCTGGGTGTGTCTTTCTGGGCTCTGTGCACGTGTGCTTAGGTTGTCGCTGGCAACCAATAAACATTCTCCTGTTTATTCTGTCACTTTCACCGTGATCATTCACACTGCTTTGCACCTTCTCAGGCTGCCCGAGGTCCACCCTGTGACACATTCCCCCCCTTAAAACATTACTTGCTGCCGCAGTTTCAGGTGGACAGCAAGTAATCCGGGAAAGCGCATCCGCATTCCCGTGCATCTTTCCCGCTCTGTGCTGAACTTCAAAATTAAACGCTTGGAGCGCTAAATGCCAGCGGGTCAATCGAGCATTATTATTCCGCATTAGATGCAACCATTTTAAGAGAGCGTGGTCGGTCACTAATAAAAATTTTCTGCCCCTGAGGTAAAAACGTAGAGCCTCTATGGCCCATTTTATTGCCAAGCATTCCCGTTCTATGGTGGCGTAATTCCTCTCTGCTGGCGAGAGTTTTCGACTGAGGTACGCCACGGGATGCTCACTCCCTTCAAAAACTTGGGACATGACCGCCCCCAACCCCGTGTCTGATGCATCTGTTTGTATAATGAATGGCAAGTTAAAATCTATGCCTCTTTTTTTTTTTTTTTTTTTAATTTTATTTTCCATTTATAACACAACCAAAGTAAAAGACATACAGAAAGATACAAATACAAAACCATACATATAAAAGCAACCCCATATTTCCCCCCACCCCCATGCTTCTTCTCTAGGAAAGGAATACAACGTTCGGGTAATCAATGATTAATTCTCATTCTTTGTGAACCAGTATAGAGCAAGTGAAGATCATAATAAATGAGTGTACATGATAAATGGAGTTAAACAGTTAGATGAGAGCATTTGGCAGTTTGCACATAATCATTGAGCATCTTCCATTTAGAAACATGATGCAAGGTTTGAGCGTGGGGAGCCATTCGGCGTGGTATCTGTTCATATTTACTATATAAACATACAAGAGTCCACCACGCATGGGGACTTAGATGGGAGCTATTTTTCCAGTGTTTCGTGATTAAAGATATAGCTATACCCATCAAGAAATTTAGCAAAAAGCGGCCCGACTTTGGAAGAGAGGGGATCCCCGCCGCAGAGCGAAGTCCCACTATCCGCCAAGAGAGAGGCTCGTGAAACTGTAAAATGAGTTGAATACGACCCCAGACCCGACTCCAGAATTGCTGTAGTGTAGAACATTCATACATTATATGAGCTAGTGTGCCTATGGCGGTGTGGCAATTCCAACACCTGTCATTAACATTGGCATTCCATTTGGCAAGCTTCACAGGCGTATAGAAACTTCTATGTGCAAAATAGAAAAGTGTCTGGGTTATCGATGCTGACCGAGAGACCCGAACAACTTTACTCCAGAAGAGGCTCCATTGCTCAGGAGTCAGTGTGATTTGTAGTTCCCGTTCCCATGTTTGTTGGACTGCGGGAATGCTACTGTTCTCATGATTGCTTAACATTTTATAAAAGTTAGAGGCTACGCCAGATTGACTCCCAATAGAGCGAATTATCTCTGCTAGACCTTCATCATTAGTTTCAGTTAGTGGAAGAATCCGAACACTCCTAAGGCAGTGCTGAAGCTGCACCCACTGGAAATAATTTCTTGCTAGTAAACCAAATTTCTCTTGCAATTCTTTAAAAGTTTTCCAGCGCTCACTGGCAATCAATTGGTAAGGCATCCATATCCCTTTGGAATACCAGGGGGTCCATGCTATCGGTTTATTTTGTATTTGAAGGCGCAAGTTATGCCATAGCGGGAGTCTATATGGCGGGCACTGTTGTGGTCCCTGAGACTGAATGAAAGTGTTAAAGGCAAGTAGTGTATCCACAACCATTGGTGGATGGTGGGAATCTAGTTGGAAGGTCATGCCGGGAAGGTAGGTAAGAGGAATGGGCCTACAGAGTTCCTCCTCAATGTCGAGCCAGACTGGCCTACCTTCTACCGGGGGATCTAACCAACGGGCACCCTGTTTAAGAAGGAACGCCTTATGATATTTAAGAAAATCTGGGAACCGGACCCCTCCCTTTTCTTTGTCCGCCTGTAACTTACGCTTAGCTATCCTTGGTGGTTTGCCATGCCACAAATAACGAATCAGGAGACCTTCTATATCTTTGTATATGTGTGCAGGCAGGAGGCATGGTAGCATTTCTAGGATATAATTTATTTTGGGAACTATCATCATTTTGATTGTTTCCAGTCGGCCCCACCATGTGAGTGTTAAAGGAGACCACCGGTTGGTAAGATCGCGCGCTTTGGAGATTAGCTCTTTAGCATTATGGCTAAGAGTATCTTCTAATGGATAACAATAATGAACCCCCAGGTATTTGACCATACGGGGCTGCCATACAAAGGGGAAAGCCTGCATGTCTGCAGCATGGACTCGATGATTCAAAGGGAAGGCAACAGATTTAGTCCAGTTAATCTTGTATCCCGAGAGTAGGGAATAGCTATCTATCTTTTTTAAAACAGCAGGGACGGAGTCCAAGGATACAAAAAGCATGAGATCATCTGCATATGCACAAATTTTAATATCTCTATGTTGAAAGGGGGCTCCATGGATATCTGTGGCCTGTCGGATGAGGAGGGCTAGGGGTTCAAGTGCTAGATCAAAGAGCAGAGGAGATAAGGGACATCCTTGCCGAGTGCCCCTATGAAGATTGAACGGTTGAGACTTTGTGGCATTGACAGAAATAGTGGCTGTCGGATGTGCATACAGAGTTTGAAGGTATCGGAGAAAGCCTTCCCCAAACCCATACCAGCGGAGAACCGCATATAGAAAGGGCCATTCTAAGCGGTCAAATGCCTTTTCGGCATCAAGAGAGAGGCCGACGAGGGGTTGATCATGATGCGCTGCTGCAGCTAGTATATGACACAAGGTCCTGGCATTATCAGCAGTGGACCTACCAGATATGAAACCACATTGGTCTGGGTGAATTAGAGCAGGCATTTTATCGGATAATCTAGTGGCCAGAATGGTTGCAAATATCTTGTAATCAGCATTAAGAAGGGAAATTGGACGGTAATTTGCAGTCAGCATCGGGTCTCTCCCCTCTTTCTCAAAGACTACAACATTTGCCGTCGAGAAAGATCCTGTAAAGGAGCTATCTTTGGCCAAAGCAGAGAAATAGAGTTGTAGGAATGGGGCCAAATCAGCGCTGAAAGTTTTGAAAAATTCTGCCGGGAGGCCATCTGGGCCGGCAGCCCGACCCGATGCACATCGCTTGAGTGCGAATTGAATTTCGGAAAGAGTAAATGAATGATCTAGTGACTCCTTGTCCTCTACAGAAAGGGTCGGTCGTTGTATACCAGCTAATAGCCGGTCAAAAGCCTCTGGGTCAAATTCACATTCTGATTGATAGAGGCGGGTGTAGAAATCCCGAAAAAGCTCTACTATCTCTGTATCATTTGTGACTAAATTCCCCCCCGTTGGACTACGCAGGGCCGCTACGCGTTTGGCTTCTTTTTGACCTTTCAGAGCGTTAGCTAAGAGTTTACCGGCACGATTGCTTTCCCGATAGTACGTCCCTTGCTGTAGTTCAATATTTTTGGCCGCTGCAGTCGTTAAGAGCGAGTTATATTGGAAACGCAAGCGTTGCAAGCGAATCAACACACATGGGTCAGTACGAGAGGTAAGAACACGTTCACCGGCCTTGATCTGCTGCTCTAGTGCTAAGAGTTGCCGTTTACGCTGCTTCCCTAAACGGATTTGATAGCTAGTGATGGTTGCACGGATAGACGCTTTAAAGCCCTCCCACCATGCCCAGTTCATTGTATCATGGGGTGAATTAAAGTGGAAGTAATCTTGTATGGCAGCCCGTATGTCAGCCTGAAAATCCTGCTGTTCAAGCAGGGTCCGATCAAAATACCAATCCCGTGGATTATCCCTCTGTGCACTAGTGTTCAAAAGAAAGGAGATAGCAGCATGGTCTGAGATGTGCAGAGAGTGTATCTTAGCTGTATCCGTGCTGGAGATTAATGCTTTGGATACGAGGAAAAAATCTATCCTAGATTGTGACTGATGTGGGGGGGAGAAAAACGTGAATTCTAAGTCCGAAGGGTGTAGCAGCCTCCACAGGTCTACTAAAGCTAGATCTTTAATCAAAGACGCTAGCGTGAGGTGACTCTTGGTGGGACCACTCGTTCTGGGTGGTCGCCTATCTACCAATGGATCAACCACCTGGTTAAAGTCGCCTCCTATTACTAACGAAGTATTGGCAGAAGCTTGTGCAACCTGGGCAAGGTTAGCAAAGAAAATAGGATCATCCACATTAGGAGCATATAAACATATACATGTCAGTTCAAGATCACCCACTTTAAGGTGGACGCGGGACCACCGACCCTCAGTATCAGAACTGCTATCGATAACAGTGGCTTGTAAGGATTTCCTAATCAAGATGGCTACCCCACATCTCTTCGCTATAGCGGGAGAGTAGGCGGCCACCATGTAGGGTTTAACATTGAGTTTCAGTGTCTCCTTGGCATTTAGATGCGTTTCTTGGAGAAAAACCAAATCAGCATTTTCGTGACTTAAGTAGCCAAGGATTTTCTTCCTTTTTATCGGATTATTAATACCTTTGACGTTCAATGATAAAATCTTACATGGGGCCATAGAAATAGCTGAGTCTATTCAAGACAAAAATATCATAATGCACACAATTTCCATTATCCCCCATCTTGACTGCTTGATTCAGAGAAGACCTAACCAAATCATATACAATAAGCACTATATCTGGTATTCCCCCAAACCAAAAGTAAACACCGAAGTGTAGTAGAGAAGAAGCATAACCCCAATGATTAATGGTGACCATATGTCTGCGGGAGGAAGCCCCAACGAGGGCCAAACATTCTACATATTAACTGTAATAGCTACATAGGCTCCGGAGCCCACCGAGGTGCATGCTATGGAAAGGTCCCTCACAGGAGAGTCCGACGGTCAGCAGGCCACGACAAGCTAGGCCGCAGGGCCTCCGATCCAGGCTGCATGTGCAGCGTCGACGACACAAAATGGCGATCAGTTCCAAATCGATGGGCAAATGAAAGGCCCCTGGTTCAGCGCATTTGGTCCGCTTCTTTGGCTTCCAGATAGGCCGCAAGCACGTCCGGATCCTCAAAAGTCCTGGTTTGATTATGAAGAGTAACTCTAAGTTTCGCCGGGTACATTAGGCCATAGCGCGCTTGAAGCTGCTGCAAACGCGGTCGAAATTCAAGGAGTCTTTTCCTGCGGTCCACTGTGGGCTTCGCCAGGTCGGGGAAGAATGAAATCCGATGGCTCTCATAATCCAGCCGGGGGTTTGCACGGGCAGCGTTTAGAATTTGTTCAACTTGCTGATATCTCAACAACCGGAAAATGATGGGCCGAGGGGTTTTCCGGTTGAGCGCCAAAGTCGTGGGTACTCGATGGGCCCGATCAATCTCCAAATCCTTGGTGAACGTTGTTTTAAGCAAGGAGGGAAGCAATTTAGAGAGGAACTCTTTCATATCTCCTGATTCTGCTCCCTCCGGAATTCCCACGAGCCGTATATTGTTGCGACGGGCTCGGTTGTTACTGTCCTCCAGCTCCTTCTGAAGTGCCTGCATTTGTCGTTCGACCTTGTCCAAGTTTGCCAAGCGGACCGCATGCGAGTCAAGAGTACCCTCCATTTTGTCCTGTCTCAGCGATAACCCCTCTAGCCTGTCCTGTAGCTTGCCGAAGTCTTCCCGCATGGATCTGAGTGCTTCACCGTTGGATTGCACAAGTTCTTTCACGCCGCGGATCTCATCTAAGATCTCCTGCTGCATCGCGGGACCCTCCCGGAGTGGAACCATCTTCTGTGGGGACGGCGGCTCAGTTTTAGAGCGTTTGCCATGTGAGTTCGTTGAAGAGCCGAATTCTAGACGCGCTGGCTTGTGCCCCTCCATCTCCCCGAGGCACCCCGGGAGGATCAGAGCCCAATTGAAAAGATAAGTTGTATTAAAGTCAGGAGTCTGAGTAGGCCACTCGGGAGCTTCAGCGTTAAGCATCCATCCCGCTGGACATCAGGCTCCACCCCCAAAATCTATGCCTCTTAACACGGGGGCATCGCATAACTTTTCCTTAAGGGCCTCAAAAGCTTTCTCAGCTTCAGGAGTCCAACGAATTTGGTTGGGCGCGTTCTTCCTCAGCATTTCGGTGAGGAGAAGGCTTTCCTCTGCAAAATGGGGCACAAAGCGTCGATAGTACCCTATTAAGCCTAGGAAACTCTGCATTTGTTTTTTTGTTACGGGCCTGGGGAACTCTCGAACGCTTTCTACTTTACTGGCTAGTGGTTTTACCAGACCCCTGCCTACTAGGTGACCCAGATACTTCGCTTCTCTTGTAGCAAATAAACACTTCTCTGGGTTTAATGTAAGTCCCGCCCTTCTCAATGCTTTGAGGACTGCTTCCACCCTTGTGAGGTGTTGAGACCAGGTCGTACTGTATACGACTATATCATCCATATACGCGAGAGCGTATTCGTGGTGGGGTCTCAATACCTGGTCTACGAGACGTTGGCATGTAGCCGCAGCCCCGTGCAATCCAAACGGCATCTGTCTAAATTGATACAGCCCAATCGGCGTGGAAAAAGCCGTCTTGGGTTTTGAGCTTTTGGTTAGCGGAACCTGCCAGTATCCCTTGCTAAGATCTAATGTGGTTAGATACTTCGCCTGTCCTAGACAATCCAGCAGGTCGTCTATGCGTGGCATAGGATACGCATCAAACTGGGATATGTCGTTAATTTGGCGGAAATCTATACAGAATCTTAAGGTTCCGTTTGGTTTCGGAACCAACACTATGGGGCTGGACCATGGGCTCCGAGACTCCTCTATGATGCCCATGGCCAGCATTTCCTTAACTTGGTTAATTACCTCTTGTTTTCGTGTCTCTGCCATTCTATACGGACGTTGCCTTATGACACGTCCAGGGGGAGTAACTATCTCGTGAGTCACAAGATGAGTTTCTCCGGGTAAAGTGGTCAGGACGTCAGAGAATTTGCTTAATAATTGTGCTAACTCCCTTTGTTGCTGAGGGTTCAATTCGGAGCCTACCTTAGGGGAAGTTTGTTTCTCCCAGTCAGCTACTTGGGGCCCTAGATCCTCCTCGGTCTTTTCCTCCCCAAGGGCTGTTAAGCTCCTCACCTCTCTCATTCCTGTAGCACCAAACCCGCTCTCTCCCCTTTCAGTGGATGGTAGTGACGCTACTTCCTCCACCGCCGGGAACCCTACCCGCTCACAGATTAACTGTGCAACTCTCTCCTTTTCTTACCTCAAAATCCTTATCCCCAAAATTGAATAATAAAATTCTTACGGGACCTCTGTAATCGGGGTCAATAACCCCTGCGCCGACATCTATGGAATGTTGCACTGCTAGCCCTGACCGCGGCGCTATTCATCCATAGCATCCCTCTGGTACTTTTATTCGGATGCCGGTGTCTACCAATGCCTTTCCTCCTCTTTTTACCATAACATCCTCTACACTAAAGAGGTCATATCCCGCACCCATTATAGAAGCCCTTTTTGGACCTTTTGCTTGGGGTGTACTCTTGCAAAACTGCAGGGTAAATTTTTATTTCCCTGTTAAGGGTGCTTCCTGAGACGAAGACCCCTTTTTTGATGGTTTCCCGAATAAGGGACTAGGGATAGCAGTCGCTATGGCTTCAGTTTTTACTTCGTCTGCTATCACTGGGGGTTGTACAGGTGGCGGGACCAATATCCCTTGGAGGCCTTTCTCCATCTCCTGACAGAAAGGGATCCAATCACGTCCCAAAACAATGGCATATGGCAGCTTCGGTACTACCGCAACTAATATTTTTCGTAGGGCTCCTAGACCCTGTATGGCTACTTCATGTAGCGGGTAGTGAGAAGCTTCCCCGTGCACACATCTAATGCGGACCCGGCCCTCTACTGGATTCGAGGGAGATGACCGACATTGTTCTATGGTTTCCCACAAGTCCTGAGAGACCATACTCTGATCGGCCCCCGAATCCAGTAGAGCTAAGGCTTGTATTCCCTCAACCTGTACTACTTGCACAAACCCCTCCGGTATCATCTCCTCTGATCCTGTTATGAGGGCAGTCTTAACTCTACACTCTTTTATCACGTGGCCTGATCCTGCCAACTACGCCATTTTATATGTCACACCTCATCCGCCCCAGCCGTGACTCCTGGTATTGTTGGGCTTTTATGAGGGTGGTAGTTGTGCCTTGCTTCTATATATATATCACACAGAAGAACTTTCTTTTCTTTTAGGGTTTTATTCTCCGTCCCTTGAGGTTTCTTCTTTTCAAACAACAGAAATTAATTGCCCACTTGGCTTCAAACAAAAGATAACTATGTAACAAAAATAGCTTCCTTCAGCTGATAACTTTAAACCAAAGGTAAATAATAAACAGCCTAACTGACTGCTTGGCTTGGAGAGAGGGAGAGAGTTGCAGCTCTGCCACTTGTATACTAGAATTTAAGGTTACACAAATCACATTTACCTTAATGATATCTCTGGCTCTATCACAGAGAAAGAACAGTCCATCAATTCTGTATTTGTTAATACTTCAGAATTCTCATATTCCATTATTTCTTGCTCATTGGTATCTCCACTATCCACTTCCAACGTGGAATAAAAATATGGAAGGCTTGCCTCGTCAGTCAAGAAGTTTCTCTTCCTGTGATCAGCACTGCCTCTCTGGGGAGTATCACCAAACTCTGAGTGATGTCTTTCAGAGCCCTGCCCCCGCTGGTGCCTCAATGCATAGCTCCGGTCCTTGTTTGACCTGCTAGCTGGGTAATTTTGATAGGGTCCCTGCCGGGTCTGCCCTAGCTTTCCAGGCCCAACTGTGCCTGATTGCAGCCGATGTAACGGTGTTTCCCTAGAAGCTGGGAACTCACCGTGAGAAGGGATTTCTTCAGTTTTTCTAGGTAAGTGAAACCCTCTTCTTTTAACACTTCTATAATCAGGAGAAAAGCTATTATTTGCCTCTGAATATCTGGGCTTTATATGGCTATTTCTAAGCCTCCAGGGCCCTTCCCTTTCAAATGGCAAATAGCCCTTGTATCTACTCTTTGCCCCTGTACCTGCTGTTGCAGTCTTCCTGTATTCTTCTTGCTTTCCAAACACATTCACGCTGTCAGGGTGTTGCCTTCTCCCAGAACCACACAGGTCCCTGGACTCTTTCCAACATTCACACCGGCTCCCCTGCTGCCTTTCAGCTTGTGACCTCTGCTGCTTTAATTCCTCTCTCAGGGATTCTCTCCTCGGCTCATCCCTCCAGGATTCCCTCCTTGACTCCTTTCTCCAGGATTCCCTCCTTGGCTCCTCTCTCCAGGATTCCCTATCTCCAAATGTTTGGTAGTCTGTTTTATCTGTGTATTTCCTGACTCCACCTTCCCTCAGGTGCACTCTATTAGGTAAAGCAGACTCCCTTGCTTTGCTCTCTGGGTGTGTCTTTCTGGGCTCTGTGCACGTGTGCTTAGGTTGTCGCTGGCAACCAATAAACATTCTCCTGTTTATTCTGTCACTTTCACCGTGATCATTCACACTGCTCTGCACCTTCTCAGGCTGCCCGTGGTCCACCCTGTGACAGGTGGAATAAGTTCCCCTAGACGGAGGGAGACGGCATGCCCAGGGTGCATCAAGGGAGATAGATTCAGGAGTGATATGCGGAAATATTTCTTTATGGAAAGAGTAGTGGATCCATGGAATAGTCTCCCAGTGGAGGTGGTAGAGATGAGGACAGTAACTGAATTCAAAAGAGCATGGCACCAACACAGAGGATCTCTAAAGGTAAAAAGTGGACTGTTGTAGTTGTTGATATGGAAGGACAGATTAGATAGCCATGTGGTCTTTTTCTGTCATCATGTTTCTATGTTTCTATCAAAGTAGGAAGGGTGCAGTGGATTACCCGCAGCCTGACCCTGGCCATCGGAGACTGGATCGGGGGTCGGGCTGCGGGGAAAGCACAAAGTCAGCGGCAGCCGGGGATCGCAGCACTTGAATGGCAACCGGACTCCATGACACTGCGTTTCCATTCAGGAGCCTTAACTGAGGTAGCAGGGCAGTGGCCTGTATGTGCAGGCCAACCAGAATTGGGTCCGGGTCTGCATGTACAGGCCTAGATGGTATTCTGATCCTGCGGGGGTTGGACATGCCCCGCAGGATCAGAATCCTGTCTATCTCTCTGCGTCCGGTTCCAACCGGACGCACAGAGGCCAGGACTTCAACACAGAATAGGCCTCCACCTGTATATTCAGCAATGTGGCCTGTGGCCCTTCGTGATTCCCTCAATAAAATATACTTTGTTTTACACCTTGCTCTGGAATAATTACTTTCAGAAAGTATACACTAACATTTACACCAGCCTTCAAGCATGCAATGCAATATGTGTCTTCTAATCAGTGCTGACCCAGCAGCTCCTGGGTTTTCTTGGCAGTGAGATCAGAAGTAGATTGCCAGGCCTTTCTTCTGAGGTAATGAAGGGTTAAGTGACTTGCCCAAGGCCACAAGGAGTGTCAGCAGGAATTGAATCCTGGTCTCTTGATTACCAAGCCAGTGAGAGTGAAAGGGGATAGACTCTGGAGTAATATGCAAAAATATCTCGTTACGGAAAGAGTGGTAGATGCATGGAATAGTCTCCCAGTGGAGGTGGTAGAGATGAGGATATTATCTAAATTCAAAAAAAACATGGGACAAACACAGAGGCTCTCTAAAGGAAAAAAGGGGACTCTTGTAGGGGGTGATATGGAAAGTCAGTGCAGATAGGCCATGTGGTCTTTTTCTGCCATCATGTTTCTATGTTTCTAGCCTATTCCTCATTTACAGTAGCAATTTATAAAGGCAAGCACAACTGTCCTTGACTTTCTAAAATAGACATAAAATAGGCACATGAAATGTGCATTAACTAGGTGTAATCTTGTAAACTTACCCTCAATATTTACTCTCAATATTTACCCTCAATATTTACCCTCAATATACCCTGCATTGTATTTAGTTTCCCCTATTTCGCCAAGTTATACTTCCTGTTAAATGTAACGACCAGACACGTGTAAACTGTCGGATGTTTTCTGTTCAATGTAAACCGCGCTGATGTCTAATAGTGCGGTATATAAGAATTGTAAATAAATAAATAAATAAATAAATAAATAAATAAATATGTGTATTTATTTAAGTGCCAGCACTTCAGTTGATGCAATCTCTGCACTAGCTAAAAATCTGTTCCTTGGAATTTAAAAAAAAAAAGGGAGAACAATTACTTAAACACTGTGACAACAAGGGAGTATTTTAGAAGCCCTAATTTTGAGTTGGATGTCTTAAAATGGCCACTTAGACATGCAAAGCCTAGAGACATCCTCAGGACCATTTTAGAAGCCTGGTAGATAGAGGTCCCCAGCGTGAGAACATCCATGTAGCACGGGAGCATGGTGGAGATGTGGCCTGGGAGAGAAAGAGAGATGCACATTGTGGTGCGATTTCAGAATGGCACAAATATGTCTGGCACTGGTTAGTGAGATGTCCATGCCTGTACCTTCCCTTGGCAATGAACAAGGTGAATGAATGTAACTCTTCCAGGGAAAGCACATAACATGCTTTCATCACCACAAGTATTATTTTCTGCCCAAAGCAATCTGTACATAAATACATTTATTTATTTATTTATTTATTAATTTAACTGCATTTATATCCCGCTTTTCACCGGGTCAAAGCGGTGTAACATGTAACATAGGAGGGGGTAATTTTTTAGGGTGGGACCATCACCAAGGTCAACAACATCCCCCCAAAATATTATTGGCCACCCACCATATGACTAAGTATCTGAAATGGCAGGCCAGGATAATCAAGTGTCATAGCTTAGTTGTCCCCCTTCTGAAATACCCCTGCCGGCACATCCAAGTACCCAGTTCTGAGGTTGTGCATTTCAGAGACGTCCATATTTGTAAAAGGTCCTACACCTATACATGTATCTGGCCTTGCTATCTGTGCAGGGCCTGTCTTCACAACCAGTTACTGGGATGTACATTTTTCAGGTTCAAAAAGTAGCAATTTAAGAAGGAATTTATATGTGCCACCCTTCACTGCTGCCACTCCGTTGGATTTTTTAACATTCTGCTGTGGATGTCCCAGATTCTTCCTAGACATTCCTTCTAAAATCCCACTTCATATGTCACAAGTGCACACATATGTAACCCTCAAACTTTGCACCACCGGCAATTTAATAAAAAGCACTAATTACAGTATATGTCTATATGGCAGCATGCAGAGTTTTCTGTGCAGAAACAGGAGGCATGTTCTGAGAGTTCCTTTCAAATGTGCGTGCCATTTGTATTTTAAATGGTGATACGCATATGCATTGGCAAGTTTACCTGCCAACATTTACGCCCACTCAAAATCACACATAAGCCCCTGAGATCCGGCCTGGCAGCCTCACCCCAGGACATGGAGCTGCGGGAGGTGAGGCCCCGCCACCCGATCCTGACCCTGGCAGATCCCTCCAAGGGTGGGGCAGCAGGGAAAGGACCTGTGCTGTTGAGTAGTGCTTCTGGTGCTCCTGCTGGGCATCCTGATGCCATGGTGACAGGACGCCATGGCACCGGCACACCAGCAGGAGCATAGTGCGGGCTGGATGGACTGTAGATGGACATCTCCCGTGGCAGAATCAGGAGCATACTGGGCCATCTACAGTATGTGCCCAATCCTGCACTCGTGGGGACATTTATGTCCTGCAGTACAGAATCCGGTATGATGTGGCCACATCCATAATGTGGACATTTTGAGGGCCCGACATGTCCCTTTGTGAATCAGGCTCCACATGTCTAGCATAGCATCATGGTTTGAGCAGTGGGTTAGGAACAAGGTAACCAGGCTTCAAATCCTACTGCTGCAATAGATGAAATTGTGTTGAGTACAAGGGAGGATGCTTATTTGTCACTATGTGTGCTGTGGCGTGATTCAGGTGCCATGCTCTTGTTCAGATTCAGACATTCTTACCCTGGGGACCAGCCAGCTTCTAAAATGGCTCTGGAAACATCTCTATACCTATTTTCTGTGATCCAAAGTACGACTAGGACTTCTAAAATTACATTCATAATATATTTCCATCTTTGTATGCCCTGATCTAGGCCCTATTTTCGACCTTTAACCTATTTTTCTGAAATTACCACTTTTGTCAACTGAATCTCCTTGAAAGAGGCTTTTTAAAAAGGGCAACCTATTTATGTTGATTCCTCTTATTGGTGATTTATTCATAAGAACATTCCCATGAAGAAATACATTTTTCAAGACATGCAAGTCTTTTGTCAAGCTACAAACACAAGAGTGCATAATTTATACCAAATGAATGCAGATATGGAGATGAAAACTGGACAACCAAATGAGGTGGTACATGGATGACATAATCCCTTTCGAATGCATCTCCGAATACTGTCATTGTGTTTTAGCAATATCATCAATACCATATTCTTTGTTCCAGTATGTGATGTATAAGAATATATAGAATTTAATAGTGCATCTGAGAGAGCAAGTGAAAGCAAGATTTTTGAAGGTATGATCTAAAAACAGATATAAAATGGAAAGGCTGTTAGAAAAACATCAGCAAGTTTTTCTGACTGTCCAAATACATCATCCCTCCAGGAAAAGCTAGTGTGTACTTTCATATGATTTTCCAATTGCACCCATTAAAAAACCATTCTAGAAGATGAATTGTTCTCAAATTAGTGATCATAATCAGAAAATACTAGATCATAGTACCTTCTGCAGTTGACAGTCTCCATCGCAACTTCCCAGATGAACTCTATAGTCTCTGACATTCTTATGAAAGTAAAGGTAGCAATAATTAAATAGGACATCAAATTATATCTAAAAGTCAACCAATTTCAACAACAGTACCCAACAGAAAATAATATATTCATAACTTAAATTACATAATAAAATAGCTGTCCTTACCAAAGTTAGTTTCGGCGGTGCAAATTGTGATCTATAAAATCTATAAATACCAATCTAAATAGTAATCAGCAGACTAGACTGAGAAAAAAGAAAACTAAATCTAAGGGGCATGTTTACTAAACACCGTTGCTGTGCGGGTTCCCGTTAGTGTGCTGGTGCCATATAAGGAGTGGGTGGGCCAGGCAGAAAAAAGAAAAAAACCGGACCGTACGTGTGTGCGTCGCGCAAATGTGCGGGGCCCACATTAGCGCGTGGGAAGGCTAAGTGGGGCGCTGCTGCATAACCAAACAACAGAGCTGTAGTACAATGGTGAAAACACTGACCTATGGTGCAGGGGCCATGGGTTCAAACCCCCATTGCGCTCAATGAAAAGGACCAGCTGAGGCATCAACTTTTATGGGCAAAAGTGGTGTAGGAGGTATATTGATTATGGGCGGCAGAAGGCAGCGCACTCTTTTTTTATACGGCATGAGGCGGCGCACTGTTCATTGTGGGCGGCAGATGGCGGCGCGCTGATAAAATGGGGCAACAGAAGGCGGCGAGTCTGTGGGCAGAAGGCGTCACGCTGATGTGTGAGGGGGGCAGCCCAATAGTGGGAGGGATAAGTGGCGCGCTGATGTGCAAATAGCAGGAATAGAGCCATAGCACAATGGTTAAGACACTGACTACTTGTGCAGGCATCATGGGTTCAATTCCCCACAGTGCCCATTGAAGACAGCTGGCTGAGGCATTATTTTAAGGGGCATGCCCATGTTGGGCGGCATAAGGCGGCGCGCTGTTAATGTTACGCGGCAGAAGGCGGCGCACTGCTAATTTTGTGCGCCACAAGACGGCGCGCCGATGGCTACAAGGCTGCACGCTGATGCTCAAGCACATGAACAGAGCCACAGCACAATGGTTGTGACACTGACCAATGGTGCAGGGACCAGGGGTTCAATCCTTCACAATGCCCATTGAAAAAGAATAGCAGAGGCAGTATGTTTTATGTTGTGGAGTGCTGTAGTAGGCCCACTAATTTTATTTTGTGATAACAACTAGAAAACGCATGCTCACAGCATGTTAACATAAGGCAGCCCATAAGGCACATGTGACAGTGCACCATCCGCCAAGGCACCCTAGAATGTCCCCTATAGGGCAGCATGTATGTTGCGACACAGGATAATGTATAGTGCACCCTATATGGATGGCAACCATAAAGTGCCGTATACGGCGCCCCATAAAGCGCCCTCAGAGGCAGCTTATGGGTACAGTACGCTCAGGGTGTTATTGCTGGCAGCAACATATGTACAGTAAATTAAAAAGATGCTGTGGACACCCCTATCACAGAACCCCACTGTGGGTTTGAACCCATGACCGCTGGCTGCACAGGGAGTGATGTAACCATTGGGCTACAACTCCATGGCTGTAAGCAAGCCCCTGGCTGGCTGCAGATAGCCTGCACATCACCTCACAGACAGTCTGACGGTGTAAACAGGATAGGGTTAGGCAACACGCACCCATGATGCACTGCACATGCAAATTAGCTGTCCACAGATGGACACAAGATGGGTAATGCACCCCCACAGCACCTCGGCCTGGTAGGGGGCACTGACCGGGTGTTTTACTGGCACAGAGTAGCTACACACCGTTACATCGTGTGGGTTCTGTGCTCACCCTGAGTGTGCAATGAGGCGCCCAGGACCATGTCCACAACACCTTCCATGGCTGATGGAGGCCAAGCGGGAGTTTCAAAGCAGTGTTAATGTGTAAGATAGCTAGTTTCTGCACAAACACCATGGATATCCCAGTCAGGCTCAGCACCCCCTGGGAACCCCCCCCCCCCAACATGGTCCCCCATCAAGAGACCCACACTGTACCTTCCTGCAAAGGTGGCAGTAGAGGGCAACACCACCCCCACCCCACACATAGCCACAACACAATAGCAGACAGACATAGGACCAGGATAAGGTAAGCTGCACCCCACCACCAGATATTCCCCTGCAGCAAGCCAACAGCCACTGCACCCTGCAAGCCATTCCAGCAAGACAAATACTAGCTACAAACAGTCTGCTGGTTAGTCCATAGTGCATGTTCCCAATGGAGACACATGCAACCAGAACTGGTCTGCAAGCAGATAAATCAGTGACTGGGCCCCAAAGAGAAACCCATATCTATCACATGAGAGAAATACTGTATAGCACTATGGGGGTGCCTAGCCATGCTGTGGTCACTGCACAGTCAGGGTGAGCGTGATCTCCCAGAAGGACATGCTTTGGCCACCCTGTCTGTGTAGGTGGTGGCCGGACACTACAATGTCCCTGCCAGTGCCCTATGCCCGGTGCAGATGCATCCTGGCCAGGCTACCCTGTCCTGGCTATACCCATGGTACCTTGCACCTCATTATGCACATTGGCAGGCCAATACTGGCAACAGTGCTGGCAGTGTGGGCTGTGGAAGGGGCTTGCAGCCAACACCCACTGTATAGCCAGACACACACTTCCACACCTATGCCATCATGGTGCTACTATTGAGGAAGTAATTAGCCTTGCCCACCAAACCGGTCCTGAGCACGGCAAGGCATGGATATGGTACGCAGTACAGCTGGGGGTCACTCCCCAGGGTGGTAAACACCGTCAGAGGCCAGGCCTGGAGCACGCACCGCAAACACCTAACAGATTGTTCGGATGGGGTCAACTAGCAGTATGTGCGTAACGTATGGATATCTAGCTGCCTGTGCTCCTAGCAAACGTCTCAGAGCTGTGTACCATATACCTCAGGTGTAAGGTGACATTGGTAAGTTATGCAAGTGCTAGTTTTGGGAGATGCATGCAGGGTCCAATGGTCTGCCTCTCCAGGAGACATTGGCCAATAAGGCCTGTGGGTGTGGGTGTGTCTGCCCTTGATGGCTGCTGCTTTACGGCACAGATTCCCAACTCCAGTCCAGGTTTGCATCACACTGTTCTGGTTTTCCTGCTGTCCCTCATGGATATGCATGAGCTACATCTACATACCATGGGTGTGGTGCATAGATATACAGCACAGGCATTTGTATGAGTGGCATCATGGAACCTGACTGGTGTGTGTGCCCCACCAGGACTGCATTTGGGTGATTCTGCTCTGGGTACTGGCCCTGTTCATGGTGTCTTTGCTCAGTGGGGTAAAAGATAGACGTATTGCCATTGCATATGTCCAAGCCAGGAAAGGTGTGCCCTTACTATCACTGTTTACTTGGGGGAAAAATATGTGAGCAAGATTGGCAGTTGCCCCAGTTGGGCTTTGAACCTGTGACCTTCTGCTCTTGCATGCAGTGTCTGCGTGCACTGCACCACTGTGTAGCCACAGATTGGGTGGATTCCCTGGCATGTCCATGACTGTGGATCCGGCAGGGCCTGTCTGTTGCAGTCTGTTGCAGTGGATGGTGGCAGCTTGCACATGGCTAGCTAGGCCTCTGTCTTCTGTTGCTAGCAGCCACTGCCCCCTGCACCACATGTACTCGTCCACCAACATGCTGGCATGAGCTCCTCCCATAAAAAGCAGGTGACCTGATTGGAATGTGGCAGTACGGGACTGCATTTGGGGTACTTGGCTGTGGGTAATGCCCATTGTTGTGGTGTGTGTGCGTTGTTGCGTAAAATATGGGTGTTTTCCCCATGCTTATGTCACCTGCAATACAGGGGTGTCTGCGCTATCTGTGTTTAGTGGTGGGTAAAATATAGGGACTGGGCTAGCAAGTGCCCCAGCTGGGCTTTGAACCTCTGACCCTCTGGTCCTAGAGGTACTGACTTTGTCTGCTGCACCACACTATGGCCACAGAGACAGTGCAGCCCCTGGAGGTAGTAAGCCTGGCAGGATGGAGTCACAAACCCTGCTCTACGCAATTTTACTGTGGGCATATGCACCCTGTCTGGTGACAAACGTGCACATCAACCACGGAAATGACCACGGGAACTGGGGGAAACAATATCACCACGCTGGGCAACAGTGATATTAATGGGCAACCATAGCAAACACTCCCAGGACAGCTCCACAACAGGAAATGTTGTTTGGAAGAGTCTCCGCTCCGTAAACCCTTCCAAAATTCATTTCTTTTTTCTGGAGCTTTGTTGGGTGTGTTTTCTGTATTTGCCCATCACTATCACTGTTCCCCAGCTGAATTACTATTTTTAATAGTTCTGTTGTGGTCATTTTCTATTTTTATGTGCACTTTTGTGCTGTGCACATGTATCACACTGCTCACGTTTTGCTGGTTTCCCCGGTTTTCCTGTACATTGCTGACGGAAATGGTTTCTCTTCCCTTTAAATGCTTTCTACCGCGAGTGCAAATTCGGGCCCGATACTGTGCGGGGACCCTCTCCCCTCCCACTCTCCACCCATTGACCCCATCCCTCCGCCCCTCCGGAGCCTTCCTCCGCCCTCCTTTAGCCGTTCCACGCCTCTATCGGACATTTGCGGGCCCGCACTTGTACGGGGCCCGTTGGTGTGCCGCGTACCTGTGCGGGGGTGACACGCACGTGTGCGGGGCGTTTAAACGCGTTTATGCGCGTTTCAGTGGCGCGTTGCCGTGCGCTATTTTGCGGCGCGCAAATTTGCGGACTTTAGTAAACATGCCCCTAAATCACCAGGCTTCTGGAAAGTGACTAGGCATAAAGTTCTATGTTGCTTTTTTTAAGCTCTTCTATATTATCTATCTATACATTTATAGATATCTATATCCATATAGATAAATAATATATTTAATATGATGATGATTTTTGTATGAACCATTTTGGCTCATGATATGTGACGCCGAACATGTACGTGACGCCGAACATGTACGTGACGCCGAACATGTACGTGACGCCGAACTTCTCACAAAGTCAACGATCCGTTACCTTGGAGTAACGCTCGACCAACATCTCAACTTAAACGCCCAGATAAGCAACATCTCAAAAGCTATTTACCACAAGATCCGTATGTTACGTAACATCAGACCTCTACTTGAGCCAGAGGACTTTCGAACAGTCTTTCAGTCACTGGTGATGCCCCATTTCGACTATGCGAACTCCATTCTCCACGGCCTTCCGAAGTGCACTCTTCAACCGCTGCAGCTAGCAATGAACACTGCAGCCCGAACCCTTCACCAAGCCTCTAGAAGGGAGCACATTACCCCCATCCTGAAAACGCTACATTGGCTCCCAGTACGCCATAGGATCACCTTCAAAATCTTAACAATAACTTTCAAAGCCATCAACAAATGCACAGCCAGCGCCCTTTCTGAACTTATTCAACTCACCCCACCCAACAGACTGAGAAGATCCGCCGCCACCAACTCCCTAATACTCCCGAAACCCATCACCAAATGTACGAAAACCACCAGAGACCGCGCCTTTGCGCTATCAGCACCTTCATGCTGGAACAACCTACCAACCAACATCCGTGCCATAAACAACCTTCACCAATTCAGAAAGGCTTTGAAGCACTACCTCTTCCTGCAATGCTTCCCCAACTTAGAAGACATTACGTAGCCACACCTCATCCCTACCCACCATCCATCCAATCGCCCTCTCCGACCCTCCGTCCCTCCTCTCCCGGTTAATCACCTGACCGACCTTAACTCTACACCTCACAATGGATTTTAAATACATGCATAGATAGATCGAAGAGTGATGTACATAGTTTGACATGTTCTCCAAGTTCAAATTCCTGTTTATTGTAAGTCCAATGTAGTTTCCCCACACTGGACATTTGTGTTACATGTGAACCGCGCTGATGTAAATAGTGCGGTATATAAAAAATGTTAAATAAATAAAATGTTAAATAAATATGTGTTTACTTGAACATCCAAGTAAGATTTGTAAGTAAAGGTATATGTAGAATAAAGGAGGGAACTATGTGAAATATGTATCTAGTCAAATGAATGCTAGTAACCGAGGTACCCCAAAAACTCAAAAATGAAAAACGCTCAGTTCTATCAACATAGAACCAAAAACTATTAACCACAATTGTTTATCTCTGGTGGTTATTTGCTAGATTAGTTCTACTATTAACAAAGGTCTCAGACTTTTTCGGCACTTATTTTCAGACTTCTAATACCTCTAACAGTGGTGCCTAATAGCATCAACAACCTCCAATATCTACTATAGATTACTGTAGCCAAGACTGAGAGCATACGGAACTTATAAGTCATTACACATTGCCTGATTACTGACACTGTTATACACGCTTCATGTCTTCATGACCACATAACTGTATTAATATCTCAACAGTCAGTAAAAATTGAGCGCTTAACTTCTGCTTGGATTTCTTCTCTCCTCTCGCGTCCCTTTTTTTAACGCCTCCCCCTGGCACCTCTATTGTGTTTCACTTCAATCGTTTCTTCAGGGGATCAATAACAACTGTGATCTCGACTTTGAATCCCTACAAAATAAAACCCATGTCCATAACCACCTTATTATTTGTACTAAACACCGAGTACTCTACTCCTCATTACCCCGATAGCTTCATAACAACTAAACTCCTACCTGGATACTGCACACGCCTCACATCAACTCAACTCCAGCGACTCCATTAAATGAAACTTTCATACAGGTCACTTCAGAAAAATGCCGCGCATGCGGGTTAGGGATTAGCGCTCTACTTTTAAAGCACTCTCAACTGCTCTACCATTGGTGACTTCAAAATCCCTCCCTCCTGATGATATTATGTTCCTCTTCAGTGTTAGGAAACTCACCAAACTACCTTCTAATAATACTCTCTAAAAGCAACGTACTCGCTGCCAAGACTAATAGGGGCAACCGTTTGTCTCAATTATTCAGCATTCTATGCCTGCTTCCCCACGTTTTTGTCGATCTCTCCCATACCTATCCTGACCATAAAATGTTTTTTGAGAAAGCTAAATTACACCTATGTATATGTTCTACACTTTCAAAAAACCCCATATTTAACACTACTCTCTTACTCCCTTTATAATATCAAATGATCTTCATATACAAGACAACCAATCTATGCTAGCATTAAGACCTATCGATGTCATTAATCTTAAAGTAAATATCCATTTCTGTTCTCTAACAAGCAGAGATTGGTCCTGCATTTTACCAGCTGATCCCGATTCCACCTGATCTATACAAAAACATCGTAATTGTTCAAAAACGTACCCCTCGGTCATACAATGCTGGACTAAGGGTGCCTCCTTCACCTTACATTTCAAACAACTCCTATGTTCACCCATCCTAACTTTAAAGGGGCGAATTGTTTTACCCACATTAATTAATTCACAGAGGTATTGAATAACATACACTGTGACCCAAGGCTATTTCCATCCCCCCCTCTTCCGGCTTCACCATATTATTAGCAAAAGCCCTGAGGGGTTGTCCGGGTCAGGGGTACCCCACCCCCGCCCTGCGTATTGCCTACGGCTCCGGACCCTGGGAACTTCCGGGATCCCGCTTTCCTCCCCCAGCTGCAATCCTCCTCCCCCACTCCTGCCTAATCCAAGGGGTGGGAGGGTGAGACGCCAGACACTTTTTCTCCCCCGTCTGTCCCGGTGACTGCCGTCCCACCGGCTTGCTCCTCCCCAGACCGCCTCCCTTTCTGCCTCCCAACACCTTATTGGCTCCCGCGATCCTCACGCCACCGCGGGAGCCAATAGATTTGAATGACGCCGCTCTTCCATTGTGCTGGCATCCCTCCTGCTCTCCATCAGGGCCGGGACCACGCACTGCGCCACCCCCCCCCCCCCCCCTGGTTAACGGCGGCCTCCAGGTTTGTGGCCCTGCGGCCTTTTTTTAGATATCTTAACTTATTGTTATTTTGTAGTATGAGTAGTCAGTGAATCATACCTCTTAATGTAGCTGAACTCCTTATGGAGAGCAGACCCTAGTGCATTAATGAGAGCAGGGCCTGATATGTCATAACAGTAAATCTCCTGATTATTACAGTTCTGGGATAGATTCTGGAATGTATGCACTTCTGTTTAAGAAGATGAGAGGTATGTCAGGGAGAGCAGGCCATGATGTGTCACGGAAATTGGTGGTCTACGTCACTGAATATAGAGTTTTGTATACTACTGAGAGTGAGGCCTGCAAATCTTTTGATATTATTACAGTCCTGGGAAATGCGATATACTGGGATATGTGTTTCTGGAAGATGAGAGGCAAGTATATGGAAAAGGGATTGCATGTATGTAAACACAAATGTTGACTACAATTATATTTATGTGAAATGGGATGAATGAGTATATGAAAGGAATAAAAGAAAATATATATATGCAAGGAAAGCCAGATTTACCTTAAGATAAAACAATGTTTATGGGAAACTTTAGAAAGTTTTTAAGGGAAGGTGGCTAAATGTTCCCTAGTAGTGATAACTGGGTAAAGAAGGCCCTTTCTGCAGCTCTGAAAACGTTTAAAAGTGTCAACATTAACACAACAAATTTACAACACAGATATATTCCAGCCTCCTGCTGGAATAAATATATTTGCGTCTGAAAGCTGTCAGATGTGATTAAAAAGATCAAATGCTTTTGGATGAATCAACATTTTTGGTCACGTGTATGAATAGAGAGGATGGTATGCATGTATGCAGGCAAAAATAATTTGGTTTGTTTTCATTTTTTAAAGAATTTTACCTAACTTTTGGGTGATTTTTTCAGTTTGTTTAAATGAGCCTGGCTCCCCCCGACTCAGAGTGAATAGGGAGCAGACAATTAACATGGCAGAGCCCCTACTTCCATTCACTGAGAGTGGGGGACGGGGGGGGGGGGGGGAGGGAGAGAGAGAAGAAATGCAGCAGCGGCGTGTCAGAGGGAGGAGCAGTTCAGGCTCACCTAATTTTGGCAGGCTTAGCAGCCGACGATGATCAGGGGGCAATGACGGAAAGAGTCTGCTGAATGATAGAGGCTGCTGGCTTTTCCTGCAGAAGTATCACCGCTTGCCTGGAGCTGCAAGAGGGTCACTCCAGCGGTTTTTTGCCTGTTGGTGTTAGCATCCTGTGGCTGGTGAGATGGGGAGTGAGCTGTGTGCAAGAGGGAAGCATAAGTGAGCCGCAAGTGTGAACCGGAAAACAGGCCATGTGATGTGCTGGAGGGTTCGTCTACGCCATGAGATGTGCATCCTTTGCTGTGGTGAGGCAGGTGCAGTTCGCACATGGGAAACCTCTGATTCCTGGGATTTCTCTGATTCTACCTCTTCTGGTGGGTCAGGAGAATTGGGGTGATGGCCTTACTTCCTAGGCTCCTACTCTGCTTTCTCCTGACCCCAGAAAGGGTTGTTCAATGGCGGCTTCGCGGGTTACACATCGGGGGCATACATTGAGTGTGATTGCCCCTTTGGACTGTCATGTTTTCCAGAAGTTATGTGTGAAGGTGTTGCAGGGACAATATATGTTCCCTTTTGACATAATCAAGAAGTGGGGGACAAGAAAAAATTGAGAGTGGTAAGGATGAGGGCAGGAAAGATTGGCCCATGGTAGCTAAACCAATTCATGATTGGTTGTTGGCTTTTCATATGTCCTTATATCCGAGTGTGTTGCATTATTCAGATGTGATTTTGAGAGCATATCGGATGTATGGAAGATGGGCTTGATTAAATTATGACAAGAATTTTGGAAGAGCGTGGCTCAGGATAAGTCTGAAGTGTGGAGTTTTTGGGATGTGGACATCTGGCTAGCAGAAATGACTCCTAGCCGGTTCAATGTTGGCACAAGCAGGGAAGATTGGACTCCGAATGTTTCCAATTTAACACAGTGAGCGTCCAGAATGTCGTTTCAAGCATAGATGTTCCATGTGCTGTGGGGGGCACCCAGCTTTTTGTTGCTTCTTGGGGGAGGGGGGGGGAGCTGCCCAGAGTCAGCTTGGTTTGACTGTCAGGTCCTGCAGAGGTCTCTGGACAAGGCACCATCACCCATTAATTTGGGGCCACTGGCGTGCTAGCTGTTGGGATATCCTAATGCATTGGCAGCTCGCCTATTGATTAACGGTTTTCGGAAGGCATTTATCATTCCTTTTTGTGGCCCTCCTTTGCAACATCGGTCTCATAATGTTCCATCCATCTTGTAGTTGCAGGATGTTGGCAAAAAAATTGCAGTAGGAGATGGAGCTTGGATGCATAGTGGGACCGTTTGATTATCCTGGTGGTATCCCCTTTGGGTATTGTGCCCAAGAAACAGCCTGCGAAATACCGGTTGATTCATAATTTGTCTTTTCCAGTCAGGGGTAGTGTCAATGACTTTACTGATTCAGCGTTGTGTTCGGTGCAGTACTCTTCATTTGATTAGGTGGTCCAGTTGTTGCGGGGTGCGGAGCATGGGGTTTTGATGGCCAAAGCCGATGTGGAGTCTGCTTTTCGTTTGCTGCCCATTCATCCACAATCTTTTTATTTGTTGGGGATTTGTTTTCTGGGGAAGTGTATGCTTATGGGCTGTTCAGTGGCTTGCATTTGTTTTGAGACTTTCTCTACCTTTGTTCATTTGGCATGCCAGCGGGTGGCTGGGTCTGACTATATGGTGCATTATTTGGAGGATTTTTTTATTTGTGGGCCCGGCAGGTTCTACTGAGTGTACTAGGTTGTTGGCCATTTTCCAGTAGTTAGCAGTGGTGTTTGGTTTACTATTGGCTGCTGAGAAGACGTAGCACTCTTCAATGTTATTCACTTTTCTAGGCATGGAGTTGGATTCTTTGTGCATGGTGTCGCCACCTCCTGGCCGGGCGTATAGCCGGGCAGCAGGAGAGTGTCGCCTTGTTGCCCTTGGAATAAGGTTCACCAATATGGCCGCCAGCTAGGGCTGCTGGGTACTGTAGTTTACTTATTCTATCAGGCAAAGTAGTGTGACCACAAGTGGTTAGGCGAAAACAGAGAATATTTTATTTTCTTGGGATTTTTCCCCTCACATCAAATTTAACAGTGCTGAACTCAACAATGGATTCTTCTCCAAAAACAAAGAATAAAGCTCACAAGTTGTATTCACAGGTAGGTCAGTTTAAGCAGTTAACTTTGACACCGGAATTGGCTTCCAAAGCTCAGGCTGTACACTTCCTTTAAAGCAAGTTAACTTCACAGGAAGACTGTTTTACTCACAGCTTCCTCACATACAGACCGCTTCAAAATGTCCATTAAGTTTCATTTCACTTTCAGGCATATAGGAGAAACAGTTGGGCTTAAAACCTCCAGTTAATTTCCTTTGCTGTGTCTTTCATTCAAACAAGCTTCACTACTTTAAACATTCATTCATTCACATGTGCTTTAGGCTTCAGCACACCTCCGGCTTGTTTGCCCTACAAAATGAGCATTGTATTTCTTCAGGCTCATTATCATAAGATTCTACTTCCATCTCCTCTACCGATTCATTACAGCAGTTCTCAGAGGGTACCTGGTCGTAGAGCTTACTACTCTGCTTCTGCAGCAATTCATTTAATTTTTCTAGCAATAGTTTCTTCTGCTCTATTTCTTCAGAGAGACTTAGATTAGGGAATGCAGACAAGCTATTCTCTCTACTTTTACAGCTTAGCTGGCTAGCTGAGTTACTTCCTCCAGTAGGAACTAACTCCTTCAACTTTCTCTTATGCAGGGACTCTGGAACATACACTTGCCTGAACTCTGGGCCTCTTAGTTGTTCCACTCCTTCCTGCTCAAAGCCATGCTGCCTTCTCTCTTCAGACGCTTGTCTCCCTCGTGGCAATTTCCCTGTTAGCTGTGTCTGCCTTGGACCTGTTGCTCCTAGATCCCACAGCTCATCTCTGCTCTTAATTCCAGCTCTGCTCGAGCCTCCCAAGGCTCCTCTGCTGCTTTCTGGAGCTCCTCTCGAGACTCCTTTCCTGGCACTCGTGCCTGTGTTTCTGCCTGTTCTCACTGACTGCTCAAATGCAGCAGTTTTAAACTGATCTTTCTTAGGGACCACACCCTTCTCCCAGCACACGTGGGAGCTGCTAGGGTTCCACCTAGCTCTGACGTGCTGACGTGGGCGGGGCTTGATGCTGGCTGCACTCTGACTCAGAGGTTCTTGGTTACTAGGGAAACCCTGAATGCTAGCATTTTTAAAGGAACAGGGTTCACTTTTCTGCCATTCCATTTCCTCTGAACTGCCTTCGTCATCACAATGGATTACCATTTGCTGAGTCAGAAGGTGGAGAGGTTGGTGGTGTTAATACAGCAGGCACTGGCTCACCTGAAGTTTACATTGCAGCAGGTCCAAGGACTTTTAGGGCATTTTAATTTTGCTTCTAGAGCTATACCCATGGGCAGAGTTTTTACGAGGAGGTTGGCGCTAACTACACAGGGGTGGTGCGGAAACATCACTACATCTGGTTAAACAGTGGAGTCTGTGAGGATCTGGCCCTGTGGTTGGAATTTCTTTGAGACTTTAATGGTGTGTGTGTGTGTGTGTGTGTGTGTGTGTGTGTGTGTGACAGCTGCCTACATTCTCCAATCATGATCTGCAGCTGTTTACTGATGTGTCAGGTGTGGTGGATTTGGGATCTATTTTGGAGGGGCGTGGTGTGTGGAAACCTAGCCAGAGGCCTAGTGGGACAAGAGATGGTGTTGCAACATTGCTTTCCTGGAATTGTTTCCTGTGTGGGTGGCCTTGTACACCTGGGGTGAGCACTTCTGTCATTGGTGTCTGCAATTGTGTTCGGACTATATGGCCGTGGTGTAGGCAGTCAACCATCAATCTTCTAGTTCTCTGCTGGTGGTGGAGTTGCTGCACTTGATGTTGCTGAGATGCTTGCAGTTAAATGTGTTGCTTGTGGCACGACATGCACCCAGTGTGGATAATGCAATTGCTGATTCTTTATCTCATTTACAGTGGGTTCAGTTTCAGGCATTGGCTCCCGGAGTGGATGCATTTTCTTCCCGGATGCCAGAGCACTTTTAGGACATCCTCCCCAGTCACTTGCAAGACTGTTGAGTTCCTCATTGGCTGCTAATACCTAGAAATCTTATGCGGCTGGTTGGTGTCATTTTGTCAGATCTTTGACAGCCAGTTCTCCTCTGCTGGGGTGGCAGATTGCTAAGAAAGAGGTTTTTTTGTTTTTTTTTTAATTTAAGATTTTATTAATTTCTTCAACATGGAGAGTTCACAACAATGTCATCAACAATTAACATCAATAAACTTCCATAACATCAATAAACTTTCTTAACCAGGGCTCCACACATCAAACAGTAAGTAAGGATTTGAGGGTTTCTTTGGTTTTTCTTTTGTTACATTGCTAGCTCTCTGACTGGGAGCTCTTAAAAGGGTTTTGTGTATATTTTTTAAAGCAAGGTTAATTTCATTTTTGCTGTTTTAGGGGAACATTACTTGAGCACAGTAGGTTGCTGAACTCTGTAACCTCCTCAGGTTCAGGAACTGCTAACACCTAATCAGGAGTTAGAGGGACTGTTTCCTGAGTGCAGTTGAAGCCTGCATAAAAAGGCTCCTTTGCCCAGCCCTTTTGAGGCTTTCTTAACCAGGGCTCCACACATCAAACAGTAAGTAAGGATTTGAGGGTTTCTTTGTTTGGTTTTTCTTTTGTTACATTGCTAGCTCTCTGACTGGGAGCTCTTAAAAGGGTTTTGTGTATATTTTTTAAAGCAAGGTTAATTTCATTTTTGCTGTTTTAAGGGAACATTACTTGAGCACAGTAGGTTGCTGAACTCTGTAACCTCCTCGGGTTCAGGAACTGCTAACACCTAATCAGGAGTTAGTGGGCCTGTTTCCTGAGTGCAGTTGAAGCCTGCATAAAAAGGCTCCTTTGCCCAGCCCTTTTGAGGCTTTCTTAACCAGGGCTCCACACATCAAACAGTAAGTAAGGATTTGAGGGTTTCTTTGTTTGGTTTTTCTTTTGTTACATTGCTAGCTCTCTGACTGGGAGCTCTTAAAAGGGTTTTGTGTATATTTTTTAAAGCAAGGTTAATTTCATTTTTGCTGTTTTAGGGGAACATTACTTGAGCACAGTAGGTTGCTGAACTCTGTAACCTCCTCAGGTTCAGGAACTGCTAACACCTAATCAGTAGTTAGTGGGACTGTTTCCTGAGTGCAGTTGAAGCCTGCATAAAAAGGCTCATTTGCCCAGCCTTTTTGAGGCTTTCTTAACCAGGGCTCCACACATCAAACAGTAAGTAAGGATTTGAGGGTTTCTTTGGTTTTTCTTTTGTTACATTGCTAGCTCTCTGACTGGGAGCTCTTAAAAGGGTTTTGTGTATATTTTTTAAAGCAAGGTTAATTTCATTTTTGCTGTTTTAGGGGAACATTACTTGAGCACAGTAGGTTGCTGAACTCTGTAACCTCCTCAGGTTCAGGAACTGCTAACACCTAATCAGGAGTTAGTGGGCCTGTTTCCTGAGTGCAGTTGAAGCCTGCATAAAAAGGCTCCATTGCCCTGCCCCTTTGAGGCTTTCTTAACCAGGGCTCCACACATCAAACAGTAAGTAAGGATTTGAGGGTTTCTTTGTTTGGTTTTTCTTTTGTTACATTGCTAGCTCTCTGACTGGGAGCTCTTAAAAGGGTTTTGTGTATATTTTTTAAAGCAAGGTTAATTTCATTTTTGCTGTTTTAGGGGAACATTACTTGAGCACAGTAGGTTGCTGAACTCTTTAACCTCCTCAGGTTCAGGAACTGCTAACACCTAATCAGGAGTTAGTGGGCCTGTTTCCTGAGTGCAGTTGAAGCCTGCATAAAAAGGTTCCTTTGCCCAGCCCTTTTGAGGCTTTCTTAACCAGGGCTCCACACATCAAACAGTAAGTAAGGATTTGAGGGTTTCTTTGTTTGGTTTTTCTTTTGTTACATTGCTAGCTCTCTGACTGGGAGCTCTTAAAAGGGTTTTGTGTATATTTTTTAAAGCAAGGTTAATTTCATTTTTGCTGTTTTAGGGAAACATTACTTGAGCACAGTAGGTTGCTGAACTCTGTAACCTCCTCAGGTTCAGGAACTGCTAACACCTAATCAGGAGTTAGTGGGCCTGTTTCCTGAGTGCAGTTGAAGCCTGCATAAAAAGGCTCCATTGCCCTGCCCCTTTGAGGCTTTCTTAACCATGGCTCCACACATCAAACAGTAAGTAAGGATTTGAGGGTTTCTTTGTTTGGTTTTTCTTTTGTTACATTGCTAGCTCTCTGACTGGGAGCTCTTAAAAGGGTTTTGTGTATATTTTTTAAAGCAAGGTTAATTTCATTTTTGCTGTTTTAGGGGAACATTACTTGAGCACAGTAGGTTGCTGAACTCTTTAACCTCCTCAGGTTCAGGAACTGCTAACACCTAATCAGGAGTTAGTGGGCCTGTTTCCTGAGTGCAGTTGAAGCCTGCATAAAAAGGCTCCTTTGCCCAGCCCTTTTGAGGCTTTCTTAACCAGGGCTCCACACATCAAACAGTAAGTAAGGATTTGAGGGTTTCTTTGTTTGGTTTTTCTTTTGTTACATTGCTAGCTCTCTGACTGGGAGCTCTTAAAAGGGTTTTGTGTATATTTTTTAAAGCAAGGTTAATTTCATTTTTGCTGTTTTAGGGGAAACATTACTTGAGCACAGTAGGTTGCTGAACTCTGTAACCTCCTCAGGTTCAGGAACTGCTAACACCTAATCAGGAGTTAGTGGGCCTGTTTCCTGAGTGCAGTTGAAGCCTGCATAAAAAGGCTCCTTTGCCCAGCCCTTTTGAGGCTTTCTTAACCAGGGCTCCACACATCAAACAGTAAGTAAGGATTTGAGGGTTTGTTTGGTTTTTCTTTGGTTACATTGCTAGCTCTCTGACTGGGAGCTCTTAAAAGGGTTTTGTGTATATTTTTTAAAGCAAGGTTAATTTCATTTTTGCTGTTTTAGGGGAACATTACTTGAGCACAGTAGGTTGCTGAACTCTGTAACCTCCTCAGGTTCAGGAACTGCTAACACCTAATCAGGAGTTAGTGGGCCTGTTTCCTGAGTGCAGTTGAAGCCTGCATAAAAAGGCTCCTTTGCCCAGCCCTTTTGAGGCTTTCTTAACCAGGGCTCCACACATCAAACAGTAAGTAAGGATTTGAAGGTTTCTTTGGTTTTTTCATTTGTTACATTGCTAGCTCTCTGACTGGGAGCTCTTAAAAGGGTTTTGTGTATATTTTTTAAAGCAAGGTTAATTTAATTTTTGCTGTTTTAGGGGAACATTACTTGAGCACAGTAGGTTGCTGAACTCTGTAACCTCCTCAGGTTCAGGAACTGCTAACACCTAATCAGGAGTTAGTGGGCCTGTTTCCTGAGTGCAGTTGAAGCCTGCATAAAAAGGCTCCTTTGCCCAGCCCTTTTGAGGCTTTCTTAACCAGGGCTCCACACATCAAACAGTAAGTAAGGATTTGAGGGTTTCTTTGTTTGGTTTTTCTTTTGTTACATTGCTAGCTCTCTGACTGGGAGCTCTTAAAAGGGTTTTGTGTATATTTTTTAAAGCAAGGTTAATTTCATTTTTGCTGTTTTAGGGGAACATTACTTGAGCACAGTAGGTTGCTGAACTCTGTAACCTCCTCAGGTTCAGGAACTGCTAACACCTAATCAGGAGTTAGTGGGCCTGTTTCCTGAGTGCAGTTGAAGCCTGCATAAAAAGGCTCCTTTGCCCAGCCCTTTTGAGGCTTTCTTAACCAGGGCTCCACACATCAAACAGTAAGTAAGGATTTGAGGGTTTCTTTGTTTGGTTTTTCTTTTGTTACATTGCTAGCTCTCTGACTGGGAGCTCTTAAAAGGGTTTTGTGTATATTTTTTAAAGCAAGGTTAATTTCATTTTTGCTGTTTTAGGGGAACATTACTTGAGCACAGTAGGTTGCTGAACTCTGTAACCTCCTCAGGTTCAGGAACTGCTAACACCTAATCAGGAGTTAGTGGGCCTGTTTCCTGAGTGCAGTTGAAGCCTGCATAAAAAGGCTACTTTGCCCAGCCCTTTTGAGGCTTTCTTAACCAGGGCTCCACACAACAAACAGTAAGTAAGGATTTGAGGGTTTCTTTGTTTGGTTTTTCTTTTGTTGCATTGCTAGCTCTCTGACTGGGAGCTCTTAAAAGGGTTTTGTGTATATTTTTTAAAGCAAGGTTAATTTCATTTTTGCTGTTTTAGGGGAACATTACTTGAGCACAGTAGGTTGCTGAACTCTGTAACCTCCTCAGGTTCAGGAACTGCTAACACCTAATCAGGAGTTAGTGGGCCTGTTTCCTGAGTGCAGTTGAAGCCTGCATGAAAAGGCTCCTTTGCCCAGCCCTTTTGAGGCTTTCTTAACCAGGGCTCCACACATCAAACAGTAAGTAAGGATTTGAGGGTTTCTTTGGTTTTTCTTTTGTTACATTGCTAGCTCTCTGACTGGGAGCTCTTAAAAGGGTTTTGTGTATATTTTTTAAAGCAAGGTTAATTTCATTTTTGCTGTTTTAGGGGAACATTACTTGAGCACAGTAGGTTGCTGAACTCTGTAACCTCCTCAGGTTCAGGAACTGCTAACACCTAATCAGGAGTTAGTGGGCCTGTTTCCTGAGTGCAGTTGAAGCCTGCATAAAAAGGCTCCTTTGCCCAGCCCTTTTGAGGCTTTCTTAACCAGGGCTCCACACATCAAACAGTAAGTAAGGATTTGAGGGTTTGTTTGGTTTTTCTTTGGTTACATTGCTAGCTCTCTGACTGGGAGCTCTTAAAAGGGTTTTGTGTATATTTTTTAAAGCAAGGTTAATTTCATTTTTGCTGTTTTAGGGGAACATTACTTGAGCACAGTAGGTTGCTGAACTCTGTAACCTCCTCAGGTTCAGGAACTGCTAACACCTAATCAGGAGTTAGTGGGCCTGTTTCCTGAGTGCAGTTGAAGTCTGCATAAAAAGGCTCCTTTTCCCAGCCCTTTTGAGGCTTTCTTAACCAGGGCTCCACACATCAAACAGTAAGTAAGGATTTGAGGGTTTCTTTGTTTGTTTTTTCTTTTGTTACATTGCTAGCTCTCTGACTGGGAGCTCTTAAAAGGGTTTTGTGTATATTTTTTAAAGCAAGGTTAATTTCATTTTTGCTGTTTTAGGGGAACATCACTTGAGCACAGTAGGTTGCTGAACTCTGTAACCTCCTCAGGTTCAGGAACTGCTAACACCTAATCAGGAGTTAGTGGGCCTGTTTCCTGAGTGCAGTTGAAGCCTGCATAAAAAGGCTCCTTTGCCCAGCCCTTTTGAGGCTTTCTTAACCAGGGCTCCACACATCAAAGAGTAAGTAAGGATTTAAGGGTTTCTTTGTTTGGTTTTTCTTTTGTTACATTGCTAGCTCTCTGACTGGGAGCTCTTAAAAGGGTTTTGTGTATGTTTTTTAAAGCAAGGTTAATTTCATTTTTGCTGTTTTAGGGGAACATTACTTGAGCACAGTAGGTTGCTGAACTCTGTAACCTCCTCAGGTTCAGGAACTGCTAACACCTAATCAGGTGTTAGTTCCCTCCCTACCCACCCCGACTCCCACCCACCCCTAGTGAGCAGTCTTGCTTTATAGGGCACCTCCCCCTTTAACACATCACAGTGAATTGGACCAGCACATTTTGAATATAATTAAAGAGATTTAACTGCTTTTTCTCTGAAAGGACAGCTGTGAAACCAGCTGGTACTTGGTAGATCTCTCTCTTTTGCTTTAACAGATACCTAAGCTCCACAAACAGAACAATGGCTGGGAAAAATCGCATTGCTAAAGCTGTTGCCCCCATTACAGCTTCTGCCTCGGTCCAGACAGAGGTCCTATTGCCAGTTGAAGAACCGGTTCCATGTGCAGGGTGACTGCATGCTGAAGCTCTGAGGAAACAAGTGGAGGAACTCAGAGAGGAGGTGGCGAGGCTGAGGAGCATTCAAGACAGTGAGAAGTACATTGATGAGATGCTTCTTGCAGCAACCAGGCTCTCCAGCACAGGAGAAGATGGGTGCCAACAGAATGTCGATGGTTGGACAAAAGTCACCAGAGCCTGCAAAATCACCAATCCAACTTCTCCAGCCCTTGAATTGAAGAACCATTATGCAGCCCTGGAAGTGGAGGAGGTGAAAGCATCCCTGGAAAGGGAAGAACCAGAGTTCAGGTACCCCATAGTTGCGGAATCAGTGACCAGAAGGAAACGAAGGGTAGTGGTGGTTGGAGACTCTATTCTGAGGGGTACTGAGGCGTCCATCTGCCGACCAGACTTGATGTCCAGAGAGGTATGCTGTCTGCCTGGTGCCAAGATCCAAAATGTTACGGAGAGTTTGCCGAGACTCATCAAGCCCACTGACTATTACCCAATGTTGCTAATCCATGTTGGAACAAATGATACTGCCAGGTATACCTCGGAACGTATCAAAAGTGACTTCATGGCTCTGGGACAGAGGGTGAAGCAGGTAGGTGCACAGGTGGTGTTCTCTTCAATCCTCCCTGTTGAGGGTAAAGGCCAAGGCAGAGAGGCTCGCATCCTGGAAATTAATGCATGGCTGCGTGGATGGTGTCTTCGAGAGCCTTTTGGTTTCCTAGACCATGGGATGCTGTTCCAAGGGTTGCAGAGCAGAGATGGCATCCATCTGTCCAAGAAAGGTCAACGCATCTTTGGTAGTAGACTGGCTAATCTACTGAAGATGGCTTTAAACTAGATTCGTTGGGGATGGGTGAAGAAAGCCCCCAGGTAAGTGAAAGCCCCCAGTTAAGTGATACATTAAATACATTTATGGAAATGGGTAACAGGGGTAACATATGGAAAGCAGTGTGTATTAATGCCCGTAGCATGGGAAATAAGATCTCTGAAGTTGAAGCTTTGGTGGGAGTGGCAGACTTGGATTTATTGGCAGTTACAGAAACATGGTTCACAGAAAACCATGACTGGGATATAACCATACCTGGCTATACTTTATTCAGAAAGGACAGGGTAGGAAGAAGGGGAGGAGGAGTGGCACTATATGTAAAAACTACTATTAAAGCTTTGGAATTGCAGAGCTTAAAAGGGAGAGAGGAGGCATTGTGGGTTAAACTAGAAAGAGGGAAAGAGAAATCTATTTGCATTGGTGTGCTATACAGACCTCCCTCACAAGAGGAAGAGGTGGAAAGAGAGTTAATTGAAGACATACGCAGCATTGCTAGGAAAGGGGAAGTGCTACTGCTAGGAGATTTCAATATGCCAGATGTTGATTGGCACATTCCTGCTGCAGTATCATCTAGGAGTAAGGAGATCCTGGATTCTCTACAGGGAGAACTATTCAGGCAATTGGTAACAGACCCCACACGTGAAGGGGCCATACTGGACTTGGTGCTTACCAATGGAGAAAGTGTTTCTGATGTTGTAGTGGGAGATCATTTTGCATCCAGTGATCACCAGATGGTGTGGTTCAGTATTAGGATTAGGGCTGTTAGAATCCATTCCAAGGTGAAGATCTTAGACTTTAGGAAGACTAACTTTGCAAAGATTGGCCAATACCTCAGGGAGTCGTTAGTGGGATGGGAACAGCTGGGGGATGTAGAAAAACAGTGGGCAAAACTGAAAGGGGGTATTTTAAAGGCAACCAACCTTTTTGTTAAAAAGGTAAATAAAGGCAAAAGGAACAGGAGACCGCTATGGTTTTCGAAGGAAGTAGCTGAAAAAGTGAAGAAAAAGAGGGAGGCCTTCATGAAATACAAGAGATCACAGAGAGAGGAAGACAGGCATCTGTATTTGGAAAAACTTAGAGAAGCTAGCAAAGTAGTCAAGAAGGCAAAGATTCAAAAGGAGGAGGAAATAGCCAATGCAATAAAATGGGGGGATAAGACATTTTTCAGATATATTAGTGAGAAGAGGAAGGGCAAAAGTGGTATTGTCAGACTCAAGGGTGCAGGGGGGGAATATGTAGAAGCTGATAAGGATAAAGCGGAATTGCTTAACAAATATTTTTGTTCTGTGTTCACAGATGAAGAACCAGGAGCAGGACCTCAGAAAACACCCACAAATAAGAACAGAAGCGAGGGACATCTTGAACAATTTTCAGAAGACTGTGTTCGTGAGAAACTAGCTCAACTTAAAGTAGACAAATCGATGGGACCGGATGGGATACACTCTAGAATACTGAGGGAACTTGGGGACGTTCTAGCAACTCCACTGACTGACCTTTTCAATGCCTCGTTGGAGTCGGGAGTGGTGCCAAAGGACTGGAGAGAGGCTCATGTGGTGCCTTTACACAAAAGCGGTAGTAAGGATGTGGTTGAAAACTACAGGCCGGTTAGTTTAACTTCAGTGGTGAGTAAATTAATGGAAACGCTGTTGAAAGAGAAAATAGTGATGTTTCTGGAGTCCAGCGGATTACAGGATCCGAGGCAGCATGGATTCACCAGAGGCAGGTCTTGTCAGACAAATCTGATTGATTTCTTTGACTGGGTGACCAGGGAGATGGACCGCGGGAGAGCTCTAGATGTGGTGTATTTAGATTTCAGTAAAGCCTTTGACACTGTTCCTCACAGGCGACATATAAACAAACTGAGCACCCTAGGGATAGACCCTAAAGTTACTGCTTGGGTTAGAAATTGGTTGGGTGGGAGGCGACAAAGAGTACAAGTAAATGGAGCTCACTCTGAGGAGAAGGATGTTACCAGTGGTGTGCCCCAGGGATCTGTCCTTGGTCCGATTCTTTTTAACATATTTGTTAGTGATATAGCGGAAGGGCTGTCGGGTAAGGTTTGCCTCTTTGCGGATGATACCAAAATCTGCAATAGAGTAGACACCCAGGAAGGTGTAGATAACATGAGGAGGGATCTAGCTAAGCTTGAAGAATGGTCTAGAATTTGTCAACTGGGATTTAATGTTAAAAAATGTAAGGTCATGCATTTGGGCTGCAGCAATCCAAGGGAGCAATACAGTATAGGAGGTGAAGTACTTTTGTCCACTAAAGAAGAGCGGGACCTTGGCGTAGTTGTGTCTGATGATCTTAAAGTAGCTAAACAGGTAGAAAAGGCGACGGCAAAAGCTAGAAGGATGCTTGGGTGCATACGGAGAGGAATGGCTAGCAGAAAAAAGGAGGTGATAATGCCTCTGTATAAGTCTTTGGTGCGACCTCATTTGGAGTATGGTGTGCAATTCTGGAGACCGCACCTTCAAAAGGATGTGAACAGGATGGAGTCGGTGCAGAGGGTTGCTACTAAGATGATTAGTGGTCTTCATTATAAAGCATATGAGGACAGACTTAAGGATCTTAATATGTACACCTTAGAGGAAAGGCGGAATAGAGGTGATATGATTGAGATGTTTAAATACCTCCGTGGCATAAATGTTCAGGGAGAGAGCCTCTTTCAATTGAAAGCAAGTTCTGCGACGAGGGGACATGGGAATGAGGGTGAAGGGAGATAGATTCAGGAGTGATATGCGGAAATATTTCTTTACAGAAAGAGTAGTGGATCCATGGAATAGTCTCCCAGTGGAGGTGGTAGAGATGAGGACAGTAACTGAATTCAAAAAAGCATGGGACCAACACAGAGGATCTCTAAAGGTAAAAAGTGGACTGTTGTAGTTGTTGTTATGGAAGGACAGACTAGATGGGCCTTGTGGTCTTTTTCTGTCATCATGTTTCTATGTTTCTAATAGCTTAACCTTGCAGCCTCTCCCCTCGGCCCGCCCACTCCATCATCTCTTTCTCTCTTTCCCCCTACCCCACCCCCCATCACTTTACTCCTGGAGCCCCCCTCCCCCCCCTCCTCGCTAACTTCCCCTTCGCCCCTCCTTGACCCTCCCTTTCTACCTATTACTTCCCCTCCCTCTATCCTAACCCCAACCCCTCCCCCCACCCCTCCCTCCCCTCCCTTCCTGCCCCCTCCTCAACCCCTTCATCCTTCCACAGACTCTCTCGTTACCATCTCCACACTCCCTTCCAACGCTTCTCCATTTGTCCCGCCTTGCCCTGCTTTACCCCCGTAATTTTATACATAAGATAAATATCCGATATTCTCTTTGCATAGCTCTCCATAGAAGGTAAGAGCATTCTATTCCAATGCCTTGCTATTTCGCATTTGGCCGCTGTGACACAGAACCAAACAATATCCCACTCTCCATCCCATTGCCCATCCTTCTTTTGCAGGAGACACATTTCAGGAGTCAGAGCAAATCGCACTCCCACTATCTTATGGAGGTTATTTCCAATTTTTCCCCAATATCTTTGAACTACTGGGCATGACCACCACATGTGCAACCAGGTGCCCTCACTACCACACTGCCTCCAACATTCATTTGTCTTCAATACCCCCGCTTTAAACAGCTGCACAGGGGTGAGATACCACCTGCTCAACACCTTGAACCCATTCTCACGTAGCGCTGTGGCTATAGTAAATTTGGCTATGCCCATTGCCACTCCCTCCCACTCCTCCACCCCCCACTCCACTCCCAACTCCCTTTCCCCTGCTTCCATATAGCTCAATTTCCCAATGCCCCTCGCCACTAGCCCCTTGTAAATTCTGGATATCAAGCCCTTCTGCCCCAGGGACCCTAAACACGCCCCTTCAAACCATTCCACTTCCTCCCTCCCCTCCTGCCCCCTCATCCGGTGACTAAGTAGTGACCCCATTTGCGCATACGCATACCTATCCGTTTCTTGCAACTGATACAGGTCTCGCATTCCCTCAAAGCCCCTAACCTCCTTCCCCACTAAGAGCTGTGACACCTGACTTAAGCTCTGCATCACCCATCTTCGCAGCACTACTCTACTCGGCCCCACTCCCCTTTCACAGCAAGCCTGTAAAGACATGTCTGCGACCATTTCTTATCCCCCACCAACCTCTGCCTATTCTTCTGCCAGACACTGAGAGTGTGACCGACCAAGGGATTGGTTCCCCTCTCCCCCTCCCCCCCCCCCCACACCAGTCCTTCCAGCTCCCCGGGTGCAAACTCCGCTGCCTCCATCTGCACCCACTGCTTTGTTGATTCCCTTAACCAAGCATAGACCGCCCGAAACTGCACAGCCTTATAGTATAATGCAAAATTAGGGACCCCCATCCCTCCCTCCAATCCCTGTGTTTGTAAGGTCCGTGCCGCCACTCTGGGCCGTTTGCCCCCCCCCCAAATAAAACCCTCTACTTGTCTTTGAATCTTCTTCAATACCCTACCCGGGACTGCTATTGGCAACACTTGGAAATAGAATAAAAAACGAGGAAGCAGCATCATCTTAATTATTGCCATCCGCCCGAACCAAGAGTAATACCCCCTGCGCCACTCCTCCAACTGTGACTCCAATTGCCCTACGAGATTCTGATAGTTGAGCTCGAATAATTCCTCTAAGGACCTTCCCACCTGCATCCCCAGATACCTAATCGACCTCCTTGCCCACCGAAATGGGAACCACCGTCGAAGCTCTCTCTGCTGTTCCTCCTCCCCTGTTATAGTCAGAATTTCTGATTTCCCCCAATTAATTCTGAACCCTGCCACCTTCCCATAATTTTGAATCTCCCCCATTACAGCTGATAATGATTCCCCTTGATTTGTTATCGTCAACAGAATGTCATCCGCAAAGAGCGACATTCGATATTCTGTATGCACCACCCTCACCCCCTTATCTCCTGATTCGCCCGTATCCTCGCTGCCAAGGGCTCCAACGTGAGTGCAAAAAGCAGCGGCGATAGAGGACAACCCTGTCGCGTTCCCCTCTCTAAAGGAAAGAATCTTGAATACCCTCCATTTATTTTCACACATGCTTTAGGACTTGCGTACAATGCCTTTATCCAATTTCCAAACTCCGTTCCGAACCCCATAGCATTTAAAACCGAAAATAGAAACTGCCATGATACTTGGTCAAATGCTTTCTCTGCATCCAGCGACACTAGCAACATAGGGTCCCACGAGCGTCTTGCTGCCCAAATCACATTGAGGACCTTGCGGATATTATCCGCCACTTATCTCCCTGGTATGAAGCCTGCTTGGTCCCCATGTACAAGCTTACCTAGGATTGTATTCAGTCACGTCACTAGTATCTTTGCCAACAATTTTGCATCCTGGATGAGTAGTGAGGCTGGCCTGTAGGACGCACATTCCTGCGGGTCTTTCCCCTCCTTATGTATAAGGGTAATGCCTGCCCACCCCATCGTATCTGCCAACTTTTCCCCCTTTCGTGTTGCATTAAATATTGTCTGTAATGGTTGAATCAGCAAGCTGCCAAACTTTTTATAGAAGCTCGCCGTCAATCCATCTAAACCCGGGGCTTTCCCTTGCATCATCTCCTTAATTGCCCGTATCACTTCGTCTGCTGCAATCTCTCTATCTAGATTTTGTTGTTCCCCCACCTCTAACTGTGGCAACCCCACTGCTCCCAAATAAATGTTGATCGCTTCCTCCGTTCCCTCTGCCTGGGCCGCGTATAGCTGCCGGTAGAACTCAACAAAAGCTTCTCTGATTTTATGATCCTCCCGCACTATACCCCCCCCCCCGCCTCTGATCTGAATAACCCGGTTCCACTCCTTTCTCCTTTTTAGCTGTCGAGCCAAATACTTCCCAGCCTTATTGCCCCCTTCAAAGAAGTTCTGTTTCAATAATTGTAAATTATGCCTTATCCGCCCTGCTTCCAACACATTTAATTTAGCCCTCGCCTCCAGCAATGCCCCTCTGAAACCCCCCCCCCCCACCCTCCTGGGCATCCTTCTCTTCCAACTCCATTAATTGACGCCGCAACTGCCCTTCCTGCTCCTCTTTCCCTTTTTAGCCGCGCCCCCCACTTTACCAACACCCCCCTTACTACTGCTTTAAAGGCATCCCAGACCACTCCCACTTTCACCTCCCCCCCCCATTTCTCTCAAAGTACTCTGGTATTAACTTCTCTAGCTCCCTCACTACCCTGTTATCTTCCAGCAAGCTTTCATTGAGCTTCCAATATTGCCCCCCCCCCTTACACTCCCCCCTCACCATTACCTGTAGGATCACTGGCGCGTGATCCGACCACGTGATCGGTTCAATCTCACTTTCCTTGATCCTGCCTGCCAACTCCTTTCCTACCCAGATGACATCTAATCTTGAGTAAATGCCATGTGCTGCCGAATAGAAGGAAAACTGCTGCCTTCCTGGTTCATCAATCTCCAGGCATCAATTAAATCATTCTCATGCACAAACTCATGATATCTCTGCCTATCCGCTCTCCGCCCCTCCCTCTGTCCCGTCGTATCTCTCCCCACCTCCCACAGCATATTGAAGTCCCCCCCACATATCAACACCCCATCCCCCATTACCACTACCTGCTTCCCTAACTCCTCCCAAAATTCTTTCTGGGTTCCCGTGGGCGCATACACATTTACCACGCAAAACCACTCCTCCCCAACTTTCACTTGTAATAACAGGTATCTTCCCCCCTTATCCCTTGCCACCGATTGAACTTCCATTTTTTGCTCTCCAGTGATAAAAACCGCCATCCCCCCCTTCTTCCTTTCCCATATGTTTGATGCAAAAATGCACTCTCTATAACCCTTCGGCTTTACTAATGCCTCGTGTTTTTTTAGCAAATGTGTCTCCTGCACCATTACAATCGCTGCTTTGTGTCTGGTTAGTTCTTTATACAATTTCTGTCTCTTCCAGGGTGAGTTAAGACCCTTCACATTCAACGTTACAATTTTTAAAATGCCCTCCACCCCTGCTCCACTCTTCCTCCCCATATTGAGTCCACCCCTCCCTCCCCCCACCCCCTCCTCAAAAACCTCCCCCCTTCCCGCTTTCTGGACCCCCCTCTACCCCCTCCCCTCCTCTTTCTTCCCTTCCCCCTCCCCCTCCCCCTCTTTCTCCCCCTCCCCCTCCCCCTCTCCTACTCTTCTTCTCCAACCCGGAGTACTGACTTCCATAATGGTGACCGCAAAAAGGACCACCAGCTGCCCCGCCCCTCTTCCCCCTCCCCCACCTTACTTCCCAACTCCATCTACCCTCTGCCCTACCTATGCCCTCCTCCCCTCCACCCCTACCCCTCCCCCTTTATCCTTCCCCCCTTCCTCCCCCCCACCTACAGTCATGGCTTAGCCTTACCCCCCACCATCTTTTCCACCCAGCAAAAACATCTAAAACAGTTCTATATGCTGCCTGCTGCTTCAGCCTGCGTCCTCTTCACTCTCCTTTCCGAGCTGACGCTCCTTGACCAGTCTCACCAGCCTCTTCCCACCTTCTGCTGCTCTGTGCCACCTCAAACTCTCCGCCCGTGTGTTGATGGTGGTGCTGTCCACTGGCCAAGCGGGTCTGCTAGCTGCCTCCTGAAGATTTTCAGCTCCCAGGTCTCTCAACGCTCTCCAGGCTTCTGCGCTTGACTTTACTTTCCTCGACCGCCCTTGTACCGTAATCAATAGTCCAAACGGGTACATCCACTTGTATCTCAGGTCAGTCCTCCTCAGGTAGGCCGTGACCTCTTTTATCTCTCGTCTCCGTAACAACGTCCCCTGTGACAAGTCCTGGAACAGTTCCACTTTATGGCCTTCCCACTGGAAGTGGCGTAACCTTTGCGCCACTCCCAGTATGCGTTCTTTCAGCTTGTATGGGGCCAAGCAAATTATGATATCTCTTGGTTGGTTGTCTCTTATGGGCCCACACCCTCTATAGGCCCTTTCTATTTTTATTTTTTATTTTTGCCGCCCTTCCTCTTCCTCCTCTTCTTCGCGCTCCTCTGTCCTCAAGAGCTCTCCAAAAATATTTTGTGCCACCACTTCACAGTTCCGGTACTTAAGTTCTTCCGGTACTCCCCGCACTCTAATATTATATCTTCGAGACCGATCTTTCAGGTCTTCCGCTTTCGCCTTTAGCTCCTCCTGAGCTACTCGCATCTCCTCCCAGCCTTTCTGGATATGCTCCGCCGCTGCTCCCTGCTGCTCCAAATGTCCCTCTGCCTCCTCCACTCGCACTCCCAGTTCTGTGACCTCTTGTTTGATTGTTTGCATGGCCTCTTTTAATTCATTTTTGACTCCGCCGATTTCTTCTTTCAAATCCTCCTTCAGCTCCATCAGCCACTGCTTGATTTTGTCCGCCATCTCCACACACTCCTCGCCTTCTGTCTCTTCCACACGCCTCGGCGAGAGGTCTCCCATCATCTTGCCTGTCTTCTCGCACTCCTTACCTCCTCTTTGCGGCACATATGGGGAGCGAAACTCCGCCAATTTTTTCTTCACTGCCCCCTCTCTTTTTGCTTTCTCCATGCATTGTTGATAGGGCTTCTCTTCTCCTCCGGCAGTCCCCTCCTTGCCAACTGCCAATGCTTCCCCCTCACAGTAGTGCAGAATCAGCAACGATCTTTCCCTTCCAGCTTTGGCACCGCTTCTCTTGCTGCTTAATTTTGCTTCAGCAGGCTCAATTTATTTTATTTTATCTCGGCCTATGCCCTATCGCATAAAGCCTCTCCCAGCCTGGACTGGGGCTTGTCTGTCCTGGCAGCTCCACTGCACTGCTGCTGCCTATCACCTCCAGCCCTGGTACTCTCAAAGCTATCAGGTCTTTCAAACTCTCTGCTTTCTGGGCAGACTGTGCTGCTTATCTGTGCAATCCTCCTTATCTTCAGCCTGTCCGGCCCTGTCCTACTTTCTGCCCAGCCTTCTGTACCCGAAGACAACTCTTCAGCCTATCAGGCTATTCTCCACTCTCTTCCCAAATGGGCTTACTGCCCCGCTTGGAGATTCCGGCCGCAGCTCACCTCTTGTCGGCCTGTCTTCCTCAAGGACCACAGCTCTTCTGTCCCGGCCTCCACAGCTCTTCGGCCTCCTGGCTGGTTTTCCCCCACCGCCTCCACTCAACGTTAGTTGCATGATTTACGCTGACAATGTCTTGCTCTATATGCCGTTCTCCATTGATAATTTTGACCTCTCCCCTCTAACCAGCTGCTTCAATGCCATATCGGAATGGCTCCAGGCACAAAACCTAAGAATTCAACATAAGAAGACCGAGGTGCTCTTCATTATGAGGAACCTTAATTTCAGCCCTCCTCAATCCTTGAAGGTGAACGACGCCGATCTTCAAGTAAAACCCACAATACGATACCTGGGTGTTATACTAGATCAAAACCTTGACATGAAGGCACATATAGCTAACACTGTAAGAGCTATATATTACAAAATCCACTCACACAGACATCTATGCCCTTTGCTTGAACCAGGGGACTTCCGTACTATCTACCAGGCTCTGATCATACCTCATTTTGATTTTGCCAATGCCATTTTACAAGGTCTCCCCCAATCCACATTAAATCCTCTACAGCTCGCGATAAATAGCGCAGTGAGAGTTCTTCTTGGTGCATCACGGAGAGATCATGTGACGCCCCTTCTGATGCAGCTACACTGGCTACCTATACATGCCAGGGCAGTCTTCAAGACTATATTACTGACTTTCAAAGCAGTCAATAGTCTCTCCTCATCCTCAATAACCGACCTCATCCAAACCATAACCCCGAATAGATCAAGAAGATCCACATCCATAAATACGCTAATGATTCCGAAAGAATCAACAAGATGCACAGCAACGACAACAAACAGAGCATTTAGACACTGTGCCCCAAGACTCTGGAACGCTTTACCAACTAACATCAGAGCAATCACTAACCAAGCCCAGTTTAGAAAGTCCCTCAAACATTACCTTTTCCTCAAATATTTCCCAGAGAACAATAATCTACAGCACCACTCAAATTCTCAGCTACACTAACACAGCTATCGAGACAGGAGAACACAGTTTAGGTGTCCTGGATCATTTAACTACATGTTACTTATATGACGACTCTAATGTGTAAATAGTTTCTCCTATGTATTCCAAGTTTGCTACCCTGTTATTTGTAAATCTCCCTTGTTATCCAAGTTTTGATGTCCGGTTAATTGTAAACTCAGACACATGTTACCCTGTCTGATTTTCTGTTCCATGTAAACCGCGCTGATGCAGAATAGTGCGGTATATAAGAAATTGTAATAAATAATAAATATGTTCAAACCCTGCACACACAGCATCGGACTCAATGAGCAAATCCTCTTGTTTAACCCACATACCACCCAACCCAGATGCACACAAGCATCATGCCTATCCAAAGAATGCCAACAACCAAAGCATACAGCCCACAAACCATACAATGCCACACGTAATACACCCACACATCACACAAATAAAGAACATACAAACCCAATCATAACAAAAAGCACCAGGTGTGCTCTTCTAAACGCCAGATCTATCAGGAACAAACCAAATACTATCTTTGACCTAATCCACAACAAGAAGCTTGATATGCATCATTGAGACCTGGCTAGATGACTTGGACCAGGTCATATTAAACCAAGTAACACCAACAGGATACTCGGCATTTAACTGCATCAGAGCACAAAGGAGAGGAGGAGGAGTATTAATACTTACCAAAAAAGAATACAGATTCAAAACAATCGCCACCACTAACACAATTGAATCTAACACACTCACTATAGCCAACAAGTACCTAAGCATCTCCCTCACATACAGACCACCTGGAACCACAACTGAACACCTATCCACAGTAATCAAAATGATATGCGAACATAACAGACGACACAAACCTCTCATTGCACTAGGAGACTACAACCTAACATCCGCACCCACCAGAGAAACCGCAACGTTCTTAAAAGCCATGGAGTCATTAAAATACTGCCAGACAATTAACGCCCCAACACACCAGCATGGTACAACGCCGGACATGGTATTCATGCCAATGGAATTAGTGGAACAGAACAAGACCACAAAACCAATAATCACGCCAGTCCCCTGGTCAGACCACCATGAGACTGAATTCACCATGACCCTGAATAACCCCGCCCAACGCAAAGATGAAAGAATAACTAGATGGTTCAAAACATTTAACAGAGACTCATTCATAAATGAAATCACTCCACAACTTCAACAGGAACACGACACCCTGGACCTAAACATAGAAGAATGGAACACAATAATATCCAACGCAGCATCTACCCTAGCTACCAAGGAACCACAAACACGTAAGAGATCCAACGCCCCATGGTACTCACATGAAATCAGAGTTGCAAAATGCACACTCAGAAGACTGGAAAGAAAATGGAGATGGAACAAATCCCACAACCTCCTAACCCAATACAGAGACAAACAACGAGAATATAACAATCTAATAAATGAGCGTAGACAGCAACACCATACCAACCTAATCATGAAAGCTACTAATAGACCAAGAGAACTCTTTAGCATTGTCCAAAAGCTCACCAAGGATGAAACGCAACAAAGCACCCACCATCTTTACCCACAAAAATATGCAGACTACATGAAGTCAAAAAACACTAACCAAACATGCTCTACTATACCACAAAAAAATGATCACATGATAAAAAAACAACATCAAACATGGGAGAGCTTCAACATACCAGCAAAGCAGCAAGTAGAAGACATTATATCTGGACTAAACACAACAATATCACCGTCAGACCCATGTCCAGTGACGTGGCTCAAAGCTACAAAAAGCCAACTCTCTCAACACATTCAAAAAATTGTCAAAACGTCACTCCAACAAGGATACATACCACAACCCCTAAAGCACGCAATGATACGACCAATACTTTAAAGTAGCAATCTGAGCCCCTCCGAACCAAAATCATACCGTCCCATCTCCAGCCTTCCATTCCTTGCGAAAATAGTGGAAAAGGCAGTGCAAAGGCAACTTCAGGACCATATTGATATAAATGCCCCACTGGACATATATCATCATGGATTTAAGCCCCAACACGGCGTAGAAACACTACTAACCTCCCTCTTTGACAACCTCCTAAGAGGCATGGACGACATAAAACACTTGGGCCAGAAGGACTGGGGTTTCTAGTCCCATAGGTGCTCCTTGTGGTCTTGGGCAAGCCACTTAACCCTCCAAAGTCCATGTTCCCTGTAAAATAGTTATCTCCAAGTTATAATGCCCTGTTCAATGCAATTTCAGTTTGTTCAATGTAAACCGCCTTGATATCATGAAAGGCGATATATAAGAAATGTTAAATAAATAAATAAAATAAAAAAACGACTTCCTGCTAGTGTTCATGGACATCTCGGCGGCCTTCGACACTGTGTCCCACACCAAGCTATTGCAACGCTTACAACAGATAGGACTATGCAAGAATACCCTGAAGTGGTTTACATCATACTTGGAAGGGCGAACACAACAAGTCAAATGCGACCAAAAGAAATCACTACAATTCCCTGTCATGCAGGGAATACCTCAAGACTCAGCCCTATCATCAGTGCTCTTTAACATCTACATACAGCCCATATGCAACATCATCAAGCACAACAAACTTCACTATCACATCTATGCTGATGATATTATGGTATACGCTCCAATCAACCTACTAGCACTAGACACCACAACAATAATCAAATGCCTCGAAGACATGAATGACTGGCTCATAGCCAACAACTTAATGGTCAACTACGATAAAACTGAGGCAATGTTCCTCACCAGGAACCCCACCTTCATGCCTCCACAAACTATCAGCATCCTAGACAAACACATAGTAGTCAAATAAGAAGTTAAATATCTGGGCATCACACTAGACAGAGCTCTAAACCTGAAATCCCACATCACCAAAACCGCAAACAAGGCCTATCAACAATTGAAAACAATCAGACAAATCAAACCAATGCTCCGTCAGGACCACTTCCGCACAGTGTGCCAAGCATTCATTACACCACTGCTTGATTACGGAAACTCACTATATCAAGGCCTACCTCAGCAGACACTCCACCCACTACAGATGGTACAAAACACCACAGCACACATCATTACAGACACACCAAGGACCGAGCACATCACTCCCGTCCTACAGCAACTGCACTGGCTCCCAATGGTGACAAGAGCTAAATACAAAACAATCATGATCATCTTCAAAGTCATTCACCATCTCTCAGCGGACGCACTCCAAAACGTCATAACAAGGGATATCAGCAATAGACCAAGAAGAACCAATAACGACAACATGATCGGTACACCTGCAGGCTATCACAAAACCAAACAAACAACTTCAAAAAGAGCACCATCACTACTGGCATCCACACTATGGAACTCCCTCCCAACGAGCCTGAGAGCATTAGATGACCTCACAGAATTCCGCAAAGACCTCAAAACATTTCTATTTACAGAAACATATGAGCATCCAGGCAACACCCCATACCCAAACTGAAATACCACTTACACCGCCAACTAAGTACGCACCATCCTATCCACACACACAAGTTTATCATACCACGTTATTAAATACCCTAATATTAAATGTTACCTTTAATTGTATTGTCTAAATGCTGTTATGTAACTGTACTGTCTAAATGTTTACACGTACCCTAATGTTAAATGTAACCCTCCAATTGTAATGTGAAGTGACGTGACCACCTTGATTGAAGAATAAGGTGGCATACAAATCTGTCTAAATAAATAAATAAATAAATGTTGATTTAATCAAGGGCGAAATTTACATGTGGAGGCCCATACATAGAAATTGCAAGGGGCATTTAGGGTTCATGATGCACAAATGGCGGAATTGTGCCTGCAACAAAAAAGAATAAGAGTATACAAGTTTGTGGACACAAATGATGAATACTGATGTGAAGGGTGATTAAGCCAAGTGAATATTTGCCCCAAGTTGGTATGATGCCTCTTTTATAGAAAAAAACTATAGTGGTTATTTTAGAAGCCTTATTTGTGATTTGGTATCTGAAAATGTGTATGCATATGCCAAATCACAGAGATGCCCCCAAAGCCATTTCACAAATGATGTCTAAAGACATCCTTAGTGTGAGGATATTCAACTAGACAGGGAGGTTAGTGGGACAATGGATTTAAATGCCCCTGCTCAATCTCAGAAACTCCAGGAACATCTGCAACCTCATCCAAGTTTAGACCTGCCCTAGGCACAAATAGGTTTTGGAAAGTACTCATCTGTGCTGTAAAATATTTGAAGTGTGTAGAGAAGATAGCACAACACCATCCCCGGTACTCTCCACAATCACAACAATGTTATTTGGGTGACTGGGAAATATATTGTGTTTGAACTACCTCTGTATGTATAGTTATATGATCCATGTATGTATAGTTATAATGTTGCATGTACATAGTTTCATACAAAGTTGGATGCATATATGCAATTTGAAATTGGTTTGATGTAAACCGCCTTGACGCAGTGAAAAGCGGTATATAAGCCTTGCTAAATAAATAAATAAATCTGTATGTCTATGAGACATCCCCAGTCGTGGATACTATTCCGTCTATATAGACAGCCCCGCAAGTTGTCCATGTCAGACACGTTCACGTCTGTAAAATCATGCCCAAACTTGGATATGCCTGTCTTTGTTTTCCATTGTTTTGCACTGGAACATCATTTCTAAAAAGTGCTTTCACAGATCTAAAATATAAACAAAATTAGTTTCATGCTATGGTATTTTTGTTTATTGGATTTGGAGTGGCCTTTATGAAATAGACACTTTTCACATAAGAACATAAGAACATAAGATATGCCATACTGGGTCAGACCAAGGTCCATCAAGCCCAGTATTCTGTTTCCAACAGTGGCCAATCTAGGTCATATGCACCTAGCAGTTTCCCCAAGAGACACAAGTTCCACAATGCTTGTACTGGGTCAAGCATTGATATCTTCGGTCACTTCTTAATAATGGTTTATGGACCTTTCCTCCAGGAACTTGTCCAAACCTTTTTAAAACCCAGCTACACTAACAGCCTTTACTACATCCTCCGGTAACAAATTCCAGAGTTTGATTACACGTTGAGTGAAAATTTTTTTTCTTTTATTAGTCTTAAATAGTTTACCCTGCAGCTTCATTGCATGTCCCCTAGTCTTTCTATATTCTGATAACGTAAACAATCGATCTACGTTTACCCGTTCCACTCCGTTCATTAATTTATAGACTTCTATCATATCTCCCCTCAGCTGTCTCTTTTCCAGGTTAAAGAGCCCTAACCTTTTTAGCCTTTCCTCATAGGAGTATCCTTTCATCCCCTTTACCATTTTGGTGGCTCTTCTCTGAACCTTTTCTAAAATCGCTATATCCTTTTTAAGATACGGCGACCAGAATTGCACACAATATTCAAGGTGCGGTCTCACCATGGAACGATATAGAGGCATTATAATATCTTTTGTTTTATTTTCCATTCCTTTCCTTATCATACCTAGCATTCTATTTGCTCTCTTGGCTGCCGCTGCACACTGGGCCGAGGGTTTTAACATGGTATCCACAATGACGCCTAAATCTTTTTCCTGGGTGGTGGTTCCTAATGTGGAACCTTGCATCGTGTAACCATAGTTTGGGTTGTTCTTCCCTAGGTGCATAACCTTGCACTTGTCCACATTAAATTTCATCTGCCATTTTAATGCCCAGTCTTCCAATTTATCAAGATCCTCTTGCAATTTTTCACAATCCTCTTGGGTTTTAACAACTTTAAATAGTTTTGTGTCATCTGCAAATTTGATAACCTCACTCGTTATTCCACTTTCCAGGTCATTTATGAATATGTCAAAAAGCAGTGGACCCAGCACAGATCCCTGGGGTACACCACTATTCACCTTTCTCCATTGGGAAAATTGGCCATTTAGCCCTACCCTCTGCTTTCTATCTTTTAACCAGTTCCTGATCCACAATAGTACACTGCCTCCTATCCCATAACTCTTTAGTTTTGCCAAAAGTCTCTGATGAGGGACATAGGCAGCCTGTAATAAATTCAGTGGTGTAAACTGTATATTTCACTGCATAACAAGCTGATATCGACACACAATGTTCATGGGTGCTTTCTATTTGAAAATTAGATGGTTTGTATAGGCTAGGAAGCATGCACCCACTTCCATATGTATATGCCATATTGAAAATTTAACTCTTAAATTTTGTCAAATGGCTATTTTTGATTTTCTTTATATACAGTTTGTACAGTAATCTTACCACTTTATAAATTTCACATTGTGGTACTATACATATTTAGGGCATAGCTTGTGGTTTTTTTTAAATTAATTAATTTATTTATTTATTTACTTATTTCTGTGTTTTTCTATGCCTCCCCTTCCCAAGATCAGGGGCGGTTTACAATGAATGAACAAATTACATAGAACAATGTTATAAGTTGAGCATTGAATATTAAACACAACTATTTACATTTGGAACTGTTTACAGGTTTCGTAGAGTTTTGGAATTAGTTACCATTGTATCTGAAGGGTTCAAGGTGGAGTTGTGTATATGCCATTAATACCATCGTTTTTGCCATAGTGTTAGAAACCTTATTTGCAATTTCCACATGGAAATGACATGTGGAAATGGGATCTACGTGTGAAGTGGTATTTTAGAAGGGACGTCTAGGAAGAATGTGAGACATCCAGGTCACTATGTACAAAATACTAAGAGAATGGTGGAGGTGAAGAGAGGAACATGTAAGTTCATCTTCAGCCCTTAAAGATGCACATCCCTGCAAAAAGGTCTGGTGCTATTCTTGTGCAAATGGCATGCGATGGCTGGATATATGCATGTTTACACACCGGTTTAGAAATGTAGACATCCACAAAATGCATAGTCATAGAATGGAGGCTTCTATGTATGATATATGCATGTCCCGGCCTGCTATTTTACATCTGCAGATGTGCAATGGCAGGCAGTGAAAATGAAAGGACTGTTAATTAACATGCCGATTTTGTTCACCTGGCAAAAAGTACTATTTCAGTGAGAGTACATTTCACTCTTCCCACTGGAAGTGCTGCTTGCTTGAAACAAGCACTTTTCTGCAAGATATTCATGGTTAGGAACATGGACATGTCAGCATCCAGGCCCAGACATACACAAGTCTTTCTGAAATCACACGGTAATGTGCATCTCTGTAGGACTGCTCAGGCCACGCCTCCACTATGCCGGGGACGTCTACATACCCAGCTTTCTAAAATGGCTCCAAGAACGTCTTTGTGATCTGCATGTCTGAATGGCCATTTGCAGACTTTCAAATCACAAATAGAGCTTCTAAAATGATGCCCACTGTGTTGCAAAATAACTCATACCCAGGGCTTTTGTTTTAGGGGGTATATAGTGGTATGAAGTATTGGCATCTTTTTCATTGCCAATACTTCATACCACTACATCAGAAATCAGTAGCACTTCCCTTAAGTATTTCTTAAACAATATAAGAGATGGCAATAAACGAATCTTAGGAAAATTTAAAAAACGTAAATGTCTTGCCTACTACTAGCAGTTCTTCGTGCCCATGCAAAAATGAAGAAGCAGAAATGAAAGACCTGCATAGAATTCCCCAGAGCTTCTAATTGCATATGTGTCATCAAACTGTCCTTAATATTCAATGCTCTGGTGGCAAACAAGAAATCAACCTGAGTGGAAATTTTGTCCACTTTCTGGAGGGCAGAATTAATCCTAGCCTCATGCTCCTGAAACTTCGTAACAGTATCAGTAGAAAACTTCACTATTTGATGATTAAAACCTCCCAGTAATGCATTGGTCTGGGTTATGACCTTCAAAATATCCATTAAAGTAATAGAATCAGGCTTAATATCTTTAAGGTCAACCACCTTGCCCAAGGAGTTAGAATGCTGAATAGGTACAGCCATAAACACCCCGCTTACTGGAGCCTGTGGTGCCCCCTTACAAGGGGAAGAGTCAAAATCATCCTTCCCCAAAGGAGACATTGAGGGAGTAATAATACTCCAAACTTCCTACCCAAGGCTTGCTACTGGAGGGGTAGGAGGGGACGTAGAAGAAGAACTCAAAGATACCCTAGAGACTTCACGAGAAGTGGAAGCTGCTGAATCAGACTGCACTACAACTGAAGCAGCTAGCCCCTCTTTAAGATGTTTCTCCATAGGGCTAACAATTGACTTAGGTGTTGACGATGACACAGGATACTTAAAAGATTTACCTTTCCTCTTCCTTTAGCACTTGGTGAGTTTAAGGCACCTAGTACCACTTAGGCACCGAAGTGGCACTGAAGAAGCACCAAAGGGCATACCCCTTTGGTCACCTGCCCCTTCGGGCACACACCCATGGGCCGCACATCCACGGCCTCGGACAGCTGTGCTGGGTTTTATAGTCCCAACGTCACTCTGGTGATATAACTCAGAGGAGAGATGGATTCCCATGAAGCAGAGGGTCCCGGCAGCATCTCTCCTCTAACTCTGCTTAAGCAATCACACCGGACCAACAGCACACTATCCAAACATGTGAGGCAATAGGAGAAAACATCTCTCCATGGTCTCACATATTCATGAAAGAGCCTTGCCAATGAGTACCAGCACCTTTTTTGCTAAGAAAAAATACACTGTTTACACGTGTATCATACACATGCAAAATACAAACTTGCATGAGTAAGCATAGCAAAGGCATGCAATTTATCAAGTTGCCTCTGTTGATTCTTCTCACATGTTGATTTGTAAAATGGCTGCTCCAGCTCTGTATGTCAAGCAAATCCACATTCACTTCTGTACATCCTTATACTGTATGTGGTTTTAAGACGGCTCCACTTTTGGTAGAGCCTTTACTAAACCACCAGCAGAATTGTGCACATCCCGTTCTTGAAGTCTCAGTTCTTGTATTTGTTGTTGTGGTAGATAACAGGATACAGAAGGTATTGCTAGGATACACTAAAAGTGTTCAGTGGCACACCCAAAAATGATTCCCATTATCCTTTGACTGCTGTTTGCTCTCATTTTTCATTTGATTTGGAGTAAAATTGTTTATGACTATTATTTGTATACCTCAAAAAGCGACATGTTATAGCTCAAAATGTGAATTTCCTTGTAGAGACCTTCTGAATAAATCAAATTGTTGGTAAAGAATGAATTGAAATGCAATTTAAGAAATTGCTAATTGTTTTCCTGTCTGTATGATATGATATGGCTTTTACACCATGACTGACTGTAACAAATGTACAGGGGGCTCACTTTGGATTATCAAGGTTAGGGGAGGAGGGAAGACGCAAATGTTACTGGGTACACACCACTTCTAACCCCTTCTCACTCCAGAAAATAAAATATTGGGGAATTTCAGAAAACAGCATTTGCTAAGTACTGAATGGCAGAGAGGTCAGAATAAAGCCACACATTTTTCAACTACAATTTAAAAACTATCAAATTATGTATAAAATAACTGAGCACTTTACAAAGTGATATCTAATATGAAAATAATATAACTCATGTATTTATTTTTCATATCATGCTTTTTTTCTGCTTTTATCTTGTCTGTTTGCTCCACACTCCTTTCCCTGTTTTCTCTTCATTTTACTTTTCATTTTCTGACTGGCATCCTATCCCTATCCTTTTCACTACATCCATCCAGTATTTTTTTGCTCCATGTCCTGTTTTCTTTCTCTATTTCCTTTATGATTACTTTCTGTCTCCCAGCCCTGCATATTGCTAATCTTTTACCTCCTGCTAGAGTATACATCACCATCTTGTTTCTCCGTCTCCCATCTTTCTTTTTTATTGTCTTACCCTTACTGTCTCTTCCAGACCCCTCTCCTTTTCTTTCATGTCATCCAGTCCTACACATCTTTCTTTCCTTCATGCTCCCAATTACTTATCGCTAGATCTCTCCTACTCCTTTCTTTATCCTCTCAGTCCTATGCCTCTGCTTCCCACATCTTACATCCCTTCCCAGCTCTCCATATTCCCATCTCTCAGTTCTCCTAAACCTACATCTTCCCTATTTACTCAGCCTAGTCTGCAGTCTTCCCTTTTAATTCACATCCTTCCTTTTTTTTTTACCTCAGTCTTTTTTATCCTTATTGTTCTATATTCAATTGTATTTTATTGATTTGGAAACTATTTTGAATGGCAATTATACAAAAATAGTATATAAAAGCTTTTAAATAAATACATTTTTCCTTATTCCTTCTGGCCTTCCATCTGGCCTATTGTTCATCCTTTTGCATCTCCCTCTGTCCTTGGTTCTTTCCAGCACTCTCTCTCTCTCTCTATCTAGTTACCTCTGGAATATGGCAGGAATGTTAGGTATACCAAGGAATCTGAGAATGAGCATATACTTTCTCTCCTTAAGTCCTGTTTCTCCTCTTTCAGTAGATTTGCAATGAATAGTAGGGGAATCAACAACTACTAGGACTTCTTCGTGCCCATGCAAAAATGAAGAAGCAGAAATGAAAGACCCGGTACTGGCTGCCTGAGTATGGGAAGTAACATAAGCTTTTAATTCATGTTAAAAACTTTGCATGCTCTTCCCCCATGCTAGAAGAAGAAAATGAGAGGCCATGGGGATTCTGAATATAGTGTCTCTAGAGGCCTGTAGATATTGGTCCTTATTTGTATTTGTCAAGGAGACACTATAGGGGGATCTGGGAAGTAGGAGAAAGGCAAAGATCCTACATGTCTTCTTGAAGATCTGGAATACCTGATTGTTAGTACATCCCCAAATCAATTTTCAGTCTTCACAAGTGGGTTTCTTAGATAAAGTGTATCAATGAAACAGTCCTCTCTTCTCAATGCAAGTATACCATGAGGAGAGAGGACTGCTCTAGTGGTGCAGCTTCAGACTAGCAAAAGTGAGACATTCCTCCATCTGTTTCCAATACACGCTACCCAGCAGAGAAATCGCAATGTGTTCCATGTATTGTTCTGGGCCTGAGTAGGAGAAGATTCCACTCCCTGCGACAGTGTTCATGATATACCACAATGGTCATTTTAGAAACTCTATTCATGATTTTATGCTTGAAAACGAGAATTGAAACGTACAAATCACAAGACATTCTTTCAACAATTTTAGAAAGCCCAAAGATGCATGTGTAGTCGTGATCACGTCCATATCGGCTGTGGGCGTGTCTGGGTCTGTGGCAGAGGCAGGTTCATAAAGATACATGTGCCTACATCATTTCCAACAAGCACCGCAAATCTGCTGTCACCATTGGAGACGTCCATAGCTACAACTGCTCCAGGGCAGAAACAAGATTTGTAAAGATGCTCGTCTCGGCAATGTAACAGCAGTGTGATGAAGAGGGAAATGCCCATTCACTCTGTCAATACTTTTCCTTCTTTCAAAGATAAGGCACACATTTCCCCAGGCACCCACACAGCAACATCTGCCCATTTGCAAAATGGCAGAACCGGGATATGCAAGGGGGAGAGAACCACAGCCGCATTCTGTGATGGGGTAGCTTGAATGTCTATGTCCCCTATTCTCTGGACGCACACATGCAACACATTCACATTTCTAAAATGTGGCAACTTCCTGCACATGGCCAGACCATTACTCTGTGTGGCTCCATTTTCAAAATCGTACAGCAGGCACGGGTATCTTTCAGGATGGAGAAAGGCTGATTTTACAAGGTTCTTACATCTGACCACCTTTTTGGCTGCCTCTCCAGCTTATATCGAACATTTTGACTTGGATGTCACATTTTCCTTTCTAAAAGGTATCTTCACAAAAGCAGGTCTGCTGCAGGTGGCAGGATGTTCTCAAAAGGATGTCTCAAGTCGGGTTGCCCTGGAGGAGTGATAGCTAGGCATCCACATCAGGTAACCTACTCCACCTATAGAAAGCCATTTCAAATAATGGAAAAAAATAAATCATTAAACAACTGATAAACTAAAAAGATGGCTAGGAGGATCTCCAATGGAAAATTAAAAAAGAGTGAGCACCTGTGCTCCCCTCACTTATTCCCCATTGAAGTCCCCTACCCCTCCCAAGTCTTCACACAGTCATCAACCTTTCAGCAGTGGGTAATCTCCTACCACATATTTTGATCCTGTGGGAATTACATTTATCCTTTCCAAGGGGTTCTGGAGACTGGACTGGTGGTGAGAGGTTGATCCCAGTGCCATATCATTAATAGCAGCCATGCCCCAGCCATGCTGCTTATCTAAACAGTTGACAGTTGCATACTGTGATTTTGATCAAACTAATCTCTTAAATTCTGAATGAAACCTAAGCAAGCCCATAAAACAGCCTGAATTCATTCTGAAATAAAGTAGCATGGTTACCATTATGCAGTTATGATAAGATGTTAGCTTTACACAGGGAAGGCAAGCTATTACTACTACAAAATAAAATATTTAAAGAAAAGATCTGATGGAAGCATTTTCAAACTACGGCTATTGGTTTTAGGAGAATTATAGAAAGTATGATTTGTTTTTCTATCGATGCTATAAATATACTTTTGTTTTTCCCTGTCTAGTTGCTGCATAATTAACTAGTTATGTTTTTATTTATCATCTCTGCTCAGAGAGAGGTGAGACAATCTCATGCCCCCATCCCAACTGTCAACCTGCCCCTGATTGTCAGTTTGCCTGTAGCACCCGCTGCATGATTCATTCCTGTAGGCTGACCAGCTTTGTTTTAGAACTTTGCCGTTTCCAAACCTGCTCTCCACAGATGGCGTTTCCCAAAACAGAGGAAGATATTCTAAGGGTGCCCACCCTTTCTCACAGATCCAGCATACAACAGCCCTTTTGCAGGCTGTAAAGGACGTACTTTTGTATGCATGCCAATCCGTCTTTCAATTTAGAAATATGTTTTGATTGCTTGCCCTTTATGTCCTGTTGTTTGCTTTTTTTTTTTGTTGTTTAATCTCTATTCCCTCTCTTTTTTTTTCATTTTTCAATGTTTTATTCTCTTATTTTCTTGCTATACATTTTTATATTCTTTACTCTAATAATTATTCTTGCCTTGTGGGCTTTTAGATTTCAGTCCAAGCTGGACTCCTAGGTTGCAAAATCTGGATTTTAAAAACAGGTATGACTGTCTTTCTTTCCTCTTTCAGTCTAACCATGTGTATACTCATGGGTTTTATCTCTTAGCTGCTTTGTCATGAATATTAGAGATCACTATTTGAACAATTTCTACTTTTTAGTAAGTAGCTTTTAATTAGTTGTATTGCTTTGGTACGTTTCCAATGCATTTGATCCAAAGATTAGATGATGAATCCTTTTCAGCCATTTGATATTTATGGGACCAGAGTTACCTATTGTTCTTTATACCAAAACAGCAAAACTACTGATTTTTAAATCTGCGGTATATTTGATGGCAAGTTTCTTAGCTCCATATTCTTTAGTGCTATGCATCACTGCTGTTATGACGCTAGGCCCTGAGCCCTTTCAGCACCTTTACTAGCCCTCCCTAGCTCCTGCTTTCAAAACTTTTCCTTCCTTTCACTCAGATTCCTTTTTAGGCCCTTCCTATCATCTTCTACCTTCCCACCAAGCTCACTACGTTTTTTTCAAAATTGTCAACAGCTGCTGGCCCACAATCATTAAAAGTCCCCATAGGGAACACATAAGTAGTAGCCGTGTTATCTACCCATAATCATTTACTGTATTTGCCTTCAATGGCTCCTTCTTCCCTTCCTGAAATATATCTCCCAGCTCTTTCTTTAATTATCAGCTGCCCACTTTGGCAAGCCAAATTCCCCACTGCTTCTGCAGCCTGACCACCCTCGGCTGGGCTGCCCCAAAGATAGCTTCACCCACTTTGGTGGGCTAGATTTCTCCACTGCTCTTCCAGCCTGACTGTCCCCTACCATGTTGAAAAGTCAGATGCTATGGGCAGAGGCATCCGCTGGGTATGGACAGCACAAGAACCAGCAGGGTCAAGGTTTGGAAGCTTTGTTGAGGGACATTTGGAAGGTGGGCAAAAAAACTGTTAAAAATGTAAACTGGGAGGCATACAGTTGATCGGCTTGGACAAAATGAGAGACTATGCTCAAGGAGACTTATCAAATTATTTAACAATTTTTCTCTGCAAGAAAGTGCATGAATTCCAATGGGCATCTTTATCTTTCTCCAATTGCTGTAGGTTTTAGTAATGATTTGGGTGGGGGTGGGGGGAGGATGCCTTTCTTAAACTCCAGTTCACTGATGCATTTTGGCAAAACTAGATTGCATTGGGCAGAAAGCAAGCATGGCCAGCTATCCCTCACCTTTTGGCAGTGCTTTATTTTTAGAATAAAAAAACAGATGTCGGCACTCAGAGCCATGCTTAGGGACAGAGTGACAATTTGTGGCTCTGGCCCATGATAGTCATACCTCCTACAAATAGCCACATAGCATATCAAAGGGAGCATTGCAAACATTACATCAATCTCTAGAACACCAACATCATTTCATTAATTCAATGGTGTTTTTATGTTAATGTCACTTGTGCGGTAGTCTCTGTTGACCAAACAATAAGATTTCCCTTAAAAGATGGATATCAAACTGCAGCTGGGGAGGATGTTAAAGGTTTGACCTGCTCCAGAGAGTGACATGCAGGGCAAAACACTAAGGGGGTCATTCCAGAACATGTGGAGAGGACATTTATGTACCAAAAACGTCCCAGACCGTATTTTGAAATACTACTGACATGCACGTCCATGGCGCTAACACGGGGATCTCAGAATGTGCCCATAAGGAGTAGAACTGGGGTGTGATCAGCCATGGAGATATAGAAAGCATATACAGGAAAAGCCCGTGTGTGTATTTAGCATTTCCTGGAAATGCCCATTTTACACCTGCTGAAATGTGGAATAAGGCCAGGACTTAGAAAAAATTCTGCTCTTCACTGTAATGCAACCCATATTAAAGTATGCTTTGAACTGGTGTCACTGCAGTCTGGAAAAAACACAAGAGGCAGTATTAAGGTACAGGGGACAGAGGTGAGGGAATGTTGTAAGGTCTAGACACATTAATAAACACTCTTAAAGAAATATTAAGAAGAGCAATAGTATTTAATCAGACTATGCACTAATGTGCTGTTTGCGCTAAAGGAGTCAATCTATGGGACCCTAACAATTCTCATGTTCTAAAAAATGGGACTGCTGATGCAGGGATAATATGGGTGTGAGCAAGGAAAGGATTTTTTTGGGGGGGAGAAATGGAGATCATATTTGCAGTCCTGATACCCCATGCTATTATGTTATGTCATAGCTGTTATGCATAGGTTCAGAGCATCTTTTTGGCAGAATCATGTTTTTGTGACAGAAAGTGAGCATGTCTGTATGTGTGTGTGTGGTTTGAGGGATGTGGTGTGCTCATCTGCAGTTCAGGGGGGACATGAAATCCTGGCCAGTACCTGCAGCGTTACCAGGTGCCACTGTGATTGTGCATTCAAACTCAGAGACGGTTCACTATAGCTAAATGTCAAAACATATTCCTGTCAATAATAGGGACCGTCAGAATAAGGGCACTAAACAGTCAAAACAGCATTAATGCATGCCCATAATGCACATTTTGTGGGACAAATGGTGTTGCTGTTGTGCATGTATTAGTGCTATTTGCACTGCCCTTATTCTAAGGGTCCCTATTATTGACAGGGATATGTTTTGGCATTTTGCTGTAGGGAACCTCTGCTGATCTCTTCTGAATTATTTTACTCTAATGAGATCAGATATTGTTCACAGTGTGATAGGGCAGCCATACATCCGCTGTGTCAGGCACTGGGAGGCATGATTGATGTAGTGCCAACATTCCCCGAATTGTCCCGTGCGGCCTACATCCCTACCCATGCCAGGATCAATGAGAGCTGTGAGAGTGGTGATATCTATGGAGTCTGGCTACTCGGTGTGATGGCACAGGGATCTCCCCTCCCATGCCCACACAGCCCTGAACAGGGGGGCAGTGCCACAGTGCTGACTGGGGGAAGGCAGACAGGGTTTCCCTACAGATAGCGGATGTATACTGACTGACATATGCCAGATGGGACAGGTGTAGCTGCTGTGAGAAATGCCAGCACCCAGATAGGTGGGCCTCAGACGCCATAGTCAGAAGGCCTTACTACTACCACTACTATTACTACTGAGCATTTGTACAGTGCTACAAGGTGTGCACAGTACTACACAGCCACACGTAAACAATGATCCCTGCTCAGTGGAGCTTGCAATCTAGTCTAGGCAGACAACACAGCAGCTGTGGACAGGATACATCCAGGAAGAATGATCAAGAAACACAAGGGAGCTTAGGTGGATCAGATCCAACAATGGCAGCAATGAGTTGAGCACTCAGCCTGGATTTGTGAGGGGCCAGAGGCGAAGCCTGATATACAGACTCAGGTAGTTTGTTCTAGGCATAAGGAGTAGCAAGGTGAAAGTAGTGATGTCTGGATTTGGCAGTAGAAGAGAAGGACACAGATAGAAGCAATCTGACAGAAGAGCGAAGTTCCCAGGGAGGGGTATAGGGAAAGATAAGAGGGGATTGGCAGTGCGGAGCAGCAGAATGAGTGCACTTAAAGGCCATAGGCATGAAAAGAGCATACATTTGTTGCTCGACATCCTTTGGGGAACTGCAAGGTTTGTTTGGGGTTTTGTGCACTTGGCAGGGGTCCATCCCTAGCAGTTTAAGCCGGGTTTGTAGAGACAACCAGAGTAGGAATCACTGGGGCCAGTTCCTAATGCCAAATACCATTTGATGCAAGGTATGTCCTGACATACATGTTCAAATTTACATTCTCATATATCATATTGGAGCTTACCTAGTACATGTAAGGGCATGAGGGGGACTCTTAAATAAAAGAATAAGGAACAACAGTGGAGAAAACTCTATTATCTGACAGTTCTATAATCTAGTTTTAAACCAATTTCCTTGGTCAAATGTCTGGATGGGTATATTCTTGAGCTCAATATAAGGGAATTTGGTGGTGCATACAACAGTACTTATCAGTATAACGTGTAGTATGTTGGGGCCCAATGAGAATCTCGCCGCCTCTTGGACTCTGCAACTCTGGTCCTTCTCAGTTCTTCTTTGGAGCCAGTCAGCTTCTTCCTTTGTGGAGCTGTCAACTTTTCCCTAACAGACTCTTCCCCCCTTCCCTACTACAAAAATTCTAAAAGGAAAAAATATATGCAAGCTTGCTTACTGCAAGATAGAGTTCACCTACTCGATCACTCACATTCATGTAAAGCATATACTTCTTACAAATACCTTCACACATTTCATTGTACTCTCTCATTCAACCCAACACTGTTCTTACCTCATAGCATTAATACTTCTCCTTACTCAATAATTTAACTTATCTTCTTTGTGTCTCTCTCTGAGCTTAATAAATCTCTCACACCATACAATGTCACACTATTAACTTTTCTTTTTTCAAAAAGAGGTGACTTAAATCTCCCCTTAATTAATTAATCTTCCTCTAAACTTTATCTAGTATTTCTAAACCTCTGTCTTAATTTTCTTACCTCTACTCCTATCAAATGAATCTTTAGCACCTTTTACTCAAAAATGGCTAGAACCATGCTCTCAGCTCTATCACATTCACTCACAACAGATTCATACCCTCTCAAACTCATACAAAATCTTTCAGTTCCCTCAAAAACCACTCAATCGGAGGCCTCCTCATTCAGATCATCCAACACACAGCCACCGTCATTCACTCCCAAGCATCAACTGCCAGAGAAAGTTTACCTCATTATGGTCCCAAACACTTCAGTATGTGCTATTACACCTGGTGACATCATCATAAAGTCCCATTCTAAACTTAATAAAACTTCTTTTCTCCCTTTTTCATCCAAATTTCCTATTTTACTTTTCATATAAAGTCTCATTACGCTTTTCAGAACAGCCTTTCACTCCCTTCAGTGTCTATAAGAGGATTTCAAAAAACTGCTACAGTGTAACAAAGAAGACCTCTCCCCCTGAATATGCATCCTGGTACTTTTTACATTAAGAAAGACAATTTTTATCATCAAAATCAACATTATTGAACACTTTTCTTTGTAATTCACTTTTATTAAATCCTAGGGGTATGTTTACTAAACCGTCTTAACGTCGCAGCAGTGGTATTATTGCGTGATAAGTGACATTATTGCACGATAATGCGGCGGCGGCGGCGGCGTTAAGGCACAATATTTATTTATTTATTTATTTAGCTGTATTTATATCCCACTTTTCACCGGGTCAAAGCAGTCAATTGGGGGATACATTTAATACAAGGGTATATGAGACACATACGCTAATACTTACAGGGAACATGGGCAATGGAGGGTTGAGTGGCTTGCCCAAAACCACAAGGAGTGCCTACAGGACTAGAAATCCCAGTCTGTCTGGCCTGAGATTGCTGCCCCCAGGTGGGGTTTGAACCCCCAGCTCTCTGGCCTGAAGTACATTGTCCTAACCACTAGACCACTCCTCCCCAATAATGCTGTTAATGTGCCAGGGCTCTCTCTATCGCATGATAACCCGAAATGCTACCTTAAGACCAGAACGCCCACTACCTTATATGGCATTCGTCATAGTAAGACTGCAACTAACGCCAGTAACATTAAGATGGTTTAGCAAACATACCCCCTAGTACAACTATTGGACACTTTTTAGAAAACTTAACGTGACTTGAATATACATTTTTAAAACCAATGCAAATCGCTGCTTTATATTGCTTAAAAACAAATCAAAAATATTGTTAATAAGCTCAGGGCCATCCCCTTATCTCTCGCAGACACCTAAACATTTTAAAATTGAAAAATATAAAGTTTTTTCTTCAGGCCGTTTTTGGTGATGGACACGCCCTTTTTCTAAAATGCTGTGAAACACAACAATTTTATTCTTTAAAATTATAAAGTTTAGTTTATAGGCCTCTCCTAGCCCTGACCCTACTCACTGGAGCTTCAAAACCTTTAAAATATAATTTTTGAAAATGTGCTGGTTTTGACAGCCTTAGGGTTGCACAGCCTCTTTAAGGCTAATTCTCCCTCTTAAATAAGACCTGTAGCAGGCCTGTGGCTTTCCCATCTTCCTCTGATCCCCTTTAGAGCCAGCCCTATGGCCTAAACAAAACTCGGGCCAGACCCTCAGCCATCGCCTGAGTCATTGCAGGGCTCATCGGACCTAAATAGTTTTTTTTCCAAGACCTCCTGCCATCATGGCCACTTGCACTAGCATTGGAAATAACCGTGGACCTCGTGGCTCCCCTCCAATGCCTTACAGGCAGCCTCCACAGCAATCAGGAGCAACCACAACCACCGTGACTGCACCCAATCACTGCATCCACATCTCCAGGTCTCCAAAACCTCAGACCAGCTTCTGGAGCAAACCGTAAGAGCGTGGCCTACCTGGACCCATGCCCCCGGCTCCCCCTTCACTTTTATTTTCAAACAGAGCTGCCAGAACTTTGGCTGCACTGCAGCCCAAAAAAACCCCCATATGTTTGCAGAAAGTAGACCTGGGATGGCCCGCAGATCCCCAGGCAAGGTAAATTATTTTTGTTTATTTTTTTCTAACAATCGGTTACATTAATATTATGTTTTATTGTGGTTTTTATGTGGTTGTAAAGTTCTGAACAGATTAGGGGTATAGAAGAGCTTGTAAATAAATAATTAAAACACATATCTTGCTTCTTGCTGGGAAAACAAACCAAACAGAATTGTCTAGACAAAAAACTACACTTTACCTCGGTCACAAACACAAAACATGGATAGAGTCTCGCCAACTAGAAAATAAATGGCCCCAAAATTAGAAATAGAAATGTGTAGAGAAAAACTCTGCCTGCAGCACAACACTAAAATAATAGAAACAGAAAAAAAGCAATTCCTCCCCTCTGCCAGTGAAAAATGCAAAGATAGAGATGCTCGGTATATTCATTTTCCAAAGCTGACATTAAACCAGCATAACAACACTTCCAACACACACAAATTCCAACATAAGACCTCTCCCCAGCCCCTGCACGGTGGCCTTAACATCACACTGCCCAACCCACCTTATATTATTTTGCCCCCAACCTCAGCAAGAATCCCCTGTCTCTTTCCCCAGGGGCCCAATATCAGCCCTTTTCTCTCCAATCAACGCTGATGTTGGCCTCTGGGGAAAGAGAGAGGATTCAGCTTTCCTCCTGAGAGGAGAAGGGGGTGTGACAAAGAGGTATCCTGTCTGTCTGCCCCTCAAGCCCTCTTCCCAGAAGGCAGGTTGAAATCCCTGTGTCTTCCCAAAGACCCAGCATCTCCCCTCCCCAACATAACACGAGTCCCCACTCACACCTCCAGAGCTTCTTTTCTTCATTAACTCAGTTGCAAGCCTAATCCTAGCTTACCATCCACCCAATCCATGAATTCTACTTTGCTTGCCCCAGGATTCTCTTTCTTCACCCCTATCTTTCATCCTTAGGGGCACTCTTTTTCTCACCTTCTCTCCCTCTCAATGTTTCAGTTCCTACTTCCAAAGTACCATGCTTTCCCGCTTATCTCTCAATGTCTGAATGTCAACTCACCCTCATTTTCATTTTCATCCTTTGCTCCAAGGTGCTGGAATAAGCTTCCATTAAACATCAGATCGATAAAAGATATATCACAATTTAGAAAAGCTTTAAAAACCCACCTTTTTTTACAACACTTCTCTTACATCAATATTTCCCCCCTCTCACCCCATTATCTCAACTCAGCAATAATAGTTAAATGATGATGTTAGACCGTTCCACCTTATGATATTTCACTGTATATACCTGCTCTGTTAAATGTTATTTATGACATGTCTCTATACCCACTCAAGATCTCTAGTCTGATGTAATTGCTTTTATTTAATTATTTATATGCTATTCCCCAGTTAATCCTTGTTTTATTCCCCTGTTACCTGTAACTTGGACAAGTTCTCTAAATCTGAGTGTATTTTGTTTAATGTAAACCGCACTGATGTCAAATAGCGCGGTATATAAGAGCTATTAAATAAATAAATAAAATAAATACACCCCCCCACCCTTCTTAATCCCAAGCATTTTTCTCCCCACCTTCATAATGTAGCCTACCCCTTACCCCAAAGAGCTTACCGTCAGACTCACTTGCAACAGCACCAATGATATTTAAATATATTCAGATGGCTCAAGTGGTCGGAGTCTGGCAGTTTCTTTTGGTGGGAGCTGACAGATTTCACTAACCTCATCTTACTTTCCCTTTACTATGAGGCAAGTAGAGAGCAAGAAGAAAATAAGTTAAAGTGGATAAGCCACTATCAAGGTGATGATACAGATATTAATTGTAGCTAGATAGTGGTTTGAAGTAATAGACTACATAGATGATATTTATTTTCAGGAATAGGATTTTTAGAGCAATTTATTAAATATTACAATAATGTAACCATCCAAAATATTCTTCTTAACTCGCAGTAACATTTTTTCACATCAACATAACAATAACTCAGGTAAGTGTATTCAGTCACATCAAGTAACAGGCAAGTCAAGTTATTTTTTAGATCTGCTGGTGAAACATTTGCACAAAAATTTCCAGGTCAATTCCTACTAAAGAATTCTTATTTTCCTTTTCAAAACCTTCAAACTTTTCCCCCTCTAAAAGGTGCATTCCCTTTTTGTAATTCCTAATGTTCCTGGTGTTTCCCCCCCCCCCCCAGTGTCTGTTTTATTTGAGCTCAAATATTTTTTCCCTGTTTGTCTCTGCATAGGGTGCACCAGTACCTCTTCCAGTTCTCTTTCTTGCGAAGAAGCCCAGGACTCCGGGTTCTCCTGCTACTGGACTGAAGATCTTCCCAGGTTCTTCAGATGTCCTTTTCTGTGCTGGATCCTTCTCCCTTCCTTTAACAAATCAACAAGGGAAAACCCTGTCTGTCCTATAAGTTGGGGCAACGTGTCTTTTTTTTAAAGAAAGAATATAGCTTTTTTCAGCAACTGTAACACTTTCCCTATCTAAGTAAATAAAAGGATAATTGATACACCTTGTCTTCCTTTATTTATTTGAATACATCCACTCCACACCTCCACACTCTGGACTGTAACCCAATCATGCCCACTTGCAATCTCCTAAATACACTTCCCTTAACTGAGCCAGCTGGGGACTGACTGCTTTATTCTTTCAATACAGAAATGAGACTATCAGTCAGACTCAGTTTACCAAGCACAGAGCCCGGCAGAATGTTTAAGCTCTGTGTACTGCTTCAGTTGCACACAGTTAAGCCACAGCTTGGGCAGAGGAGTGGCCTAGTGGTTGGACCACATTACCTCCAGCCAGAAGGTCAAGGTCTCAAATCCCACTAGAGGACAGCAACCTTGGGCTAGAAGGACTGGGGTTTCTAGTCCCACAGGTGCTTCTTGGGCAAGCCACTTAACCCTTCATTACCCATGTTCCCTGTAAAATAGTTATCTCCAAGTTATAATGCCATGTTCAATGTAATTTCAGTTTGTTCAATGTAAACCACCTTGATATCATGAAAGGCAGTATATAAGAAATGTTAAATAAAATAAACAGCTTAGGTATGAATGCCTCCTTCTTTTCTTGGGGTACTTGTCAGTCACTTCAGCCAGAAATTACCCACTTCTGGAAATTCAGAGATTTTTCTCTAGCCCCAGAGGATATTTCTTATAAAATCAATCCTCTCATCCACTCTCAAGAGCTTAAAGTCAGATTCAGAATTACAATTCCAGCTCCAGACTTTAGACAGGATTCCAAGGAGAATTTAATTTCCTTTAAGAAATATTCTTTACTCAGTAAGACTCTCAACCAGTCAGTCAGTATTTCTCTCAGAGCCACTCACCAAAAGTTCCAAATGGTCCCAAATTCAGTTTCCAAAGAATGAAACCACACTTCCAGTCACCAATCACCAGTTCAATCCTTTTTCTTTACTCAGCACCCTGCAAAAAACCCCACTCCTTTCAGCCCTCTTTTCACTCAGAAATCTCTCAGACACCCCACCTTTCCCATGAAAAAACCCCAACTGCTGCTTTCAGTTTCAATACCCAGTTTCTGCCTCTGCAGTTTCCCTCCTGAAACTCTTCTCACTCAAGAGATTCCTGCTGAGATCCCTGTACCTCTCCCACATAAAACCACAGCTCTGGAGGCTGCAAAACTTCCCTGGAGGGCAAAGAAACATTTCTAGCTGCCACAGATAGCCCTGGACAAAACCTCTCCAGCCTAGTCAATCAAATTTTATTTTATTTTAACCCTCAGGTTACAATAAGAACTCCCTATATTCAAATCCCCTTCCAACCCCCCTCCCCCCCCAAAAAAAAAATCACCACTCACCCCCTCTGGAACAGATAGCAAAGAATGAATATACTTACAGTGTTCTTTGCAGTAGCCACTGTTGTGTGTGTGTGGGGGGGTGGGGGGGGGTGGGGGAGGGCACCCGGATTGGAAGATTGTGGTCTCTGGCCTAAGAAGAGATGGAGATGAGAGATGCCTTTTCAGCATTCAGTGGAAGGAGGCAACCAGACCAGCAGGAACACATTCTCTGCTTTCTCTTCCTTTCCCCATTGTCATTGTCTGTAGTCTGGCTTCTTGTGAAATCAGATAGTACACTGATTTTTTTTAGTCCATGCAGGGCCTGTGTCTGTCAGTGGGAGGAGGGCATGCAGACCAACATGAACACATTCCGCTGTTTTTCCTCTCCACGACTGCTTTCTTGGGGCCAGCTAGATCATGCATTGCTTCTTTGCTTCAGATCATGCAGGGCTTGTAGCAGTCCACATAAGCAGGATACCACTACTGGGCAATGGGAAACATTGATCTGTCTTGGGATGCTGCTTAGAAAAAAGTTGTTTGTTTTCCTTTTTTTTAAGCAAAGCAGTCTGTAGTGGGAGGAAGGTACCCGGATCAAGTTCTTCTGCCCTTGAACTTGAACCAAGCATGTGCCTCACACACCAAGGGCCAGCTGACACTGAGGGCGGCAGGAAGAGACATATCAGCTATTGGCCTGAGAAGAACTAAAACTGCTGCAGCTGCAATGTGTAAGTCTGGGAGACTGGGGGGTATTTTTGGCAAAAGGCAAAAAAGGTGCCATATGCTGTACCGGCATATAGCCTCAGAAAGCCCTGCCTTTCATCTCTGAGAAACATGTGCTGCCTTCGACATAGATCCGGCCCTTGCGGTTCTGGTGGGATCACCAGCATTCACTTCTCCTGGTGCTGTAGTCTGAGTCAACGGTAGCTGGAGGGAGGCCCGGCTCAAATGGGAAAATGCTGCTGATGCTACTCTCTGGTCTGGACCATTTTTAGCTCCTGGGCGTGGGGCCTATAGTGGAGTAAGGCCGGGTGTGGGCAACATGCCCAAACATGCCTAGGGCTAGCTTTGTTTATTTACATTGGATTACTATGCTGATTGTTTTGTTTTTTATTTTTCTTCTTGCAGTTCCATAGACTCTTTTCCTATACATGTCACCCTAAATCGTAGGCTTACATATTGTCACACCCATTCCTGCCCACAGGTAAGATACATGGTTCCATATTTGTCTCAATCTTCTAAAGATACTGTGCTAATGTTGTTCTCCCCACACTTTGCCTTATTAGCCTCCCCACACTCTCCCTTATTAGTTTCCTTAATTCACGATCTCTTAAAAAATAGCAACTTTGATTCATGTTCTTATTCTTGACCAGCATTGCTCTATTATGAGTATTTGTAAAACATGGCTTACACCACGGGATGAGTCTTTTTTGACTTGAGCAATGCCCTCTCATTATCCCTTCCTTTTTAAATATAGATTGTATAAATCAGATGAGGGCATTGTTATTTTTCCAAAATAGTACTCTTCCACTTTTCAAGTTGAGTTCCATTGACCTCATTTCCAAAAGCTTTGTCACGTTAGGCTCACTAGATGGTGTATGTTTGCTTTTTCTCTATTATCCTCTGATACTGTCATCTACAATTTGTAATAACATGAGTCTTATGCTTGCAGATTTAGCAGTCCACTTTTCTAGCTTCTATGTTTTTGGTGATTTTAACATTCACTATTAAGACCCACATGCTGCTGGAGATAAGGAATTTATTTTCCTCGTGGACAGTTTGAATTTTATCCAGCATATCCTCAGTCATACACAAGCCAGTCATATTATCAACCTTTTCTTCAATCACAACTTGTTTCATCAACCTGTCTGAACATATTTTCCTGTTTCTAATTAAGATCTCTTTGCCATTTACTCATCAATATATCACTAATGCAATTATGACTAAGCCTTCCAGAATATTTAATAATATTAATCTTGAACAACTCACTTTGTTGCTCTGCTTTGGCTAGCAGTTCTGGTTTGTCTCTAGAATCTCAGGCTCTTCATTGTCATGATTTGCTTGCCCAGAATTTCATTGAGGTTCCTCTTTCCATTCCTTATACACATTCAACAGCCTATCCACACCTTTCATTTCATTTACAAAATAAAACATCAAGGAATGGTTTTCCATGGAGCTGTAGACCAGAAAAGGAAACTTGGACCTTTATTTCAACAGTGTCTCCAGATGCAAAAGCGCCAATTGCAGAATACGGAGGACTGGTGTAAGAAAAGAACTCCACAGACACTGTCTCTTTGTAAGGAAAGGCAACAAAACTACATTGTGGCCAGCAAGAAACCTTTTGGAGTTCTGAATGCTCCGACTAGACCATCAACTGATATATATCCTACAGATATTGATCATGACAGCATTGGTCTTTTCTTCAGACAAAAGCTAATTATCAGGCATCCACCAATCATTTTTCTGTTACCATGTATCTTCCTAAATCCTCTTTATATCACTTCTGTAATTTCTGACCTATCTGGACTTACTGTATTAGTACACTAGCTGGCATGTTGACTAAGCTGAGCTGATGGTTAACATGTGCTATTTGTAACTAGGTCCCATGTTTTTCAATGGGACCTAGCTACAAATAGCATGTGCTAACCATTAGCCCAGCTTAGTAAACATGTCCTATAGTGATCCAATCACAACTCTGCTTAGTCAATGGAGTGCCTTTAATCAGATCTCAGAATTCATTCTATATCAAGTCCTTTCAACAATGACTTCACCTATTTCTAAACTTGATCCTAAGCCACCTTTTCTGATTAAAATAAAATAGAGCGTGACCTTGGCCAGTCAATGCTTATACTCAAACAAACACTCTTTTTGAAGGGTGTTTTCCATTAAGTTGGAAACAAGCTCATAGCCATCCTCTCCTTAAGTCTTCTCTTGATTCATCTCTTTTCAAAACTATCATTCAATCACTAATACACTATTTATTTCAAAAGTTCTTGAAAAATGGTTCTCCATCAATTGTGTTCCTTTTTAATGAAGACTAATGCCATTCACCTGAGACAGCATGGCTTTCATAAAAATCATAGTACTGAAACTTGCCTTGCTGCAATTAACAGTGAGGTTAGATAATGACTTGAATCTGGTAAAACAGCCATTATTCTTTTGTTAGATCTGCTTGCTTGGTTGACTATGGGTTAACTGAACTGCTTATATGTTTAGTAATATTTTGCTCATGCCTTTCCAATAGTTTAAGGTGAGCTACATTCAGGTACTGGAGGTATTTCCCTGTCTCCAGAGATCTTATACTCTAAGGGGTATATTTATAACGTCGCAGCTGCGACGCTATCGCACGATACATGATGTTATTGCGCAATATTGGCACATTACCATGCGAGAACATCACGTATCATATTGCAATAATGTCTTCAGCGGCGTTAAGGTGCCCAGAGGGTGGAGTATGGCTTCCCAGAGGGCGGAGTAAGGCTCCCCAGGGGCGGAGAGAAGGGGTCAATGGGCGTAGTGTGGGCAGGGAGAGGCTCCATGCACACTAACACTGTGAAATGAAACTCTGAAAATTAGCGCCAGTGAAAACCTCACGCTAGAGGCACATTTGCAGGGGAGAAAGACCATTTCAGTCAGCAATGTGAAACCAAAAAATGGGATAGTAGTGATACATGTGCAGCAACATCACAGTGCCCAAGTACGAGAGGGCACTACTGTGAGGCTGCAAATGGGGTACAGGGGGCTGCAGGCAGGACATGCAGTGGGGTAGCTGGGGCACAGGGTGGGCTAAGCAGATATCTAGGTGACACAAAGGAATGTAGAAGCGGAAAGCCAGCAAGACAGCAACTGACCAAGGGCAAACATGGCCACGAGTGTGTGTCCCACAGTGTCCCAGGGGACAGTACCCAGCAAGTACCCTAAAGGGCACAGAACATTTGGCAGGCGGCGCTGGGTGGGAAGCGTGGATGTCTAGACAGGCACCCCTACCCCATATCACGCACCATAGGGAGCCACCTACCGGCACACTGGATGGCCTGGGACTGTGCACCACCAGCACCACCAGCACAAGGGCATGTCAGCATGGTGGCAGAGGGGTGCTGGTGGCGGAGGGGGCAGTGGCATCTGCCAACAGCAGACCATGGCCAAGCCCTGTTTAGGTGGGTTCCATGCACTGCAACAGACAAGGTCTGTCTGACGAGCAGTCATGGTATCCCCAGGGAATGATCTGATTCTGTGACAACAGTTTGGTGCAGTACACACAGCCAGTGTGTTCAGGGGCAGAAAGTCACAGGTTCAAGTCCCAGCAGTGGCTCCTGCAAACCATGTCCCTATATTTTACCCAGTACTAAACCATGGTAATAACGAAGGAACCGTTATTGCAGATAAAAGAAACATGCCATAAACTCCTATATTTTACTCTACAGAGCACAGACACCATAAACAACTGCAATCCTGGAGGGCCAAACACCATTCAGGTTTCATTCTGTCCCTAATAAATATGCCTGTGCTGCATTTGTATTCACCGCCCCCATTGTATGCAAATGTATCTCATGCATATTCATTAGGGACAGCATGAAAACCTGAACAGTGTTTGGCCCACCAGGACCGGAGTTGGGAACCTCTGCCCTAGAGCAGCGGCCAACAGGGGCACAAACACCCACACCCACAGGCCCCGCTATCCGAAGCCTCATGGAGAGTCAGGCTGTTGGGCCCTGCGCATAGCAGCATCTCCCAATACTGGCACCTGCATACCTTAGCAATGCCATCCTAAACTTGGGAACACATTCCACATATATCAAAAGGTTGCTATGATTAATGTCAGATAACAAATCCTAGGTTAAACACGATTTGTTGACAGAGATTCATCATAGCAACATTTCTGATATCTGTGGAGTGTGTTTCCGTTTTTGCTTCTGACAGTGCTTACCACTCCGGCGAGTGACCCCCAATAGTATTGCGTACCATGGCAATGCCCGCACTCTGCCCATGACTGGTGTGGCGGCCAGGGCTGCCACAAATCTCTATAGTTGCACAAAGTTGCACAAAGTTGGCACAAAGTTGGCATAGGTGTGGGATTGTGTGTATGTCTATCCAGTGTGTTGTGGCTGCCTACACCTTACTGAGCCCACACTGCTTGCACTGTTTCCAGTGTTAGCCGGCCAATGTGCATAATGAGGGGCAAGGTACTGTGGGTATGGCCTGGACAGGGTGGCCTGGGCAGGATGCATCTGCACAGGGCATAGGGCAATGGCTGGGACATTGTAGTAGCCGACCACCACTTACACGGACAGGGTGGCCACGGCATGTCATGCTGGGAGGTCACTCTCACCCTGACTGAGCAGTGGCCACGGCATGGCTAGATTCCCCCATAGTGCTATACAGTGTTTTTCTCAAGTGATATTTATGGGTTTCCTTTTCTGGGGCCCAATCACTGACATACCTGCTTGGTGTTTCTGCTCATGTCCCATTTTTGGGTGCGCACAGTTCTTCCAGGAACATGCACTATGCACTAACTGGCAGACTGTCTGCAGTTAGCATGTGTATGGCTGGAACACCTTGCAGGGTGCAGTGGGTGGAGACTTGTTGTTCTCTCTGCTGGTGAATGTCAGATAAGGGGGAGGGGGGCAGGCAGCTGAGCTTTTTCCAGCATGCTGCCTGTCTGCCATTGCCTTATGTGATGCATACAGATGTGCATTGACTGCCCTGTAAGGTACCTGTTCCCCAGCAGGACTGGGGTTGATGGTCCCCTCTACTGCCACCATTGCAGAGATGTAGAATGTGGATTTGTCGATGGGAGATCCTGTCCCCCACCCTAAGCTACACAGGGCGGGTTGGGTGGTGTAACATAGTCTGCTTTTGGGTCTAAACACCCCCTTCCCCTATAACATGTGGCCATAGCCCCACACAGGAGATGCACTATTTTGGGTACATCATAGCCCACAAGGGCTAGATGTGACTAGGAAATACAGATAGACACAGGTGGATCCTAGGTGTGTCTGCCAAGACTACCTATCACACACTGGCAGCCAGGTGCTATGGACCTGTTGTTGGGTGCCCCACCTCACCCTCAGGGTGCGCACAAGACCCACACAACATCACGGTCTGTAGCTACTCTGTGCCAGTAACTCACACGGTCAGTTCCCCCTATCAGGCCTAGGTGCTGAGGGGATGCATACACCATCTTGTGTCCATCTGTCGACTGCTGATTTGCATGTGCAGTGCATCATGGGTACAGGTGGGTTAACCCTATCCTGGTAACCACAGCAGACAGTTTGTGTGGTGACCTGCAGTCTTTCTGTAGCCAGCCAGCTATGTGGTAGCAGCTATAGAGATGTAGCCCACTGGTTACTTCAATGACTGTGGAGGCAGAGGTTATGGGTTTGATCCTGCAGTTGTGTTATTTAATAAGGCTGTCTTTGGCTTTTCCTTTTAATTTAAATCAGTGCTGCCAGCAAAATGCACCCTCACAGTGCTGTAACCTTATGGTGCCTCATAAAGCGCCCTATAAGGTGCCCTATAGGCACATTAGAAGGTGCCTTGGCAGACAGAGCACTTTATAATGTGCCCTATGGAGTGCCTTATAGGGCGCCTTATGTGGCACCTTATGTTACAGCACTGTGAGGGTGTTTTTGCTGGCAGCACTGATTTAACTTAAAAAAGGAAATGCCTCAGACAGCACTGATTTAAATGAAATACGGGAACTGCCTCAGACAGCACTGATTTAAATTAAAAAAGAAAAATGCCTCAGACAGCCTTCTTACATAACACCACTGCAGGATCAAACCCATGACCTCAGCCTCCACAGTCTTTGCAGTAACCAGTGGGCTACATCTTTATAGCTTCTAATATTGCGCTGGCATGAACTTAGGGTTAACACATGTTAACATGCCATAGTGCCCACTATCGCGCGATACAGTTTCTTGCTACCTTGACGCCGGAACACCCACTCCTTATATGGCATTCTTCACATTATTGCTGCAACTAGCGCCGGTAACATTAAGACGGTTTAGTAAACATACCCCTAAGTTTGTTGCTGAGACAGTGGAAGGTTAAGTGGCTTGTCCAAGGCCACAAGGAGTACTAGTGGGATTTGAACCCTGGTTTTTCCTGGTTTCAAGAAGTTGCCCTAACCACTAAGCTGCTCCTCCTCAGCTGACAGCCTTAGGGGCTTGTTTACAAAGCCGCGGTAGCGGTTTCCGATCATTATCGGAGCCGCGACCCCTTTGATTTCAATAGGGTCGCTAAGGAGTAGCTTAGCAGGTAAAAACTTGCAAGTACAGATTCCTTCTCAGCAGTAGCAGCTCCTCTTTCAGAAGTCTAAGGGGCTTGTTTACAAAGCCGCGGTAGCGGTTTCCGATCATTATCGGAGCCGCAACCCCATTGATTTCAATAGGGCCGCGGCTCCGATAACGATCGGAAACCGCTACCGCGGCTTTGTAAACAAGCCCCTTAGACTTCTGAGAGAGGAGCTGCTACTGCTGAGAAGGAATCTGCACTTGCAAGTTTTTACCTGCTGAGAAATTCTTAAAATCTTGGGGAAAGAGAAAGCTCAAACCTCTTCTAAACTCTAATGACTTCCGCACAGTCTGTCAAGCATTGATTTTGCCCATCTTACACTATTGTAACATCATCTATCAGGTTCTGCCTATGCAATCTATATACCCTTTTCAATTGCTGCAAAATACAATGGCTCGTATTATATCTGGGAAATCAAGAACCAGTCACATAACTCCAACACTAAAACAATTCCATTGGCTCCCCATAATGATCAGGACTAAATACAAAGTTATTTGACCTTGGTCAATTGCTGGCTTGCTGATTTGCAGTTTCTGAGTTCCAATGTGCCACCTAGGCATCCCCCTAGTGCACCCTGTGCCCCAGCTTCCCCACTGCATGTCCCACCCTGTACCCCATTTGCAGCCTCACCGTCAAGCCCTTTCGTACTTGGGCACTATGCTGTTGCTGCACATGTATCACTACTATCACTTTTCTTTGTTTCCCTGTCTTTGCTGTACATTGCTGACTTAAATGGTTTCTCTCTCCTGCAAATGTGCCTCTAACGTGACATTTTCACTGGTGTTAATTTTCAGATCTTCATTTCACAGCATTAGTGTGCCTGGAGCCTCTCCCCGCCCACTCTCCGCCCATTGTCCCCTTCTCCCCACCCTATGGGGAGCCTTACTCCACCCTCTGTGTGCCTTAACGCCGCCGGAGATATTATCGCATGAAACCTCACACTATCACGCAATAATGTTACTTTATCGCACGCTAACATTACGAATTACGCGGTAATGTTATGTATCACACGCAAACTGCGCCTCTGCAACGTTAGTGCTCTTTAGTAAACATACCCCTAAAACTTTGAGTTTGCTGTTATTGGATTCCACCTTAGCTTTTATCTCAAACCACACGGTGTGATGATCGCTGCTGCTCATATGGGCACCCACTTGGATATTCAACAAGCTATCTCCATTGGTGAGCACTAAATCTAGCACGGAGCTCTCCCTAGTCAGTTCCATCACCATTTGTTTAAGTAACGCATCTTGGAAGGCATCCAAAATTGTTTTACTTCTTTCCAGATTTGCAGAAGGAACACTCCATTCCATATTGGGTAGATTAAAATCACCCAATATGATTACTTCCCCCTTCATGGCTATCTTTGCAATGTCAACAATCAATTCGTTATCCATTTCTTTGGTTTGAGTTGGAGGCCTGTAGACCACACCATTATGGATGACAGTACTATCTCCTCTTTCCAACACAATCTAGAGTGCTTCTTCTTTTCCCCATGTCCCCTGCATTTCAGCAGCTTTAATATTGCTTTTTACATACAGGGCTACTCCTCCTCCTTTTCTACCTTCTCTATCATTAAAATCATCTATAGTACCTGAAAATTGAAGAATGGCCAATATAATACCAATTTTTATTTAAGTATTCAGGGACTCTCAGGAAAAAAAAGAAAAGCCAACATGTTGTTTTTATACAGTTTTCTTAACTGTTATTATAGACTATCCTTCGGCTAGTACTCCTTGGGTTGGAAGGCACGGGTCTTCCAGCTAGAACAATCATGTCTCCTGAGTGGGACTTGACTGGCTTTATCCAGCCTACCCTAAGTTTTCCTGTTAGCATTTGAAGCACCTATTTTGTTTGCATTTATTGGCCATGTGATGGAACAATATCCTTTACTATAATAAAAATTCTGGAAACCCCATAACTACAACTCTTTATTTCGGAGCGAGAGGAGCAGGAACTACAATACCCAGCATTCCCTGGATACAGGTTACTCTCCTTCCTCACGAAGCATCAGACCGCCGCTCCTGTCTTTAGCCCCAAGGCCGGGCAGGAGCGCCGCACAGGATATGGCCAAAGCATTGAATATCCAGGTTTAAACTTCAGCAGTAATGGCTAGACACTTTACAAGGGCTATCACCATTGAATATCTCGCCTTAGTACATTGGCCTCAAAGATACAAATCTTTCCCAATGTATTTTTGGAGAATAAGAGAAAAATATTTTCTAAAAAATCTGCATGCATTATGGGGATTATTTTAGAAGGCCTATTCGTGCTTCAGATGTACGAGTATTTCTAGTAATATTCATTCCTGTTTCCTGATTGGCCATAGTTTGTCTGGTCTTGATTTCCTTAGAAATCCATTCCTGGGGCTTTGTCTTGTGAATCTATTGATTTCTGCCTTAGATATTTAAACCGGAGACTAATCTTGTACTATATTCCTAATCCTGTAAATTTTGAGAAAAGTATTCGGGAACTCTTGTTTTTTTTTTTTTGTTTTGTTTAATTCTTAGAATCACGATCCTGAATTTTTGTGAAATTAAATTTTATGTGATGATCTTTTATGTTCTTGAATTTTATGTTTTGATATTTTGTTTTAATTATATGTTTAGATGGAGTGTCTGTTTTATCTGTTTATGATTATTGCTTATGTTATTTGTAAACTGCAAAAGTCATCTAGGATATGCAGTATAGGAACTCTGGGAAAAACAAATAAATTCCAAATACTAATATATTATCAGAAAGGTTTACCAAGACTACTCCAGTCTTGTTTCTCTAATTAGTGATCCTTTTCAGGCATAGTTTCCCAGAATTTCTGGGACAAGAATATGGCATGAGAAAAGTCTTAGGGGTAAGTCTCTAGAACAGAAGTCAATTGATTTACAAGAAAAAAAAATCACAGAATGGTTTTCCATAGAGCTGTAGATCAGACAAGGAAACTTGGAACAGTCAGGAAACAGGAACTAATATTACCAGAAATACATTTTAAGACACTGCTAAGGATAGGATGACTAGAGCCAACCCCCAAGAAGACATAATAGTTCCTTCTGAGAGACTAGTGCCTTCCAACATTCTAGCCATGATGTCACTTGGAGGAGAAGGGTTTTTTTCATTTACTTTTGGATTAAAACCAATATGAAATTACACTGGAAATGTCATGATATGTCTCATTTCAAAATTAACTAATAATGTTTCCTTCAATTTAGGGTTCACAAGCAATATCAAAGTCAGGAGAGCATATGCTCAGTATTCCCTACATGGAGGTCTATATCCCCTGAAGAAGGCCCAGGCCGAAACACGTGTAGGGTGACCTCATTGATATTAATAAAGCTCCCTGTTTGCATCCCACGGCATGATGTGACTTGCTCCTTTCTGTGCCTACTGACGCTGCAGGTGGGATTGTTCCCTTCTGTTCTATTGATATGTCTCATGCCATTTCAAACAAATATACTGTCCTATTAAAGTATATTACTTCTTCTTTGTCCTTGTCTTCTTCTGTCCCTTTGGGTTCTTTGTTTTCTCCAGTTACAATTCCATAATTCAACCTTTCCTTCATCTACGTCTTCCCATGTTTAAAAATATTTTAAATAAATGTTTATAATATTTTAGATAAAACTATAGTCATGTGTCTTTTTTTTTATTTCCTCGGTCAATTTTCATCCAAGGCTGTCACAGTATGTTATTGGTCACAAATATAGAAGGGAAGAGACTTAGATCCCCATGGGAGATGGGACTTCTTTTCTTATGTACAGTCCCCTCCATGTTAGGAATTTCCTTTGGTTTTACTCAGAGATATTCCTGATACACATGTGTGGGTGAAAAAACATTGGTATGCATACATGTGTGGATTCAGTTGCTGGCCTGCAATTATAGAACTAATTACAACATGATCTTCATTTAGGTAAGGGGAAGGTGGAAGGGATTTTGGATTTAGCTCATACCTTTTCAGTGGATATTCAAGGTAGATTATATTCAGTTACAGAAGATATTTTCCTGTCCCCAGAAGGATTACAATCTAAGCTTTTACCTGAGGCAATAGTGGGTTAAGTTACTAGCCCAAGGTCACAAAGAGTAGTAGTCAGATTCAAACCTGACTTCACAGGCAATCAGCCTACCGCTCTAGCTATTTTTCAAATGGGTTAAGATCGGGTTGTTTAAAGCATGTTTTAATATTGCTTTTTTAAAACTGAAAGCACTATTTTCAAAATGGCATTTATTTTAGTATAATTGCATATTTTGATTTGTGTTTGTGAAGTGTTTGTAAGTATTAAATTTAGATATATATGTTTATTGTAAACTATCCAGAAATTCATATGGATGGTATATAATAAATAAAATAAAATGTCAGGAAGTTGGGGCAGGGCTAACTCTGGGCTTAAACAGCTATGAAAATCTTTTTAGCCACTTTGTTCTTTAGTACATTTCCTCTTACTAGTAGGGCTGAGATATGCCCCTTAATCAATGGGGCTTGTTTACAAAGCCACAGTAGCGGCTTTCGCCCGATATCGGAGCCACATAAGGCGCCCTATAAGGCACTCCATAGGGCACATTATAAAGTGCCCTGTCCGCCAAGGAACCTTATAATGCACAATATAGGATGCTTTATAGGGTGCCCTATAGGGCACGTTATGAGGCACCTTAGGTTACAGCACTCTGAGGTTATTTTTTCTGGCAGCACTGATTTAAATTAAAAGGAAAAGCCTCAGACAGCCTTATAAAATAACATCACTGTGGGATAAAACTCATGACCTCTGCCTCCGCAGTCATTGAAGTAACCAGTAGGCTACATCTCTATAGCATCTAACACACTGCTGGCTGGCTACAGAAAGACTGCAGGTCACCACACAAACTGTCTGCTGTGGTTACCAGGATAGGGTAAACCCACCCATACCCATGATGCACTGCACATGCTGATCAGCAGCCTACATCTGATCACAAGATGGGGTATGCCCCTCTATAGCACTCCGGCCTGGTAGGGGGAACTGACTGTGTGTGTAACTGGCAAAGAGTAGCTACAGACCGTGACATTGTGTGGCTCCTGTGCTCACACTGAGGGTGAGGTGGGGTACTCAGCACTAGGTCCGCAGCACCTGGCTTGGCTGAGATAGGCTGTGCTGCAGGTCCCCATCAACACCAGTGTGTGATAGGTAGTCCTTGCAGACACAACTAGGATACACCTGTGTCCATCTGTATTCCCCAGTCACGTTTAGCCCTTGTGGACTATGATGCACCCAGAATAGTGCATATACTGTGTGGTTGCCATGGCAATATGTTTATAAGAGAAGAGTTGTGTTTGGACCCAAAAGTGGATTATATAGCACCACCCAACCCGCTCTCTGTGGTTCAGGGTGGGGGACAGGATCTCCCACCAACAGCTCCACATTCTACATCTCTGCAAGGGTGGCAGTAGCGAGGACCATCAACCCCAGTCCTGCTGGGGAACAGGCACCCTACAGGGCAGTCAATGCAGATCTGTACACATCACATAGGGCACTGGCAGACAGGCATTAGACCTGGAATAGCTCAGCTGCTCTCCACCACTACCTGACATGCACCAGCAGAGGACACAGTCAGTCTCCACCTGCTGCACCCTGCAAGGTGTTCCATCCATACACAAGCTAGCTGCAGACAGCCTGCTAACTAGTACATAGTGCATGTTTCTGGAGAAACTATGTGCACCAAAAAATGGGATGTGAGCACACACACCAAGCAAGTATGTCAGTGATTGGGCCCCAGGAAAGGGAACTCATAGATATCACTTGAGAGAAATGCTGTATAGCACTATGGGGGAAACTAGCCATACCATGGTCACTGCTCAGTCAGGGTGAAAGTGACCTCCAAGCATGACATGCTGTGGCCACCCTGTCCGTGCAGGTGGTGGTCAGGCACTACAATGTCCCAGCCATTGCCCTTTGCCCTGTGCAGATGCATCCTGCCCAGACCGCTGTGTCCGGGCCATACCCACAATACCTTGCTCCTCATTACGCACATTGGCAGGCTAACACTAGAGGCAGTGCAAGCATTGGGGGCTCAGTAAGGTGTAGGCAGCCACAAAACACTGTGTAGACTGTGGTGAGGAGAGCTCCCAGGAAGAGATGGAAGTGGAAGAAAACCCTGTTTTTCCCTTTAAAACAAGCGACTGTTCAGTTGTGCACAGTGCTTGCAAGGCAGGCAAGAAAAAAACTCAGCTCTCTGCTAAGGCCAGGCCACGCCCTAGTTCAGACGGGGAGCCAAGCTTGCTCAGTGATTGGTCACACCTGTGCAAAGGCAAGGGAGTGCCCGGCAGCAAATGGGTTTTAAAAACACACTCAGAGCAGAGAGGAGAGAGACAAGAGACACACACACAGGAGACGCAGCAGAGAGAGCAGAGCCATCAGGTCCAGGGGAAGCTGGAAAGGAGCAGATCTGCAGCCAGAGCAGACAGAGCAGCAGAGGCACAAGAAGGAGAAACTCTGAGAGATCCTGGAAAGGGAGAAAGGTTCCAAGGAAACTTTCAAGAGAGTGAATATCTGGGAAGGAGTAGAGAAAGGCACCAGAAGGCTGAGTTCCACAGCCTGAAAGATATCAGGAGGAAAGGAATCAGTAGTTGTCTGAGAGACCTGCCCCAAGGTAAAGCCAGCACTTGCAAAGCTGAACAGCTTGCAGAAAAACAGTTTGCTACAGCTAGTGTCCAGGAGTCTGACCTAACGTCTTCATCTGCTAAGAGGTGGGTGGATAGTTTTATGTTTAAAGAGAACCGAAACCCAGATAAGAGCAGAGAAACTGAGCCGTTAACACTAGAAGCTTTAAGAAAACTGTTTGCAGAGAGGAAGCTTTACCCAATACAAGTGTGCCTTCTCAGGGTGATTTGCTGTGGAAGCAGTTCCAAGAGTTTTTAGAAGACAGGAAGTCTGGGGAAGTTTATAAAACTGGTGGAAGTGAGACGTATCCAGTATCCATAGAAGAGATGCAGGTGGATTCCTGTATGTCAGAATCGGAGTCAGAATTGCCACCAATGGATTGCTCTTTTTGTCTAAAGGAGAACTGAGCATTGTTGAACAGGGTTGAAAAACTGTGAAACAATATAGCGACTAATTTTCATGACTGCAAAGAGTTGGAAAAAGCCAAGAATGTGTTCTACTAAGTATGTAAGCTTCTGAAGCCAAGAAGCTGTCTTTAGTAAAAGTTTGGTTTGGGAAAAGAAAACAGCAGCTGTTAAAGTTTGCCTGTTATGTTGATTGACCACCAGAAACTGTGCTCTGTGAAAATTTATTGGGATGAAAGCTGCTGCCCAGTGATAGAAGGCTTTTTGTTACATTTTCCTCTGTTAACCTGATTTACTCTTATGTTGGAGAAGCATCCTATTGCTTTTGCGTTTTGAGCATTAATGCCTTGGAATCCCACAAAAAAAAAAAAATTCTTGCTGCCTTAAACCAACGGGCTCACAACTACATTTGTCCTTATATAAGTAAGCCAACTACAAGTCCCAGAATCCCTCTGGTGACAAACAAGAGAAGCTTTATTTAAAAGAACACTATAAGGCTGCTCTATGATTGTTAGCCCTCGGGCCCAAGCAAGGGCATCGCAAGACATACACACACTCCCACACCTATTTCAGCATTGTGCAAAGATAGAGGTGGTTGGCAGCCCTGGTCGCCACACCAGTCCTGGGCACAGTTCAGGCATTGCTAACATATGCAAGTGCTAGTACTGGTAGCTGCTGCTCCGCGCAGGGCCCAACAGCCTGATTCTCCATGAGGTTTTGGATAGTGAAGCCTGTGGGTGTGGGTATTTGTGCCCCTGTTGGCCGATGCTGGTGGGCCGATGCTGGTGGGTCAAGCACGATTCTGGTTTTTAGGCTGTCCCTAATAAATATGCATGAGATGCATTTGCATACAATGGGGGCACTGCATACCAATGCATCTCATGCATATTTATTAGGGACATCATGAAAACCTGAAGGGTGTTTGGCCCTCTAGGACTGCAGTTGGGAGCCTCTGCTCTAGGGAGTGCACGTGTTTATGGTGTATGTGCTCTGTAGAGTAAAAGATAGGGACATGGTCTGCAGGAGCCACAGCTGGGACTTGAACCTGTGATCTTCTGCCTGTGAATACACTGACTGTGTGTACTGCACCAAACTGCTACAACAAAGGCAGGACATTCCCTAGGAATACCATTACTGTTCATCAGACAGACCTTGTCTTTTGTAGTGCACGGCACCCACCTATACAGGGCTTGGCCTTGGTCTGCTGTGGGCAGATGCCACTGCCCCCTCCACCACCAGCACCCCTCTGCCACCATGTTGACATGCCCTTATGCCGGTGGTGCTGGTGGTGCGCAATCCCAGGCCATCCAGTGTTCCGGTAGGCGGCTGTCTATGGTGCGTGATATGGGGTAGGGGTGCCTGCATGGACATCAACGCTTCTCCCCGGCACCGCCTGCCAATGTTATGTGCCCTTTTGGGTACTTGCTGGGTAATGTTCATTGTGGCACTGTGGGACACACACTTGTGGACATGTTTGCCCTTGGTCAGTTGCTGTCTTGCTGGTTTTCTGTTTCTACATTCCTATGTGTCACCTAGGCATCTGCCTAGTCCACCCTGTGCCCCAGCTTCCCCACTGCATGTCCCGCCTGCAGCCCCCTGTATCCCATTTGCAGCCTTACCATAGTGCCCTTTCGTACTTGGGCACTATGCTGTTGCTGCACATGTGTCACTACTATCACTTTCTTTGTCTCCCTGTCTTTGCTGTACATTGCTGACTGAAATGGTTTCTCTCTCCTGCAAATGTGCCTCTAACGTGAGGTTTTCACTGGCGTTAATTTTCAGACCATGATTTCACAGCGTTAGTGTTCCATGGACCCTCTCCCCACCCACTCTCCGCCCATTGATCCCTTATCTCCACCCTCTGGGGAGCCTTATTCCACCCTCTGTGTGCCTTAATGCCACCGGAGACATTATTGCGCGATAAGTGACGTTATCGCCTGGTAAATCGTGTGATAATGTCACTTATCGCGCGAAAACGTCGCCGCTGCAACATTAGCGCTCTTTAGTAAACATACCCCTAAATTGCACATCTTTTTTTTTTTGTATACCTTTGAACATGCTTTTAAAATATTATGATGACATACACTTCAAATATTTCCAATTACACAGGTACACTACCAAAAAACTGCCTCCAGTTTTGCAACTGATTCCTATAGATTTTGGGGTGCTGAATCCAGGAAAAATAGCCAAAATGTTCCATCACGTCACGTTTTCTTGCAAAATTAGTTTTCTTACCCATATAAGGAATGTTCACATAATTTCTTTTTAGCCGACTGCAGTTTATTTTCTTGGCCCAAAATAGAGGTTGTAATGGTTAACTAACTAGAAACACTCCCTCATGATATTTTAGAGTGTTTTGTATTCATTTTATACAGTAACAGGACAATTGGGAGGCGGGGGGCTAAATCCAGTACTCGCGCTGGCGCATGTTCTTTCCTGTTCGCCTCGCCTCGTTCGCTCGCTCAAACACGGTGGTTGCGACATGAACGTTCCTGTCAAATTTCAGTTTCTTGCAAGTTCATTATTACCTTTTGTTTGCTCAGTCGTAATCCAGCTTTATTCCGAAGTGGTTCACTACAGTTGTAGTTTGCAGTGCTGTGTATTTGTGATGGCTCACAGAGCCAGAGGTTGCGTCAACTCTCCGGACAGTTTTTGTTTTATTTGTGGGGAATATACCGTGAAAAAGCGGCAGAGGAACATTTCTGCATTTATTTAAAAAGTATATTTCGCCTATTTCGGTTTGAAGTTAGGCGATCAAGACAAACCGTGGGCTCCTCACAAAGTGTGCAAGACATGTGAGGAAGATCTACGCTTATGGATGAAAGGTAAAAAACAAGCATTTCGTTTCAGGAATACCTATGATGTGGCGTGAACAAAGAGACCACAGCAGTGACTGCTATTTTTGCTCTTGCATTGTGAAGGGATACAACTTAAAAAATAAGAACGTAATAAGTTACCCCAACCTTCCCTCAGCAATTAGGCCTATGCCTCATAGCAACGAAGTACCTGTGCCTGAACCACCAAAATCTTTGGATCATATTTGTGTGGACGGTTCTGATCATGATGAGACTCATCAGATGGTTTTTCCCGATGAGTCCAGTACTTCCGAGTTTGAAACTGAACCAGATCCGAAACCTGAACTTTTCTCTCAAGCTGAATTGAATGATTTAGTCCGGGATTTAGGACTCCCAAAAGATGCTGCCCAACTGCTAGGTTCTCGGCTTAAACAGAAAAATCTATGGTCACCAGGAACAACTTTTTATTGGTACCGCAACCGCGAGACACAATTTTTGAAGTATTTCAGCAAAGAGGAAGATTTGGTATTTTGCAACGATATATACAGAGTGATGGAAAAGTTTAAACTCAAGTATGATCCTGCTGAATGGCGGCTGTTCATTGATTCGTCAAAAGACAGCATAAAAGGTGTTCTTCTTCATAATGGCAACACATTTGCTTCAGTTCCTATTGCTCACTCTGTTATTCTCCAAGAAAATAAGAGAATTTGGCCCTGATTCTTCAGAAGATTCGTTATGATGAGCATAAGTGGATGATTTGTGGAGACTTTAAAATTCTATCCATGCTATTAGGGCAGCAATCCGGTTTCACCAAATATCCCTGCTTCCTTTGCTTGTGGGATAGCTGGGCTCGCGACCTACACTGGGGGAAAAAAGACTGACCAATTCGGGAGTATTTGAGACCCGGTGAGAAAAATGTTCTTCATGAGAGCTTGGTACCTCGTGATAAAATTCTATTACCACCTCTCCACATTAAGTTGGGTCTCATTAAGCAAGTCATCAAGTCCCTTCCAAAAGATGGTGAGTGCTTTCGGTACCTTTGCTCAAAGTTCCCCCGACTTTCTGAAGCAAAGCTAAAGGAAGGAGTGTTTGTTGGCCCTGATATAAGGAAACTCATTTCAGATGGAGCATTCGCTGAAACGATGTCTGAGAAGGAAAAAGAAGCCTGGGATTCCTTCAAGGATGTTGTTCTCAAATTCTTGGGGAACAGGCGGGATGAGAACTATAAGGATATTGTTGCCAGGATGCTCAATGCCTTCAAAGAACAAGGCTGTAACATGAGCCTGAAAGTCCATTTCTTGCACTCCCATGTGAACTACTTTCCCGAAAACTTGGGGGCGTACAGTGAAGAACAAGGTGAAAGGTTTCACCAGGACATCAAGGACGCAAAGAGAAGGTACCAAGGAAGATGGAACACCACTATGATGGCTGATTTCTGCTGGTTGCTGCTGCGGGAAACCCCAGATGAAAAATACGCCAAGCAGCGCACCAAGAGAAGCATTCGGGGGAAGAAGAAACGGGCCCACCAGGAGATTGATTGACCTAAGAATGACTTTAAAATCTAAACTGTGTTGACAAATATCGTGTTTTTACTAAACTTTGAAATAAAAATTTGCTAGTTATTACCACAGTGTCGGATCTCATTTATTAGAATTTTATTTTCACACCATCGGGTGTTTGTCTTCATGTATTGCAATGGTGTGGTTTGCGTTTTCTATTCTTACATACATACCTGTACAACATTTTTTGCACATTTCTTTGCTTTGCTTTGTGTCTAACCTCGCTCTTATATGCTCAATGTTTTTGCACATGTATGTGGCTGTTTTAAGTGCAGACAATTTTGCTACCATCACAGTGTGTTTTGTTGACATTACTCTATTCTTATGTGCTGCCTTGTTACAATTTTCTTTATTCTTATTTGAATAACTACTAAACAATTAGTATAAAGAATTCATCCAAGAAACTTTTATCTCGATCGCACTCAATCTGAAACGTTCACCTCAAACTGCTAACCCAATGTAGCAAAAAATCTGTACGTGATGGAGCAAATTGGTTACCAGATTTGGATTCAGCGCACCAAAAAACGTAAAAATCAATCGAAACATTAGAGGCAGTTTAAAAAAATTATTTTTAGTGTACCTGTGTTATTTCTCAATATATTGTACACAACATACCTAAACTGCAAGGGTGCCAATAATGTTGACCACAACTGTATAAGGATATTCAGTAGTACTATTCATATAGTGTTGTTGAATATCCTGGAAAGTTGCACTTAGCCAGATAGCACTATTGCTAACTGGGTAAATGCCAATAAATATTGACCTAAATGTTTCTCAGCTATTAAAAAGGCTATGAGGCCAATTCCATTCATGCACATCCAGCCCCCTGTGTGGCCAGGCAGAATCAGGAGTGCAAAGTTAGACTTGATTCTGATCCTGCAACCTCCACGGGATCAGAATCGGGTCTAGCGTCTGGACGTGCAGTCCTGGACCTGATTCTGTCCAGCTATACGTCCCAGCAACTACCCAGCTAACTCAGTCTGTCCTGCGAATGGAACCTTGGTGCTGTGGAGTCCTGTCGCTATGGCACTGCGGCTCCATTCACAAGCCGCAATCCTGGCCTGCTGAACCCGGATGCCTGTTCCCTGCAGCCCGACTCCCAATCCAGCCTTCCAAGGCCTGGGTCAAGCTGCGGGGAACCCCCTGCACCCCCTCACTTGTGTCCCTGGTCTCGTGCCATGATCCTCCTTCGTCCAAGGGGACTTGTTCCACCTTTGAGGTGGAATAAGTCCCTCGTCTAGTTTTGAGGCCCTGTACGTACAGGGCCGACCTCTGAATCAGCCTGGTACATCCGGGGTCATGGCCCGCCCATGTTCCGCCCTCACTCTGCCTCCTGAATGCCCCTTCCGCCCCCATCTAGGCCTCTCCATACAAACCTGCTCTAAGTATATATATGACTTATATATGTTAAGATGTTCTATGTAATAAGTTATAATGTTAAATGTTCTATGTAAAACAAACGCTGCTTTGTTAACTGTTGTTAATTGTACACCGCAACTGATCGCTGGAAGATGCGGTATATAAATGAGTGTTAAATAAATAAATAAATAAAATAAAAGTATTTGGAGGGAATTGAAGGGGCCAACAGGGGGACGAATAGCGGGACAGAATTTCCCCCCTAGTCATCACTGTATAGAGGGAACAAAAGTGAGCAATGCAAGGCAGGAGAGGATAATTAATAAGAAGGTACAGAAAATCCCATTTACCTTCCACTTTTGTGGGAACAAAACCCTCTCCACAAGAAATAGAGATAAGCAACTGAGCTTTAAAAAAGATCAGTTGGCTGAAGCAATCATGGTAGATAGCAAGTACCTGGCACTGTCCCTGTTCAATGTACATAACCAAGTTTAAGTTAGAATGCAAACCACTTTGACTGAAATGATAAAGTGGTATAAAAAACCTGCTAAATAAATAAATTAGAGAACTAGGTAGAACAGGCACATAAGTGCTAATAATTGGGCCAAAGTAGCTACAGGGAAGTATCCTGAATAAAAGTTACCCCTATTTTATAAACAAAAAAGGAGAAAAATTGTGCATCATCTGATAATTAAAATTTGCTGAGGACTGTTGGCAAAAGATTTGAATTAATCAAGATAACCTATTAAACTGAGATATTGACTATATACCAAGCACATTTTTCAATAGGAGCAAATTGGACAAATCAGGGAAATCAAAAGGTCTTTGAATTACCCAAAAGACCTCCACAGTTAAGAAAGTAGTTGGATAGCCTGATTTGCTAAATCCTGATGTAGTTGCTAGTCCTGAAGAATTAGCAGATTATATTTTAAAAGTAAGATTATAGATCTAATATAAAAGATTACAGCTCTTTTGCCTACAGTTATGCCTCATAAAAATGCATCTGTGTGAAATTCTGTGTTGAATGTTACAATTGTGTTTATATGTAACCGAGGTAGGCCGGACCCGATGCTCACCCTCTCCAACCTCCCATCTTTATCCCCTCCCCCCCCCCCCCCAATACCACAAACTACACAGACATCGTTCATTGGGAAACATCTGAACATAGGAACATAAGATATGCCATACTGGGTCAGACCTAGGTCCGTCAGTTCCAGTATCCTGTTTCCAACAGTGGCCAATCTAGGTCATACGCACCTAGCAGTTTCCCCAAAAGACACAGGTTCCACAATGCTTGTACTGGGTCAAGCATTGATATCCTGGGTCCCTTCTTAATAATGGTTTATGGACCTTTCCTCCAGGAACTTGTCCAAAACTTTTCTAAACCCAGCTACACTAACAGCCTTTACTATATCCTCCGCTAACAAATTCCAGAGTTTGATTACACGTTGAGTGAAAAAATATTTTCTTTTATTAGTCTTAAATAGTTTATTACCCTGTAGCTTCATTGCATGTCCCCTAGTCTTTCTAGTGGTTGGGGCAAGGTACTTCAGGCTGGAAGGTCGGGGGTTCAAATCCCACTAGAGGACAGCAACCTTGGGCCGGAGGGACTGGGGTTTCTAGTCCCACAGGTGCTCCTTGTGGTCTTGGGCAAGCCACTTAACCCTCCATAGCCCATGTTCCCTGTAAAATAGTTATCTCCAAGTTATAATGCCCTGTTCAATGTAATTTCAGTTTGTTGAATGTAAACCGCACTGATGCAGAATAGCGCGGTATATAAGAGAATGTAAATAAAATAAATAAATAAATAAATAAACGTAAACAATCGATCTACGTTTACCCGTTCCACCCGTTCATTACTTTATAGACTTCTATCATATCTCCCCTCAGCCGTCTCTTTTCCAGGTCAAAGAGCCCTAACCTTTTTAGCCTTTCTTCATAGGAGTATCCTTCCATCCCCTTTACCATTTTGGTGGCTCTTCTCTGAACCTTTTCTAATATCGCTATATCCTTTTTAAGATACGGCGACCAGAATTGCACACAATATTCAAGGTGCGGTCTCACCATGGAACGATATAGAGGCATTATAATATCTTTTGTTTTATTTTCCATTCCTTTCCTTATGATACCCAGCATTCTATTTTCTCTCTTGGCCGCCGCTGCACACTGGGCCGAGGGTTTTAACATGGTATCCACAATGACACCTAAATCTTTTTCCTGGGTGGTGGTTCGTAATGTGGAACCTTGCATCGTGTAACCATAGTTTGGGTTGTTCTTCCCTAGGTGCATAACTTTGCACTTGTCCGCATTAAATTTCATCTGCCATTTTGATGCCCAGTCTTCCAATTTATCAAGATCCTCTTGCAATTTTCCACAATCCTCTTGGGTTTTAACAACTTTAAATAGTTTTGTGTCATCTGCAAATTTGATAACCTCACTCGTTATTCCACTTTCAAGGTCATTTATGAATATGTCTGGTCGCAGCTTTATTAACCTTTAAACGGATCAACAATTAATTCCAACAGAAATCCTCTTAACCATACAATAGCGGAATGAAGCCTCACCAGCCATGCCACTAGCAAGGTGACCTCGCCTCTGCTCCTGCCGCGGTCAGGCCAGCAGCAATCTTCCCTACCTCTCTTTTCCCTGACTTCACCACTAAACTAGCAAAAGTCAGCCAGGGGTTGTCCGGGTCGGGGGTACCCCACCCACGGCCCAAGCTTAGCCTAAGGCTCTGGACCACAGAAACCTCCGGGATCCTGCCACCGGCCCAGGTGACATCATTGTCCCTGAGCCGCCCCACCAACAGAAAGCTGCGACCAGCGTGCTTCCTGCAGGGCTAGCCATTCCAAGGCCTCCTGCCAGTCATTCAATAACAAATCCATGTCAACAGGGGATAAGTGCACCCCGTCATTACCATACAGTCCAGCACAACCCACCTCCACCCATGAATGCAGGATTTGATAGCCCCCCTGCTTGCAGACCCAATGGCCGATCTGGCGATTGATTTTTGTCAATCTCTGCGACCAACGCAGCTGATCCCAGCATGCAGGCCTTGGAATGGTATCAGGCCACATTAGTACCACCCCCCGGAACAAGCGAAGCACCTCCACCAGATCCTTCTTCACCACTCTTATTAATTGCTTGCAAGTCCAGGATGAGATGCCGTTGCCTCCCAAATGCAGTAGTATCAATGCAGGCTGACTCTGTAGGTGCCCATGGTGCCAAAGCAAAAGCAGCACTATGTCCATCGGAGACCTCGCTCGCCCAGACATAACACGGACACCAAAGCAGGATCCAGTCCAAGATTAGGCCCCACAGACCGCGTTGCTGCTCGATGACTCACCCAATACACGAAAGAATGGCCGATCAGCCAACAGCCACAGGGACCCTGCCCCCTATCTGAAAAAGAAAATAACAGTTAGCCCCCTGCGATTACCAGCCCATTTCACCCTCAAAAACAAACATAGCCCAAGAACACCCTAGAACGCCATCTCCCGATGCATTGCACATCTTGGTCAGGCAAACCCGCAGCAGCTGCACTAGTTGCCGCGCCAATGTGGAAAGAGTGAGCAGCAAACTGTTGCGGATCCTCGCCTATCCGCCGCAGCACCAGTCTTAACACTACTGTAAACTGAAAACGCGTCAGCAAACGCGAATCCACATGTATAAATAGTGATCCCACTAGAGAAGGGTGCAATCGCAAGTAATCCCTCAAAGCGGCCACTGAGCATGTTGACAAGCCCGCCATCTCCTTCAACACTATCCACCATCCTTTTTCTTGCTGGTCAGTCTTAGATCTAGCAAGAAGAATCCGCACATGCCCCTGCTCTACCTGTACATGCTGTAGCTGCATACCCCCACTGACACCAGACTTGCCAGAGTTAGCTACTAACTAACTAATATGAAATGCCTCGAAAAATGCCAAACAAAAAAAAACGCCTTGAATAATACCTCTTCATACGGTGACACCGCCACCGTGGGTAGGGCCGCAGAAAGTCTCACCAGCAATTGATGCGTAATCAGTTGCCTGTAATCCAGAGGTGTTGACCTTGAATGCTCCCACCCCTGCAGCAACCTGTGGGCTAAGAACCCGCCAGCTGCGGGGCCCCATCCCACTGCTCTAGCAAAAAAGACAAAACAGGCTAAGTGGGAACGCACTGATGCTTTGGAGACTCCATTTTCTTTAGCTGCCACTACATATTGTCCCATCATCTGATCAGACATTGGGCCAGGCTGCCATCCACAAGCCACCAAAAACTCTACCACCTTATCGCAGCCTTGCTGATAGGCCGACCAAGTGGCCGCCAATATCAAACTCCGCAGTAACTTCAGCATCCCACTTGGCCAACATTCCATAAGTGCTCGGGGACCACTGATCCTTCTGTGTCCGCTTCTGGCGCCAATGTCCGAAACCGGTCCCACTGGAAACGAGAAAGAGCGTCAGCAATCTCGTTAGTACATCCCGGAATACGCCGCGCCTTTATCGAAACATTCAACCGTAAACATGTCAGTATCACCTCCCTCATTAACTCCACCACCTAAACACATCGCAGTGTATAATGATTGATCACACTGACCACCGCTGCGTTATCACACCACCACAACACCCTGCGGTTATGAAGCCGATCGGGCCACAACTCCAATGCCACTAACACGGGAAACAACTCCAAAAATGCTATATTGTTGACTAAACTAGATTCTTGCTAAGACTGCAGCCATCTGTAGAGGAGTGGAGGAGTGGCCTAGTGGTTGGGGCAAGGTACTTCAGGCCGGAAGGTCGGGGTTCAAATCCCACTAGAGGACAGCAACCTTGGGCCGGAAGGACTGGGGTTTCTAGTCCCACAGGTGCTCCTTGTGGTCTTGGGCAAGCCACTTAACCCTCCATAGCCCATGTTCCCTGTAAAATAGTTATCTCCAAGTTATAATGCCCTGTTCAATGTAATTTCAGTTTGTTCAATGTAAACTGCACTGATGCAGAATAGCATGGTATATAAGAGAATGTAAATAAATAAATAAATCTTGCAGCACACCATGCCCCAGCAAAGTAAATGCCCAAACCTCCACCACCCACTGTATCCGTATATAACTGCAAATCAACCAAGGAGATCTCTTCCTCCATCATCACTGACATCCTTTTAAATTCTTTCAAAAAGATATCCCAAATCTGCAGGTCCGCTCTCATGACCTTTGTCACCCTAATACAATGATGCGGTTTTCGCACTCCTGCAGTTGCCATCGCCAGCTAGCGCAGAAAATCACCCACCCCATCGGAATGACCCCGCATGCGAAATTCAGAAATCCTATCAACGCTTGCAACTCCCTTAAATTTAACTTGTTGGAAGCCAGAGCATTAGCCACCAGCACCTTCAAACTCGACACCTTTGCCAGTGGAAGATGAGCTACCATCTCCCTCAAATCCAGCTCGACTCCCAAAAATGTAAGCCTCGTCGCCGGGCCTTCAGTCTTTCCCGCAGCCAACGGCACACCTAATTCTTGGTACAATTCCACAAAACCGCTTAATAGGTTTTGGCACTCCTTCAAATTCACAGTTCCCACAAACAAAAAATCATCCAGGTAATGGAAAACCTTCGCACAGCCCACTTTCCGCACCAGCACCCAATGCAGGAAAGTACTGAATTTTTTGAAGTAGGCGCAAGAAACAGAGCATCCCATAGGCATTCATTTGTCAAAATAAAATCCATCCTCAAAATGAAAACCTAGCAACGAAAAAGCTGATAGTTGCACCTGCAGCAAATGAAATGCCGACTCAATATTGACTTTCGCCATCCAAGTCCTGTGATTTGATTGCCTCACCAACTCAACTGCACAGTTGAATGATGCATAACGAACGATGCATCCCGAGGAATATGATCATTTACGGAGGCTCCCGCCGGAAAAGACAAATTATGAATTAGCCGGAACTTTCTGGACTCTTTTTTAGGTATGATTCCTAGAGGGGAAACCACCAAATTTGGGAAAGGCTGCTTCGTAAATGGCCCCGCGATTCTACCTAACTCCAGTTCCTTCAACAATTTATCCCACACAATAGGTGCAAAGCGCTGCAAAGAGGGCAAATTCCGTGACTTATACACTAACACATTGCCATAACTGGTATGATGAAACCCTCCTGAAATCCCTTTTCCAATACCTCCCTATCCCTCTGCTTCAGGTATTGACGAAGCTACGTCCGTAAAGCCTCTAACCGTATCGGTGTAGGGGCCAGGTCGCATAAATCATTATGGCTTAGGGACTGGCACTGTAGCCGCTCGTGCCCCTTTTTTAATGCATTTCGCAGTTGAATGTCCTCCCCCACAAACTGAGCAGACATGTTGGAATTTGCAGTCAGAAAATGGGCACAAGGACTTATTGAACTTCCAGCAAACGTCACCTGCTCCACTTCCCGCAGCTCTTGGTAGTGAGGAGGCCCCCGCTGCTCAAAAGGACCGCCCCGGAACTGCGATAACCCCGCTCCCTGCTTCCCCCCCCCCCACACCCCTAGAACTTGCCCTAGCTGACATCTGCGTAAGCCATAGGTTAATATCCTGCGTGCCCCACGACAATAACTTGTTCTCATCCATTTTGTCCCTAAACTTCTCATCATAATTCAACTAGGCCCATCTGTCATGTGTCTGCAACGCATCCAGAATTGAATCCGCATACAACAACAACATCCCATAATGCTACGGTGTCCCCATACACTTGCCAATCGCAAAAAGGCTCTTGTCCAATTTACTACGTTACGAGACACCTTTTTTATTTGACCTGCCTTTTCATCTTCCTTTCTCTTTTTCTTGCCGTCCCCTGACCGTTGCCGACCTTTGTGATGAAGAAGCCCATACTGAACATATGGAAGTAGAAGAAAAGGATGATTTTACCTTTAAACAAACTGACAGTCAGGCTACACACACGTTTCAGCATTTGCAAGAGAGAGGCAAGCATAGGGAAACAGGAACTTGGCTGACACACCCAAGCTCTGATGTAACTGCAAGCCTGGAATCTAAATACACACACCCAAGGCTCAGGGAACAGGAATATAAACCCTGGCTAGGAGAAAGCAAAGGAGTAGTTGGTGATTGGAGTCTCGCTGAGAGAGCCGGTAAGAGTGTTGGAGAGAGTATTGACTGGAGAGGTGTTTGGAGAGACGGTTGGAGAAGAGCTGGGAGGAGACCTTTGAGGAAACCCAGCTGCAGTTCTGGAATTGAAGCAGACAGAGCAGAAGGAGAAAAGGGACAGACTGCTGTCAGAAACCTGCCTAGAGGGAGAGAGCAGAGAGACCTTCAGACCTCATTGCCAGATAAAAAGCTTCAAGGAGCTCACAGATGGGAACCTAGCACTAAACCCAGGAGTTTGCAAAGCTCAGTTTGGGACTGGGAACCAGAGCAGTGCTCCAGACAAGAACTCCAAACAGGGAATCAGAGAGCATTTCCCTACAGCTGGAAAAAGCTAGCTGAACAAAGCCAGAGAGGAATCTCCACAACCTCGGGTATTTCCAATCCTTACCATATAGAACTGTGCCCAAAGGAACCACCAGAGGTCTTAGGGGGAAATTATCCTAAGCCATATAATAACAGCTTAAAGCCAAACTCCTTAGTTCCAGAGTTTGAAGAGATGCAACAGGACTTTAATGAGAGTGACTCAGCAGAAGTGCCTATGGACTGTACACTGTGTTTGGCAGATGATATAGAATCCCTTTGCTAAATGTGTATGAGGGAGCTGAGTGGGAACAAAGGGAAAGAAGATATTTTTTCTTTGTGAGAAGAAGCTGTTATGTTTTCTATCTGTTACATGTGATATGCATTGCACGTTTTGTGAGAAAAGAGGGTGAAGCTCAATCAGTTTAAGTTCTGTAAATATCCTCGAGCAAACACCTGAAGAGTATCCTGATTTAATCTGCACTGAATCTTTTTGTTGGGGAATAAATTCTTGTCATTTTGCCTTACCACTGGTCTCACAACTATTTCCTTATCAGAGGGTAAAAGAACTACCACTTCCAGCAGGCATAGCGGGAGCAAAAGGTTTTATCTTACCTTCTGGAAGGAGCATATAATGGCAACCCCAACTCTCTGAGCCCTAGGTGGAGGGCTGGGGTTTGACACCTTCTAACAGATGGAAGATATCTATATATCTCCGTCTTCGAATCTTCCGGCACAGATTCTTAGGCACACTCTCCCATAATTCTGAAAAAATGTCTAAGGAAGGAACACCCCCCCCCCCCCGGGCTTAATCGCCCCTGTCACATTGACGCCCACATCCTGCCCCATGCTCTCGGCTTCCGAGGAGGTTGACAAAGATACGGATAATGAGGAAGAGGAGGATTCGGAACCGTGATGCCTCCAACAAGCATGTTTCCTTTTCTGACGCGCTTTACCCCCCCCACTCCAGCCAGCATGCTACTCAGCTCCAACACTTCAACCTGCTCCGCCTGTAACTCACCTGCCACTGCTATCTCAGTGGCAAGTACTGGAGTTGGCCCCGTTGTAGACTGGCATGCCTCAACCCTTTGATGCTGCTTCTCCACAGGTCTCGCATCAGACTGCTCCCCTGACCAACTCTGTCTAGCCGGTATTATGACATCCACAGGCTCTGCTCCCACATGGTCTCCGACTCCATGTCTCACGGGGTAATGACTCATTGCAGACACCTGGGGAGACATAAAAGAAACCAGAGGGGAGGGAACCACTGAAGGCCACGATGGCTGCCAAGCCCCTAGCCACTCCACCCCCGACGGACCTTGACTCCACCTATCCAATGCTGCCACAATGCAGATTCCCCTACTGGCCGATAACCTCCTTGAAAAGTCGGCCAAGCCAAAGAGGGGTGAATTCCTTGCCCCACAAAACTGTGAGTCACTTGGACCGGCGTGCCCCTACCGCCTCTACCCACATCACCCCCCAAACCAGAATACCTAAGTCACAGCTGACCACCCTCAGCCCCCTCCAACCCGGAGCAGCCTGCTGTTCGCTCCCCTCTACTCAACCCAAATCCCCCCCTGTGCATGACACTAGCCTCATCAAATACCTCCCATGGCCCCCTTGCAGGATCACTGATCCCCTGATCCCCCGCATGGGGGACGGACTCACCTCCCCTTGCCCGACCTTGCCTTTTGGCTTGAGCACATGCCCCCTGGGCTCTCACTCCACCCCTTCCTGCCCCTTGCAGAATCCTTGGCCCCTTACGCCCTCCTCCATACCCCTTATCCCTACCAGAGTCCCGATGCAAAGCTGGATTACTCCCTTGACAGGGCACCCCCTCCGAACACCCCAGTTCCTCAGTGTTAGCCTCCTCTGACGAGTGAATAGCTCACCGCTCAGTGGCCCTACCAGGCCCTCGGACACCCCCTTGCTGGTGCCTGCATGAAGACATCATGCAATACTGCAATCCTTATGTATAGCTATTGCTGATTATTAACTCTTATTTAATTCTTTATTTACTTTATTTAATTTTCCTTTTTTTTTTTATTGCTTTGCCCTCCACAGAACTTGCCTGTTGCCCAAACAGTACTTGACCAAAATTGCAGGCTGTCCTCTCTCCAGGCACTGTTGTCCCCGGGCCCTTACCACCACAGGAAGGAGCCTGCTGCCTGTCAACAGAAGCGCCCTGCACTTGTCAGCACCTCTGTCTCTTCCACCTCCCACTTCCGATGGCGCTGCGTTCCTCTGTTACCCTCACACTGCATGCCCGTCATGTTGTCTCGCTCCCCATGATCCGCCTGCTTCTCTCCCTCTCTGATTCCACACAGGCCACCAGACTTCCCCGCACTCTTGAGAGCCGTGAACTGTCATGCCAGTCCGGCTCCTCCCACCTCTCAGCAAGCTGCTCCTTCAAACTCATTGGCTCCCCCATACTCGTGCACGCGGAGGGACACCAATGAGTTTAAAGGACGCGCCCCATGTCACACCACCTCCAGCCAACCCCCGCCGAAGGACGACCTCTGGCTCCCGCATCAGGCCGCGCCAGTGAAACCCTCATGTTAGGCACATTTGCAGGAAAGAGAAACAATTTAAGTCAGCAATGAGCAGCAATGGTAGGGAAACCCAGAAAGTGATAGTTGTGATACATGTGCAGGAACCAAAAAGGCAAATAAACATATAAAATGACCAGAACCGCATTTAAAATCCCAATAACCAAGCCGGCCAATAGTGATATTAATGATAAACATAAAGCAACACTACTGACAAAGCGTAAAAATTAAGATATCATGTTTGGAAGAGTCTATGCTCCGTCCCCCTACAAAGTGAATGATCCCACATTGAAATAGCACTGATCAGGGTTTCTGTCATTTATTTATTTATTTAATTGGATTTTTATACCGCCTTATCATACAATCAAAGCGGTTTAACAAAAGAGAAAATAAGTAATAGTGAAACAATCTGTGATAATATATACATAGTTTGTAAATATATGATTAAATGTCTTGGGAAAAGGTGCAATATATATATTGTGAGCTATACTATAAAGTGAGCTATTGTACAATGTATATAAAAATAATTACTTTCTTAAAAATTAATTAGTTGATTGCATGACCGTAGTGCTCCGTAAACAAAACTGTTTTCAGTTGTTTTCTAAAGTCTTTGATGTCCTGAGCTGTTCTCAGATCATTAGGTAGGGAGTTCCAGATGGAAGTCGCAGCAAACGAGAAAGCTCTCTTAGAGGTCTCCTTGCGTGTTTTTCTAATGTCATTTGAGGAGCTGATTCTATTTTCAGATACACTTCTCCTAGGTCTGTTGCTAATATCTGACCGGATAAGATACGTCAGACTTTTTGCAGAACATTGTTGCTTTATCTTGAAAATATAAATTACTGTTTTGTATTTAATACGAGATGATATTGGTAACCAATGAAGCTCCTTTAAGATAGGAGTTATATGCTCTTTACTTGATAGACCAAAAATTATACGAGCAGCGGTGTTTTGCGCTAACTGTAAAGGCTTCAGTGACTGCTTAGCTAGACCCAGATATATTGGATTGCAGAAGTCAAGTAATAGTGTAATTAGAGCATGACAAACATTGCGGAAGTGAACAGTTTCCAGAAGCGGCCTTAGTCTTCTGATGATTTTCATTCTATAATAAGCGCTTCTAATCGTCTTGTTTATGTGTGATCTGAGATTTAATTCCTTGTCTAGAGTAACTCCAAGATATTTCACTTCTGATTTAATAGGAATAATTGAATTATCTATCTTGATGACAGGTGGATGTGCAAAACTTTGGTTACGAGATACAAATAATGCCTCTGTCTTGCTAAAATTAATTTGCATATTGTTGGTTTTACACCAGGTGGACATTTTTGATAGACAATCTGTGATGCTGGAAAAATCAGGTTTCTCGATGGAGATAGTTGTGAAAATCATAATATCGTCAGCATAAATTGTATACTTTATGCCACTTTTTAACGGAATATTGCAAATTGGCTGCAAATAAATGTTGAAGAGAAGCGAAGAAAGAGCGGAACCTTGTGGCACACCTTGTAATACTCTTATGGGCAGAGAAGTTTTTTGTCCAATCTTTAATTGTAAAAATCACTCTGTCAGATATGATTGAAACCATTTTAATGTGACCCCATGTAGACCAATCTCCTCTAATCTATGTAATAACCTATTGTGATCTACAGAATCGAATGCAGCCGAAATGTCTATAAAAATCATTATAATACCCTTTTTAATGTCATCAATGGTACGGAGAACGTAATCAAAAAGATAAATCATTAAAGTTTCAACTCCATGGTTGGGCAGTTTTGTTATGGCGGGCACATGTGCAGCAACAGCAGAGTGGACACGTAGGAAAGGGCAACTGTACTGATGCTGTAAATGGGATACAGGGGGCTGCAGGCGGCACATGCTGTGGTCCAGCTGGGCACAGTGCGGACTAGGCAGATGCCTAGGTGGCACATAGGAATGCCAAAACTGTAAAGAAGCAAGACGACGAGGGTCCAACATGGGCATGAGTGTGTGTCCCACAGTGTCATTGGGGATATAACCCAGCAGGTACCCCCAAGGGCACATAACATTGACAGGCGGTGCCGGGGGAAAGCGTGCATGTCCATGTAGGTACCCCTACCCGAGAACCCACACCATAGGCAGCTGCCTACCGGCACACTGGATGGCCTGGGACTGCACACCACCAGCACCACAGGCATAATGGCACGGCAGCATGTTGGCAGAGGGGTGCTGGTGGCAGAAGGGGGAGTGGCATCTGCCCACAGCAGACCATGGCCAAGCCCCATTTAGGTGGGTGCCATGCACTGCAACAGATAGGGTCTGTCTGACAAACAGTCATGGTATCCCCAGGGAATGAACTGTCCCTGTGGCAACAGTGTGTTCAGGAGTAAAAAGTCACAGCTGTGGCTCCTGCCAACCCTGTCCCCATATTTTACCCAGTAATAAACCGTGGTAATAATGAAGGAACCTTTATTGCAGATAAAATAAACATGCCTGAAATGCCTATATTTTACCCTATAGAACACAGACACCATAAACATGTGCAATCCCTAGAGCAGAGTTTCCCAACTGCAGTCCTGGAGGGCCAAACACCATTCAGGTTTCATGCTGTCCCTAATAAATATGCCTGTGCTGCATTTGTATGCGCCGCCCCCATTGTATGCAAATGTATCTCATGCATATTCATTAGGGACAGCATGAAAACCTGAACAGTGTTTTACCCACCAGGACTGGAGTTGGGAACCTCTTCCCTAGAGCAGCGTCCAACAAGGGCATAAACACCCACACCCACAGGCTGCACTATCCAAAGTCTCATGGAGAGTCAGGCTGTTGGGCCCTGCGTGGAGCAGCATCTCCCAATACTGGCACCTGCATACCTTAGCAATGTCGTCCTAAACTTGGGAACACGTTCCACATAAATCAAAAGGTTGCTATGATTAATGTCAGCTAACAAATCCTAAGTTAAACACAATTTGTTGATAGAGATTCATCATAGCAACCTTTCTGGTATCTGTGGAGTGTGTTTCAATTATTGATTCTGACAGTGTTTACCACCCCGGGGAGTGACCCTAACAGTATTGAGTACCATAGCAATGCCCGCATTATGCCCAGGACTGGTGTGGTGGCCAGGGCTGCCACAAACCTCTATGTTTGCACAATGCTGGCATAGGTGTGGGAGTGTGTGTCTGTCTATCCATTGTGTTGTGGCTGACTACACCTTACTGAGCCCACATTGCTTGCACTGTTTTCAGTGTTAGACTGCCAATGTGCATAATGAGGAGCAAGGTACTGTGGGTATGGCCCGGACAGGGTGGCATGAGCTTGATGCATCTGCACAGGGTATAGAGCAATGGCTGGGACATTGTAGTGCCCGACCACCACCTGCATGGACATGGTGGCCACAGCATGTCATGCTGGGATGTCGGTCTCACCCTGACTGAGCAGTGACCACGGCATGGCTAAGTTCCCCCATAGTGCTATACAGTATTTCTCTTAAGTGATATTTATGGGCTTTTGTTTCTGATGCCTAATCACTGACATACCTGTGTGGTGTGTGTGCTGACATCCCAGTTTTGGATGCATACTGTTCCTCCAGGAACATGCACTATGTACTAGCTAGCAGACTGTCTGCAGTTAGCATTTGTATGGCTGCACCACCTTGCAGGGTGCAGCAGGTGCACACTGACTGCCCTCTCCTGGTGAATGCCAGATCGTAGTGGGGCAGCAGTACATCAGAAGGTAATTTCTAATACATGGCAAGAGTAACACAGTGATGTATTTTGCGAGACAACATTGTTAGTGTTCAGTTACCATTTTCATGTCATTTTATGTCATTTTTACAGAAAACAACAAGCTTAGTCCCCCTGGGCAATTTGGTCACCTTGAGAAACCCGCTTGGAGAAATGCGAGGGTGCCTGGAATTATGAGGCATTGGGGCTTTTTGCAAGACAGCACTTTTTGAAGATAAGTGTTGTTCTACATTGTTCTATATTGGGGCACATTAGGTAAAACGAACAGATTTGGATTGTGAACAACATGAGATTATAGTATGTGAGAATACATTTTTTTGAAAATATATTTCTCTGAAGATTTAAAACAGTCAGATGTCATTGATGTAAATGGGCACATCACTGGGGAGACATAGTACCCAGAAGTCTAGAGCCTCTATCGTTTATCTGAGACGTGTGACGGACAGTAAAGGTAGATTGAACTAATGAATGAATAAGGTTATTGATATTTGTTTAGATCGTAGTGGGGGGCAGCTGAGCTGACTGGGCCTACTACCTATCTGCCAGTGGCCCTGTCCCAAGTGCAGATCCTCAGCAGCTCTCTCTTTGCCACCAGGACTGTGGTTGCTAGTCCCACAGCCTGTCTTCATGTACCTCCACTGCCCCCCCCCCTTGCAAAGGGTGAGAGTGCTGGTCTGTTGGGGGCAGATCATGTCCCCAACCCTGTCCCAGAGAAGGCGGTTTGCTAAGTATATTGTTGCCGTGTGAGCCCTGACACACCCCTGCTCTCTAAACAGGTGACCATAGCAAGCCCAGTGGATATGCACTATGCTGTGTGCATCATGGTCCACAAGGGCCAGACATGACTGGCAATTACAAATGGACACAGAGCTCTTCTAAAGGTGTCTGCAATGAATATATGTCACACACTGGCACAGATGGATACCTGCAGCACAGCCCACCTCAACCAACCCTGGTACTGCGGACCTGGTGCTGGCCACTCCACCTCACCCTCAGGCTGAGCACAGAACACACACATTGGCATGGCCTGTGGGTACTCTGTGCCAGTAACACGAACGGTCATTCCTCCCCTACCAAGCTGACGTGCTGTAGAGGTGCATACCCCATCTGGTAAGCAGATGTAGACTGCTGTTCTGCATGTGAATTGCATTATGGGTACTGTTGGTTCTATCCTATCCTGGTAGCCACAGCAGACAGTTTTATGGTGATGTGCACTCTTTCTGTAGCCAGCCATTAGCATGACAACTCTTATAGTGATGTAGCACAATGGTTAATGCAATGACTTCAATAGCAGAGGTCATGGGTTCAATTCTTCTCTGTTCCCCTTTTTTTAATGGCTGTCCTACACAACTACGTTTCATTCGTATAACAGTCATATCTGTGCAGATCCATGCTGCCGCCACATTATACCCTCATCACTGTTGCCATCCATCCTTCTGTCTGTCTATGTGTGTGTGCTAGCTGTGTGGCATCCTGCCCTAATGTGCAGGCTGCTGCCCCATGTCCTGCACTGGCACACTTTTCTGCATTGTGGCTCCTCATGCTTGCCTCTCCTGTGTCTGCTCTGCATGGCACTGCTCTCCTCTGTCCTCCTGTCATTGCACTTATCCTGCAACCTCTACCTCCTCTGGTGGACACATATCCCCATCCTCTGCCACACACTGTCATTGTTGCACTGTACATTACCATCACACTCTACATCGGTACAGCTGCCCCCGATATGTTTGTCCACTTTACCTGCTGCCACATGGGCTGCACGCATCTGTGTTTGAGCCATACATTTCATGCTTGTGACTTTGGGGCACCTTTGTGCCCCTGGGCACCATCTCCTGTGTTACCTTGACATCCCTGGGGCATCTTTCATGGCACCTTAGGTTTGGCCAGCTTATGGGGTGCCTTATATGCTGCCTTGGAGGGTGCCAACATTTCCTGCCACCCTCTGGGGCACATTATGACCTGCCTTTGATGACGTAGTGCTTTATGATGTGCCTTATGGTGTGCCCTAAAAGGTGCATTAGGTTACGGCACTGAGGTGAGGCTTTTTTGGCTGGCAGTGTTGGGATGTGTCTGACTGTTACAAGCAGGAAAAGGGATTGCCTCAGACAGTCTTTTAACGGAGCCCACTGAGGGATCAACTCATGACCACTGGATCAGCAGTCGACTTATTAACCATTGTGTTACACCTATGATGCTGTGCATTTGGGTCAGCATGCCTAATTAAGGCTAACACGTGTTAAAATGCCACATCTCCCTCTATCACGTGATAACGGACTTTATCACGCGATAACCCGAAATGCTACCTTAAGACCAGAACGCCCACTACCTTATATGGCATTTGTCACAGTAAGATTGCAACTAACACCGGTAACATTAAGACGGTTTAGTAAACATACCCCAAACAAACTATATTACAATATATAAAGATGTTCATTCCAGTGAAAGTGAGATAAAAGTTTGACACCATGTACTTGGTCAATCAATGATTTATTTCTTCACAACCACTTCAGTTCACCCTTACACAATCATGTTTCCTCTCAAGGACTTAATCAAGTGTTTTAATCTTACATGCAAAACAAAAACAATATAATATCAGAAAAATAAAATATTTATAGACAAATATAATAGTCTTATAGATATAACAATTAAAAATACTCCCTGTGATGGGGCCTATAGAGTTCTGCCTGTCCCTCTCCAGAAGATTATCAACAGGCCCCTTTACCAGAGCCTGTAGCTCAGAGTTCAAGGCTGGGAGAGTGTGGTTCACAAGGAGAGGTTATAAACGAAGCAGACTGCATAAAATTCTCCATTGACCTCTGGGCAGTCAATGCAGCTTCTAAACTGGAAGTGTATCCCATGCCCAGAGTAGATGAGCTAATCAAGTGACTCGGTGAGCATGGTTTATATCGACCTTGGATCTGGCAGATACCCTTGGCTACAGATGCCATGGAGAAAACTGCTTTTTAGATACTGCAAGGTCTGTTCCAGTTTACAATGCTGCCATTTGGATTGCATGGGGTTTCCAGCATGTTCCATCACCTAACTGACTGCCTACTGAGACCACACAAGGAGTATGCAGCAGCCTACCCTGACAACATCATCATCTACAGCAGAGACTGAACTACCCATCTAACCCAAGTAGAAGCTATGTTGACCAGCCAGTGGAAGGCCAGGCTGACAGTTAACTCTAAGAAATGTTTTCTGGTAGGTTGGGACATTCAATACGTGTTGTATTTAATTGGGAATAGACAGATACAACCTCAACTGCAGAAGATAGATGCCATTTCCAAGGTCCCCTCTCCAAACTTGAAGAAAGAGATTTGTGCTTTTCTTGGACTGATTGGCTATTACCACTGGTTCGTCCCTAATTTTGCAGAGATGGCAGAGCTATTAACCATCTCCTGTGGAAGAGAGCTCCCGAGCAGATCCAGTGGTCATCAGAACTTGACATGGCCTTCCATGTCTCAAGAAAGCTGTGTGCTCTGAACCCATCCTCTCTGCCATTTATTGTGAAAACTGATGCCTGTGAGGTAGGCCTAGGAGCCATTTTGGCCCAGGACGTCAAAGTTGAAGAACATCCCATAACATTCATCAGCAGGAAACTGTTTCCTTGGGAGAAGCATTATGCAGTGATTGAGAAGGAGGCCCTCGCTGTCAAGTGGGCACTCAAAACATTTAAATAATACCTGCTCAGCTGTCCATTTATGCTCACCACTAACCCCTCAAGTGTCTGGCTCAGCATAAAGAGTCAAATGCCATATTATGCAGTGGTTCTTCAGTCTCCAACCTTACCAATCTGACCATAACATTGGTCAGTCTCATCTGAATGTAGATTTTCTTTCCCAAGTGGGAGTCCTGGGTAAGGCAAGCTCTCAATGGGGCATGGCTGAGCTGTAAAGGACGGTGTCATGATGGGGTTTATAGAGTGTTTGCCTGTCCCTCTCCAGAGGGTTTACCAACAGGTCCATTTAAGAGAGCCTACAGCCGAGAGTTCAAGGCTGGGAGAGCGTAGCTCATAAGGAGAGGTTAATAACCCAGCAGACAGCAGGAGGGATGGAGGCCTGTGGAGCCAGAAGTCCTTTCAGGGCAAGCCGTACAAAGTTAGGAACTTTAACTGGACAAGGAAGTAACATTAAATGGGCTGGAGGAAGGGCTGGAAGACCAGCTTTGTGAAGATGTAACAAACTTGGGGGCATGTTTACTAAACCTTCTTAATGTGCGCCCGGCGTTAGTGTGCAGGATGCCATAAAAGGAGTGGGCATTCCGGTCAAAAAGTAGCAAGCGCGTGTTAACGCGCACTAATGTGCGCCGCGCACAATATCGCCCGGAAAGGGAGCAGTGTGCGTCAACGCATGTAAATCTTAAGTAGGTGCGCTGAGCTGCAAATATAGCAATAGAGGTGTAGTACAATGGTTAATACACCAACTGATGGTACAGGGGTCATGAGTTTGACTCCCAAATGGGCCAGATGAGTAATAATACGTCTACCCAGTGCCGTCTGAAGCATGTGCCAGTTTTATTTAAATCTGTGCTGCCAGCAAACACACCCTCAAAGTGCCGTAACATAAGGTGCCGCATAAGGCACTCCAGAGGGCATATCATAAAGTGCACTGTCTGCCAAGGCACCCTATAATGTTGCCCATGGGGAACCTTATAAGGCGCTGTATAGGGTGTTGTATAGGGTGCCCTATGAGGCACCGCAAGGTTACAGCACGGTCTCTGATGGCAGCACTGTGCATGTTAATGCATGGAACTCCTAAGTAGGCATGCTGAGCTGCAGACACAGCAATAGTGGTGTAGTACAATGGTTAGTACACTGACTGATGCTACAGGGGTCCTGAGTTCAATTCCCAAGTGGGCCAGATGAATAATAACACTTTTACCCAGTGCTGTCTGAGGCATGTGCCAGTTGTATTTATATCTGTGCTGCCAGCAAACACACCCTCACAGTGCCATAACCTAAGGTGCCACAGCAGGCACCCTATGGGGTACTCCAGAGGACACATTATAAGGTGCACTGTCCGCCAAGGCACCTTATAATGTTCCCTATAGGGCACCCTATGGAGTGCTGTCGAGGGTGCCTTATGAGGCACCTTCAGGCTACAGCACTGAGGGTGTTTTTGCTGGCCACACTAATCTAAATTTAAAAAACGAAATGCCTCAGACAGCCCTATCAACTAACCCCACTGTGGGATCACACCCATAACCTCTGACCCCACAGACAGTGATGTAACCAGTGGGCTACAGCTGTATGGCTACACCCGGGCCCCTGGCTGGCTACAGAGGGACTGCAGGTCTCCACACCAACTGCTGTGGTTACCAGGTTAGGGTTAACCCACCCGTACACATGATGCACTGCACATGCATATCAGCAGTCCACAGATGATCACAGGATGGGGTATGCACCCCCACAGCACCTCAGTCAGGTAGGGGGTACTGACCATGTGCACCCCCACAGCACCTCAGCCTGATAGGGGGTACTCACCATGTGTGTTACTGGCACAGAGTGGCTACAGACCATCACATTGTGTGGGTACTGTGCCCACCCTGAGGGTGAGGTGGGGCACCCAGCACCATGTCCACAGCACCAGAAGTAGCTGAGATAGGCTATGCTGCAGGTCGCCATCAGTGCCAGTGTGTGATAGGTAGTCCTTGCAGACACACCTTTATCCATATTTCTTTCCCAGTCACATCTAGTCCTTGTGGACTATGATGCACCCAGAATAGTGCATATCCTGGGTGGGTGCCATGGCCACATGGTTTATGTGACCCGGGGGGGGGGGGTTGCAGGTGCCTGTTTGGACCCATTGGCGGATTATGTAGTACCACCTGACCTGCCCTCTGGGGCTCAGGATCTCCCACCAACAGATCCACATTCCTGCAATGGTGGCGGTAGAGGGGACCATCTACCTCAGTCCAGCTGGGGTACACACATACTAACTGCAAACAATGTGCTAGCTAGTCCATAGTGCATATTACTGGGAAAGATGTGAGCACACCCACCGAGCAGATAGATCAGTGATTGGGGCCCAAAAAAAGAAACCCCTATATATCACTTAGAAGAAATACTATGGGGGAACCTAGCCATGCCATGGTCACTGCTCAGTCAGGGTGGGAGTGACCTTCCAGCAGGACATGCTGTGGCCACCCTGTCCGTGCAGGTGGTGGCCAGACACTACAATGTCCCAACCATTGCCCTGTGCCCTGTGCTGATGCATCCTGCCCAGGCCGCCCTGTCCAGGCTATACCCACAGTACCTTGCTCCTCATTATGCACATAGGCAAGCTAACACTGGACACAGTGCAAACAGTGTGGACTGAGTACGGTGTGGGCAACCACCACACACTGGATGGACATACACACACTCCCACACCTATGCCAGCACTGTGCAAATATAGAGGCTCTTGGTAGCCCTGGCCACCTCGCCAGTCCTGGGCACAGTGCAGGCATGGCTATGGTACGCAATACTGTTGGGGTCACTCCCCGGGGTGGTAAATACTGTCAAACACCAGACCTGATACACAATGCACAGACATCAGAGAGGTTGGTATGATACAGCTAAAGAACAGATTGTGCTTAACTTAGGAATTGCTATCCGCCAGTAATCATAGCAACCTTTTGATATATGTGTACCATATCCCGGGGTTTAGGGTGGCATTGCTACGGTATGCAGGGGCTAGTATTGGGGGATTCACACAGGGCCCAGAATCCTGCCTCTACAGGTGGCTTTGGATGATGGAGCCTGTGGGTGCGGGTGTGTCTGCCTCTGTTGGCCATTGCTCTGGGAAGAGGTTCCCAGCTCCAGTCCTGGTGGGCCACACACTGTTCGGGTTTTCATGCTGTCCCTCATGTATATGCATGAGATACATCTGCATACCATGGGGGCGGCACATGGAAATGCAGCACAAGCATATTTATTGGTGACAGCATGACACCTGCATGGTGTGTGGCCCTCCAGGACTGCATTTGGGAGACTCTGCTCTAGGTACTGCGCATGTGTATGGTGTCTGTGCTCTGTGGGGTAAAATATGGGCGTTTGACGCATGGTTCTGTTCTCTGCACTAAAGGTTCAGTCTTTACTTCCATGGTTTAGTAATGGGTAAAATATGGGGACTGGGTTGTCAGGAGCCACAGCTGTGGCTTGAACCTGTGACCTTCTGCTCTTGAACACACTGGCTGTGTGTACTGCACCACACTGTGGCCACAGAGACAGTGCATTCCTTAGAGATGCCATGACTGTTTGTCAGACAGAGCCTGCCTGTTGCAGTGCATGGCACCTACCTGAACAGGGCTAGGCCACAGTCTGCTGTGGGCAGCAGCCACTGCCCCCTCCACCACCAGTACCCCTCCGCCACCATGCTGACATGCCATTCTGCTGGTGGTGCTGGTGGTGCACTGTCTCGGGCCATCCAGTGTGCGGGTAGGCGGCTGCCTATGGTGCGGGTTCTGGGGTAGGGGTTCCTGCATAGATGTCCACACTTCCCCCCAGCACTGCCTGCCAATGTTCTGTACCCTTGGGGGAAACTGCTGGGTACTATCCCCTGTGACACTGGGAAACACACTCGTGCCCATGTTGGGCCCTCATCAGTTGCTGTCTGGCTGCTCTACTATTTCAGCATTCGTATCGGCCACCTGGGCATCACTGTAGTCTGCACTGTGGCCCAGCTGCACCACAGCATGTGCCGCCTGCAGCCCTCTGTGTCCCCTTTTCCAGCATCTGTCCAGTTGCCCATTCTGACCTGCCCACCCTGCTGTTGTGGAATATGTGCACACCATAGGGAACCTGTCCAAGGAACATGGGGGAACCCTGATCAGCGCTATTTCACTGTGGGATCATTCACCTTGTATGGGGACAGAGCATGGACCCTTCCAGACTTACTATCTTTTTTTTGGAGCTTTCTCGGTAGTATTTTTTGCTGTTTCCCATTCATATCACTATTGGCCAACTTGATTATGTTTTTTCCCCATGTCATTACAGTCATTGTCAATGTTTAGTTGCCCTTTTGTTCTGTGCATATGTATCACACTTCTCACTTTCTGTAGGTTTCCCTGGCTTTGCTGTACATTGCTAACGGAAATGGTTTCTCTTCCCTTTAAATTGGCTCTAACGCCAGGGTTTCACTGGCGTTAATTTTGAGCTTCGGATTTCACAGCGTTAGTGTGCGGGGAGCCTCTCCCCTCCCACTCTCCACCCATTGACCCATTCCTTCCGCCCCTGGGGAGCCTTCCTCCGCCCCTTTGGAGCCTTCCTCCGCCCTCCGGATGCCTTTCTCCTCCTTCGGCGCTCATTTGCGCCGCTGCACACGTTTCCACACGATAAGGTACCTTATCGCACAGTAAAGTGCCATTATCGCGCGATAATGTCGCTGAGGCGCAAATAGCGCCGTTTAGTAAACATACCCCTTGGTGTGAATAAAAACAAGTTCTGTTTTCCCTGAAGTGCTGTCTGTTTGCTGTTTGAACAGAAACTCCTTCCTACCACACGCCACGCTACCACTCCCCCCCCCAAGAAAAATATAATAAAATAACATACATTCCAGTAATAAGGCATTTATAAGATCAACATTCATGCTGTAAAAATAACTATCAATAGACATAATAAGATGATATAATATTAAGATATATTAATATGACAGACATAAAGGATAAACCCAAAGAACATAACTTAACAAATATAATAAGGCACAGACTTGTATAAGTGTACCATCACAGTAAAATTCTTAGAACAAACACAGTTCAATAAGTGTTTTTTTTTTTTAATGTGGGCACCATTACCTAATAAAAATGTATATAGTTGGATTTACTGAAATGCATGTCACATTAGTAAAGGTGCACTCTCTTTGGATTTAGAATACTGTTTTTAACAAAGCGGGGAAGGACTTTTCTAATACAAACAAAAAAAATAAATTATGTATTAGCCATTTAAATAAATACAAATAAATAAAAAAGTAATTAGATATAGCAGGAGACACTACTTGTCTCCAACTGGCACCATAATTTTAATACTAAGTTAAAGAAGATACAGTGAAGTCTGAATGTGAATGAATAGGGTGTGGCTGAGATCTACACATAAAAGAAGCATAAGGTCTATTGCACTCAAAAAGAAAACACAATTAATGTCAGGACCCATTCATGCAGTGATGTCAGTACCGTAATGGTGACTCGAAATCAGTGTAAATGCTTGTCAATAACATGTGAAGAAAATGCTCATTATCGACTGGTTAAAAAATATATATTAACATAGCAGAGCTCATAAGTCAAAATTAGTTCAATAAAAATCTTTACTAGTGAAAAAAACAAATCATAACAGGAACTAAACAATAGGTGACTTGATTGTATAATTTTGAAATCAATGAACAACTTATTAATAAGTAAAAAAATCACACAGTTTTAACAAACGGCACTTATCAACATCAAGCAACCTTACAGCATGGCAGTCACATCAAATGTGACATGGCAAGTACAGCATCTTCTGTTCAGTGCCATTTTTAAAGGGCCCAATGGCAAGGAAATTTGAAAGAACATGAAATCATCATCATTATACAGACTAAAAAACAAGAACTGATGAAAAAGCTAAATTATGGGCATGGTTATAAATTAAAAGAATACTTGTCATCTAAATAAGTAGTCCTAATATAACACTGACAAATGAAAGTACAGGGCTGATTCTGATGTTGGCCCTGTATGTCTGGGGCCTGCAGACTAGAAAGGGAACTTACTCCACCTCTGAGGTGGAATAGGTTCCCCTAGATGTTAGGGGATGGCAGGTCCAGACAGCGGCAGAGGTTGGAGGGGGTGCAGGAGATTCCCCGCAGCCCAACCCTGGCCATGGGTGGCCAGATTGGGGGTCAGGTTGCGGAGAATGAAAAAAGTGATCAGCAGCCAAGGATCGTGGCTCCTGAATAGAACCGCGGTGCCATGGCAACTGTATGCAATGGCACCATGGCTCCATTCAGGAGCCTGACTGTGTTAGCTGAGCAGAAGCCTGAATGTGCAGGCCATTGGGAATCGGGTCCCAGCCTTCACATACAGGCCTAGATGTGATTCTGATCCTGGGGGGTTATACGCACAGAGGCCGGGACATACAGATTGGAACAGGCCTTTTGTATGTAAGATTAACATTCCTGATGAAGTCCTTGAGATGAAATACAATCATATAGGATGAACTGAAGTGATTATGAAGAAATAAATCATTGATTGATCAATTGTCTGCTGTCAATATTTTATCTCACCTTGTTCTTTGGTTATCTGTACTTGTGCTGTGAGTGTGTATGCCACTTTTCTGTGGACTTTATACCAGTGAAGTAAAAAAACAGAGTAACGTGAAAATAGCACAATATAGTCATTGAAAGACAAATAATGATGAATTAAAATGTGGTATCTCAAAACAGAATAACATACACAGCAAAAAGAGAAAAAATAATCACTAATGCTATCCCATCCTGAGAGTAAGGTGGACACCACTTTCCTCCCTCCTTTTAAGTGAGGATGAAGGCAGAAAAAACTTGGATAAAAAGTCAAGCCTTCACTCCCTTTTTAAATTTTTTGTAGGAACTTTAAATTCTAATATTGACTGAAAGCAAGTACCACAGCATTGGAGCTACACAGCAAAAAGCATTCTTTTGTTTTTGGGGCGGGAGAATCTTATGTTAGAGTTACTGAACCTAGTCACTGTTTTGCGTGTGGAGTGGTACCAAATAAAATGAAACTGCAGAGATCTCATTCGATCCTCTGTAACTGAAGTGCACCCATAACATTTTGTTTTGTTAAAAGGCATTGGGTCCCCTGAGGTCCTGTTATTATATGATGTGGAGCTAAATTAATGCCTAAGGGGGTAATACTGAATCACAAATAAGTCGTATGAATGTGCAGGATGGATGTGCAGGACCTATGTATGGGCAAACTGGCATTCCGTACACACCAATATGTGAACGTACATGCCGTATAGACATGTTGCCTAGAATGTATAAAACGGGGGGGGGGGGGGGGTAGGGGGGTGCCTGCGGTGCTAAACGTGCAACCGGTATTCCATGTGCGACTGTGTACATTCAGGAAAGGCAATATAAAGGTGCAACTTAGACCAGAAGAAGGCACAAATAAAGACAGGACATAGAAAAAGCAGCAGCCAACACAAAGACTGAACTGGAGTAGCTGTAGAGTGCAAGCAAAGAAATGTGATGGAACCAGTGGCCTGTTCTGCCCCTGTCACCCTGTGCAAATGTGTGTGACTGAGCATGAGCCTGCTGAATGATGGACAAACAGACTATGGTGACAGGATGTGTAATATGCAAAACATTTACTTTGCTGTCAACACAATGACAGGCTGAGTGCAGCAGGGACAATGATGTATGCAGCCTCACCACACCCCACAGTGCAGGAGATATTTCCCATGTGCACCCACAGACCCGCAAACCCCCACCCCCTGCCACACAACTCCCCCCTACCCCCAAATAAACACACAGAGACACCCCCACCACTTCTGTGAAAATCACATGTCCTAGCATCCACGTTGACCCCCCCCCACCCCAGTGAGAATCCCGTGCACTCCCCCTCCATGAAGGCTCCAATGCAGCTCAGCCTCCATGTTATGCTCCACAGTGTCCTGATCTGTGCCCACAGAGCTGGAGCTGTTACTGTCACCACTGCATCCCTCCTGTGAATCGGGGAAAGGTGGGAAGAGCATTGCTAGTTCTGTACCATGAGGGACAGGCCCCAAAACCTGAATGTAGCCAATGATGACTGGTGCAGTGACAGAGGCAGTATGAGAGGAGGAGACTCTGTGCTGAGATGCAGGTGCATCATCCACCGGTGTGCCTGTGCCAAAAGGCAGAATAGGAGCAGGAAAAGATGAATGTGCCTGTGTGTCCTGTGTCTGCAATGGCTGGCTGCCACTGGATGCTACTGCTGCATTCTAAAGGGGGGGGGGGCAGACCAGTTGCCCTGTCCCAGAAGGCTCTCTATGTTGTGATTCAGCCTGCACACTTTTGTGTCCAGTCTCTCAGCTACTGTGAGCTGGCATTCACAAAGTGCTAGTGTGCGCTCCATGATCCCCAGATTCCTGTGTTCCATTCTGGCCTGTCCTCATTGTATGCCAGCAGATACTCAGTGCATAGTAGTAGCCACACAGTAATGTGCATGTTGTAATGGTGCCATGCCTGCTCTGCAGCTGGTGGCCCAAGAGATGATGTAGATATGCTGTCATCACCATTGAAATCAGTAGTGGCTGGCTGCTGTTCCTCATTTGCTGATGGCGTAATCCTGTCCTGCACCACATGTGTGGGAGCACCCCCTGTAGTGTCAGATGTACCTAACACAAAAGGAGGGTCTGTGTAGAGACCTAAATGCTCACCCTCTGCATGTGTGGGTTGTGTAGCAGAACTGGGTGCTGCACTTCATCGCCACCTGTGGAAATGAGGGTGGTGTAAGTGAGCACGCCCCATAGAGCAGCAAGTAAAGAAACACCTATCACCACATATGCACAAACCCACTGAAAGGCAGCATGCAGAAATGTGAAAGGTAGAAATGGCAGACACAGACAACAGCAGACACACCCCCAAAGAGGCAGAAGGTCATGCTGTACTGAGTACAAGCACAATGCAAGGTGTGCAACCATGGACACTGCACATCCAAAATTGATGAAGGTGCCCAGCTCACATGGTGTTGGATAATGCCAGAAACCTGTACCTATGAGAATGATGCTGAAACAGCATGCACTGACTGGTGACCATGTGCATGCACATACCTTGGGCCTAGCTGCCACGTGCTGATCAGCATGGAGTAGTCCCCCAGAACCTCCTCTATAAGGAGGGAGAGCTCCCCTGTGAGAAATTCACCTTGCGGGAAACTACCTTTGGAGGCATGATGCACAAAAGGCCACAAACACTAGGTCCTAGGAGAAAGAAGGTTATGGGTGTTTCCAAAAGTGAGATGCACATACAGACACTCACAGACATACAGCTCCATGTATGTGCAATCTCTCTGAATATGGTATGCAAATAAACATGCAAATGGATGTTTGGCAAGCGAATGTACAAACACCTTATATGTGCCACAGCAGCACCGTATAAAGGATGCAGACATCTCCTGGCACACTCTCTGAGGGGCATTCCATGTGCTGAAGGTTTAGCAACCCATCATATTTGTGAAACAGACCAACTGAGTTAGAGAAGGTAGGTGGCACAATGGTTTGGGCCTTAAGTATGGTGGAGCATGCAACCTTGGGGCCCTATGGCCAGCCGTATAGTTCAGGAACCTGTTGAGGCTACTTTGTCACCCAGACATTACCAGGCAAGGGTACACACATGCAGGCACACAGCAGCACCAACACATGTGTGCGGATCTCCCCTGTAAACCTTCTATTCGCTACCTAGGGATTACTCTGGATCAGCATTTTGAATTTAAGGAACACATTCGGAACGTCACAAAGGCTGTCTACAATAAAATAAGAACGCTAAGGCAACTCAGACCCATGCTACCTCACAACAACTTCCGGACCATTTTCCAGGCCCTCACACTACCTCATTTTGATTATGCTAATGTCATCTTATACGGTCTCCCCAAAAACACCATTAATCCTCTACAACTGGCGATGAACGCGGCTGCTAGGGTGCTTTGTGGTCTATCAAGATCAGACCATATCACCCCGACTCTCATGGAACTACACTGGCTACCAATTCATTGCAGGATAACCTATAAAATCCTTATCATCACTTTCAAGATCATCAACAACCTTGCCCCCACGTCTCTTAACGATCTCATCTCCCTCACTCCAAAAAACAGAGAGAGAAGGACAACAACGGACAACACCCTGATTATCCCCAAGGAGTCCATCAAATGTACCCAATCAACCAAGAAAAGGACCTTCGCCTTCTATGCACCTAAATGCTGGAATGACCTCACACCTGAAATAAGAGCGATTAAAGACCTCTCTCAATTTCGCAAGGCAATCAAGCACCACATCTTCCTGATCCATTTTGCACAAGCATCCAATCCTCATCTGATCATCAGCCCTCCTAAACCGACAAACTCTCACTCTTCTCCCCAATCCCCTCACAAGTAATTTCTGCCTCAAGTTCTCTTATGTCCTACCTTATTCCGACCATAGTCTGCCTGTGAATACTAAAGAACCCAATATGTTTATACATAGCTCAGTTTTTACACTGCTTTTTGTACATAGTTTCACTGTGTGTACATAGTTATAGTTTTATTACCCTCTGTTCCAAGTTTAAGTTTCCTGTTATAATGTAAGCACACCAGTGTTTTCTGATTGTGCAGATCTGTTACTTGTAAACCACACTGAAAACAAATAGCGCGGTATATAAAAGATGTTAAATAAAATAAATAAAATGTGTGTCCCAAAGCTAGCAGCATGTACTCTGTTCATGAGCTGGCAGACAAACACGGGGCACATGACAACTGACAGATGTGTACCTGTCTTGCTCATGTGTCGCTCTAGCAAGGACTGAAGGATGCCTCTGTGGCACACACAGGCCCTGCTGCAGTTTGCAGTGTCTATAATGCCGCTATAGCACAGTGGGGAGAGACACAGCCATATGCAGACAAAGACCCAAGATTGATCTCCACCCTGGGAAACACTGTGCGAGACACAAACAATGGGACCCACAGGCTGCCCAGTGATTCCAATGGCATATCAAATATTGCATTGGTGTGCCTGTGTGTGATGCCATTGAATGTCACATGCATGTATGAGACAGGCACCTTGTCATTGGGGTCTCCCCACAGATGCTATGTGTACAGGCAATGCCCTATGGACACTCATTCTGAGATACACAGGATACAATGGTACAGTCCAACCCAGGAATGAGGGCACTGAAGTAGTCAGACAGAGCATGATGCCACATGTTCTGCTGGAAAAGTGCATGGCAGACACTGCTGCCCTCCCACAGGTATCCTTTGTGGCAGACATTGCCCTGCCCATGACCTGAGGCAGCACACATATGGGCAGTGTGTATGTAGCTGCCAATTTGCCCTTGGCAGCAACAACCTTGCCTGCATGGTTGTTGCTGGACAGCACCTGCTTGGTTTGCAGCTTGGCCTGCTTGGTTTGCATCTGGACAGCACCTTGTGGCAAGGTCTAGCTGCAAACCAATGTGGGTGGAGGAGGGATAATCAGGGGAGACATGGCCCAGAGTACCATACCACAGAGTGGGGGATCACTGGATGTCAACACAGAGGTACTGTGGGGGAGGGACACCTGTGTCACCATGGTGCACAAGAAAACAGCAATACATAATAATAAAAAATATATATACCATACTTACAAATGAAGTGCACAAAAGCAATAAAGATATGGCACAAACCAATCAATGGTGGATAATGCTAAAAAATCAATGTAAAAACCATTAATATGATACTGAAACAATTAAAAACATCAATTGAACCATACAACATTGAACAAAAAGAAAACAAAATGGAAAACCCAGACCAACGAGAAAGGCAAATATACCATTCCTAGGAGGATCAACATCCCCCGTTGGTCTGGGTTTTCCATTTTGTTTTCTTTTTGTTCAATGTTGTATGGTTCAATTGATGTTTTTAATTGTTTCAGTATCATATTAATGGTTTTTACATTGATTTTTTAGCATTATCCACCATTGATTGGTTTGTGCCATATCTTTATTGCTTTTGTGCACTTCATTTGTAAGTATGGTATATATATTTTTTATTATTATGTATTGCTGTTTTCTTGTCTATATAGTATATTTTTTATATATATATATATATGTTTTTATATATATATATATATATATATATTTTTTTTATATGTTTTAATTTTAATTTTTTATGAATTAATTAATAATTATGATTATTCATATTTGTTATTTTAATATATTTTTTTGTGTTTCTATGTATGTTTAATTATTTTAATGTTATTTTATTTATTTATTTATTTATTTAATTGGATTTTTATACCGCCTTATCATACAATCAAAGCGGTTTAACAAAAGAGAAAATTAGTAATAGTGAAAAAATCTGTGATAATATATACATAGTTTGTAAATATATGATTAAATGTCTTGGGAAAAGGTGCACTATATATTGTGAGCTATACTATAAAGTGAGCTATTGTACAATGTATATATAAATAATTGCTTTCTTAAAAATTAATTAGTTGATTGCATGACCGTAGTGCTCCGTAAACAAAACTGTTTTCAGTTGTTTTCTAAAGTCTTTGATGTCCTGAGCTGCTCTCAGATCATTAGGTAGGGAGTTCCAGATGGAAGTCGCAGCAAACGAGAAAGCTCTCTCAGAGGTCTCCTTGCGTGTTTTTCTGATGTCATTTGAGGAGCTGATTCTATTTTCAGATACACTTCTCCTAGGTCAGTTGCTAATATCTGACCGGATAAGATACGTCAGACTTTTTGCAGAACATTGTTGCTTTATCTTGAAAATATAAATTACTGTTTTGTATTTAATACGAGATGATATTGGTAACCAATGAAGCTCCTTTAAGATAGGAGTTATATGCTCTTTACTTGATAGACCAAAAATTATACGAGCAGCGGTGTTTTGCGCTAACTGTAAAGGCTTCAGTGACTGCTTAGCTAGACCCAGATATATTGGATTGCAGAAGTCAAGTAATGGTGTAATTAGAGCATGACAAACATTGCGGAAGTGAACAGTTTCCAGAAGCGGCCTTAGTCTTCTGATGATTTTCATTCTATAATAAGCGCTTCTAATCGTCTTGTTTATGTGTGATCTGAGATTTAATTCCTTGTCTAGAGTAACTCCAAGATATTTCACTTCTGATTTAATAGGAATAATTGAATTATCTATCTTGATGACAGGTGGATGTGCAAAATTTTGGTTACGAGATACAAATAATGCCTCTGTCTTGCTAAAATTAATTTGCATATTGTTGGTTTTACACCAGGTGGACATTTGTGATAGACAATCTGTGATGCTGGAAAAATGTTATATTTTGCTGTCCTCTAGTACCCCCTGATGAAGGCAACAGCCGAAACGCGTTGGGGTTTGCTTAATTAATAAAGTGCCTGTGACTTCCACTACTGCTCGTTTTTGTGGTTTCACTGGACATACTTGGGACTGGCTCATTCCAAACTGTCATGGTAGCTGTGTCCCGGTGTCTTTGGACTGTTCATGGCTGCCTTTGTCCTATGTGCATCTCAGTACATCAGCATGCCAAGAGACTAGCAACAGCAGCAGATGGTCATGCAGGAGTTCCATGATGTTGCTGGGTTCCCTGCTGTCCTCAGTGCCATCAACTGCACCCACATGGCCCTACATCCACCACATGCACATGAGACAACATACCGCAACTGCAAGAGGTACCACTCCATGAATGTGCAAGTGGTGCATAATGCACAATCACGGTTCATGGATTTATTTATTTATTTATTTAACAGTATTTCTAGACCGTCTTATCATAAAAATCAAGGCGGTGTCACAACAAAACAATCAGAAGATGTGGAGGGGGTTCATGCAGTGATAGGGGAGTAAGGTGCGGGGGGGAGTTCATGCAGGGAATGCAGGGGGAGTGGTGTGCGTGTGGGGGGGTGTTCTAGATTAGGGGGGCTATGTACAGAGTGCGCTATGATACAGCATGTTCTATAATACTAGGTACTGTTCAGATAGGTCATGAGATAAATCCTGTGCCGATATACAATCTCTCGTCAGGGTGGGGGATGTCGTTGCCAGATATCTAGGATCCTTCCATGACAAATATATCCTCAGGCAGTCAGGCATACTTGGTGAGTGTACCATGGAGGTCCAGGTACTCACATCACCCATGGGCAGGTAGAGCAGGTGGAACATGTGGAGCTGGTGACCCCTGTGGCATGTCCATGGGACACCCCCATTGTGGGCATTGCTGCATGTCCATCCTGGCACAATCAGGGGTGTTGCAGGGATGCCATTAGAGCCCACTGTTAATGGGGTTGGTGGAAGGTGAATGTCCCAGAGCTCACCATGGGAATAGATAAATACCTGTGGATAGTGTGCAGTCAGCCAGTGTCCACCCATGCTGACGTGGGACATGGCATGGTAAGTGCAGTGTGTACAGGGTCGTGCAACCCACAGCATGTGCGTGTCACAGTGTGAGCCATTTATTGGCCTGACACACATGATATTCTAACAAACCTGACATTGTCCCCCTTCCTTCAGGTGACTGTGGATACCCCTTATCCAAGTGGTTGATGACACCTATTGTCCACCCACATATAGCTGCAGAGGAGAGGTACAACTGTGTACACTGGCGGACATGCAGCATTATTGAGCACACATTTGGCCAGCTTAAGAGCAGTTTCCACTATCTGGACCAGTCCAGAGAGGAGATGCTCTATGATCCAGTCAAGATCTGCCAGATATTCCTAGAATGCTGCATTCTCCACAGCTACATGCTGCAACGGAGACAACCGATGCCTTTGGGTGTGGACCAATCACATGTAGAGGAGGAGGAGGAGGATGGTGTGCCACCGCATGCCTACCTGGGGGCAGCCAATATGAAGAGCAAGCTGCATGAATGAACCTTCTGCACACCCACTTTGCCTGAGTATGCCCAATGCAGATGGGAACGGTATAGCTGGTAAATACACCTGAGAGATAAGAGTGGCTATTAGAAATTACTGCATGGGCTGACAGCAAGTGAACATGTACACTGTGCAACATTGTCATGTGGGGCACATATGGCTGTACACACTGAGGCATGGACAGACATGCATTGGTGAGGGTGATGCTTTCACTCTATCACAGTGTGACTGATTAAAAATTAACTGATGTACATATCTGTACTGTTGGCATATATGACACATGTTGCAACTGTAAACATGTGACTAGCTTTATTAGACAAATGATAGCAGGACATATGCACAGGCAACATTGTGAACCATGGCGCAACAGGTGCCTACATGTGCCAACAGTGCAAACAAACAATGCACATACCGCATGCATCATCACAATGTGGCCCATGGTTCTGAGTAAATTGGGAAACTGTGCCATGCACATATGGCCACTGCGTGCCCAGATGATGTGGACCCTGCCACAGCTGTTCACTGTACGCAGTGCCTACATGTCTAACTCCAGCCATGTCCCCATCCCCTGCCACCCGATGTTGCTGCCTTCCCCTGCACTGTTGCCTGAGGTGCCTGACCTTCCTTGTCAGTGCTTGAAGATCAGCATGTATGCCTGCCAAAATGCTGATTCCACATTTGTCTTGGCCATCAAAGAACCCTGCCGCACCCTCCGAAGAAGCTGCACCACCAAATCAAATGAGGCATATTGCATGGCTCAAAGAGCCAGATCAATAAAATCATTCACACTACTCCCCGCTGGGTAGGACAGGTTATGAATCAGACGCATTTCCCGGTTCTGTCTTTGGCCCAATTTCTAAATGGGAAACCACAAAATCAGGCAAAGTGGATGAGACCCTCAGTTCTTCCATGGTCCAATTCTTTCTTCAGTTTCAATCCCCTGCAACCGTTGTACTGAGGGAGCATTATGTGAATGGTGATAGAGTGGGTGCCCACAAAAAGGAATAACAAACCCCTCCCTGAAACCATCCCGTAAAAACCAAGCTAAGTGTAGATCATGATACCCACTTAGCCAATACTCAAGCACCATCATCTTAATGGGGGATGGCACCCTATGGAGTCCTGGCCACCCCAGAGTGGGTCACCTCCCCGTCCGAAACATCAAAAAGCCGGGTGCACACCACCACACATGGAACACCTGTGCTTGAAATGACAAACAGGCTGCTCACAACAGCCCGTATAGAATTGCATTCTCCAATTCAAGGCCCTGAAACCCTCCCCACCAGCACCGATAGGCACTGTACACCCACCCTCTCCCCCCACCAGTCCCTACCCCCCCATTTGTGACCAGCTCCCTCAAGAAACTCCAGCAGCTGACCCAAGTGGCCCCTTCCAGCCCTCCTCTTTGCCATTCTTGCCCCTTTTCTTATCACCAACCTCTTGATCCCGAACCAACATAGAAAAAATATCTATGTATCAACCCCATAGCACTTTTGCCTGCAATTTCCGCAAAACATGACAATCCTATAGCACAATCATACTTAGCGCATGCCCATCGTGAGCCATCCGGGGAGCACTAAGAGGAAGAATCAGAAGAACCTCAAGAGTCAGAGGTATTTATTTATTTTATTTATTTACAGTCTCTTATATACCACACTATTCAGCATCAGCACGGTTTACATTGAACAAAATGCTCAGTACAGTTAACATGTATGAGTTTACATATAACAGGGAACAAAAACTTGGATAACAGGGGTAAACTATTTACAAAACTTACTACATGGAGTCATAATCAAAGAGGTTGCATAGAAAACACAGTTCACGTCATGGGTTTGAGTATCCACTTGGTGAGTTGTTGCGATACTATAAATTTGTCTGAGAATGGTATCAGGGTGTCTTGAGGCTCTAGGGCAGGGGTAGGGAACCCTGGTCCTGGAGAGCCGCAGACCAGTCAGGTTTTCGGGATATCCCTAATGAATATGCATGAGATATATAAGCATTAGAGATATCCTGCCAACCTGACTGGTTTGTGGCCCTCCAGGGCTGGATTTGGAGACCCCTGCCTTACACCTCTGTCATTTAAGATTGTGAGTGGGCAAGGTGCAAATGTCCTAGACATCGAAAGGGTATATAGAATGTGTCCCATTCCTCCTCGATTCTCACCACCACCAAAAAGTTGTCTAATAGACAATATTTTGGTGGTGGTAAGAAGTGAGGAGGAATGTGACACATTCTATCTAACCTTTTTGATGTCTTGGACATCTGCACCTTGCCCATTCACAATCTTAAATGACAGAGGTGTAAGGCAGGGGTCTCCAAATCCAGCCCTGGAGGGCCACAAACCAGTCAGGTTGGCAGGATATCTCTAATGCATATATATCTCATGCATATTCATTAGGGATATCCCGAAAACCTGACTGGTCTGCGGCTCTCCAGGACCAGGGTTCCCTACCCCTGCTCTAGGGGATGCAGTTGGGCTCTATAAGGTACTTGTTGAAGAGGTGGGCTTTGAGGGCTTTCCTAAAATCTCACACCTGAACCACTGATCCATCACCTGTACTGCTGACACCTCGCCCCACCAGTGGCAGAGCTTCTCTCTACACATGCAACTCAACACCCTCCGCAAATTCTTCCAAATTTCCTATCCTTCAATGTCCATGCAAGGATCTTCTCCCGTCTATCCCTCTGGTCGTCCTTTGCCAACGTCAGCGCACCCACCCCCAAGTACTCCCTCCTTTCCAGGATACAGACCTACACTGACTGACACAGTCTCCGCCTGGCAAAAGCTCTCCTCACAGACACACTGCACGCCACTGCAGCCTGGATGATGGTCATTGTCGCTGGTCATACCAGCAGTCCAATACTCAGGCTCAGGATCCTCACCCACTTGCTACCCAGCCAAAAGTATGTCTTTTTGCAGATGATTCCAAAATTTGCAACAGAGTGGACTCCCCTGAGGGAGTGGAGAACATGAGGAAAGATCTACAAAAGCTGGAAGAATGGTCTAATGCTTGGCCGTTAAGATTTAATGTGAAGAAGTGCAGTGGCATGCACTTGGGAAGCAGAAATCCAAGGGAATTGTGTGCAATAGGGGGTGAGAGATTGGTGTGAATGGACCAGGAGAAGGACCTCAGTGTGATTGTTTCTGAGGATCTCAAGGTAGCGAATCAGTATGACAAGGCGGTGGCAAAAGCCAGAAGGATGTGGGGTTGTATACAGAGAGGAATTACCAGCAGACAGGAAAATGTACTAATTCCATTGTACAAGTTGCTGATGAGGACACACTTGGAATACTGTGTTCAGTTTTGGAGACCATGGGGTCTGTTTACTAAATCGCGGTAAACGTGAATAACGCGCGTTGTATGACGTTAACGACCGCAAGTGCAGTATAACGCACGTAAACACACGCCAACGACCGGTAACGTCATACTACGCGCGTTGACCGCGCTTAACGATCGTAAAGCCCCGCGGCGCGTTAAAACAGCGCAGAAGGTGGAGAGTGGGCAGAGAGAAGGGGTCAATGGGCGGAGAGGGGGCGGGGAGAGGCTCCCCCTCACTAACGCGCTGTAATTCTGAGCTCAATTCCAACGCGAATGAAAACCTGCCGTTGAAGGCATCTTTAAAGGTAAGAGAAACCATTTCCGTCAGCAATGTACAGAGAAACCTGGGTAACACACAAAACGTGAGCAGTGTGATACATGTGCACAGAATGAAATGTCACAGAAGACAATAAAAATGACCAGAGGAAACCCCTTTAAAAGCATAAATCAGCAGTTTAAACAGTGATAGCAATGGACAACAAGGAACAGAACTCCCTGGAAAGCACAAAATAAAAACCTAATGATATGTGGAAGGGTTCACGCTTCGCAGACCCTCTAAAAGGGAAAGTCACTGTAATGGAGCTGACCTGGGAGTGTAGTGTAATGTCTCCCAATGATATCATTGTTGCCCAGCTCGGATATGGGTGTGTGTCCCTTCTGTGAGGTCCCCCTGAGGTGTATGTGCACCGTTGTCTGCATACAAGGGAAATGAGGCCACAGTAAACCTTTTGCAGAGCAGAGTCCCTGACCAGCCAGGCAGGTCATACTAACACCAGGGACAGCACCATCTCTGTGGCCCCAGTGTGGTGCAATGGACACAGCCAGTGCCTGTAAGACCAGAGGGTCACAGGTTCAAATACCAGCTGGGACTGCCGCCAACCCAGTCACAATAGTCCTACCCACCACTAAAAAGTGAAAATAAAGACACACCTTTAATGCAGAGAACAAAGGCATGGTCTATTTTTACACCACACCAAACACAGACACCAGAAACAGGCACAGCAACGAAAGCTGAGCCCCGCAAATGCAGCCCTAGAGGGCCCCACAGCATTCCTGTCCCATGCTGTCACATCAAAGATGCCTGTGCTGTATAGCTATGCCCCACCCCCATGGTAGGCAGATGTAGGTCAGGCATATGTATGAGGGACAGCATGAAAACACAGATAAAACGTGGAAAATAGCAGAAAGAAAACTGTAAACATCACAAGTCAGCAGGGCAACAGTGATAGCAATGGGCCACAATAAAAAACACACTCCCTGGAAAGCGAAACCAAAAAAAGAAAAGATACTTGGAAGGGATCACGCTACGGAGACCCTTTCAAAACACATCCCCTGTTATTGGAGCATTCGCGGGAGTGTCGTGTATTGTTGCCCAATGATATAATTGTTGGCCAGCTTGGTAATGGGGGATTGCCCCCTCATGCGAGGTTGTATGTGAGGTTACGTGCAAATTGCCTCCATACAAGCTATATGAGTCCACAGTAAAATGGTGCAGAGCAGGGTCTCTGACCTGTCAGGCCAGGTATCCCATCTCCAGGGATCGCATTGTCCCTGTGGCCTCAGTGTGGTGCAACAGACACAGCCAGTGCCTCTAAGACCAGAATGTCACAGGTTCAAATCCCAGCTGGGGCCATGCCAATCCTGCCCACATATTCTCCCCACAACTAAACTGTGATGGAATGGTCACACCCTTATTGCTGAGAACATACGCATGGACAAAACGCCAATATTTTACCACACCAGATATAGGCGCATTACCCAGAGCATAGTCCCCCAAATGCAGTCCTGGAGGGCCCCACACCATTCAGTTACCATGCTGCCCCCAATAAAGATACCTGTGCTGCATAACTATGCCCCCCCCCTTGTCTGCAGATGTAGCCCATGCATATTTATGAGGGACAGCATGAAAACCCGATCAGTGCCTGGAATGACAGGACTGGAGTTGTGGAACCCTGCCGTAAAGCAGCAGCTAACAGTGACACCCACCCACCCACCCACAGGCCCCATTGGCCAATGAAACCCGAAGAGGTAAGACAATTGGCCCTGCTGTCAACTCCCAATACTAGCAGGTGCATACCTTAGCAATGGCACCCTACACATGGGTATATGGTACACATGCACTAAAAGTTGCCAATGATAAAATGTAGAACTCATGTCCTATGTAAAGCACATTGTGCACATTGAGCTGTGCCACAACAAGCAGTCAGATGTCTGTGGTGTGTGCCGCAGGTCTGGCCCCTGACAGTGTCCAACACCCTTGGGAGTGATCCACCAGAGTATGTCGTACCACATCCATGCATGTACTGTGCCCATGACAGGTGTTGTGTGTATGGCTGCAGAACCCCCCTACAGTAGCACAATGCTGGCATAGGTGTGGGGGTGGCTGTCTGTCCAGCCAGTGTGTGGTGGCTGCAAACACTGTCGACAGGCCACACTGCCAGCAATGTTGCCAGTAGTGGGCTGCCAATGTGCATAATGAGTAGCAAAGTACCATGGGTAGAGGTCGGATAAGGCGGCCTGGCCAGGGTGTATATGCACAGGGCAAAGGGCAGTGACAGGTACATTGTAGTGCCAGGCAACCACCTGCCCAGACAGGGTGACCACGGTAGATGCCGCTGCAAGCTCAGTGTCACCCTGAATGTGCAGTGACCACAGCATGTCTAGGCTCCACCATGGTGCTACATAGTAGTTCACTCATGTGATAAATATGGGTGTTCCCCTGGGGCCCAGTCACAGATGTATCTGCTGGCTGTGTATGCTAGCACCCCCAGTTCTGGGTGCAGGCATCTCTGCTGGTCACTAGCAGCCTGTTTGCAGCTGGTAGGTGATGTGATGGAGTGGCCTGCAGGGTGTGTTGGCCTGCACCAGGGGAATCACAGATAGTGGTTGGGATTGTCATTTTCTACCAAGTCCCAATGTGAGATTGCTCCTGTGGCATGCATGTGTCTGGATCTGCAGTGACTGACCTGTGGGGTGTCTGCACCTCAGTAGGACTAGGGTTAATGTCCCCCCTCCACTGACACCTTCCAAGGGAGGTAGAATGTGCAGATTATGATGGGTGACCCTGTTTGCCACCCAGGGGTGAGGGGGGGCGGTGGAGCATGGGTCTACACCTGCCCCAAACAGACAGAGATGTCCAAGGTGGTCATGCAGAAAATATCTATCTCACACAGTAACACTGCTGTGGACTTGTGCCATGGACGGTGCTGAGGACCTAGGGCTGGATGCCCCACTGAACACTCAGGGTGAGCAGAGCACCCGCACAATGTGGTGTTGGGCAGGTCCTCAATGCCAGTACAACAAATGGTCAGTACCCCCTATAAGGGCAAGGGGCTGTGGGGGGTGCACATGACAATTTACCCCTACCATGTCCAGAGTCTGTGGGGATGCATTCCATATGGTGTGCCTGTGTGGAGAGCTGATTAGCATGTGCAGTGCATCATGGGGGTGACTGTATTATTCAATCCCTCTGAAACCGCAGCACGAGCTCGCAGCCATTGATAAACCATGGGACAGCACACGTACATCTGGTAGCAGAAAGAATAGGTGCACGACACCCTACAGAGTCTGTAATATATGAGATGCCCACACTGCTGAAACCCCGACGTACCCACACACATAAAAGAAAAGATCCCCGGGCTCAATGGTACGCGCGTCGCTATGCGCGGCGCTGCACACGCAACAATGCACGTAGCTCGGCTCGCATACGCAATGTCCCGTCCAAAAGCCTCAGCAATCCCCCTCCAATATACAGGCCAATACCCCTTCCAATATACAGGCCATTGCCCGGGACTCGAACCCATGCTGCCTGTAACAGCGGTCATTACCGTGACCATTGTGCTACAGCTCTGTATGGGTCAGGGATGTTTGCTGGCAACCCTCCGACACATAACAGACATATACATGCCCCCACACTCAATGAATAATGTGTGGGTGTGTTTACTTACACCCCATACGGACAGCAAACATAGACATGCCCCCTCACTCACTATCTGATATATGGGTGTGTTTGCCTGCATCCCTCCGACACGTCCAGGAAATAAAATATAATTGGCACTGCCCCCTCCCTCATTGTGTCATGTACAGAGTGCTACATCAGCCAGCCTTCTGCTAATGCCACCCTGGGGACTCGAACCCATGCTGCCCGTATCAGCAGTCACTGCAGTAACCATTGTGCTATAGCTCTGTATTAGTCTTGTATGTCTGGGTGGCTACTTATGCTTTACGCGCGGTGGCCCGCTCGTTAGTTTCGTAACGCGCCAGTTAACGCTCGTTGGTTTCGTAACGCGCGCTAGGTCTTCCGCGGTCCCGCCCATCTCCTTATTTGGGGGTTTGTCTTCTTAACGCGGCTCCTACCGCGAACTGCACTAACGCGATTTAGTAAACAGACCCCCATATTTCACAAAGGATATAAAAAGACTGAAAGTGGTTCAGAGGAAGGTGACCAAAATGATTTGGAGCCTGCATCAGAAGACTTATGAGAAGAGACTTGAAGACCTAAATATGTGCATTCTGGAGGAGAGGAGGGGCAGGGGAGATATGATTCAGACTTTTAAGTACTTAAAGAGTATTAATGAACAAACAAACCTCTTCCAAAGACGGGGAAGCTGTAAAACTAGAGGGCATAACATGAAGCTGCAAGGGGGAAAACTGAAAAAAAATGTCAGGAAACACTTTTTCACTGAAAAGGTGGTGAATGCTTGGAATGCCCTCCCAATGGAAGTGGTGGAGGCAAATACAGTGACAGAATTCAAAATGGCATGGGACAGTCACAGTGGATCCCTTTATAGCAACAGGATAAAATCAAAATAAACATAACTATCTCTTATATCTGAACAAATAGGGGTGACCTACATGGAGCAGTGGATACATCCCTAAACAAAGGCATGGGGGAGGAGTGACCTGCATGGAGCGGCAGGTGCACCTACTCTTGTTGCCTTGCTAGGCTGACTAGATGGACCATACTGGTCTTTATCTGCCGTCATATACTATGTTACTATGAAATCCTCTTAGACCCTGTCTCCTTAACCCAGCCCGCTTTCCACTCGATCCCCCAGGCCCTAATACCCTCCTACCGATCTTACAAGGCATTGGCATAAGCCTCCTCAATTAGCAGGCAGGCTGTTTGACCAAGAGCTGAGAAGCCCCCTCCCCTGCTGGACCGCGGCCTTACACCCCTTCACTTTCCTCAGAGCCATCATCCCAAATGAAAGCACATCAAAGAAAGAGCAGAACTAAAATCAATCCCAGAAAACCTTTTGTGCACAGCTCCCTAAGCTCCCAGTCCAAAGGAGGCACCAGACCCTCACAATCTCCACCCCCCTTCCCACCCAAGCCACCCCCACGATAAAATAAAAGAACAGAAAAAAAAAAGAAAATCACAACCAGTCCTGGCCCGCTCTAACACCCGGCAGGCATGAAGAACCCCGCAGCTACCAAAATCTCCTGTGCTGACCAATAAAACAAAACAAAATCCCTTACCACACAACAAACAGGAGTAGTGAATAGAGCACCATGGCCTCAAACAGCCTGACCGCTGCAAGCCCTCGACTGCTTCAAACCGGCCCCTGAACCCAACTGTGAAGGAGCAACACCCTGGCCGACAGCAGCCACTTCAGATGCTGCTCTTCCACATTGCTCCTCAAAGGAATGCTCAACCCATCAAGACCATCCCCGTGAGTCTGTGCATTACTCCCTTGCCTGAGCATCCTCCACAGTCTTCCCCCTCCCTATGCTGCTACTTACCCCTCTCCCAAGCGAACGGATGGCTAGGGCTTAGCCAGTTATTCACCTCACTCCCAATTCCCTTGGGGAGGGGAGCTGGGGCCCCATATCTTTAAATTAATTCTTAGTTGTGACAAATCCTAGATTTCACCCTTTATTTATTTTCCATCTCTATCTCTGGGATAGGTCCCATGTTATACAGAATCTGGTGGGAAAGAAGTTTTTTTGTAAATTTGCTTGATCAGAGTTTTATATTGTATCTAGGAAAGATGTTCAAATCTTTTTTCCTTCAAGAAAAACCCTAACCATTCATCTGTTACTGCAAGAAAGATCTGCTTTGATAAGTGTTTTACACTAACACATCCCTTTGTCCAGGATTTAACTAATCGCTATATGACTAAAAAAAGTTATGGGTTTTACTTGACAGTTTATAAATATAAAATTGGACTTGTTTGATACAAATTTTTATTTTTTATTTGTACGTCCTCATATTTGCATTGATTTTTGTGGAGTAGGGCTAAGATTTATTGAGTCTAAGGGGTATGTTTACTAAACTGCGATAATGTCATTCGCGGTAGGTTCCGCGGTAAAGATAGAGATGCCCATATAAAGGCATGGGCGGTGCATCGTTACAGCAAGCTGACAGAGAACGTGCGTTACAAGGCGCCGTAGAATAACGAGCGTTACAAGGCGCCTTATAAGGCGCCTTGTAAGGTGCCTTATAAGGTGCCATGTAAGATGCCTTGTAAGGTGCCTTGTAAGGTGCCTAGTAAGGTGCCATGTAAGGTGCCTAGTAAGGTGCCTTATAAGGTGCCATGTAAGGTGCCCTGTAAGGTGCCTAGTAAGGTGCCATGTAAGATGCCTTATAAGGTGCCATGTAAGGTGCCTTATAAGGTGCCTAGTAAGGTGCCTTATAAGGTGCCCTGTAAGGTGCCTAGTAAGGTGCCAAGTAAGGTACCCAGTAAGGTGCCTAGTAAGGTACCCAGTAAGGTGCCCTGTAAGGTGCCTCAGAAGGCGCCTATAGGGCCTCCTAGGCTAAGCGCCATATTAGGCACCCTTGGACAAGTCACTGCAGAAGGCACCCTGGGCTATGGAACCATAGGTTAAGGTGGCCTAACAAGGTTATAGTGTCCTAGGTTAGTGTGCCCTAGGGACTGCAAAGTGCCTCAGGATGACATGCATGACCTGTGCGGAACAGAGACAGATGTAGCCCTAACACTAGATAGAGCACTCAGGAAAGGCAATGAAGAGGTGAGTGAAGGAGGGAGAAGTAGGAGCCTCTGGACCTGCCATATCTGTGGGCATCCCATGTGCCTGCCAGTACTGATGACAAACATGGTGGGCAGCTCTACCACAGCACAGGGTGTTGGCAATGTAAAGTACCGGAAAAACAGTTGGTGGCAGATGATGGAAATATGTGTCCCCCAGTGGAGGCGGAGGTGGCAGGATAGTTACAATGATGGGTGGACAGAGGAGTGGTGGTGCCATGCAGATCAGGCACAGGCGAGGCAAGCACGATGAGGCGCAATGCAGGAAAGGGTAGCAGTGCAGGACATGGGCTGGCAGCCTGCACAGGCAGACAGGACTCTACACAGCTGACAGATGCAGATAGACGGACCGAGGGAATGTTGGCAATTGTGGCGAGGGTATTATGGGCTGGAAGCGCAGATCTGCAAAAATATAACCTCTACAGGCATGCACACTATTTGAGTAGGACAGGCATGAGAGGAGGGAACAATGAGGAACTGAACCAATGAACACTGCCAAGAATGGCAATGTATTAACCAGTAGGCTATACCTCCATGGTGTATGTCACAGCAGTACCCATGATGCAATGCACATGCTGAATAGCTGTCTACAGCTGATCACCAAATGGGGTCTGCACCTCTCCGGTACCTCAGCTGGGAAAGACAAACTGACAGTGTGTGATACTGGCACAGAGTAGCTACAGACCATGCCATTGTGCAGGTTCTGTGGTCACCCTGAGGGATAGGATTGGTGCCCAGCACTAGGTCCGCAGTACATGTGGTGCTAGAGATAGGTCATGCTGTACATCCCCATCACTGCCAGTGTGTGACAGGTGTTCTGTGCCGTACAGCCGAAGGTAATTTGGTGTCCATCTGTATCCTGCAGTCACAAATGGCCCTGTGGAACCAGACACCAGCCAGATTAGTGTGTACCCCGTATGAGGGTCTGGCTGACATGGGCAGCTGTTATCAGGGCAGAGGGGTTCCTAGAATTGCATGAGGTGTGTGTAGCAGTGGCTGTATAGTCACAGTGGTATAGACTACATACCCAAAAGGGCCCACATCACCCTTTTATAGGTAAAGAGCAGTGCCCCCGCCCCAGTGCAGCAACCTCCAGCCTGTTTGTACAAGATAGCCCTCCAGGGGTGGTGGGCCAGAGCCATACCTATGACTGGGACAGTGGCAGACCAGCAGCAATGCTGGGGTTAGGTCTGGAAACCCCAAGTGCCTCTCACCACTGTCTGCCAGTCACCAGCAGACAACACAGTCAGACTGCACCTTAAAGGTGTTCTGATCATACACAGTCTAACTGCAGACAGTCCACCAAGAACTATGTGCAGCAAACAGGCATCTCAGTGATTGGGACCCCAGCAATAGGGAACACAAATATACCACTAGAGACAAATAGTGTAGAGCGCTATGTGGGAACCTAGACCTGCCATGGTCACTGCTCGTTCAGAGTGAGTGCCCTCCCAGCATGCCATGCCGTGGCCACCCTGTCCATGCAGGTGGTGGTCAGGCACTACAGTGTCCTAGCCATTGCCCCACACCCTGTGAAGATGCATCCTGGCCAACCTGCCCTGTCCGGGCCATACCCAGAATACCGTGCTCCTCATTATGCATCTAATCAGGCTAACGCTGGTAACAGTGGGACATTTTGGGCCCAGTGAAGTGTGGGCAGCCACAGAACAATGGATAGACATACAAACACGCTCACTCCTTTTGCAGCATTATACAAAGATAGGGGTGGTTGGCAGCCCTGCCCGCCACACTAGTCCTGATCACAGTGCTGACATTGCTAAACTGTGCAGAGGGTAGTAGTAGTGCTCTGGTGATAACATCATCCCAATGCTGGGGCCAACAGCCTGCCACTCCATGCATCATTGGATTGTGGAGTCTGTGTGAGTGGGCGTTTGCACCCCTGTTCGCCGCTGCCTTGGGCTTTGCACATGTTGCTGTTGTATCTGCATTGTAGGGTAAAATATAGGGACATGCTCTGCAGGAACCACAGCTGGGACTTGCACCTTTGACCCTTTGCTCCTGGACACACTGGCTGGGTGTACTGCACCACACTGTTGCCACAGATGCATGGTAGTCCTTGGGGCTACCTGCACTTTTCCTCAGCCAGACCTTTTATGTTGCACTGCACACCATGTACTGATGCAGAACATGGCCTAGGCCACTGCAGGGAGGTGGCACTGCCCCCTCCAGTAAGGGCACACGCCCCCCTGCCAAGCTGATGTGGCCATTTGCTGTCAGTGCTGGTAGTGCGCAGTCCCAGGCCATCCACTGTGTAGGTAGGTGCCCGCCTAGGGAGAGGGTTCTGGGGTGGGGGGGCATACATGTACATCCTCACATCCCCCCATCACTGCCTTCTACTATTATGTCCCATCCACATGGGGGCGGGCTGGGTGGGGGGATGTCAGGTCTGTGCCCTAGCGACTATTGGCTAGGGTGGACCAGGTAGATATTGGTGGATTGTGTTTGGCCTTGATTAACTGCTGTCTTGCTGATCTCCGGTGTCTATGTTCCTATGGGCCACCTAGGCGCCCGCCTGGTCCACCCTGTGCCCCAGCTGCCCATGCTACATGTCCCACCTGTGGCCCCCTATGCCCCATTTGCACCATCGCCATAGTGGCCATTCATACTTTGGCACTATGGTATTGCTGTACATGGAGCACTACTATCACGGTTTTTGGGCTCCCTGCCTGGGCTGTACATTGCTGACACGAAAATGGTTTCTCTCTCCTGCATATGTGCATCTAACGGCATGTTTTCAATCGCGTTAGGATTCAGCTCTTCAGATCAGTGCGTTAGTGTGAATGGAGCCTCTCCCCGCCCACACTCTGCCCATTGACCCCTTCTCTCCGCCCTCTCTCCACCGTGGAACGTCTACGATCGTTAACGTTACATAACGCGCATTATGTAACGTTACCACAGTTTAGTAAACATACCCCAAATGTAGAAGCATTTTAGTTTCTTGTCCTTAGTTTAACATCATGTGCAGAACATGTTTAGAGATCTGCTTTTTTCGAAGTTTATGTGTTGGTGACATCTAAATATAATGAGGCTCACACAAATTGAAATGAAGCTAATAATGTATTCCATTATTCACAGTGAGGACTAGTTTAAAAACTGGTATGCAAAATGCAATGTCTGCCATGAGAACTGGTCTAAAAAAGGTTTGTCTGCTTTTCCTGAGAAACCCACTGCCAACGAGTCACAGACATTTGTTACGGGATTTGAATATTTTATTTACCAAAGTAGAGTATTATCTTTTTGCCACAAGACCCAAATCAAGTCTTTGGTTACAGTATTTTATTAGCTCTGAATCAAAATAATAACCTTGAAAGAAGGAGCACCAGAACCACAGGAAGGCAGACAAAGGGTCTTGAAATTAATCCTTCCTGAATTCAACTAGGAGGCTTTTTTTTTAAATTGAATTTTCCTACAGCACTCAAATTATAATGTTTTGCAAGATTGTGGGTCAGTCACACCAATCTGGAGGATATTATTTTTTTTCTTTTTTACCACTTATTCTTCTTATTCAGACAGCAGTATTGATGAAGTCCTCAGGAAAAAAAATATCAGAGTCCAAGACGCTTTGATGGCCTTTCCTCTGTGTAATTATACTTACTCTTGATAACACTAAAGACATGCCTTATTGGTACTGGCACAGACTGCTTTCCTTTTCAGGGAGAGATGGATTGTTTCTGCAGGTCTTGATGGCCTTCAAATTATCTGAGAACAGAAAAGAGAGCAGAGTGAATTTTATTTTAACTCATTTTATTTCTAAATTTATTTCCCAGTAGCTGGAAGGTGATGACTGCCCCAGCAGCCTAACCAATTGTTATCTGTAAGACTTGATTATGTTTAGACCCAGTCCCTCATTTTGAGCAACACACAGTTAATGAGGAGAGAAATGAAAAGTGTGTTGAGTCCCAGTGTGTTTGTGGTAATTTGTGGCACATTCACTCTACTCTTTTCTTTGTTTATTCCTCCCCCCTCAGCCTATGTTCAGTAGAAAAGAGAGATAAGCAAATTCACTGGTAGACCATTAAGGATATTGAAAGTAATGAATCTATATATTTATCTCTTTGATTATTGTCCCCAGTTATTGGGGCAGTGTTTGTCTATACAGTGAAATACCAGAGAAGCCCATATTAACAAAACATTTTTCCTCCATTATTCTGTAATACATTTTTCATCGACACCTCTACTTTTTACTCTTTCCTATGTGTCTTTTCCTGCAGGCTCTTTGTCACTTTATAAATAATAGTCCATTAAACAGTGCACAGCGTGGGCTCTGAAGAAATGTAAAAAGATGATTGGATGATACTAATTAAGAAGAGATTTGGCTTCCATTTACTGCAGATCAATGGTGGGTTACATTTAGACTGCATGTTTGTGATGAGTTCTAAAACAGCAAAAAACAGCTGTGTTACATATCTACTTTAAGATAGGCTTACAATGTAGGTCAAATATATCTGCTCTTTATTTATTTGCATTTTTTGTCTGTTTCCTTTTTTTTTCAACAGTGTTCTATTGAATGTTAGTGAATGAAAAATGTTACAATATCCCTAATGTAAAGGAGTCAAAAAGCCCCATCTTACTAAATGACTCCAGAGTTTTCACAGGCTCCAAAAGTAATGAGTTAACAGTGGGAGAAGATATTCATGATACCCTTTAGGAAAGGTGACTAATAAGAGGGGGGAGTTTTATCTAAACTTAGAGGGTTTTTTACATCTATATCTTTCTCCAACACCCATCTTGGGGTATGTTGGGGCTTAGGAAAGAATGCCCAGTTAGTAAGGAGTTGAGACCATAGGGTCTTGGTGGGCAAGGGTGTGGGGGAAGGAGCTAAATGGTTTATGATGCTGTGTTTAATGATTAGAATTGTTTCACAATAATTACCTGGAGGATATAACGAAGAAGAGTAAAGACTGCTGTTAAGAGTGGGTCAGCTACCATACATAGTAACTTGAATGCGCATTTTACAAAGGACGTCCAAGTGCAATCTGAGACATCAAAACCAGAATAGCTGAAAAAAATAGCAGGCACATGCAAGTTCAGGAATGATTTCAGAAACATGGACATGTCCGATAGGGATGTCTATGGGGATATCTACATAGATGTCCCGAGAATTATCTCACAGAACAGTGATGTCTAATAGCCTAATGGCTAAAGTAATGCTTTAAGATCAGGATACCTAGGGCTCAAATCCCAGAACGTGTCATTGTGATTTTTGGTTAGTCACATAATTCTCTATACCCTTTGGATGTTTTGTTTTGTTTTATTTTATATTTATTAAGTTTTATAAATATACATCCAAAGACATACATCTTAATGAAATTACAAAGATATCCGAAATCCAAAGGAAATTACACACTAGGCCATTCTTATTGCAGTTTAGACTACAATAAACAAAAAGAAAAGAAAAGAGAGGCCTCAGGAAATACAATTAAGAGACAAAGGAAATATACCAAGGCTACCTTATGAAAAAGGAGCCTTGCCAAACAGGGCAAAGACTTAAGCGTCAGCCATACGGGTGCAGCGGATACAACTGTAACATCCCTAGCTAGCAGGAATTCCAAAAGCTGTTTAGGTTCAAAAAACAGAAAAAAACATATCTTTATAAGTAATTATACAATAAAAAGGAAATCTTAACACAAATCTCCCACCCAGAGAGAGTACTCTGGGTCGAAGACCAAGGAACTCCTTTCTTCTCTGTTGGATACATGAACCAAATCAGGAAATATGCAAACATTAGAACCTAAAAATTGCTGATTAAAATTCTGAAAATAAGCTTGCAGAATAACAGATGTATCAGACTCCAAGGCAAGGGTCACAAGAAGTGTGGTATGTTCAGTGATCACCTCCAAAGAAGCTTCTAGGAACCCCGTAGGGTCTCCAGAGATTGAGGGACTGTCATCTGAACCAGCACCAAAGAACAAATACCATGCCCTAACAAGTGGAGGCAAGTTCTCAGGGGGTAATTGAAACACCTCCCAAAAATACTTGTGCACCATCTCTAAAGGAGACAGAACAAGAGAACTTAGGAAAGTTTAACAACCTAACATTATTCCTCTTAACTTGATTGTCCAACTGTTCTATAGCAAGCAAAGTATTGTCTGTAACTTAGGTAGCACACAGTACACATAGTTGGGCCATATTTTCTTCTAATAATACATAAAGCCCAAGAATATCACTACTTGTATTATCCTTAATTTAAGGTGAAATTTCCTCAATATCCTATCACCCTGTGCCTATCTAAAAAGATTACTATCAAATCATATTTTTGTCAGATCACCTACCATGAGAGGTCTTCCTCTCCTGCAGTAGGCCCTCCTTTTTAATCAATTTTTAAAAAAAGCCAGGAAACAGCTTTTCAATGTGAGATAGGCACCCACAAGTGTGCACTCACTGAAAATATGAATCTCTGCCACACCAGTGTAAAGATGATATAGAAACCGCTGTATGTCAGCTCTTCTCCTGCTAATGTGGTTAAATTAATTCAGCATCCGCTGGTGATATCAAATAAATAATGGCATGAAAACACCACAAAATGGCAACAATTTTCAGCATAAATCAAAAATCCATTCAATTCAGTGCAGAAATGTAAAGCCAGTATGAAAAAAGTGTAAATGTGTGTAAGTCCTGTATGGGGATAATCTTATAAAGGATTTTACCTGTGTAAATCTTGTTTTATGTGTGCAAAAGGCCTCTTATAAAATTGCACCACATAAAAGTGCTCGTGGTGACAAAAAGCTATGTACTTCTATATGACCTACATGCAAGCATGTTTGGGGACGAGTCTGGGTGGAGAGCTGGTGGAACTGTAAATACACATTTTGGTTAGAAAATGGGACCTATGCGTGTACTTTAGCCATTTACATTTACACTTATTCCCAATCAGGTGTAAATGTACAAGGCTGCATTTTACCTGTGATTTCTACAGGTTTCTGAGGCTATTTTACAAAGACACATAGGTGCCTACTTGCCATTCCAACCTAGGCAGCCTGTTATAAAATTGCTCTTGAAGTGTATACACAATTATCTTTTAAAACTATGTATGTTGTGATGGGGAAGATCCGTCCCTTGCTGTGCAGTCAGAGGAAACTGAAGAAAACAGGTCAGATTCTGACAGCCAGGCAATGCACATGGCTACAGGTTGCCAAGGGAGATGTAAACAAACCCAGCCACAGTGCAGCAGCCCCGCCCAAGCTGCAAACAAGCCCCGTGCCCTGAGTGCAATAGGATTCACCTGGGTGGAGGAGGGGCAAAGCTAAGCACTGTGGAAGATAAAAAGCACTCATTAGAAAGCAGAGTTAGCTCAAGCTCAAGCTCAGGCTCTGGTTCAGGTGCTGATTCGAGTTCAGGCTGAAGAGGAAGTTCAAGCTGGGGAGCAAGCTCAGGATCTGGATTAGGATCCGGGAGGAGTTCTGACGGAGCAGCTGTGAATTCCTGCAGCAGAGCTAGAACAGGAGAAAACATTGGAACAGACAGAGGAACAAAGAAAGCTCAAGCTGAAAAGGTACCGAGAGTTAAAATCCACAGTTTGCAGGAAAGCTTCTCTCAGTTAAAGCCTTGGGAGGAAGGCAGCTGGAGGGAGAAGCCACGCAGGGAGCCAGATTGGGTGTGTCCAGAAGCTCATGAGAGAGAAAGGTACAAACCTCTGAACTTTCCTAATAGTGAAAGAGCACTGCTCAGTAAGCCTTGCAGGCAGAAGCCAGAAGGTAGGTTCTATAAAAGGAACAGAGAAAAAACTAAGCCTAATAGTTTTCTCTGGGACAATAAAGCTTTCCAGAATTCTCTTAAGGCTAAAGAGAATGTTTTGAGAACCCTGTGTGAATGTGTCCCTATGTATCCAGCGGGGGATGGGCTGGAGGATATGCAGGTTGAATACACAGATGAAGGCATAAACGATGTACCAATGGATTGTACGTTAACCATTGCAGATAATATGGAAACACTTTGCTGAATTGAATGTTTGAAGCTAATGGTATTGCTGGAGAAAGCAAAGTGAGCATTACTGCCATTGAAAAGAAGCCTTTATTGTTTCCTATGTAAAGGATTGTGTATTTAAAAGCAGGAAGAAAAAGATGTCATTTTTCTGCAGTTCCTGAGTTACTATTTCTTTATACCAGACGTATGGTTTTGTCCTGAGTTCATTTGTGTTTACCAAAACCCCGGGACGGGGAAATAAAACCTTATTTTGACCTTACCACTCTGTTACCTCAATTCCTTTGCCTGTGAGGTGTTTGGGACTCCATTACCCAGAAGGCCAGTGTACTACTACGCCTGCACTACCCCCACTTCCTGGCTTAGAATAGTCATCAGCTGAACCCTCTCTGCTAGCCCTAGGACCCAGGGTGGGCAACTGGTGGCAATGTCCATCACAACTCTGCCCAAGGTCCGCCTTGCCTAAACCTCCAGGCATGCTTACTTGTAGACCGCATAAAAGAAGGTGTTCTCCTGAGGTATGCCTGATTTTTAAGCATGTGTACCCTGGGCAATTTTATAATAGCCATATTCCACACTGTATATAAAATCTATGTAACTTGCAGAAAATGCTTTGCAAAACCACACCCATGGGGGGGGGCGGGTAATTTTATAACAAGGACCCTAGATTAAAAGGGCAAGAAGGCAGCTACCGAGGAGTCATTTTATAAAGATACAATGGCTTAAATACAGGTGTAAATGAGCACATATAAATTATGCAAATATTCATGGATATGAAATTGTTTCATAATCAATATGGACATTTGTGAACTCTACCTGTGCTCTGTCCAGATGGTGCCAGTGTGTGTACTTTTATATCAGCCAGTATTTTATAAGAGGCTTTTTACACAAGTATGTGGACACGTGTGTGAAAATGACTATAAATTATCCCCATAATGCTGTTTATTCTTCAGTCAAGGAATTCATCAGGAAAATACGTTTGTTTTGCACAGCCAAGCAGGAATGTGAATTGATATTGTTGGAACTCCTCTGATCTGCATTTGGTAGTGTGAATTTTACAAATCTAGTTATAGAGGGCGGAATGACCTCAAATGTCCCGTTCAAGATTCAAAGCCATGTAGAGGTACCCTATGTTTGCACTAATCCTATTGAGGGCCGCAAATGGGCCAGATGTTCAGTATATCCCTAATGAATATGCATTAGAGAGCTTTGCATTCCCATTATATGCAAATCTATCTCTTGCATATTCATTATGGATATCCTGAAAATGGCCCATTGGCAGCCCTCAGTGACTGGGAATGGAAGACCAAGGCACTAATAACTGGATCACTATCACATACATTGTAAGGTTTCTGGAGCAGGAAATCATTTTACCTTATGTAATTTATAGCAATCTGCCCTTGTTTAAGATGATAGTTAAATGTTGAATAAATAGCAGTATTAATTATAACAATATGTGTAAAGGTTCCTATGGACCCTTTTACTGTGTCTGTGTCCTCACAGCAGAGAATATACTGTGATCAGTGTAGTGAGTAGACTGAACAGTTTGCTATGGTACTTCCCTCCACGAATGGCCACAGTGGCACAGTCCAAGGTGTTGTTGAAAGCTGTTTGTGAAAATGCTAGCCATGGGATTTCAGAGTGGAGGAGTAGCCTAGTGATTAGAGAAACTTCTTACTATCCAACAAATCAAGTGTTTGATTCCCACTAGTGCTCCTTGTGACCTTGGGAAAGTCACTTTACCCTCCATTGCTTTGGAAGAAAAGGCCTGGCAATCTACTTCCAATGATGCCCAAAATACCCAGAGGGAGCTGGGTTGTCAGGAGTCAACACTGACGATGCACAAACAAAGATTTTCAAATTGTAAAGGATAAGGCTAATGTCTTGTCTGTGAGGCTGAAAAAGAACCTGTAGAGGGAGAAAACTTGCCTCTTACGGAAAAGGCTCCTGTAGTGGATGCAGAGATCCATATAATAAAGTTCCCTGTGGTGGTGCTTCCAGAATGTTATTATACATAGGGATCTTGAGATATCCAGCAGTAGAATGAGAGTAACCTTATTTTAAGGAAATAAATCTCTCATTTTGGGTCTGCCCTTTATGGAGAGACTGGGCTCTGATCTTATTCCCTTTGGACATTCAGATGGGTCTGTGCTACAAGAATATTTAATCTTCTGATGCAGTAACCAAACAGAATGCAAATGGGCTATGTGCATGGCAAAGCATACCAGACGCATGTTCTGCGCTAGGGGCAGCTATATTTGGCACACAAGAAAATTGTATTAGCACACAGAGTTGCATGCACATACATCCATGCATATACTGGAATGCTATTCTGACCATATTGTGCAGTTTTTGCAGTATTATTTATGTGCGGAATTGCATTCCAGCACATGCACAGATGTATGCATATGCAACTCTGAGGTACCGATACACAATTTTTGTGAATACTTGTTTTCTTTGTTCTGGTAGACTTCTTCCATAGTGCCTTCTCTTCAAGAAAGCAAGAAAAAGCTGTGGGTCCTATATGCTTGAGATAAATAGAAGAAACAGACATAAATTCCTCGTTCGCACTGCCCGCAGAATGATGAGCTAACCCTGTACTCCTCCTCAGACCTTGTGTTAAAACCCTAGCCTTCTGGTCTTTTGCATCTATGCAGAAAAGCAAATTCCTTCATTACCATGGAATTAAATGGATTTAAATAGAAACATAGAAACATGACGACAGAAAAAGACCACACGGCTTATCTAGTCTGTCCTTCCATATCAACAACTACAACAGTCCCCTTTTTTCCTTTAGAGATCCTCTGTGTTTGTCCCATGCTTTTTTGAATTCAGATACTTTCCTCATCTCTACCACCTCCACTGGGAGACTATTCCACGGATCCACCACTCTTTCTGTAAAGAAATATTTCCGTATATCACTCCTGAATCTATCCCCCTTTATCCTCATCCCATGTCCCCTGGTAGCAGAACTTGCTTTCAATCGAAAGAAGTTCTCCCCCTGTGCATTTATGCCACAGAGGAATTTAAACATCTGAATCATATCACCTCTATCCCGCCTTTCCTCTAAGGTGTATATATTAAGATCCTTAAGTCTGTCCTCATATGCTTCATTATGAAGACTGCTAACTATTTTAGTAGCCACCCTCTGTAATGACTCCAGCCTGTTTATATCCTTTTGAAGGTGCGGTCTCCAGAATTGCACACAATACTCCAAATGAGGCCGCACCAAAGACTTATACAGAGGCACTATCATCTCTTTTCTTCTGCTGGTCATTCCTCTCCCTATGCACCCAAGAATCCTTCTAGCTTTTGCTGTCGCCTTCTCTGCCTCTTTAGTTACTTTAAGATAATCAGGCACAATCACACCTAGGTCCCGCTCTTCTTTAGTGGACAAAAGTACTGTGAACTGATGTCTACCCAATGCTTTGTACACAGTTCACCCGTAAAAGGTGCCCATGGTAACACACAAGATTGTGTGCTAATGCTGAGCAGAAATGTACATCTTCCTCAGAGCAGAAGTAAATGTCTGTGAAAGAATATGTCCTACTGGGACCATTGTAGGACTCTCTTTTATAAAGGCACAAAAGCATCTTTATTGCCTTTCTAAAACAGATATTCCTACCTCAGAAGTCCTCTGCATTGCTTGCCTTGAAAGGACTTCTGGCTCCAAGGACCTCTCTCGCTCCTGCAGAACTACTGGGTTCTTACCCTCTCCCTGTGAGCCACTCCCTCCCAGCCCTGAACTCCTTCAAATCTGTGCATACCTCAGGTATATGTATCAAAGTAGTGACTTTTCTGAAGTGGCAACGTACAAATGGCATCTAACTCTAAAATGACCTCCATAGTATATTAACATGTGTTCTACAAATTTGTTCATGGTAGAAGCTGTAAACATGTTCATTTGTGGGAATTTTGCATTGCCAAACAAAAGGAGCTGGCGCAAACAGCTGCAAGATTTCTGACAGAATTGGTCTGACAGTGAGAACGAAAGTGGATTATCATTGCTACTAGAAATGAGCTGATCCAAATTTTGTAATCTGTGGATAATGATCCACAAATCTCCCAGCAGTTGAATCATTTAGGTAATTGAAACTACGAAAGGAAGCTTAATCATGCATTATGAATTACAGATCATTTAATTGGGAAAAAAAGAAATATGTTCCAGTCCATTAGGAATGCCAGTTTACAAATTAGGCATGGTGGTATTTTTTTTCCATGAGGTACAGTGCCAATTTAAGTTATTACTTGTGGGTTCAATCACCCAGATTCGGGACTTAGATATACAGCCAAAAGTTATTTGCTAAGTTTGGCAGTTGAAGATAAACACATTGTACACTAAAGTTTAATGATTTCCCTGTTACAGCATATACAAAGAGAAGTTCTTTCATAGAAGATGAGAGGTTTAAATTTGCTGCTTGGAATTTGTATTCAAATAAATCAAGAGGAAAAAAAACCAGATTTTTAAATACAGCAGTCCTTGATACAATAATGGCTCATTGTATTTTTTGAGCTATAGTTATATAACATTACATACTGCAGAATCCTTATATCCTACTATTCCCCCCAAAACAAACAAACCTCAAAGTAACTTAGAACTTCTAAATAATAATGCATGAATAGCATAAAAAATAGATCAAATATGTTATGCCCATCACCCCAAACAAACTGGAAAGGAAAACATAATATAACTGAGTCCCACCTGAGTTGATCGCTGTGGGCTTGAGGGAGTAGGAAGGAGGGAAGTATGAGGGCTGGGTTGTAGGGAAAGGGGTGGGGAAAACTACAGTAAAAAGGAGGAAAAGCCTTAGCATGGGTCTTACCTAACCAATGTGGCAGGCAGCAGTTACTGTGTTCCTGTTCATTGAAGGAGGTGACTGATGGCATCGAGTAGGTTTTGACTCTGCATAGACCACAGGTGTCATCATGGATAATATGTTGAAATCCTCTCTTCAGTGTATAGCAGCAGCTAAGAAAGTGCACAGAAAACTAGGAATTATAAGGACTGAAGTAGAGAAAAAAGTAATGGAAATTATACTTCCTCTGTATCACTCCATAGTGTGATTGCCTTGAGCATTGTGGGAAGTTCTGGTTGCCACATCTAAATATACTGTAGATATAGTGGAATTGTAAAAGGTATAGAGAAGGGTGACCAAAATTATAAAGAGGATGGACGGACATCTCCGTGAGGAAAGGTTTAAAAGCTTAGGGCTCTTCAGCTTAGAGGAGAGATGGCTGAAGGGAGATAGGATAGAGGGTCACAAAATAATAAGCAGAGCAGAACGAGTAAACATGTATTGGTTGTTTACGTCATAAAATATAATAGCTGGATGACATGCAATGAAGCTACAAAGTGACACATTTAAGAATAATCAGTGAAAATATTTTTTTCAATCAATGAGTAATTAAGCTCTGGAATTTGTTTTCAGAGGATGTAGTAAAAGCTGTAAGTGGAGCTGGCTTTAAAAAATGTTTGGAGATGTTCCTGGGGGAAAGATCTATAAACTATTATTAAAGCAGACTGGATGAAATACATTGCTTGTCCCTGTAATAAGCAGCATGAGGTCTATCTTCCTGTTGGGATCCTGCCAGGTACTTGTGACTTACCAGGCCATTGTTGGAAACAGGATACTGGACCTCATGGACCACTGGTATGACCCAGTATGAGAAATCATGTTCTCTCCCTTAGAAGCCTAAAGCCCACACCAGCATTCCTTCCTCACCATCCAAAAACAGAGTCAAAATGGTTGTCTGCCATTTGTGCTGGCTGTGTGTTGCAGCCCTGCTGTGATGTCACCAGCCATGGGCTTTGCAGACGTCAGCCACAAAGGTATGTTTCTCTGGCTGTTCGTGAATGCTTCTTGATCTTATCCTCTTAGACTGGCCCCAATGTATCTCAGCACGCACGCACGCACAAAGAAAACGAAGTTCACAAATGGCAAGCCGTGAAACTTTTCCAAGCATGTGCACTTGGTTAGTTGACACTGGGATGAATTGAAATTCACTTCACAGACAGAAGAAGTGGACAGAGATTTAATTGAAGACATTCAAATGTCTCTATCATATCTCCCTTCTCATGCCTTTCTTCCAATGCATACATATTAAGCTCTGTAAGTCAGTTCCCATATGCCTTATGACAAAGCCCACTAATCATTTTGGTAGCCACCCTCAGCACTGATTCCATCCTGTTTATATTCTTTTGAAGATGCGGTCTCCAGAATTGCACAAATACTCTGCAGTAAATAAGAGCTCACCAAAGACTTATACAGAGAAACTATCATCTTCTTTCTGCTAGCCATTCCTCTCCCTGTGCACCAAACATCCTTTTAACTTTTTTTTGTTGGATTGTACATCAGATATCTTTCTATTTTGCACAGGAGGAGAGAAAATACATTTCTGTTCTTCTTTTCCCACTGTTGCACCATATGTAAAGGCTGGCTTCTTGAGCTATAAGTTTCTAATTTGTGGTTCCTTGATAGGGTTGACAATTAGCTCCAAATTTTCAGAATAAGGTGATCAAGCACTGGATTTACGCTCTTACATCTATGGTCTTGTAGTCTTGTCTTTTTTAGGAAATGCAAAAGGGAAATCAGAACTACCAGTTACTCCATACGACAGGATAAAACATGGACTGGATCAACTTGTTCTGAAAATCTGGAGCCAGTTGGCCAAGATATGTGACATAAGTGAGGTACAATGGTCCCACCAAGCTGTGCAGGATTCTTCCAGCCACACTGCTGCTGGGAGGGGGAGGAATTATGATATCAAATCACCTTACCCTACCGGCAGCAGTATGACTAGAGGACTCCCTCCCAGCTTGACAAGAACCACACCATCTGGTAATCACTGGATAAGACCCGACTGCGAATTATCGCAGTTGCACACAGGCGCGCACGCGGCGAGCCGAGGGCAGGGGGAGGGGGCGGGGGACGGTGAGAGGGGGCGGGCCGTGAGCCGCTGATAAAAGAGTAGGCCCGAAGCCGGCCCGGCCTCTTTCGCCGTTCCCCCCCCCCGTCGGAGCGAGAGGAGCTGAGACAAGCGAAGACACGAGGAGCAGAGTGAGGAGGTACATCGCGCAATGAAGGATCACAAACGGCAAGTAACGCTTGTAAAAGCCACCCGACCCGAGGCGCATGCAAGCGCTTTATATAAAAAAAAAAAAAAAAAAAAGAGGATATTTAGGTGGAGTGCGGGAGCCCAGAGACAATGCATGTAGCAGGCACCGCAGAAATTTGATCCTCCGGGCCCGGCGTTTAGAACGCGCCTTAGCAATGGACTATAATGCCGGGTACGGGGGGGGGAGTATAACTATATATCCTCACAAAAGTGAAATCAATAAGCGAAATAAACCAGCAGGGACAAGAATGCGGAGATTGGGAGAAATTGGGGGGGATATCCTCCAACATGTGCTCTTACGGCCGCGGCAGCATGCTCCTACATGAAAAACATCAGGAGGGTTACAGCGGTGGGCCGAGAGCTGAGAGCCATGAGGAAATACAAATATATATATATAAATTAAATAATAATTAATAGTAATTTGGTAGGAAAGTCAGAAGGAGGGGGCTCACATGTATATAAAAAAAAAAATGCATCCATATCAAAGTAAGGAAATGAAATGTGTGTAACGGGGTTGCCACCTAGGGGACGAAAGTGGTATTGCATGAACATGTGTATAGGGGGCAAAAAAAAAAAAAGGGTATGGCATGAATATGGGGTTTTCTCTAGGAATGTAGACGCATAATAAGAAAACTGGGAGTATGCTTAATTACTTAAAAGGGGCAGGGATAATAGTTATGACGGAATATGCAAGTAAAGTGTATATATGTTATATATAGGGGGACACTATATAAAACAGTATGTACCTGGACATATAGAGCTAATCAATATGAAGCAAGGGGGCCTAGGGTGTATTCAGGATGAAGAGACAGAATGTAATTCAGACTTTCCCTTACCCCCTTCAGTAGTAGATACCACCCTAGAATAGAGATGCCGAGGAAGGAGACGCAGAGGGCTAAGACACAGCGAACCCGGCAGGCAGAGGGCAGGGCTACGACTAGGACAACTGCAAGGACGCGGGCAGCTGCGGGCTCAGGAAGAAAAAGAGCACAGGCGGACGGCCTTGCAGCTACTAGTGCAACAGCAAGTCAGACGAGGCGGACTAACCGGAAGAAGGCTCCACAGCAGCAGCAGATAGCAGCTCCTGCACAAGGGCAGGAGCTGGACAACCTGCTCCAGATGATACGGGAGCAGGTTAACCAACACGGCCTGTCCGCTGTTAAGCAATGACTGGGGACAACAGGCTTTATGAGCGTGGAACAGCCGGCAGCAAGCACGAGCGCTTTAACACCCTGCACAACAGATGGTAAGTCTAGGGCGAACAAAGGGGCCACAGAACTAACAACCTCATCATCTGATGACTCTTGTTCAGGGAGTGATAGTGACACTACATTGGCAGACGTAATTAAATATGCATTGAGGAAAGTTAAAAGAAAGAAGACCTCAAAGCAGGCAACATCCCTAAGGCAAGCCTGGGCAGGACAGGCTCAGGATGGGGTGCACCATGGGGACACGCCATCAGGGACGGCTCAGAGAACTCTGCAGGATTGGCGCGACACCAGCCGCGATCCACGCTGCGGGGTAAGCTCCCTTGCCGTGTCAGTACCCAAAAAATTAAAGAAAAGAATTTGGAAACGAGAATACATTGACCTATTCTCTCTCCTGCTTAGAGACCAGGATGAAGAAGCCGGCAATGGGAAAGATAAAGATAAAAGGAGTGAGAGGGACAGAAAGCCTAAAATTCCCAAATCCCTTAATAACTGGGTATCTGCATTTCACATCTTTATGAGTGTAATTATGGAGAAAGAACCTGACTCGGGCCCATATCTGACCAGGTACCTGGATACGATCACCAGGGCATATAAGCAATACGGGGGGTGGGCCTGGTTAAATTATGATGTGAGGTTCAGAAGGAGCATGGCGGAGGATCCCACCCTAGCATAGCATCATAGAATTCTGGACATGTGGATGGAAGAAATGGCGCCCAATAGGCCATTCTGTCAGGACGGGATGCTGCAACCTCTCCCAGGCATGCAATGGCAACAGCCAACCCAAAACACCCAAGGGAGGCAAGCCAATCAGTGGATGGGGAGGCGGGCCTGCCGTCAGTACAACACAGGGAGTTGTACATGGCAGCCATGTAAGTTCAGACATGCCTGCTCATTGTGCAGAAATGGACACCCCGCTTTCAACTGCAGAACATCCAGGGAAGCCAAGCCTTTCAGAACACTACAGCAGCGTTCAACGGAAGGAGTTGGCCCCAACGCCCATCAGGCTTGAGAGCATGCGTCCCTGGCTGAGAGCCTACCCCAAGAGGGATATAGCTCACAGTATTGAGGTGGGCTTCTCACAGGGTTTTCGCATCCCATCACTAATAAGCAGGACGGAAGTAATAACGCGGACAATCAGGGACACACCATCTGTCCGGAGACATAAGACCATAGCACACAATAAAATAGCCAAGGAAATTGGTTTAGGGAGGGTGGCAGGTCCTTTCCGGTCACCCCCATTCAAGGACCTAGTAGTCTCACCTTTGGGGGTCATACCAAAAAAGGAACCGGGGCAATACCGGTTAATTCATAACCTGTCACACCCAGAGGGGAGGTCAGTTAATGACCACATTGACCCGGCGCTATGTACGGTCAAATATGCAACCATTGACCATGCAATTATGCTGATTCGAAGTAAGGGACGACGGGCGCAGCTGGCAAAAGCCGACATTGAGTCTGCGTTCCGTCTATTGCCAATACACCCCGAGTCCTTCCCCTTACTGGGTTTCGTTTTCAACGGGGAATTTTTCTACGATAAATGCTTACCCATGGGATGTGCGGTATCATGCGCATACTTCGAACAATTCAGCTCCTTCCTACACTGGGTGGTCGAGGACATCGCAGGTCCTAACACAGTGGTCCACTACCTGGACGATTTCCTGTTTATTGGAAAAGACCACGACGAATGCAGAAGGATCCTAAGTATCTTTCAGCAGACGGCATGGTTGTTCGGGATTCCGTTAGCGAAGGAAAAGACTGATGGCCCAAAGGGGATCATCACTTTCCTAGGCATACAGTTGGATGTGCCAGCACAGATGTCTCGCCTGCCAGAAGATAAAGTGACGAACCTAAAAAAAGACATACAACTACTGCACAGTCAGCGAAAGGCGACCCTGCAACAATTTCAAACAATCCTCGGCCTGCTATGCTTTGCATGCAGGATAATGCCAATGGGGAGAGTTTTCTGCCGCCGCATAGCTTGGGCAACAAGAGGGGTCACGAAACGGCATCATCGCATCCGAGTCACCAGAGAGATGCGGGAAGACCTTCGGGTCTGGATGCAATTCCTCCACACCTTTAATGGCCTGGCCTTCTGGCAGGCCCCCCCCCCCCCCCGGTGTCTAATGCTGAACTCGACTTCTTCACCGATGCCTCGGGAGGAATTGGTTTCGGCATTTACTATAAAGGGGCATGGTGCTCAGAGGAATGGCCCATGGAATGGCGAGCGGAAGGAACCACCAAGGATATTACGTTCTTGGAGCTTTTCCCGCTTATGGTAGCCTTAAGTATCTTGGCTCCGGGGCTCGCTAACAGGGCTATCACCGTCCATATTGATAATCTAGCAGTGGTGTGGGCAGTGAATGGGATGAGAGCGAAGACACCAAGGGTGATAGCACTATTAAGAAGGATCGTTTTACTATGTCTAGTGCATAACATAACCCTTAGAGCGGAACATATCGCAGGCAAAAATAATAACATTGCCGACGCTCTTTCTCGTTCCAAGATCAGGCTTTTCCACCAATTGGCGCCCAAGGCAGATGCAGTCAAGACAACAGTCCCCGATCAGATCTGGGAGTTTGGCCCGCCGAAGTGTGGGAGCTCCTCTTGGGCTCCCTAGCAGAGCAGACCCGGCGAAAATACTTAGCAGCATGGGAAGCCTACCAAATTTACTGCAATGAGTCCAAAATAAAGCTAGAGGACAGATTTGAGGCAGCTACGCTGCTGCGATGGATTTTGTGGTGTAAAACCAGTGGACACACAAAGGGGTCAGTCCAATCCCGCTTAGCCGCCCTTTCATTCTTTGCAAAGGCCATGGGTAAGAAGAGCCCGACGGCGGAGTTCGTCATTAAAAAAGTGATGAGAAGCTGGTCCTTAGTCCAGCCCCGAAGGGTAGACCAACGCCGCCCGATCACGCACCAGATGCTACAGCAGCTGATGGCGGTCAGCAGCCAGGTGTGTTACGACGAATATGAAGCCAGGCTTTTTAGGTGTGCCTTCTCCTGGGCCTTTTACGGAGCATTTCGGGTGGGAGAGCTAGTCGCCCCGTCAGCAACAAAGCACGGGGCGACATATGGCGGAATCGAAGAACGTGACGTGAACATTCTTAAGGAGGCCATAGTGCTGCACTTGCCCAGATCCAAAACGGACACGGATGGAAAAGGGACGCCAATCGTCCTGTCGGCAATGCACAACGATCCCTCATGCCCGCTGAGAAATGCTCTGGCCTATCAAGAACTACGGGCACACACAAGCCATCAATGGTTCGTCCACGCCAACGGCAACCCACTGTCGCGTTTCCAATTCATTAGAGTACTCAAGCTGTCTATGGAACGAACAGGAAGGAATGCCAGCTTATACGGCTCGCACTCCTTTCGCATCGGAGCCGCTTCAACGGCAGCCAGCATAGGGATGTCCAGAGCACAAATAATGAATATCGGACGATGGCGCTCCGACAGATACAAACTGTACATACGTCCAGCGGAATGAACGATAGGGATCTATATTAAAAAAAAAAAAAAAAAAAAATTGTTATGAACCCACATATGAGGGCTAGAATGCTACAAGGCCAAAGGTGTATATATACTGCCTGTTTAGAATCATGATATCCTATGTTCATTATCTCGATATTACTGCTGTAACCATTTCTTGCCAATTGTGCTCCAACCTAGGTTCAAGTCGCTGCTTACTGCCCCGCGAAGTATGGATATGCGGCCATTCATTTGTTCACTGGGCGCAAAAGAGGACTCAGAGTAGACCACAGGGCCTAAACCTGGGACTACCAAGTACGGAGGTGTCAGTAATATGGCTCGGTCGTCGAGGTATGTTGTGGAACCAGCTAGTGCTGCTCTTGCTGCAAAGAAAGCGGGTGAACAGAAACCCAGTGATGATCGTAATCCATCTAGGGGGCAACGACCTGGCGGCCACACGCAGCGTCGAGCTCACCAAACAGATGCAGGGCGACATCCTGGCGCTGGCAAACGCATTTCCCGGAGCGCGCCTAGCATGGTCACACATCATACCGCGGAGAGTTTGGAGGGGCGAGATTTCGCACAAAGCAGTCGAAAAGACAAGGCAGAAAGTGAAAAGGTGGATGGCCCGCTTCATGGGGATGATAGGAGGTGACAGCATCAAGCATGACCTCATCGAAGAAAGATGCCCAGGACTGTATCGGGCGGATGGTGTACACTTGTCAGAGATAGGGATGGACATTTTTCTGTGCACCATACAAGATGCGGTGGAACAGCTATGGAGGAAAGAGGTGTTGGCCACAGCGGCGTGTTAAGGGGTGGGGGCCCCGTCAACAAGCGAGGATTCGCGGTTGGCGGGGTTGGAAGAAAAACGCACCCGGTGAGAGAGAACACAGCCTAGGTTTGAAGTAAAGGGGGAGAGTTGCAGGAGAGAAACCTGGACATCCCCCCGGTGAGATGGAGCAGGCACAAGAACACGGCGCAGAGGGCCCCTGGCCTCGCTTTGACGACGGGCAAAAGGGGGGTAAAGCAAGAAAGTGACAAACCTGCTTGAATGGCAGGCATAACAGCTTTGCGATTGAAAGAGATAGAGAAGATTAAGGACTGGGGAAAGCTTGAACGGCTATCTCCTACTGACAGGCAAAAGGACCCTGGGATAATGGCTGTGTCTCTCGAGGGGCGGAAGGAAAGGAATTGTGTACAGTATCTAGTGATTTGTTAGGCGCATGCTGTGGCCAACAGTTTTTGGACTGTTAATAACCATTGTTAATAAAATAAATAAATGTAAATAGTTGTTGAAAGAAAACCTGTGGCGAGTGGTGGATTATTGAGGAGGAAGGGGGAGGGAGGGGGGAGGGGAGCAGGGGGGGGCAGGGGTGGGGGCCAAGTACCCGAGGCGTTAATGCCCGTTGCGCGGCTGAAACCCGACTGCGAATTATCGCAGTTGCACACAGGCCCGCACGCGGCGAGCCGAGGGCAGGGGGAGGGGGCGGGGGACGGAGAGAGGGGGCGGGCCGTGAACCGCTGATAAAAGAGTAG